>CM014273.1:49314881-49333477 GCA_004135705.1 Alloteropsis semialata
AGAGAGCTTCAGCAGACAAAGGCCGGCATCGCAGATGAAGTGTCTAGACAGATATAGACATTGCTGAGCCAAGGGCAGATGGTGCCGGGAGGAGTACTTGTATGAGCTGGTGGATCAACTGATGGTGTTAGCCCGCCCTTCCAACGTCGCAGCAGTGTTGCTTGCACAGAGCTCCCACCTGCCGATGCCGGGGACGAGAGTGCAAGCTATCCAGTGGATGAAATCACTTTGCGTATGCCATGTGAGCTACATATACCATGCAGAAACTTATCCACTAAGGTGGCTTACGGTATGGCTTATCCGGTGGAGCAAGGGCAGACCATTCATGGGGCACAAATTCCAAGTGGCTACTGCAAGGTGGGGGTGGAGCAAATTTGTGAAAGATATGATGACTTGGAGCTCGACATCGAAGGTGGCTATGGAGAAAGGACATTTGCGGATGCTGCCCACGGTAGTATCATTCTATGGAAGAAGCGTTACGTCAAATTTGGCAGTTAAGGGCCATCATCTACTCCACCCAGGGATCCCCCGCAGCCACCGTCACCTTCAAGAAGGGACGAGGATGAGCCAGAGCTGCCACCTCCAGGTAGGGATGATATTGGCTCACACATGTCTCCTCCTCCACCAGCACGGCATGCCCCAAAGCGCCAAGCTGCGCCCCCACGGCGGACTACTCACCAGAAAAAGCTACATCAAATGGTGGAAAAAGAGCCTACCGAAGAAGAAAAGTTGGCCGCCATAAGGAAGAAGTTACCTTACGACCAAACTGACGAGGAAACTGCTTTGGTGGTCAAAGCCCAGGTCAAAGAACATTTCAAACCAGTTGAGCCAGAGAAGCCGGTAAAAATAGATCCAAATGCGAAGAACTTTTTCAAATCAATGAGCGCGGCGAATCAGAAGATATTCTTAGTATCTGACTACGACCGTCATCTTGCAAAGTCTTATCAGTAGAAACAAGCCAGCAGTGGATCCTTGGGGAAGAAGGCGGCCACTTCTAAGAAGAAACAAGTCGGTCAGAGCTCTGCTAGGAGGACACAAGTGCAACAGGATGTTGACGACGAAGCACTTGCTCAGATGGTCGTGGATACGGGCCTCTCACCGTCAGAACTTTTAGAGGAAAAAATTCCTAAGGCAACACCGGTGACACATTGGGATTTTTGATATGGCGAACCAATGGTGCCCCCATTTTCTGTGAAGCTACTTACTACTCAAGCGTACTGATTCCATACGTGGTACATGAAGGTGTCCAAACAGGGTAGACTGATGCTCAATGTTTTGATACAAGACCGTGATTACTTCCGTGGGCCGGGTCTCTTAATTTTGGATTTCAAGGATGTGTATATGTTGTACCATCAAGATGCCATAGACCTTCCATTGATGAGCTACTGGATTGTGTAAGTTTGTTTCATTGATCTATACTCGCAATACTTGCTTCTTTAATTATAATTTGCAACAATAACAATTATTCTTGTCAAGTAGGATGGAGATCCATACATGCCGTGAAAAATCATATGATGATGTCGGCTTCATGGATCCATGCATGGTAAATGTCATACTTGTATCCGGTAAGCCACTAGAGACGGTGGACAATATATACTTGTACCTAGAGAGACAAAGAAGCAAGAATTACATTCTTTTGCCATACAATTTTAAGTGAGTACTTTTCTCTATATATGTATAACTTCAGTACTTGTGCATGTATTTATATATATATCTACAGGTTCCACTGGATACTCCTTGTGATCATCATAAACACTGGTCATATTTTTGTATTGGACTCAATGTGGAAACCACAAGAGGATTACCAACCAGTTTTAGACCTGATTGACATGGCATGGACACGTTTCCGTGCAAATGTTCGAGGAAATTTCAAAGAAAAATTGGATGTGAAGACGGACCTTCCGGTATGTGGCCGGAGTACCCGCATATCTCGTAAAATCACACTAATATATAGTTGTTACATCTAACTTTATTCTTCTCCACTTTTAGTGTGCCAGACAGGGACAAGGGATGAATCTATGCGGATACTACGTCTGCCAGAGGATCCATACCTTTATTTCTCCCAAAAAGCGACTAATGAAGAAATCATGGTATGAATTAAAATAATTCATACTTACATATGACTTGTTCTGTAATGTGTATGATCTAGTGTTATCCAGTGTATAATGAGATTAAAATGTTGTCATTTGTGATTAATGCAGAGGATGTTTTACCATGAAGACCTCCCAATGACAGAAAAAGCAAAAGCTATTGCGGACCAACTATTTGGATTCATTATGGACCAAGTTATAAATCCAAACGGAGAGTACCACCATGACGGACACGATATCGCTCAATATTGCTCCCTTTTCGCTCCTTCTTCCAGTTCTGCTCGTTAATTGTAAACAACTTGTGCATATGTAACTTCTGTAATATATATAGCTATGATAATTTCAATTGCGTGAAAGATTATGTAAGACATATGATGCGTACTACACACGTACTTACATATGACACATACGTACACACGTAGACGAATTGCATCTAATAAACAAAAACATGAAACATTTAAAAAAAGAAAAAAACATCCTTTGGTACCGGGTAGTAACACCAACCAGTACCAAAGGCCCTCCCCCGTAGCATACGTGGGAGGGCCTTTTGGTACCGGTTGGTGTTATCAACCGGTACTAAAGGCCCTCATTGGTACTGGTTCTAGAACCGGTACCGCCGGTACCTATGTGTGGGATATGGGTACCCCTGGGCCCACTACCGATCGGATAGCCAGTCGGCCTGGGCCCACGTCTGACAAGGATGTGGGCCGACCCCAGGCCGGCCCACGAGGATCCTCCGACTTGATGGACAAGACTGGTGATGACTTAGCTTGCAAGGCTCACCGACTCAGTTTAGTTTCCTTGTTATAACCGAACAAAAATGGGAAACCGACTTGTAAACCCTAGGTCGTCAGCCTATATAAGGCGGCCTAGGTCGACCCTCTTAGATCATTCAATCTCACCTCCACACATCTGATTCCACGCCATCTTTCATCCTATTGTAACCACAAACACGCCGTCGTTCTCCGAAACCTCGTCGAGCGAAGCAATACAAGACCCCTGAGCACAGGACGTAGGGTATTATACCTCCGGGTAGCCCGAACCTGTATAATCCCTGTGTCCCTGTGTTACCTCAAGCTCCCTAGTCCTGCGATTGCCTTTTGCCTACAAATCAACCATCTGGGTACCCCCGGGTGGACTGCCGGACGATAACTCCGACAGTTGGTGCGCCAGGTAGGGGTGATCGCCGGGCAATAAAGCTAGCTCGATGGCAGTCTCATCTACAAGAAGATTCTGTCGACGATATCGACACAGATCAGTTCTGCGTAAGCTACCGACTACAACTCAGCGGACACGGCATCCGGCGGCGGCAACCTTCACATGATCGCATCTGTCGGCAGTTCAGTCGGATACGCATGCGGCTTCCGCATGCAGCACAAGGCATGCCTCCCGTGGGCCCTGCGTGCACACGGCCCAACAGGCCCTTGCGTGGCGGCTCATGCCTGGTCACGCCGGACGAATCAGGAAGCACATTCCATTCGCATTCTTTCCTTTATTCATGTTTTATTTTCCAACTTTAAATCAGCTTGCCAATTATATTTATGTTTCTTTCAATTCCATGTGTATCTATGCAAGTGTACAAGGAAAATCTGGAGCATCTGTACGTACGTGAAGGCACGCATACCTTGTGTGTGCATGTGCATCAGGACACGCCGCAAGCCCGGATGCTTGGCTTCCAAGTGGACCATGACGCCGACTCTTCGTCATCACCGACATCCTCGTCCACTCGGCAGCGAGGCGTGAGGCTTCGTACCAATATTTGACGACAACAACTTCGACTGCAGGGACCTGACCGAATGGCTCGTCCTTGACTGGCCGGCTTGGTCGACAATCTCATCCACATCGGACATGAATCAAAGCTAAGCATCATTTTCAATTAAATATTTTACGACTTCCGTATATCTTCGTACACCTCGGCTCTCATATGCCTCCGTGGCTTCCGCCGACCACCTCGGTCGCACTCTGACTACTTGTATAGCCTGGCCTGTCCAGACTGCACCTCACGGGTGTCCAGCTCATGCTGCTGTAATTTCTTAACACAGTGCGCTGCTCTAGTGCTCAGGAGAGTCCCTGCCGACTCTGACTTCCGAGTCCTTGCCCGACCCTATGTCCCTCTAGGTAAATCCCAAGTTAACCCGTGCGGTTCAAGTCCCCAATCGTGAAACCTTGAGTTCCGTACTCGCCCCGCGTGCCACCTACACCTAAGCGTCCCCGCTGAGCAGTGTAATCTGTGGTAAGCCGTCCTCTCCGTGAGCAGTGGTTAGCAGGAAAAGGTGCTTAGCGACACAAGGCAAGGGCCGCACGGCGTCCTACTCAGTGTTTTTGCCAGAGGGAAGGGGTTTTACACACATGCACAATGCATTCAATGACCTATTTCTGTTACGACCTTGCGATAAACATTGTTTATCATTTAGGTTATTGAATATTATGCTACATAATATTTGCACTGACTTCATACAGCTCAGGCATTATTTGGTGCACTTCGACCGACTCGGCCAGCACCCAGGTTGGGGACTGGCGTGGGCCGACCACTCGGCGCGTCTCCTACCACCCGGCTGAGCTCCCAGCTCGGCGGCAGGGTGTGGGAGGCGACTCGGCGGCTTGCTCGGCTCCCAGACTCGAGGGGCTGAGCGCCACAGATGACTCGGCGGTTCCCGACTCCCAAACTCGGGGACTGGGCGCCCCAGACGACAACTCGGCGTGCTTCCCGTCGTCCAGCTGACCTCTCTGGCTCGGGGCGGGAAGCAAGTTGGCGGCTCGGCCAGCCCCCACGCTCGGGGACTCGGCGCTACGACTCCGGTCAACGGGTCTCCGCGACTCGACCAGCCCCGACGCTCGGGGACTTGGCACTATGACTACGGTCGATGGGTCTCCGCGATTCGGCCGGCCTCGATGCTCAGGGACCCGGCGCTGCAGTCAATGGGTCTCCGCGACTCGGCCAGCCCCGACACTTGGGGACTTGGCGTTACGACTCCGGTCAACGGGTCTCCGTGACTCGGCCAGCCCCGACACTCGGAGACTCGGTGCTACGACTCCGGTCAACGGGTCACCGCGACTCGGCCAGCCTCGACGCTCGGGGACTCGGCGCCACGATTTTGGGACAAGCTCCTCTCTTCGGGGCACCAGACCACCCTATCTTCTAGGCGGCCGGTCTGCCCTGAAGCTCAGATGATTTCTCTTTGACCATTGGCCCGATTCTACTAATCGACCCAATGCTCGGGGACTACTCCATATGGAGAGCTCCTTGCGTCGCTCTCCATATGCCCCATCAGGATGTGTCACTTTTCTCAAAGTGGCGCAGTTCCTCGCGGCGTCCGACTCGGCCACAGCTCGGCATCACGCCACTCGGGGTTTCACCCCCGGGTCTGACCAGGGTCATCCCCGATGATTCCTTGTTTCTTCTTTGAGCACCGCCCACCCTTGTGTCGGCCTGCCGACCAAGATGCTTCAACCGACCTTGAAGGCTTCGCTTCTTCATCAGCACTCCGACATGCGCCTGCATGTTGCTCGGGGACTTGTGGGATATGGGTACCCCTGGGCCCACTACCGACCGGGTAGCCAGTCGGCTCGAGCCCACGTCTGACAATAATGTGGGCCGACCCCAGGCCAGCCCACGAGGATCCCCGACTTGATGGACAAGACTGGTGATGACTTAGCTTGCAAGGCACGCCGACTCAGTTTAGTTTCCTTGTTGTAACCGAACAAAAATGGGAAACCGACTTGTAAACCCTAGGTCGTCAGCCTATATAAGGCGGCCTAGGTCGACCCTCTTAGATCATTCAATCTCACCTCCACACATCTGATTCCATGCCATCTTTCATCCTATTGTAACCACAAACTCGCCGTCGTTCTCCGGAACCTCGCCGAGCGTAGCAATACAAGACCCCCGAGCACAGGACGTAGGGTATTATACCTCCGGGTAGCCCGAACCTGTATAATCCCTGTGTCCCTGTGTTACCTCGAGTTCCCTAGTCCTGTGATTGCCTTTTGCCTACAAATCAACCATCTGGGTACCCCGGGTGGACTGCCGGACGATAACTCCGACACTACGAGGGTTATGACCCAGTACTGATGAGCATCTCTTCAGTAGTGCGTCCATCCGTGTAATTAGCTTTATAATTAGATCATGTTTAGTCATCCTAATCTTTGGTTTAAAATTGCTACAATAAATTTCGCAAAGTTTCTCACCGAATCTAAATAGCCCCTTAATGTTAGAGGTCATAGCGAGGCTAGAATGATCTCCAACCACAGGTGGCTACAGGCACTGAGGGCATCCGCGAGGATTTGAAATGGGGTTCCATCATTGAGCGTCTGGCCTGCTGGCCGCCTGTGGGTTCTCTTCGGGATGTGTATATTAGTATATCCTCTGTCTTGTGCAAGATTAGTGTTGGGAGGAACAGCTTAATATGTATATTTGAATAAAAAATATTGTAGCAGTCTCCCTATTTATGAATATTGTACTCCCTCCGGTTTTTTGAAGTGTCGTATCTCGTTTTTACAAATCGATGGGATTAGGTGTCGTATTAGTGTCCGGCCTTTGTAATGATTCATTGGATGGGGAGGTGCAGTTACAATGGGCGCAATGGAGGAAGGCCAAGCGGCTTGCATGTGAGGAGATTTCATTGTAGAATTCAATAGCCGGAGTACTAATCGAAAGAGATTAACTCCGTAGAGAAGATTACTCAGGCCTTTAAACATCTCTCCTTGGTCTGTGCACCCAAAGCAAATACGACACCTAAAAAAACTGGAGGGAGTAGCTAACAATTTTGCCCTAGAAGCACTCAGACTGGGCTGCCTCCTACTGGATTGGCCGATCCGTCTTCTCGGTAAGCTCCATCCTGCTGGTAGGGCCAGCCGGGTTCTAATGGTACCTGGGTTCCTAAAAATGTAGGTTTTTTTTTCAAATGTCGGCCATTATAAGGCTGGAATGGTTTTATGGGCCAAGTCCATTGTCCCAACTCATTTTTGAATTTTAGATATTTTCTAATAGATTTTAAAGGCTATAATTAATTAAGATTGATGCCCATCTTTTTTGTGGGCCTAAGTCTAAACCGAACCCATTTCTACTGAGGAACTGAGCCTAGTCTTTATTTGGGCCTAAACAACTCCAGGCTCAAACTTCAAACATATAAGCCAATTCAACACACCACACTACAACCAATTCCAAAAAAGCTCCAGCCACAAATTTCAAACATTTCAGTCCATTCAATACGGCACATTACAACCCATTCAAACAATTTTTGCAGTCATGACTTCATTAAAAGCAAGAACGTCTTTAGAGGAGTATATGTAGTAGCACAACAAGCTTGTTGATTAGTTTGGATATTGCTGGTTGATTAAACTGTGAATTAAACTGCTACTGTTGCTAATACTTCTCTAACACTTTGACTTGTGCATTGCATCTCAAGAGCTAAAATCATGATGACAATTGATAAGAAGGTGGTGGTGGAGGAGGAGAAGCAGAAGAAGCAGGACGAGGAGGAGTAGTAGGTGGCCAAAGCAGAACAAAATATGTCTAGCCTGGCAGATGCGCTAGCTTGCACAATTTGAATCAAAGGTGAGGACACTTGAAGAAGTACAAGACAAGAAGGGTCTGGCCATTGGGTTTGCCAAATCAGTACAGAAGATGCGTGCCATGGCATATGCGATTGTAAAATTAGGATCAAAGGTGAGTGCACATGAAAAGGCACAAGAGGATCTATTCCTGTCGGATGTTTGGACCCGGCAGTCCACACAGGGTAGCCTACGTGGTTGATTTGTTGAGGGACAGATCGAGGATCAGAAGTCGATGGTAACACAAGACGCAAGGATTGAACAGGTTCGGGCCGTCGAGATGACGTAACACCCTACGTCCTGTGTTGGCGGCGATTGTATTGCTGTGTATGAAGTTCCTTGAAGGATCTCCGTAGTTGGGTTCTGTCCTAGGGTTGTATGATCGTGGGTTGTAGCGTAGATGTTCGTGGATGTTGATGCTCTGGAGGGGGGTCTCAAGGCGCCTTATATAGTCCGGCTGCCTTGAGTTACAAGTCGGCCAGAGATCGTAACCTACCCGGAATACAAGGATTCGATCCTATAACGATTACAGATATCTTTCCCTACAATTCCGGCTAGTTTATCTTGATCTCCGAGCTTCTTGCGAGATACGCCGTGTGCTTTCCTTGCCGCGCGCGTCGTCGCGCCCATCCGGTTCGCCCGACTGGTGGGCCTCCGACTGGTGGGCCGGCCAGTCCGACAAACCGATCCAGATGTACTCGGATTGGGCCGCCCCTTGCTGGTTGGGCCAATCCGCCTTCCGGGTACCCCTGGGGGTCTACCCCCGACAAGCCCCCGAGTAGTACGTGGTTGAGAGACAAGTCAGCGAGGTCGTGCTGTCTGGTGAGCGTCGAGCCTGCTGCAGTTGGAAGCGAAACCGCGTGATACTGGAGAGAAATAAGCTGTCTACCAACGGATGCGCCGCGAGGTGCGTCCGTTGGCCGTAGCCCCCGAGCCTTGAAGCGATTCCGAAGGAATCGGTCCAAGGGTTAGTAGCCTTCTTCAGAGGTCACCAAATGATCAACGGATGCGCCGCGAGGTGCGTCCGTTGGCCGTAGCCCCCGAGCCTTGAAGCGATTCCGAAGGAATCGGTCCAAGGGTTAGTCAAGGAGCGTCTGGCTAAACCATCCGGCGTTAATTTCGGCGTCCAGCCCCCGAGCGTGAGGGCCAGCGGAATCCTGCGAGACACGCCGAGTAGTCCCCCCGGCGCCAGCCCCCGAGCGTGAGGGCTGAGCACGCCGAGTAGTCGTCCCGGCGCCAGCCCCCGAGCGTGAGGGCTGAGCACGCCGAGTAGTCGTCCCGGCGCCAGCCCCCGAGCGTGAGGGCTGAGCACGCCGAGTAGTCGTCCCGGCGCCAGCCCCCGAGCGTGAGGGCTGAGCACGCCGAGTGGTCGTCCCGGCGCCAGCTCCCGAGCGTGAGGGCCGAGCACGCCGAGTGGTCGTCCCGGCGCCAGCCCCCGAGCGTGAGGGCCGAGCACGCCGAGTGGTCGTCCCGGCGCCAGCCCCCGAGCGTGAGGGCCGAGAACGCCGAGTGGTCGTCCCGGCGCCAGCCCCCGAGCGTGAGGGCCGAGCACGCCGAGTGTCGTCCCGGCGCCAGCCCCCGAGCGTGAGGGCCGAGCACGCCGAGTAGTCGTCCCGGCGCCCAGCCCCCGAGCGTGAGGGCCGAGCACGCCGAGTGGTCGTCCCGGCGCCAGCCCCCGAGCGTGAGGGCCGAAGCACGCCGAGTCGTCGCCCCGGCGCCCAGCCCCCGAGCGTGAGGGCCGAGTCGAGCCGTCCGAGGCACGCCGAGTAGTCGCCCCGGCACCCAGCCCCCGAGCGTGAGGGCCGAGTCGAGCTGTCCGAGGCACGCCGAGTAGTCTTCGTCTTCCTCGTCATGCGGTAGCACCAGCCCAGTACTCAAAAGCACTCAGCTAGCGACCGTCGTGGAGTGTAGCGCCAGCCCGAGTGCTACAAAGCACTCGGCTAGCGACCGTCGTGGAGTGTAGCGCCAGCCCAAGTACTGATCGGCGCGAGTACTCAGCTGGCGGCGATGCCGGAGTGGTCCAGCCCCCGAGCGTAACAGGCAAGCTCGGGATCCAAACCTGTGCCCTGCAATGAAGATATGAAGGATAGGTAGTATATGGTGTAGCAAACACTAATTCTGAAGAAAAACATTCGGCGCTGTATGTAATACAATTTCTACTTCCAACTCTTTAAGTCTATTAATTTCCTCGGGTAGTTATCCTGTTACGTTTATGCACCTGATCCCCGATAGCCGTAGTCCATAGCGCAGGGAGCTGGGCCGCATGCACACGTAGGAGCGTAGGCGTACGGAAGAGTCGAGGTTTCACGGATTAAGGCGTGTGCTTCCCAAGTACTTTAGCGACTTGTACAAGAGTGGAAAAAGAAATAAACGATGGAGAAAAATGCAATATGCGTCCGTTGGGTGTAGCCCGACTGCTCGTGTAGCGCTCGGGCTGTGTAAGCAGTCGGGAACAAACCAAGGGTAGTCGGCGATGATTATGGAGAAATATGGCGAAGTACGGTGACCGAGAAATATTGTAAAAAGTATTTAAATATGACTTAGCTTGATTTGTAATCGAGTCAGAGATTCGGCGTGTCGCCCTTGTGCGTGTGGGCTGACAAGCCCCCGAGCATGGTCGATCTTCGTCGTGGGCGATTGACGGCGAAGTCGGCAAGTTCCTCAGTAACATAACTCGTCGCAGACTAGGGCGTCGGTGCCGAGTTAGTCCAAGTATTCAGCGGCGTGTCGGCGAGTGTGGCATATGCTGTCGCAGGGCGTGGATGTACGTGTGTATCCCCATGCTTGATCTTGCTTGCACTTGCCGGCGACGTGATGGAAAACCGGCGACGACGGAATTGGCGGCGGGGGAGTTGCTGGCAGAAGTAGACGGACACAGACGGATGGCTCCTCCGGCGACAGTCCAGCAACCCATCCATGCATACACATATATGCAACCGAGAGATTAGCGAATAATTAGATGACGCATATGCACGTATGCACGTACAGGAAAAGAAGCTTGAGAGACGAATCTGATTAGAAAAATAAATAGAAACATGCATCCTGTAGCTAGATTCGGGATTCGACGGTGTCCAGTTGGAGATCAAGTCGAAGATTCGTCGAAGACACGGGGCCGAGGGTCGTTACAGCGACACGGCAGTACGATGCCGCAAGACGAGTTTTGACGCCGCGTAACGGCGCCTCGGTGGCGTCCCGAGTCCTCGGCGACGGAGAGGTAGTCGGTTTGTTGCAGGTAGTGGTGACCACCCATCGCGTGCATGTACTCAGGTAGTCGGGAAGCTTGCCGAGTAGTTCCTAAGCTGCGTCGCCGCCAGGATCTCCAGCGCCGTGCGCTTGATGATGCGCCATACAACCATGCGGATCGGAAACGGCAATGAATAGTTCAGAATTAGCCACCATTAGCTGGAGAAGAATCATTAAATTAAAACAATGATCTTCCTGGTTTTTTGACGATGAGATCCAATTTGAACAGATCGATTTGGTGTTGTCGTCGTGTCGGCGAGGTGGTCGTCGGAGTGCGGGCGTGTGCAGCAAAGCGAGTTTCCCGTGCATGCTTCACGATGCACACTAGCTCTGAGCTTCTAGTCCACAACGTAGAATCCTCTCCAGCGATATGTCGTGTCCACGACTCTGCCGTCACGCACACATGCATACGAGACAAAATAGATAGGAGTACAGATTAGAAAACAATAATTGGAGGATTCATGCATGTATACCCGTCGATGAGATGAGAGAGTTAGAAGATTAGAAAATAATAAAGGCCATCTGTAGATGAATTCGGTGGCGATGCGGCAGCTTTTGCAGATGGATTTTTTGACCGGTGATGTTCGGCGTTCGACTTGGTCGAGACGAGCGACGTGGACGTGGACAGCGTTTCGCCGAGTTCAACTCTGCTCCACCCGGAAAACTCGCCTGGGAGGGTGTGCCACCAACACGGGGAGATGGGATCTCGGCGTCTTCGACTCGGCGATTACCGGATCGCGATGAACAGCAGCCGCCATTGGAGGAATTTTATTGTAGATGAATCTGCCATCGATCTTGCTGATTGATCTCGTCGATCAGCCCCTACCTGGCGCGCCAACTGTCGGATGTTTGGACCCGGCAGTCCACACAGGGTAGCCTACGTGGTTGATTTGTTGAGGGACAGATCGAGGATCAGAAGTCGATGGTAACACAAGACGCAAGGATTGAACAGGTTCGGGCCGTCGAGATGACGTAACACCCTACGTCCTGTGTTGGCGGCGATTGTATTGCTGTGTATGAAGTTCCTGAAGGATCTCCGTAGTTGGGTTCTGTCCTAGGGTTGTATGATCGTGGGTTGTAGCGTAGATGTTCGTGGATGTTGATGCTCTGGAGGGGGGTCTCAAGGCGCCTTATATAGTCCGGCTGCCTTGAGTTACAAGTCGGCCAGAGATCGTAACCTACCCGGAATACAAGGATTCGATCCTATAACGATTACAGATATCTTTCCCTACAATTCCGGCTAGTTTATCTTGATCTCCGAGCTTCTTGCGGGATACGCCGTGTGCTTTCCTTGCCGCGCGCGTCGTCGCGCCCATCCGGTTCGCCCGACTGGTGGGCCTCCGACTGGTGGGCCGGCCAGTCCGACAAACCGATCCAGATGTACTCGGATTGGGCCGCCCCTTGCTGGTTGGGCCAATCCGCCTTCCGGGTACCCCTGGGGGTCTACCCCCGACAATTCCTGGACAAGGGATATGAAACAGTGGAACAAGCATATTCCAGTGTTCTATAGTAGCTCACGATAGAGGATCTACTCCATGAGGAGCACATGTGTATGGTCCATGCAGAAAATAATGGCCGCTGAGATGAATGGTTTGTTAAATAGCAAAGGCATACATTTTGCACGGCATACAAACTCTAGAGATAAGATAGAGTCCTAGAGATAGATTAGGTTTAAACCTAGCACAATTTGTCTTGTACTCCAAGTCTCTCCTTCATATGTACTCATATATACCTCCGATGGTCAATGCAATCAATACAACAGATTATTAGGGTTTACTCCTGTTCCAATAATTTCCACATGGTATCAGAGCCAAAGACCAACGTCATTAGATCGTTGGTCATCCCATATAGCTTCTGCTCGCGCCGTCCTGGGGTGATCAATCTCCATGATCTCCTTGGGACGTCGCATCAATTAACTATCCTCCCAATAATCATTAGATTAGATTAGTTTTTTTTCCTCTACGGAAGTCATCTGTGGCAAGAGAAGACACCAGAAGTCCGCAGCATCATCTCAAGCACTGCATGGCGGCGCTGCACCGGCAGCTGGATCGCGCGAACGTCAGCTCTCGTGTGGAGACTCCCGAGCTCATCGGTGCCATCGTGGAGCCCGCTAGTCGTCGGATTACGGGAGCAGAATTCACGGCGGCGAGCATGCACACGGCAACGAACTTCACGGAGAGATCGAGATCGCATCTGCTTCGAGCGTTCTTGACCGGCAGCGCCGGCCGGCCATACTCGATCGATCGCTGCGCATGGTCATCTTGCCTAGTACACAAGAATATCCAACCTCAATCCACGTGCATGTATGGTTGCGCATGTGGCAATCTGGCCGATGGTCTACTTGCTAGCATGCACACGTACTAGCACGTGCATGGAAGCCTTCGTTCACGAGATCGCAGCATGACCAGAGGAAGCACACTAAGCATCAGCACCGACCAGCGACATGCACCAAAACTACTTTGAGTCTACCACGTCTGCATCAAGCGACCCTCTTCACCAGCTGTACGACTACGTCTCACCGGCAATACATCACCGTGTTGACCGTCCATAGACATGCCAATTGTGAACCACAAGTGCACGGATCATCATAGCTTTTCCCTTATAGTACTCCATCCAAGGTTATCAATCCATGGATCGACAATGAACTTACTAGGGTTTCTCGTCTAATCTAACGGATCCATTCCTAGCATTAAGCGTTGATTGCATATAAAGGGGTAAACCTATAAGATATGAGTGCAGTGTATAAGTTGATCACATCCATAAATGTAACACCCAAATTCCATCATGTAACAAATTATAGAAACTTTGTTTAGGTTGATCTTAGGTTTAATAAATTTATTTTCCTTTATTTAATTTGTGGCCTTAATTACTTGAACATTAAATAATTAATCTTAGTACAATAAGTGGTTGTTGCATTTCATGCCATGCATTTGTTTTTGTTTGCTTGAGTGATCTCAAAATCCTATCCAAATTCAAATCCCAAGTCAAACTCCTATCAAATTCATCCAAATCTAATTCAAACAATGTTCAAACCCTTTTCCCTTTCCCTCCTTCCTCTTTCTTCTTTTGGCCCGGCCCGAATTCCTTTCCCCTTTCTTTTTCTTCCTCTTCCCACGCCAGCCCAACACTTGGCCCAGTTTCCGGCCCATCTCTCCCTCCCGCGTTCTTCTCCTTCTCCCTCGCTGACCACCGGGGCCCGCATGTCGGCGCCCTGTTCTTCGTCTTCGCGACGCCGCGCTCGCCCGAGCCGCCGCTTCCGCAATCACCGCGCCCACGTCTCAACGCGCCCGCGTCTCCCTCCCCCTCGTCAAGGCTCCTTCACTGCGCATTCACCCGCAGGCCTTCAACGCCCTCGCTCTCCCCTCTTTCCTCCTCTCGGCAACGGCCGCCCGAGCCATCAATGGCCGAGAGCTCCGCCCCGCCTTCAAACCCCGGCCGAGCCCCTCCATGTTCCTCCTCTCGGTCCCCTATAAAACCCCTCTCCCTCTCGCCCACGCGCACACACACTCCACACCCCAAACCCACCTCTCCTGTGCGCCGAATTGCTCGCCGGAGCTCGACATCACCGCCGCCGTGAGGTAATCACCGCCGCCGGCTCGGTTCATTGCGCCCCGACCTCCTTTGACCCTCTCCATCTTGACCGCTCACTCACAGGAAGCCCCGGAGCATCATCCCGACGACCAGGAGCCACAACCGACGCCGGAACACCCGTTTCGCCGTCCGACCGAAGCTCGCCGCCGCCTCCTTACGCCGACGAGCATCTCCGGTCCCCAATCGACGTCAACAACACCCTATGTGAGCTCGCCATGTCCTTACGAACCTCCCCGTGCCATTTATTCATGTTCCCGTGCTCTGTAGCGCCCGGCAGCACCCACTCCGGCGAGTCCTCGCCGTGGACACGGCGGCGCCGCTGTGTTCCGAACTCGCCGGCGCTCCATTTGATTTTCCACCGCCCGATCTTAGATCAACGGCCTGGATCACTCCCCCGATACCGGTCAGCGGAAGTCAAAACCGCCGGACGCCGGTCTTTTTGTTAAAGAGACCCTCTGTTTTATCTTATTCAACCCGCAGTCCACTCACAGTTCAAAGTATTCATACATATGCCCTTATACTTTCTGTTTAGGCCCCTGATCTTCCTGTATTTTGAACCCGCAGTCCTTTTCATGGTCAATTCACTTGCTAGCCCCTGAGATCTATGTTTATTTATGTTTGTGCCCTCGGTTTTTATCAAAACAGTACGCAGACTTTAGTTTTAATTGCATATAGGTCCCTGCAACCTTGTAACTAGCGTAGTTTCGTCGTTTTAAATCCGTTTTGGGCGATTTTCGCGTCCACGCGATCATCTTTGCATGCTCTTTAGTTTAAGGTGCTTGTTCTGTACTTTTAGTACTGTTTGGTATACTGTTTTTATTTATTTTGTTGTATGTCTTGTGTGATCGTGTAGAGAACGTGCCGTTCGAGGAAGATCAGGAGCAGCAGCTGTTTGAAGAGGACCAACAGCAGTTTGTTGAGGAAGGCAAGTGGCCTCCCTCTACATGAACATTCTTTTTGTCCCAATTACATTCATGAAATTCACTTTTACTTTACTGTTATGCATTAATTTTGACGGGTTATCCTATTAGGACATGACTAGATCTTTTTACCTTGAACCTTGAATCACCTGGTTACATCATGGGTAGAAATGCTTAGCTTGCTTAAACTTGGGTTGGTTCTGTTACCTTTTATGCAATGTTAATCATGTTTTAATTATGTTGTTATATTCTTGCTTAATTACAAGATCATCATGATTAACTGGAACATGGAGAACCACCCAAGAAAACAGTGCAACCACAGTTTCACATGGCTCTGACTTAGCTAATTAATTAGACTTGGGGTTGGCTAGTGGTCTTACCGTAAGGGCAAGGAGGGGGCCGGTGAGGGGTCATAGCTCGGTCCTTTTGTAGGAGTAGTCTTTGCTAAGGTACGTCCTCTCTTGGGAGGGCTGTGGACCTCACCGCTGCTGAAACTCTAGCGGGCTGCTAGTTTAACTTTGGGTCTTTGTAAAGGCTTCGTAGTGAACCCTCGCCACTCACCAAAGGAAGTGTTTAAGGGCTTTGCAAACCCGGGCGACAAGGGGAACACGAGCTGTGGGTAAAGTGTACAACCTCTGCAGAGTGTAAAACTGATATATCAGCCGTGCCCACGGTTAAGGGCGGCTTGGACCCTCACATGATAATTGAACTTTAACTTGATCTTAACTTGTGGTTCTTGGTCTCTTGGTGGAATAATTTTGGGTTATCCTGCTTAATTTTTGGGATGGTATAAACTTACATCTAGTAATTAGGTGCTTGCTAATAAAACTTGATCAACTAAAAGTGCTAACCGCATGAGCCTGAACCCCCTTTGATGGCCTTGCATATTCCCCCACTTGTTGAGTACCAACCATAAGTGTACTCACCCTTGCTAAACAACTGCTGTTCAGAAGATAACAACGATGTGGAGTACTTCAGCGACTTTGATGAGTTCTAGGCGCGTCAACCAGTCAAGTGCCTGTGGATGAAGTCAAGGAGCTGTTTTATCGTTTAGGATGTCGGTGAACGTTTAAGACCTTCGTGTCTATTATCGATGAGTGTAATAAAGTTATGTACTCTCTTTTGTACGCTTTTGAACATTGTCTTTTGATATATTCACTGATGACGTCAACATATGTGTGATGAACGGATCCTGGCACACATATGCAATGCATTCGATTTTGTCCTTAAAATCGGGTGTGACAGAAGTGGTATCAGAGCCTGGTTGACTGTAGGACGCCAGCCTAGCTAGAAAATGGTCGAAACATAGGATTTGCTATCTTAGTCAGCCTTTCTGCTCTTAGGAAAAATTTATTTGCATAAAAACTTACTCTGTTCCTGTTCTATCTCTTTTTGCTCTTGTACTTAGTTTTGTTCTTGCTCTATCACAGATGGTCAGGCAGAGGCAGACAGCACGCAAGAGCACCGGAGGCATGAGGCGCATTGCTCCTGCACAGCCAGTTCCACGACTTCCACCAGTGGTGGAACAAGAGGAGTCAGAGCCTGAGGAGATCCACTACTTCCAGGAGATGCCAGGTGGAGACATCGTTCCGGTGGACCCAGCAGTTGACGCTCCACCAGCACCACCTGCTGTACCTGCTTTGGAGGCTCCAGTACCTGCTGCTAGAGGACAGCCAGACGTCGGCCACGACCACGACGCAGACCAGGGCCTTGGTCAGGAGGACCAGGGCAATGCACAGGACGACAGTTCTGGCGTGGGCCAGAACAACGTGCCAGTTGGAGAGACTGAGGTTGTGAAAACAACCTATTGGACAGAGACCTCAGTCAATGAGACTGGCGCATTCCCCAAGATGCTCATGGATGTGCTACAGGAGTTGGGGAACAACGTCAGACCCCTCTACATGACGCAGCGTGTCTGCAACCCAGGGATGCCGGTCTTCTACATCACCCGGGTCCACATCCGGGAGGCTTCTGACACTGGAGGATACAAGACCTGCTCGCTGCACGACTCCGACATTCCCTACTCCACCGTCACCGCCTCCGTCAGCAGCGCCGCCAGGAGAGCTCTGTGGTCTCTCTGCCACACTCACCGTGGTGAGTTGAGCATCACAGAGTACCGCCACCTTCCACGACGTGCTAGTGGCACCGAGGTGACCCACGTGCCGCTGGGAGGACAGCACGAGCCCCGCATCGACGTCCTTGCTCGTGTCGTCGCTGGACTCAACACCGACGTGGAGAGTACAGCTACGGATCTCATGGAGGCTTCGGAGAGACTGGCCAGTGCTCAGGCCAGGATCAGGCAGCTGGAGGCACAGCTGGCAGGACACGTGCCCCCAGTGGAGGCAGAGAGAGCAGACTGCCCCGCCGCTTCACCTCCGCGCAAGAGGCTTCGTACCGGAGAGCCAGGCTCTATCACCGCTCTTTTAGGCCACCAGGTTTAGGGAGTCCACCATAATAAGTCATCGTGTTAGAACCGTTCCTGCGAGGACGTGCGATGTTTTTGTTTGTTTGCTTGTTTTATGTTTGAGTTGGAGTTTTGTAATGACTGTCATGTTTTTGTGGAGTGATGGCCACAAATACATTATTAAATAATTAAGTTAAAGTCAGTTCTGGGTTTCAATCTTGGCTCTGTTCTTTCTATCTTTATCAGTTTATCTATCTTATCTAAAGCATTCCCCTAACAATCAGATGGTAAATACCAGGAGAGGCGGAGGACGTGACATTCCAAGTGTCAGACGTGCTCACGTGATCAACCGTCAGAATCAGACACCACCTCCACCTCCAAACCCAGCAATGGAGCAGTTTCTTCAAGCTCAGATGCAGTTGCTGCAGGATCTTACTGCTACTGTGCAGAACTTACAAGCACAGCAGAATCAGCCGCCACAGATGCCACCACAAGCCCGGAACAGGCACCGGGATTTCATGAGTCACCAACCACCCACCTATTCTCACTCGGCAGATCCTCTGGATGCTGATGACTGGCTGAAAGTCATTGGCAAGAAGCTGGATATCACTCAGTGTACAGACCGCGAAAGGGTCTTGTATGCTGCTGGACGCCTGGAAGGAGCTGCATCCGACTGGTGGGATGCATACACAGCTGCCCATGCCAATGCCGACACTATTACTTGGGCAGAATTCAGCGACAGTTTCCGCCTGCATCACATCCCAGCTGGTGTGATGAAATTGAAGAAGAATGAGT
>CM014273.1:49345292-49364685 GCA_004135705.1 Alloteropsis semialata
GACGGCAGCGGTGGAGGCCGGCCGGAGTGGGGGCGGCGGGCACCGGCGGTGATGGGGAGAGAGAGAGAGAGAGAGAGTGGGTCAGTGAGAGTGAAAGAGAGAGAGAGTAGACAGTCGGCCATTGTCAAGGTATGGAAATGAAGTTTGCCGTGTGCCACGATCTAAGACGCACGGCAAAGGGCCTCTTTGCCGTGTGCCGGATCTAAGGCACACGGCAAAGAGCCTCTTTGCCGTGTGCCAAATATCGGGAACACGGTAAAGAATTGGACACCACAAGTTTTGGGCTAAGTTTCAAAATGGCCAAGTCCTAGTCCCTCTTTTCCGTGTGCGAGCTCAGAGGGCACACGGCAAAGAACCTCTTTGCCGTGTGCCAGCTCAGTGGGCACATGGCAAAGAACCTCTTTGCCGTGCGCCAGCTCAATGGGCACACGGCAAATTTAGATTCAATATTTCATGTACATTTCGTTTCAATTCACTTTGTCTACAAAAATTTACAAAACTTAGTCTTAGACTACACTCAATAACATGAATATAGTTTTTTCACTCAAACTATTCTATTAGATCATGTACTTATAGGTCAAATTCAATTTATAACAATTTAAATGGTATAATTGTGGTTAATATATTAAAATTATCAAACGGATCCCAGAAAATACCAAAATTTAACGAGAAGCAATCTATCTTGGGTATTGCCTATAGAAAAAATTTAGAAGCCAAACTCAAATTCGAACGTAATTGTGCCTACAAACCTAACCACATCATTCTCTTGTCTATGGATCTTCTTCGGAGAAGTTTTAGTTTGTAAGCATCGTACGTGAAAAAATGTGCAGATCCAACTCAAATTTTTACCAAAGACTCCATGCATGATAGCATGAGATATTGACAAATCTCATGAATTTCAGACTTCGTTTGAATTTTATAGAATTTAAGAACTATCTGGCCCCATGTGCTTGGTAAATGTTTCGTGAACACAATTTTCGAAAATTCGTTTCAACTTTTGGATAAGATCTTACACAGGACTTAATATCACGAATATCATTTTTTACTCACTTTATTATATTATTTCATGCACTTGCAGTTCAAAAGTGAATTATACTGAAAAATCCTTTGAATGAAAATAAATTGTTAAATATAGCAAACACATTGAAAAATATACCAAATTTGAGAATGGAGTACCAAATAATGTATGTGGAGTGGAGAAAAAGTTTGGACGTCAGAAAAGTTTTTTTTTGTTTGTTTGCCATGTGCTTGGGAGTGGCACACGGCAAAGTAAGGGGTTTGCTGTGTGCTCTGGGAGAGGCACACGGCAAAGCCACGCTTTTGCCGTGTGCCTACGGCTGGCACACGTCAAAGACTAACGGCCGGCGCCGGCCAAGCCGACCGTTAGAGTTGTCGGGCACGTGCTTAAAATTTGCCGTGCGCCAAGTCAAGGGCACACGGCAAAGACGTAGTTTGCCGTGTGCCTAGTCAAGCGAACACGGCAAAGATGTAATTCGCCATGTGTTGTCTGTATGACACACGGCAAAGGTGGATTTCGCCGTGCGTCGAAGTTTTGCAGTGTGTTAATCCGTGGGCGCACGGCAAAGAGAAGGTTTGCTGTGTGCCCGACAAATTGCACACGGCAAAGAGTCGGGCACACGGCAAACTTCCAGTTTCCCGTAGTGGTTGAGATATGAAGAAACATATGTATTAGTTTGTTTCCTTCTCGTGTAAACTTTTCTTTTTAATCTTGGTTTCAATGTTGACCCAATGCTGAGGCTTCTCGAGAAGCTGAAGCAGGCCCCACATCAGGCATCAGGGAATTATGTTTTTTATATAAATCTCTTTAGGACCAGTTGGTAAATACTCGGTGCTAAAAGGTACCACTTTAATACCATTGTTGACAACCAAAATTGGCACAGGCTGCGGCTGACCAGTCAGACCGGTTAGCCTGACCGGTCTGACTGGTCTGGCTCAGGAAGTTGCGGTGCTGGTGCATGGATCACCGCAATGTTTGGTCCTAGTTTGATGTAAGTGACATAATCTCTGCAATGATCGACTGTTGCGATGCTGGAAGATCTGGAGGACTGCAAGATTTGGTGCAAGACACGGAAGATGGCATGTTCTCTGGAATGACAGGATGTTGCGGTGCTTGAAGACTTGGAGGATCACAAGAGTCGATGGTGGAGCAAAACAAGCAAAAGGGCAAAGTTTGGCACCCAGACCGGTCTGACCGGTGTGGGGGACCGGTCAGACCGGTTACCCGAGTTGTGATCCGACTAGGACTCTTATTTTGGGATTCCGAGATTGTAACGAGTTGTAACTTGGTTTTCTTGCGGGACAAGACCTACCCTCCCTATAAATATAAGGGGATTCGGCCGATTCAAGACACAACAATCGAATCTATCAATTTTATTACTTTTGTCCTTTACTTTTTGCATCTCCAAACCCTAGCTTTTCCAACCCTACTTGCTGTTCTTCCTACGTCTCCGCGACGTTTGAAGGCGTTCTAGGTGGCCTACCAACCCTAGGGCACCCCTGATCGCGTTCTCCCTGACGGATCCTTCCGGGAGGCGTGTTTTAGGGTTTACCCCCGATTTTCTGACGGTCACCGGTCTGACCGGTGCCTCTGACCGGTCTAACCGGTCGGCGCAGGGAAGTCGCGGGTTTATCGTGTTACGTGCTGCGCGTTCTAGCGCTTTCGTGTGTTGACCTGATTTCTGCGTCAACATACTTTTGGCGACTCCGCTGGGGAATTGGAGATCTGGTTCGTGCAGCCGATCAATCTAATTCTATCTAGATGGGTGCCAACACTGAGTTCGATCCGGAGAATATCATCACCATCAAGGATGACGAACTCTCTGCTGAAGACCGCCAAGGACTTGAAGAGTACCTGAAGAAAAAGGCGGAAGAAAAATGCATCTACTACTTGTTGCACTTCAAGAAGGACCGCAAGGGCGTGGTCTCCAAGGTCAAGGAAGTAGATCCATCTGCTACATCTTCAGCGGCATCTCCTAAGGTACAATCCGATGAAAACTCTCATGAAGTTTTCCTTAAGTACATGGAGGATAAATTGGCTGAAAACAATGTTAATTTGGTTAATTGGATGATGAAAAAGCGTTTAGAATCAGAAGGCAAACAGCCCTTGGCTGAACCATCTGCCGCCGATCCTAATCTTTTAATTCCTAAGATTCCTATAGTACCTGATTATAAAACATCGGTAGCAAAGCCCGTAGAACAACCTACATAT
The DNA here is from genome assembly GCA_004135705.1 of Alloteropsis semialata. NCBI lineage: Eukaryota > Viridiplantae > Streptophyta > Magnoliopsida > Poales > Poaceae > Alloteropsis > Alloteropsis semialata. The sequence goes on from CM014273.1 coordinate 49,348,522, forward strand.
GGCATGCCGTTGAATTATTTTGAGGGCCAATCTATTACACCATCTAATTCAATGATTACTCGGCCTGCTGCACCTCAACAGTTTGCAACTTTACCTAATTCGGTTAACCATGGCCGAATTAACAATGAAGTTGTAAATTTCACCCCGCAAAATCTGAACTACGGATATTCTGTACCTCCCCTAGTGCAAAATTTGTTTTCACAAGGCCCAATACCTTACGAGCTTTTTGGAAGGTACGGCCAACAAATAAAGGGGATGATGTCAGCCAATCAATCTGGCCAGCATTAACCGGTCAGGCCGGTCGCCGTGACCGGTCAGACCGGCCCTGGAGGGTCGGATGCGGCAAACTAGAATGTGCCGCACCAACCGGTCAGACTGGTCACTGGATCCGGTCAAACCGGTCCCGGGGGAGCAGAATCGGGGAATTTGCCTTCTACTCCCGTGCATAATACTCAACAGCCAAATTCTCAGGATAATTCATTAGAGTACTTAGATAAAATATTTTCTAAATACAAACTTGATTTGGCTTCAGCTCTTAAGGAGAACTTGGGAGTAGATGTTAGGGATAAGGCTAGATTATATCAAAAGCCTTATGTTCCTCGCTTTGATTTAGTTCCTTTTCCTGCTGGATTTAGACTTCCTGATTTTGTCAAGTTTAATGGGGAGGATTCTAAAAGCACTTTTGAACATATTAGTCAATACATGGCACAACTAGGCGATTCTGGCTCTAGTGAGGCTTTAAAAGTGCGTTTATTTTCTTTGTCTCTAACTGGTACAGCTTTCTCATGGTTTGCATCATTAGCTCCTCATTCTATTACTTCATGGGAACAGTTAGAACAATAGTTTCATGATCACTTCTTTTCGGGCACTAATGAGCTTAAGCTGTCACATCTTGCATCGGTTAGACAATCACGTGATGAAACTGTTAATGATTACATTAGGCGTTTCCGTGATACTAGAAACCGTTGTTTTGGTGTTTCTATTTCCGAAAAGGATCTTGCTGATTTGGCTTTCAATGGTTTGCGTTCTCATATTAAAGAAAAATTAGAGAATTCTGAATTTTATAGTGTGAACCAATTGCATCAAAGAGCTTTGGCTGTTGAAAGCCGAAGCAAAGATTTAAAAGAAAGCCATAGGACTCATCGGGCTAATGTGCATAATTTAGAATGTGATTCTAGTAGTTCTGATGATGAGTCTCATGAGGTGTTGGCTACTGAATTTGTATGGCCAGCATCTAATAAAGCTTTTACTTACACATCTCTTAAGCCGACACATAGGAATCGGCAGGAGGAGATGAAGTTTACTTTTGATGTATCTAAGTGCAATAAAATTTTTGATGAATTGCATAAGAATGGATATATCAAATGTTCTTTTAAAATTCCATCACCTGAGGAGTTAAAATGGCATGCTTATTGCAAGTTTCATAATTCTTTTTTCTCATGCAACTAACGACTATAATTTCTTTCGTCGGCAGATTCAATCAGCTGTAAATGATGGACGATTGATTTTAAATGAGATGGAGGTTGATAAATGCCCGTTTCCAGTCAACAACATGATGGTCAATAGCATGGATCTGCAGGACGCCAAGATGTTGGTTCGGCCCGACAATGCCGATACGACAGGAGGCAAGAATGTTGTGATTGGTGAACCAAGGAAGGTGATGGAAAATGACAAAGTGCTTGGGAGAGAAGTTGTGCTTAAACAAGCTCCTGATGGAAAGAAGATCTTGACTATTACAGTGAAGAATTCTGAAATTAGGGGAGAATCAAGCTCTCAAGCGCGGGATCAAAGGCCGGTTGCTCCTGCTGCCCAGAGGGCACCGGTCAGACCGGTTGCCTTAACCGGTCAGACCGGTCCGGCCCAGAGGCCGGTTCCAAACTTTCGTGCCTAAACGTCCTGAGGTGGGAACTTGGAAGACGAACCAGGACAAAGATCAGGGGAAAACTTTCAAGCCGAAGGCAACCTTTGATCAAGTCATGGCGAAGCACATGCACAACGCGGCCGTTCAACAAGATCGGCCACCAAAAAAGAGACCAAGTTCGCCACCAAGGAATTCTGGTGTAATAAAGGCACCAAGAGGACAGTGGAATCAGGGTCCAAGCTCATCTCATGGTGCTGGTCCTTCTAGGCCATGGAGGCCGTTTCCACCTCCCCCTCCTCAGCCTATTTGGAGAGATGGAATTATGTACGTGCCTTACTGTCCTGCACCAAATCAACCATGGCCTGGGGCTCCTGTTCACGCCAGAATAACTCAACAACAGCCTAGGCCTGCAGGGTTCCAACAAAGGCCGATGTTTGTGCCTCAACAGCACAGACCGGTCAGATCGGTGCCTACGACCGGTCAGACCGGTGCCCAGCAGAGGCCAGTGTTCGTGCCTCAGCAGCACGGACCGGTCAGACCGGTGGACGGGACCGGTCAGACCGGTGTTCAGAGAAGGCCGAGCAAGGAGCCGGCCAAGCAGGAATATTGCCCCGTTCAGAAGAAGGAAGTGCCTGCTCCTGTTATTTCAAAGCCAATTGTGAAGAGTATGATTCAAGTTGGCTCTATGGCAGTTGATTCATCAATGGCCGACGCACCTAATGTTATTGGTACTTCGGCCGTAAAAAAGGTTCCTTTGCCTCAATACACGCAGCCAAAGTGGTGTCCTCCTGGCTTGACTCATTCTCAGAAGAGGAGATTGCAGCGGTTGCGCACTCAGAAGCAAAGGGAGGAAGAATCGGCTAAGAAGCGGGAGGAGTGGTTCAATGAGGCTAAGCCGATGATTCCACCATCTGGTCAGAATTCCAAGGATGGTTCTGGTGCCCAAGATATTCAAGCCAAGACACCAGAAAAGGCCGAGCTATCTGCAGCGGGTTCGGTTGACCTGGCCGCAACCGGTCAGACCGGTGTCCCTGACCGGTCAGACCGATCGCCCACTGTTACAGTTCCGGAAACTGGAACCGATCAGACCGGTCAGGAGGAACCGGTCAGACCGGTGTCGCCCAGAGAGTCAGTAGCCGATGCATTTTCGTCTTCGGCTAAGGTTTCGATTCCACCCACTGCAATTTCAGATACTCAGATGGGCAATGAGGACGACGCTGTTGATTTTGAGCCTTCACTCAACAGGACAGACATGGATATCAATGTTATTTACATGAACGCCGATTATTGCTTTATCGGAGATGATGAACGGGTGGCTCAAGTTGATTTTGCTCCCAAGAACGTCGTGTTTCAGAGGCCTTCAGAATCGGATAATCACCTGAAAGCTCTTTATGTGAAGGGTCACATTAAGGGAAAGCCGATTTCTAGGATGCTTGTTGATGGTGGTGCTATTGTGAACCTCATGTCGTACACCTTGTACAAGAAGTTGGGAGGTTTGGACAGCGAGCTAATCAAGATGAGCATGACGATCAGCGGTGTTGGAGGAGGAGAACCGATGAGCGCCAAGGGAGTTGCATCATTGGAGCTTACCATTGGGAGCAAGACGCTGGCGACTGCTTTCTTCGTCACGAAGGTGCAAGGTAACTTTAGTGTTATCTTGGGGCGCAATTGGATTCATGCAAATCAATGTGTGCCTTCTACCTTGCATCAATGCTTGATTCAATGGGTTGGTGACGAAGTTGAAGTGGTTCATGCGGATACTTCGGCATGTGTTGCTATGGTCGATGCATCTATTTTGGGAACTCATGATAATGTCAAGTGCTTGACCGGGATTGATATTTCGGACTTTGAGTTCCTTGCTTGCACTAAGGATGGCTTTGTGTCTGCTGCTCTAAGGCCGGTTCAAAGATCGGTTGATTCAGATAATGAAGAGTAGATGGATACAAGCAAGAAGTGGCTAAAGGAGAGGGTGGAGCATTATCGGTCAAACATGAACGATGCATGTGAAGCCATTAATGATTTTGAAGAAGTAGAAAAGTTAGGACAAGGAATTACGTCGGCTGATCCTTTAGAAAAGATAGACATAGGTAATGGTTCTGTACCAAGCCCGACTTTTGTAAATCAAAATTTGAAAGCTGATTATAAGGTTGAATTAATCGAGTTATTGAAAGAATATTCTGATTGCTTTGCTTGGGATTATCATGAGATGCCTGGTTTAAGTCGTGAATTAGTCGAACATCGTTTACCGATTAAACCTGGTTTTAGGCCACATAAACAAGGCAATAGACGATTTAATCTTTTGTTTTATGATCGCATAAAAGAAGAGGTTAATCGTTTGCTTGAAGCTAAGTTTATTCGGCCATGTCGCTATGCTGAATGGATCTCTAATATTGTGCCTGTTGAGAAGAAAGGTTCAAATAAGATTAGAGTGTGCATTGATTTTAGAGATCTTAATAGAGCAACTCCCAAAGATGAATATCCTATGCTTATAGCCTATATGCTTATTAATGATGCTTCTGGACATAAGATTATTAGCTTTCTTGATGGCAATGCGGGATATATATGGCCGAGGAAGACGTATACAAAACGGCCTTTAAGTGTCCCGGCTTTGTTGGTTTATTTGAATGGGTTGTGATGACTTTTGGTTTAAAGAATGCCGGCGCTACTTATCAAAGAGCAATGAATTTGATTTTTCATGACTTACTTGGTGTTATCCTAGAAGTCTATATTGATGATATTGTTGTCAAATCGGCTGGATAATATTGATGAATTTGATTTGCGTCTTGCTTTTGAGAGCATGCGTCGGTATGGTTTGAAGATGAACCCATTGAAATGTGCATTTGGTGTATCAGCTGGAAGATTTTTAGGCTTCATGGTTCATGAGAGGGGCATAGAGATAGATCCTAAGAAAATAAAAGCTATTAATAAGCTTGAAGCGCCTACTTGCAAACATGATTTACAGAAACTCTTGGGCAAAGTTAATTACTTGAGGAGGTTTATTTCTAACTTGTCTGGGAAAGTTAGTGCTTTTACTCCTATACTTCGGTTAAAGAATGAAGCCGAATTTACTTGGGGGGCAAAGCAGCAAGAGGCCTTTGAGAAAATCAAGAAATAGTTGTCTTCGCCGCCTGTACTTAAAGCGCCTAAGAATGGGGTGCCATTTAGGCTTTATATTTCGGCCGAAGATAATGTTATTGGGGCTGTTTTGACTCAAGAAACAAATGGCAAGGAGTACATCATTACATATTTGAGTCGACGGCTTTTGGATGCGGAAACAAGGTATAAACCTATTGAAAAATTATGCTTGTCTTTATATTATGCTTGTACTAAATTGAGGCATTATTTGTTATCTAGTACTTGCATAGTTGCGTGTCAAGCCGATGTTATTAAGTATATGTTGCATAGACCGATTTTGAGCGGAAGAATCGGTAAGTGGGCATATGCACTTATTGAATATGATTTGGCTTGTGAACCTTTGAAATCTATGAAAGGCCAAATTGTAGCTGATTTTATTGTTGAACATCGGATTAAGGATGAGCATAATTTAGAAGTTGATTACATGACTTTTACTCCATGGAAATTGCATTTTGATGGATCGGTTTGCAAGAACAGATGTGGAATTGGAATTGTTCTTGTTTCTCCTAATGGAGCTGTTTTTGAAGCTCTTAGCCGATTAGAAATTGAGTGCACAAATAATCAAGCCGAATATGAAGCTTTATTATTCGGACTAGAAATTTTGCATGACATGGGAGTAAAGCATGTTGAAGCTTTTGGTGATTCATTATTGGTTGTGCAGCAAGTATCTAAGGTGTGTCAATGCTTGGAAAGTTCGTTGAATATTTATCTTGACAAGTGCCTTGATATTATACCATATTTTGATGAATTCACCATTTATCATGTTCCAAGATGTGATAATCCTAGAGCTAATACTTTGGCACAGCAAGCATCAGGCTATAATGTCCAGAAAAGACACTTTCATAAGAAAAGGTCGTTGATTGCTATTGCCAATGGAGAAGCTCTAACGCTCGCTGCAGAGCAGAGCCGAACCGGTCAGACCGGTCCAGCGTCTCATACAGAGACCGGTCAGACCGATCCGGAAACCGATCAGACCGGTGCGGTGTCTGCAGATTCAAATTCGGCCACTAAAAATCTTCGAAATGAAAAGGCCAAAGTTGATGATTGGAGAGCGCCCATTATCAGGTATTTAAGGAATCCTAGTTCTGGAACAGACAGGAAAACTCGATGTTTGGCTTTCAAATACATTTTAGTTGACGATGAGTTGCATCGTTGCACCGCTGATGATTTATTACTTAAATGCTTGGGTGCTAATCAAGCTAGAGTGGCCATGGGTGAAGTTCATGAGGGAATTTGTGGAACGCATCAATCGGCTCCTAAGATGAAGTGGTTACTTAGGAGAGCTGCATTTTATTGGCCTACTATGATGGCCGATTGTTTTCGTTACTACAAGGGATGTGAGGAATGTCAGAAATTTGGAAATATTCAGATGGTACCTGCTGCATTGCTTCATCCTATTATTAAACCATGGCCATTTCGAGGATAGGGATTGGATTTTATTGTAGAGATACATCCTTCTTCTTCAAAGGGTCACCGCTTCGTGTTGGTTGCTATGGATTATTTCACTAAATGGACCGAAGCTGTTCCTCTCAAGAATATGACCCACAAGGAGGTAATTGAGTTTATTACTGAGCATATTATTCACAGATTCGGCATTCCACAAGCTTTAACTACGGATCAAGGTACTTCTTTTATGTCTAAAGAAGTGCAAGTCTTTGCCGATATGTATAAGATCAAGTTGCTCAATTCATCTCCATACTATGCTCAGGCCAATGGTCAGGCCGAGTCTAGTAATAAGACTTTGATTAAGTTGATTAAGAAGAAGATAGAGGAGAATCCCCGAAGATGGAATGAAGTCTTGTCTGAAGTTTTGTGGGCTCATCGCATATCTAGACATGGTGCTACTAAAGTCACTCCTTTTGAGCTTGTTTATGGACAAGAGGCCGTTTTGCTCGTTGAGGTAAATCTGGACGCTTACAGACTTGCTAGACAGAATAAGCTTTCGGTTGGTGAATATTATGACTTGATGATGGACAACATTGATGAAGTGACCGATAAGCGTTTACAAGCTCTTAAGGAAATTGAGAAAGACAAGATCCGGGTTGCTAGAGCATACAACAAGAAGGTTAAAGAGAAGACTTTTCAAGTTGGTGATCTAGTATAGAAGACAATTTTGCCACTTGGTACTAAAAATAATAAATTCGGCAAGTGGTCTCCAAGTTGGGAAGGTCCATATCGAGTATTCAAGATCAATGGCGGGAATTCCTATATGGTGGAGACGCTGCAAGGAGGACGTTTGCCTAAGGCACTGAATGGGAGGTACTTGAAGAAGTACTATCCAAGTGTTTGGCAAGAGGCATGAAGTGGCATATGGCCGATATTTGGATATCACCCTTAGAAAAATATAATGGCCGTTGAATTCTGTTAAAACATCGTCCTTAGGTGACAATTTTGGTGCTGATGTGTTTTATGGTATGCAAGCTTTACCAAAAAACAGGGGGGCATATGTTGACAACCAAAATTGGCACAGGCTACGGCTGACCGGTCAGACCGGTTAGCCTGACCGGTCTGACTGGTCTAGCTCAGGAAGTTGCGGTGCTGGTGCATGGATCACCGTAATGTTTGGTCCTAGTTTGATGTAAGTGACATAATCTCTGCAATTATCGACTGTTGCGGTGCTGGAAGATCTGGAGGACCGCAAGATTTGGTGCAAGACACGGAAGATGGCATGCTCTCTGGAATGACAGGATGTTGCAGTGCTTGAAGACTTGGAGGATCGCAAGAGTCGGTGGTGGAGCAAAACAAGCAAAAGGGCGAAGTTCAGCACCCAGACCGGTCTGACCGGTGTGGGGGACCGGTCTGACCGGTTACCCGAGTTGTAATCCGACTAGGACTCTTATTTTGGGATTCCGAGATTGTAACGAGTTGTAACTTGGTTTCTTGCGGGACAAGACCTACCCTCCCTATAAATATAAGGGGATTCGGCCGATTGAAGACACAACAATCGAATCTATCCAATTTACTACTTTTGTCCTTTACTTTTTGCATCTCCAAACCCTAGCTTTTCCAACCCTACTTGTTGTTCTTCCTGCGTCTCTACGATGTTTGAAGGCGTCCTAGGTGGCCTGCCGACCCTAGGGCACCCCTGATCGCATTCTCCCTGACGGATCCTTCCAGGAGGCGTGTTTTAGGGTTTACCCCCGATTTTTCGACGGTCACCGGTCTGACCGGTGCCCCTAGCCGGTCGGCGCAGGGAAGTCGCGGGTTTATCGTGTTACGTGCTGCGCATTCTAGCGCTTTCGTGTGTTGACCTGATTTCTGCGTCAACAACCATATACACAGTATCGGCCGTGTGTCTGATATAAAAAAGGTTACGAATTGGTACTAAACATCGATTCTACTAGTGTAGTCTCCCTCTTCGTTCAGATCTGTTTGGCTATAGGGTTCGGTAACACCCAACAACGTCAAATGCAATGACCCATCCATGTTTTGTACAGGTATATTTGTCTACCTATCAACATTATTTCCTCTGCCTTTATGTTCTGATTCGTTGCCTGGTGCGTGCCCTTGTAAGAGGGGATTCCTATCTCGCGAAAGAATTGTTGAATTTAAATGTGGTCCATTATATCTCCATGTAGTGTCTGAGTTCACGAATTAAACTCCCAATCGGGAAACGTTCAAGTGGAAGATGTAAGATAATGCTCCACTGAGACAAGATAATCTAAACAATGCCACTATCATGGACCCTCAATTACTGTGGGCGTGCTCACCATGCTACAACGCAAAATGTAAAGGCATAAGAAATAATGTTGATGGATGGACAAATACTTGTTGGCATAAAGGACAGGTCATTTCTGTTTCTGATGTCAGTTGTCCACCCCCATGCATGGTGCTGAGAAACTACGGTCTAAAGCAACTGGATAGGGAAGACCCAGGCACGCGGCCGCTTTATGCCGGTCAAAGTCGCCGTGGACCCTGGTCGTGCTGAGCTCTCTGGTGCGCGAGGATAATAGCTAGATTGGTCACTGGGTTATACTATAGCAGTTTCATTAATATTGTCGATTCATAAGGTTCCATGTAGGCACATGTGATGAGCACCCGGTTTCTAATGTCTTGTAAACGGGACAACGACATTGCATTGAGGCAGCCAACTTTCATTCTGACCCAGTGGAGGAGATCCCATGTGTCCATCTCCACGCTGAGCTCCATTTCACATCAACCACTTGGCTATCTCGTACTTCCCCTCCATACTATGCTTGCCATCCATCCCGGGGGTGGAGCTGGTGTGATAGCCACATATAGTAGACCATATTTATTTGCCATAGGTACAATTGCAAGTGGCTACATAATTCACATGGCACATATAATCACAATAGAATGCCACAATTAAATATTGTAGCTAGAAGTGAGTGGAATGAAACATGTATTTGGAGAAGTCGTATTATTCGTCAACACAAACCTGTAAATATGAAAATGAGGCACAATTAGAAACTGTGAAATGACACACTCCACTGGTAAAGTCAGTCGTCCACCCACGTGTATGGTGCTCAGAAACTCCGGCCCAAAGCGACCATATATCTATGCCTGGCGCTACGTCACCCACTTTGTGGCCAACATCCTCCAGTCCAGGGCACAATACTACCATAGACCTGGGTGTCATGACTCATTATTGCACGCACTCAATTTTCTAGATCACCAATTGAACCAAGCATCAATGACCTGAATCTGACGACTGCATATACGTGGTATTTGGATGTCATCACGCGTCGTCCAGCTTAGCGCTCTCCAAACCCAGCAGGGTACCAGGTGATCAATGGCGTCAGTCGCTGCCTATCAACACTTCTCTTCTCTGCCTTTATAATTTTGACTCGTTGCATGGTGCATGCCATATCAGATTGGATGCCTAACATAGATCTGGGTGTGTTCGTTGATTATCTGGTAGTAGCAACTCTCGGTACAAGGATCCCGTGGGCCACTTCCTAGCAGCAACTCTCAGTAAATGATGTCATCTTATTGTGAATTTTGATAAGCAAATCCGTCCTCACAATGGTCACACAAGTTATCAACATTTTAAATATCCATAACATTGGTCTGAAATTTAGCTTTTTCGATAATTGAAGATTTTTTGGTCTGAAATATCATTGGTCTGAAATTTGTGTACCAGGTGATCAATGGCGTCAGTCGCTGCCTATCAACATTTTAAATTTAGCTTTTTCCATAACATTGGTCTGAAATTTGGTCTGAAATTTAGCTTTTTCAGACTCCACACAAGCAAGTCTTACCACCACACCAAGTGTCCATTTGTGACAACATCAGGTAAAGCCAGATCCCTATAGGAGCTAAGCTATCGTTTTTAAAAAAATACTTACAGTTAAAATGGAAAATATAACATGCGGAAGGAGCATTCGAACATGAGACTTCAAGCATGGCGTAAACCGTTCCTACCACTATGATGAGCTCATTTGTGGAAGTCATTGGTATTTGTTTTATAAATTGGTATTTCATGACGTGAGCGCCAACGGATTGCTGGATCTCTCTTTTTAATCTGGAATTAAAATTTGTAAATGGTATTTCTCTCTCATACTAAGTCCAAATTTGATGGTTCTTTTTTCTCAAAATTTCTAAAATCATGAACTTTCGATTAGTGTGTTTTGTTTGATTATAAATTACTATTTCTTGGATCGCCTTTTCTTCCATTTGAGTAGAGAATAGTAAAAAAATTGCATAACAGTTACTAATGTAACTTTATTTTTTCTAATATTATGGTTATCATCGTTGTGTCCAAATTTGAGATGCGAACTAGTTCGAAAATTTTACAAGGTACTCAACTCTCAAAGTTTAACTTGAGTTATAAGAAACTATATGAGAGATATATCCTTTTATAAACAATGTATGGTCCCACTTTGTTATAACCATTTGAACTTTTATGACAAGCTTATGGACCCAAATTATGTTGCCATGTCAATTTGTAGAATTTTCTATCCAAATTTAGAGATTATTGTAATTATTATATGGCAATTTGGAGATAAAAGTTTGAATTGTATCTAGAAAAAAATTAAAATTTTCATATATCTCCAAGACATGGGCTGTAATGGAACATATGAGCCTAAATACATTTTTTTGTAATTTTTCAAATCTTATTGGAAGTACATATAGTTCAATTCGAATTATTTTCGATAAGCACGCAGAAATTCATTTAAATGAAAAAAATACCAAATCTGTTTAAAATTCTTGAAACTCATACATGACAACTTGTATGCAGTATATTACAATAAAAAAATATATGGATGTATATAAGGTAACTTTTTTATCTGTTACTTCACATTTGTGCATAAAACAAAAAAGAAAAAACAAAAATGTTAAGAAGAGAAAGAATGAAAAATACCAGTTTCAGCCCAAATGGCCCAATTATCTATGGTTGTCTATCGTCGATCTGATGGCTCAGATCGCGTTCCCGTGATATAAAGAGCTTGTCCGGGAATCCGACGTCGCAGCACATGGAGCACACGGTGGTGCCGGTGCCGGCCATCTGCGGCCACGGGCGGGCCGGGACGCGCGTCCGGTGCGTGGACTGGACGCGTGCAAGCCTGGAGGCCAAAGGGAGGAGGAAGAGATTCGCTCGCGCGGTGGTGGCAGTGCGAAGAAGCAGGCCGAGGCAGCCGGAAGGACCGGGCTTTAAATACTGGTGCGAGCGGGGAGAGATGTTGACGCCTCGATGGTGGCTGGCTGGGAGAGATCAGGTCGTCAGATGGCCGCGGGAGGGGGGGCACAGTACCCAGGTGTGAGGTCGACGGAGGAGCTACGGGCCTGGGAAGCCGGGCGGGGTGAAAACTGACTGGTGACTCCAAAAACCCTAGCTCTCCATCTTCATTTCTTCGTTCAGCCGCTAAGTCCTCCATGCCTCCCACTTCTCCCATTTTCAGTTGACACTATTTTGTTACTTTTTTCAGGAGAGACTGTTGCACCGTTCGACTTGTTGGCCCCGGAGGATTCGTTGGCCCCCCGTCTCGCCGCCGCCGAGTTACTAGGTGAGCACTTGCAAAATGTCCCTCTTTCCGTATCATGTCCAGCTAATTCCGATCAAGATGATTATTTCTAATACATGTTAGTTTCTAATTATTTCTTGTTTATTTGTAATATCATGTTAGTTTCTAATTTGTAATAGTATGTTAGTTTCTAATTATGTCTTGGTTTACTGTTTTTAATTGCACGTGATTGAACAAAGATGGCGGGTGGTGGAATTCAATGAAAATGTGCATCGGTATTCAGAAGAATGATAGGTTCCAATGAAGCTGAGGGGTCCGTCTCTAGGGGTACCCGAGGCAAGGGTCGAGGGAAGGGTGGCCCCAAGGGTCCATGGAGGAGTCGAGCGGCTCGACCTGTAGAGCCACCTTCGCCTCCTGAGCAGCCGCAAGAGGAGGAGGAGGAGTCGGGTGCTCAGGAGGAGGACACGACAGGGGGTACGCTGGCTGTCTGGTTGCGAGGTCCCTCGAGACTCCCAGACAGGCCGATACCTCTTGCCTCCCGCCCGATGATTCAACCCTATGGGCCAGCGTAAGTAACTTTAGATGTTATCAATAATTTTTCATTTCATAACTTGATAATCACAATAGAAACTAATATTTTATCTTAATCACTTTTGGCAGGATGTGGAGAGTAATCGTTGGAGGTGCCCACAACCGCAAGGTCAACGGCATCCTGGGGCTTTTGTGCTGGGAGCACTTCCCGGGCCTGGTCCACATTGGTGGAAGGCACAAGCTGGCCTGGACTTGGGACCACTACGTCGTCACCCCCGATCATCTCGATCGGGAAAACAGGTGCTTTGCCAACAAGGCGGAGCGGGTGAAGGCCGAGCTGTGGGTAAGTATTTCTCGCACTACACCACTCAATACATTGCATTCATTGGACATTTTTGTAATAATGACTTAATACGTTGTGTTTATATGCAGGATTTCTACAGATGTGCGGATGGATACGAGGAACGGGCGGTGGTTGTGGCTCACAACCGATGCATGAAGCTGGTGAAGGACATGCACTACGAGGTGCAAGTGCAGTGTGTCATAAACTTCAGCGCTCTGTTCATGGGCCAGAAGATCAAAAAAGAAGCCGCAAGAAACTTGAAGCGGACCCGGGAGCAATACTTGCAGGTAATTTTTGATTTATTCTCAGATTAAGTACATCGCTTAGTCTGATATTCTTACATGTCATTCACTTGATCACGTGTAGGTGCCTGTGTGGTGGTGCCGTAATGATTCCACTTGCTGGGAACGCATAGTGGACAAGTGGTTCACACCCGAGTGGGAGGAGAAGCATAACGCTGGCCGAGAGCGGCGTTTGCTGATGCCAGGTCCAGCACACCATCAAGGTAGCCTTAGCAACGATGAATACAGGGCTAGATGGGTATGCAGATTTATTTCTTTATTCTAACGCTCAATTCTTTATTCTAACGCTCAATTCTGCATAATTTGTCATCAACTTATTGTTTTTTCGCTGTCCACGACACATCAAGGAGCTGAGTGCTCCCAGTTCATGGGATGGGCTTTGGCCCACAAGGGCAAGGCGACGTGTGAGGTCACCTACAACCCGGACGACCCGCCCTCGGCGTACTCCAGTCCCTCCATCCACACCCGCATCAACGAGTACACAGAGGTGGGACAGCAGATCCATGGGCCAGAGTGGGATCTGAGCGCCCATGACCTTGATGGAGAGCTCATCATGATGGTGGGAGGAGGCAAGAAGCATGGCCGGTACTACATAGGCGACGGTACTCTAGACACGGCCAGTACTCCCACTCTCGCCTAGGTTCGAGCCAGGAGCACGAGCAGTAGTCCGGCCGTACGCACACGGCTATCCGTGTCACAGCTCCAAGTGCAGGAACTTCAGGTTATTTCTATTTTATTCGTCATTCATTCAATTTCTATATATGTTTGCTTTGCATTGTAACATTCTGATGAAAAATTATAGACCCAGCTGGCGGCGCAAGCGACGGCACATGAGGCGGCGATAGCGGCGGCGATAGCCGAAGAGAGGACGATACGGGAGGAGGAGGCGGCCAGGCAGCAGGCCTAGACTTAGCAGCATATGGCCCTGATGTACAACTACATTCAAACTCTTTCTGTTCAAATGGGTCAACCCCTACCCCTACCCCCGATGGTGTTCCCTCCGGCTCCGGCTCCTGCAACTCCTCCTGTGAGTCACTTGAATGCCTTATAGATTCATTTCAACTATTAGAGACTTAGAGAACATAGAAACTTAGATTCACTTAGAGACTTCAATGAAATTTTGAATGTATTAGATTATAACTTAGAGAACTTGATTCTTGTCTCACATGCAACCTATTCTCATTTCTGCAGAATCAATCCGCAGCATCGAATACGCCAGACTTGTCACCGGGCATCTCACCGACGTTCCCGGCGCAGCAGTTGTTCCCACCGCCGAACCCCCCGCCGTACCCCCACCGTGATTCTGAACTTGTGACATACTTTGGATTTCTGAACTTGTGACATTGTGAACTTATTAACCTTATATTGCATTTGTGAATTTATCTATATTATGTGCCTGTGATGTTATATCAATTGCCCGTGATGTTTGTTGTGATGCTATATATATCTGTGATGTTTGTTTGAGTGGGGACCTTTATACGCGAATAAACAACAAAAAAATGTGACATTATGGTCAGTTTGCCGTGTGCAACATACGGCAAAGGCCTCCTTTGCCGTGTGCAATGACCCTGGCACACGCTAAAGTGGCCATTTCTGTCACTTCTGGACAGGCCTTTGCCGTGTGCTAGATCTTTGCCGTATGCATTTACCATCCTTTGCTATGTGCCATGCACGCGGCACACGGCAAATGGGTGCACACCTTTGCCGTGCACCAGGCCAGCGCCACACGGCAAAGAATGTGGGCCCCATGCTGCAGGACAGCGGGGGACGGCGACGACTCTGTCCCCTGCCGTTTGTTGCTTTTTTTTGCCATCGGCCAAGGAGGACACATGGCAAAGGCCTTTGCCGTGTGCCCGACAAATGGCCCACGGCAAAGCGGCCTTTGCCGTCGAGGCTGGCCGCCGTCGGGGCTTCGCCGTGGGTCGCACACGGCAAAGCCTTTGTCGTGTGCATTTAGGCCTTTGCCGTGTGCCCCAGGCACACGGCAAACTAGCCGTTTCCTGTAGTGCTTCTATGCACTCATGGTTGTAGAAATAGTCACTTTTTTCGTTACTAGCCTCTTACTGTTTTGCATGAACCTTATTTTATTATTGTAGAACCATCCCTTGTTTGTGCAAGCTCTGTAATGTTTACAAGGCATTTAAATCATGCAGGCCATCAGTCGGTGAATTGCCAAAACAAGTCAAGCAAACTTAGGAGGCAAGGATCGATAGGAGATGTAGCAGCAAGCTGAGCTGAATGCTAAGCTCTTGTGTTAAGCTTGCGGCCAGGCCCGGCGCGGGGCGGAGCGGACGGCAGCGTGCGGGGCCTTGGTGTGGCATGCAGGAGGTCGTCATCATGAGCGTGTAGTTTTTTTTTTGGTTGATATATGGAATTGTTGTGAGCTGATGTTGCATAGTTTTTTTGGTTGATTTATGGAATTGTTGTAAGCTGATGTTGTTTGGAGAAATTTGGGGAAGATTCTAATTTGAGGATTGTTGCTGGTTAATTGTTGTAATTGAATGGGGAATTTGCTGGCGTTGTGATTGATTGGAGAATTTGAGGCTCGCTGTATAGGACGAGGATGGAATAGAAGGAGAGGGGAAGCAGAGCGGGAGCTCTGAGGAGCTCGGCAGTTTTTTTATTTTTTTAGTCTTTAGTTCCGGTTGGTGCGGTTGGTATCACCAACCTGGACTAAAGGGCCCTTTTAGTCCCCGGTATAGGCCGAGGCCTTTAGTCCCGATGCCGTAATCACGGTTGGGAAACCACAACTAAATCCCGTTCCCAACCGGGACTATAGGCTGTTTGTGTAGTAGTGCTTATTAACATAAAATTGCCAGAAACCGAATCTTAACATATATTGAATTTCCTAATACATCAGAAAATGGGTGGGGGCCCATTTCTCATTATTCTAGCAATCAAGCTTAAGTTGCAACAAAGCACACCCAGAAGCAGGTATATCGAGAGCTTATTAACATGTAATTGCCAGAAACCGAATCCTAACATATATTGAATTTCCTAATACATCAGAAAAATGGATGGGGGGCCCATTTCTCATTATTCTAGCAATCAGTTGACACTTAAGTT
>CM014273.1:49373118-49418839 GCA_004135705.1 Alloteropsis semialata
CGGTTTTCACATGGTTCCCAATGGCTAGTTTTTGTGGAGTGAAGTATTTATACCCCACGACCTCCACAGTGGCAAGCTGCTGTTCCTTAGGTTGCTTTAGTGCTTCCCTACTCTTTCTTGCCAAGCCAAAGCCATTCTTGCTCTCCCCAACCCCTCTTTGTGAGGATTGCTTGATATTGTAAGATCCTTGTGTTAGGTTGTAGAGAGAGCAGCCATAGTGAGAAGATTGAGAGTACCAAAGCACCTTGAGCACTGTTGGAATTCATCAAGCTATTGTGATTCATTTGTTACTCTTGGAGCTTCGCTCCTAGACGGCTTAGTGTTGCCCGTGAGCTACCAAGGTGTGGTGAGCTGCGGGAAGTTTGTGCAGGTTGTGCTTCACCTCCGAAAGGGAAGAAGCAAGCTAGTGGAAAGAGGAGATAGCTTGACCTAGTGTTGTGGGATATGGGTACCCCTGGGCCCATTACCGACCGGATAACCAGTCGGCCTGGTCCCACGTCTGACAAGGATGTGGGCCGACCCCAGGCCGGACCCACGAGGATCCTTGACTTGATGGACAAGATCGGAGAAGACTTAGCCCGCAAGGTATTCGGTGATATCCTCAGATCCCGCCCGGAGATCACGGCAATTATGTTGTAACCGACTTGGATTAGTTTCCTGATTTGAGCCGGATGATAATTAGAAATAACCGACTTGTAAACGACGGCCTATATAAGGCGGCCTAGGTCGACCCCCTCATTCATTCGATTCCTAGCTATCAGATCCCTCATTGTAACCAAGAACTCGCCGTCGTTCTCCGGAACACGCCGAGTAAATTAATACAAAACCCCGAGCACAGGACGTAGGGTATTATACCTCCGGGTAGCCCGAACCTGTATAATCCCTGTGTCCCTATGTTAGCTCGAGCTCCCTAGTCCAGCGATCTCCCTTTGCCTACAAATCAACCATCTGGGTACCCACGGGTGGACTGCCGGACGATAACTCCGACAGTTGGCGCGCCAGGTAGGGGTGATCGCCGGGCAATATAGCTAGCTCGATGGCAGATCGCCGCTCCATCGTCTTCCCCGACTCCATCAAGGACCGCGCCACCAACTTGGAGGGCATCAGTTTTTTCGCTGAGATCCACTCCGCCACCACCACCGCCTCCACCTCCACCACGACGCCCGACGCCTCCACGCCGACCAGCTCCGCGCTGACCTCGTCGCCGATCGCCTCGTCAGTCATCGCCCCGCTCCAACAGCGGCTCGATGCGATCTCCATCGACGACCAGGCTCCGCGCCTGAACACTCGCCAGAGACTCCCGCCCCCGGCCGAACTCCTCGCCGGGTTGGATCGTGTCCAGGACACCCTGGCCGAGTGCATCACCATGTCGGAGGAGGCCCTGCGCCGACCCCGCAAATCGCTCCCGCTAGGGCTCCGCAGCCCTTCATCAATCTACTCGGCTCGACTCCGGGAAGATATGTCCCAGATCCAATCTGAGACGCCACCCCAGGCCACCCAGTCTCCGGACTGCGGCGAGTTCCAGGTCGCCACAAGTGTGCTCTTGCCGGCTCCGGCTGACTCGAGCAACGACTCCAGCTACACCACGCCTCCAGGGCGTGAAGTCTTCGTCTCTGAGGATTCCGTTACTCAGGACGGAGATACAGATCTGGCTCGAGATCATAAACGGGAGCGAAACGCCGCCCGAGCTCGCCGCCGTGCCGAAGAAGCCGCCCTGCCCCCTGCAGCGGCCGAAGACCCTGCAGCGGCTGCAGCGGCCGGGAACCCTGCAGCTGCCGCAGCTGCCGGAGTGGTCCCTCCGGGGGCACCACCAAGACCGCCGCCTCCTCCTCGGGGCCCTCATGGGGTCCGACTCCAGAACCTCGATGGAGCCTTCGCCAGGGTGCCGTTCCGCACGCCCCAGGCTAACATCGCCGCCGCTTTCGCCGAGCTGGGACACATGCCTGACACCCCTGAGGTGCAGCGCGCCCGAGCTCAGTTGGAAGCAGCCCAGGAGCAGATCGAGCGTTCGTATCGTGCTGCCAGATCCCGATCTGGGCGATCGAACTCGACTCGCTCGTCGAGCCATCGCTCTGCTCAAAGCAGATCGGATCGGGGTCACCTTCATCAGAGGAACCCCCTGCTACCCGTCGTGGAAGAAGAGGTGGCCCAAAACCGCCATGAAGACAAAGAAGAGGAGCGGCGTAACCCGCGCAACGCGGATCATCGCCGCGAACGCCACCAGGAACGGCGTGACAGGCGCCAGCGTCATCAACAACCTGAGGATCTCCGTAATCGCATCAGGGACTATGCCCGGGACCTCCGTGCCGACCTCGATGCCCGGCACCAGGAACGTGACGCTGCCGAGCTCGAGCGCCGCGAACGGTATGACCGGGAATACGGCCGACCCGACCGCCAGCCGGTGGGAGAGGCTGGTGACGCTGGAGCAGAAGACGCCGAACGCCGTGTTGTTCATGAGCTCATGGAGCGCGAGCAGTACGACACACGGTACGGCCACCCGCCGGACGACCACCACCACTGGTGAGACGATGTTCGGCCCCGAGCCGACCAAGTTCGATCTCCCCGCCGCGACCACCACAACGAGGAGGTCTACGACGGCTTTGCCGCCATCACCGCCCGACTCTGTGCCATCCGTTGGCCCGAGTCCTTTAAGCCAGCCCTCGTGGAGAAGTTTGACAGTCGCTCTGACCCCAAGCTCTGGCTCAAGACATACCATACAGCAGTCAAGGCTGCCCACGGCTCCAACGACCAAGCTGCCGCCTACTTCCCTGTGATGCTAGGCAAAGAAGCACTCCTATGGCTTGAGGGCGTCCCCCGGGATACCATTGACGGCTGGGCAGACCTTTGCCATGCATTCACCAAGAACTATCAAGCAAGCTACACCCGGCCAGGCACCAGATTCGATCTGGATAATGTCAAGCAGAAGAAGGGTGAAAGTCTCCGAGACTACACTGACCGGTTCTTCGATAACCGGAACAAGATCGCCGATGTCCAGGACCGGGACGTCATCGACGCCTTCCGGCGCGGCCTCATTGACACTCAGCTGTTCCGTACGCTCTTCAAAACTAACCTTGTCACGGTCTCTGACCTGATGGAGGTGGTTAACTTGGAGGTTCGGGCGGATCAGGCTGAACAGGCCCAATTCAAGAGCAAACAGAAGCGCCCGGAGGACGACGACCGGGTTGACAACTCGAAGCGCCACGAGCCGTCACGTGGGCGCAAGGGAGGCCCTGAGCCCCTCGTAGCCGTAGCAGAAGCAGAAGGCCGGCCAGAACCCAGGTTCCTGCCCGAGGAGTTTTACGACACACTGAACGATCAGTGCCCTTTTCACAAAGACGCGAAGCACACTCTCCACGATTGCCATGCATTGCTTAAAGAACTCGGCGCCCTGCCGCCAACCAAGAAGCAGCGCTACAACAACAACGGCGGCCGCTACAACAACTACCGCCGCGATGGCTACAACGGCGACCGGCGGGACGACTACCGCCGCAAAGAAGACCGCGATCGCCGCGACGACTACCACCGTGGTGAGCGCGACCGCGATGCTCCGGCTCGCCGGGATGATCAACGTCGTCACGATGACGAACGCCGACCACCGCCACCGCCGGAAGCGCCCAGGCGCGACGCAAACGGTGACTTCCAGCGTGCTGACCGCCAGGTCAACGTCATCATCGGGGGGCCCGGCGCCTTCCCAGATCGGCGCAAGGGAAAACTCCACAAGCGCGAAGTGAAGATGGTCTCCACCAAGCCGGTGGAATACCTCCAGTGGTCGGAGATGCCTATCGCCTTTAGCCGAGCCGACCACTGGGTTTACCTCCCCGAGCCAGGGTCTTACCCACTCGTCGTCGCCCCCGTCGTGGACAGGGTCCTCCTCTCTAAGGTCCTGATCGATGGCGGGAGCGCTCTCAACATCATCTTCACCAGCACACTCAACAGCATGGGATTCGACTACAGCAAGCTCCTGAGCGCCGAAGACCCGTTCTTTGGCATTGTGCCAGGAAAAGCTTCCTACCCGATAGGAAGAGTCGCCTTGCCTGTTACGTTCGGCACGGCCGACAACTACCGCACGGAGTACCTGTACTTCGAGGTAGCCGACTTCAAGAGCTCATACCACGCCATCTTTGGCAGGCCCATGCTGGCCCGATTCATGGCGATTCCGAACCATACCTACCTGGTTCTCAAGATGCCGGCGCCTAATGGCGTCCTCTCCATCCGTGGAGACATCAGGACCTCCTTCGAGTGCGACGGCGAGGCTATCAAGATAGCCGAGCTATCCCAGCAACTCGGCAACGCCACCCTACTGGCGGAAGAAGCCCCCAAGGCGGCAGCCGGCGAACCTGTCCTCCCGGAGCAGAAGCAGCAGCCCACGGCGCTGGCACCTGTAGACGCCCCCAAAGCGATCAGCTTGGGACTCGATGACCCCTCCAAGACGGCCCTCATAGGGCCAGGGCTCACCCCAAAATAGGAAGACGCGCTCACCTCCTTCCTCCGGGACAACTGGGACATTTTTGCATGGAAGCCATCAGACATGCCGTGTGTTCCGAGGGAGAAGGCTGAGCACTCCTTGGACTTGAGCAAGACCGCGAAGCCTGCAAAACAGAAGCTACGCCGATTCGCCCAAGAGCGCAAGGAGGCCATTAGGGTAGAACTTAATAAGCTCCTAGCTGCCGGTTTTATTAGAGAATGCAAACACCCTGAGTGGCTTGCAAACCCAGTACTTGTAAAAAAGCAATCCGGTGAATGGAGAATGTGCATTGACTACACGGATCTCAACCGCTACTGCCCTAAGGACCCCTTTCCACTTCCGCGAATTGACCAAGTCGTCGACTCTACGTCCGGCTGCGTACTCTTGTGTTTTCTCGACTGCTACTCGGGCTATCACCAGATAGCCTTGAAGACGTCCGACCAGGACAAGACAACGTTCATCACCCCACACGGCATCTACTGCTACAAGACGATGACGTTTGGGTTGAAGAATGCTGGAGCCACGTACCAGAAGGCCATCCAAGGCTGCCTGCAGAGCCAAATTGGACGAAATGTGGAAGCATACGTGGACGATGTCGTCGTCAAGACGTATGACGCCGACTCCCTCATCGCCGACTTACAGGAGACCTTCAACAACCTGCGCCGATTCAGATGGAAGCTCAACCCCACGAAGTGCGTATTCGGGGTGCCGTCAGGTAAGCTCCTGGGCTTCCTGGTTAGCCAGCGCGGCATCGAGGCAAACCCAGTCAAGCTGGATGCCATACGCAACCTCAAGGAGCCCAAGTGTAAGAAAGATATCATGAAGCTCACTGGAATGATGGCGGCCCTGAGCCGGTTCATCAGCAAGCTCGGCGAGAAGGGACTTCCATTCTTCAAGATACTCAAGAAGGCAGACAAGTTCGAGTGGACCCCTGAGGCAAGCAAGGCCCTGGCCGACCTCAAGGAATTCTTAGTCACGCCCCCGGTTGTTACGGGTCCGACCCCCGGGGAAGAGCTCCTGCTGTACATCTCGGCTACCACTCATGTGGTCAGCACGGCCCTGGTCGTCGAGCGCCCAGAAGAAGGCCACCCATACAAGGTCCAGTGCCCTGTATACTTCGTTAGCGAGGTACTCAGCGAGTCCAAGGTCCGGTACCCCCATCCTCAGAAGCTGCTCTACGCGCTCCTGATAACCGCCAGGAAGCTACGGCACTATTTCCAGGCCCACGTGATTCGAGTCATCTCGAATTTCCCCCTCGGAGCCATACTCCACAACAGAGACGCCAACGGGCGCATAGTCAAATGGTCCGTTGAACTCGGCGAACACACCATCAACTTCGAGCCACGGGAGGCCATCAAGTCCTAGATCTTGGCCGACTTCGTGGCCGAGTAGACAGAGATCCAGACGCCGACCCCTGCGGAACGGCCGGAGCACTGGAAGATGTACTTCGATGGAGCCCTCAACCTTGAGGGAGCCGGCGCAGGAGTGCTGTTCATCTCCCCGGAGGGGCAGCACCTCAAGTATGTTCTCCAGATACACTACCAGGCTACCAACAATGGGGCCGAGTACGAAGCCCTCATCCACGGTCTCCGGATCGCGGTGTCACTCGGCATTAAGCGACTCATGTGCTACGGCGACTCTAAGCTAGTCGTCGAGCAGGTGAACAAGAACTGGGACACGACCAAGGAAACCATGAGCGCATACTGCGCAGAGGTGCGCAAACTTAAGGCCCACTTCTACGGCCTCGAGTTCCACCACGTCCTTCGAGAAGACAACGTCGCCGCCGACGTCCTGTCCAAGCTAGGGTCCACCAGAGCCCAAGTGCCAGTCGGCGTCTTCGTCCAAGACTTGCGCACCCCGTCCATCAAGATGCTTGAGGACGGCAGCCCGTACCCGAGCCGGCGTCACCTCCGGGCGGCCCGCCGACCAACGAAGTTCTAGTGGTGGAAGCAGACTGGCGCGCCCCCTTCATAGCTTTCCTCACGGAGAACTGGTCGCCAGATACGAAGGAAGAAATCGAGAAATTGACTCGGCGTGCGACAAACTACGTAGTCATTGGTGACGCCCTATACAGAAAAGCAGCCTCTACGGGAATACTCATGAAGTGCGTCCTCCGGGATGAAGGCATCACCTTGCTCCAAGATATCCACTCGGGTACCTGCAGTAACCACGCGGCGGCCGGCACACTAGTCGGCAAGGCCTACAGGGCGGGGTTCTACTGGCCGACGGCCCTATCAGACGCCAAGGAGTTGGTACGCAGCTGCACCGGCTGCCAGTTCTTCCAGAAGCAAAAGCACCTGCCAGCTCAGGCGCTCCGGACCATCCCCCCATCTTGGCCATTCGCCATATGGGGACAAAACAACGTCGGGCCCTTCAAAACCGCTCCGGGCGGGTTCAAGCATATCTTGGTGGCGGTCGACAAGTTCACCAAATGGATCGAGTATAAGGTCGTGACTGACACCAAGTCGGCCACAGCAGCCAAGTTCATTCAAGAGCTTACCCACCGGTTTGGCGTTCCAAACTGCATCGTAACTGATCTCGGATCTGAGTTCACAGGGCACGAGTACTGGGATTTTTGCCAGGACAATTGCATCGACGTCTACTACTCCTCCACGGCGCACCCCAGGTGCAATGGCCAGGTCGAGCGGGCCAATGGCATGGTCCAAGACTCGCTCAAAAAGGCCATGTACGACGAACTCAACAAGCACCCCGGTCAGTGGGCTAGGGAAGTACCCCATGTCATATGGGGCTTACGAACGCAGAAGAGCAGAGCAACGGGATACACTACCTTCTTTCTGGTATACGGCTCCGAAGCCGTCCTCCCAGCTGACGTCACTCACGGTGCTCCGCGCATCTAGCACTATGAAGAAGGGGAAGCAGAAATCGGCCGCCAGGTTGACATCGACTGCCTCGAAGAACACCGACTCGCCGCCTTGGTCAGACATGCCAGACATGAGCAGCAGGTGCGGCGCTACCACGACAAGAACGTCCGGGAACGTTCACTCAACGTCGGTGACTTGGCCCTGCGCCCACCAAGGACAAGCACAAGTTATCCGCCCCCTGGGAGGGTCCTTTCATCGTCAAAGAAGTGGTTTCGCAAGGAACATACAGCCTTCAGTGGGCTAATGGTGACCCCGTCCCAAACGTGTGGAACATCGAGCACCTCGTCAAGTTCTACCCGTAGAAATTAAACAAAAGCTATGTATTCCTTGTCTAGTATTAATAAAATTACTTTTGCCTCATGGCTTGCTGTTGTTCTTCAACCCGGCATCCATGCTGATGCTCGGGGACTGGGCCCGACCCAGGTTGTGTCTTCTTCATCACGATATTTGGGGGGTACCTGCTTACTCCGACTTCCGAGTCCTTGCCCAACCCTATGTTCCCCCGGCGACTACTAAGCTAACTCAGCTGGTCCGAGTCCCCAGCTGTGAAACCCTGAGCTCCGTGCTCAACCCGTGCGCCCCCTACACCTAAGCCTCCCCGCTGAGCAGTGTAGCTGGGTAAGCCGTCCTCTCCGTGAGCAGTGGTCAGCGGGTCAAAAAGGGTGCTTAAACGGTACGGGGCAGTGGCCAGTCGAGTGACGCAAAGTCCTAGTCGGCAAGGAAAAGGGTCTAATAAAGCACCAGTGCACACTCATACTTCAAATAAGCCGGAATTTTATATACATAAATTCTGCAGAGTTTACATTTACAATTGTTTTTACAGGCCAATCTCTGTTGCCATAGTCCCAGCCAGAGGAGTACACTCCTCGACTAACTCGTCGAACTCCTCATCAGCAAGCTCTTCGGGAATACCGTCGGCAATCGGGGCAAGCTCCTGCGCCGGGAAGTGAATTCTGAACAGCGCCAGGATCCGAGCTCCGAAGCCGACTGCCGTCTGCTGCATCAACTGAGCCGCACGATTCGGGCCGGCCCTGAGCCGCTCCGCCAGCGTCGCCGTTGCCGGGCCGGACCCGGCAGGCACCAACGAGTTGGCGTTAACTTCAGCCGCCTGCTTCAGCTCCATCAGCTCCGTTCGAAGCCCTGCAAAGAACTCTGATAAGAACAACGGCTATCAACAAGCTGCAGAAGACTTGGTGAAAGGCACTCACCATGCATGGCCTGGTCATGCGCGTCCTTCAGGGTCTGATTGGCCTCCTTTAGATGCTCGGATTCGGCAGCGAGGCTAAGATTGGCTGCTTTAAGCCCTCGCACCTCCTCCTAGAGCTTATGCTTGGCCCCGGCCAGCTCATCTTCAAGTTTCTTCTTGGCCCCGGCCAACTCGTCGATTCGCTTCTGAAGAGCAGCCTCCTTTTTCCTCGACTCTGCAAAGGAACCCCCATGAGCACAATTGCCCGACGAGATACACCAGCAAGCAATGTACGAAGGATTCACCTTCCATGAGGACACTCATGTCGTTCATGAGATCCTCGTTGGTCTTCTGCAGGTCGGCAAGCTCCCGCTCCCTCTGTCTCTGGAATTCCTTGGCAGCCTCCGCCTCACGGATTCTATCCGTGCGGACCCGCGCCAAGGCCCGACGGTCTTCAAGGGCCTGCCGCCTGAAGTCGAGGTCTCTCGCGATCCGTTCCAAGAAACCCTGTCACACAAAACAATTGGCCTCAGGGTCATTGTCCGCGATACATCCACAACATGGCACTAGGGAGACATACCTGTACAACTCGGGTTAAGACGCCGGCCACGTTTTGCAGCTTCCGGAGCTCGCTCGCTTGGTCGGCGGCGTCAAGCTCCATCCGCTGCTCCAGAGTCAACTCCGGAGCCTGCGGCCCGCCCCCGTGCTCGGCCGCGATCGCCTCCGCTTGGGGAAGCGCGTGAACGACTAGATCGGCATCCAAATCTTCCCCAAGGAGCCGGTTGTCGTCATCCTCGAGCGGTGGCGGACTCCTCGGCAGCTCTTCCATCCCCGGGCGACCCTCCGGGGTCTCCTCCTCCAGGGCGACCCTGGGCTGCTCGGCTTGCAAGCCCGCCGCCGGGTCACCCGTCCCTGTGACGTGCGGCGGACTCGGTGGGCCCGGCGGCCCCGACATGCCGACTGGCACCTGCTCCGGCACAACCAGGGCCATGCTCGACCCTGACTCCGCCTCTGTGGCGGTAGACCGGACTGGTGGCGCCTTATCACCAGCCCCCGGGCGTGGTAGGGTGCCGACCCCGCTTGGCCCCCGAGCCTGCATCCATCACGTCAAACAGATCAAGACTTGTGCATCAAACAATCAGAACCCAAAGACTACTTACCCGCCCTTGCGCGGACGCTTGAATTGCACGCCCCGCAACACCTGCGGAGACGTCTGGCTTGGCAACAAGGTCGCATCAGTTCGCAGCCCTGGCTGAGCAAAGATGCTCCCCTGAGCCCCTGCAGCCTGCTGTGCGGGCCGCTCCGACCCAAGCCCCAACGGAGACCTGTTGGCGCTGCCTCCTGCGTCATCCGCAGCCTTCCTCTTCCTCCGTGCCTCGGCCTCGGCCCGCGCGGCTTGTCCCAGTCTCAGATCGGACTTGGGAGACTCCTCCCGAGCCACCCGCTGGGCCGGGGTCAGCTTCCGCACGACTTGACGCGATGGCCGCCCCAAGCTGATGCCAAGTATCCGCGACACCGGATCCTCCTCCCCCTCCTCCCGAGGTGCCGGAATGATGCCGATCTCCTCCAAGTCGGCCTGCCCCTCATCAATGACTTGAGGCATTCGGGATGCCTCCTCCACCGACAGCAGCTTCTCCACCCGGACTTCGCCCTCGGGCAAGGGAGCCGGACGATAGTACTTCGCCGCTCGCTCCTGTGAGACAGACAAACAGCAACAAGAATCGGTTGTCAGAAATTTAGCAGCTAAGCAGCAGGATACACAACATGCATGAGAACAACGAAGTTACCGGTGGAGGAGGGTTCTTCAAAGAAAATGGCACAGGCGTGCCCTCGTTGTGGATTTGGCCCCGCATGAACCCTGAGATTCTTTCACATATCTCAGGAACAGGAACTGTCCGGGCCTGCTCCCGAGTCGGGTCTCGGCCACCCTGGAATTCATACCCAGGATGCACCCGGTCCTTGATTGGTTGCGTCAATCGCTGAACGAAGGAGATCATCACTGCCACGGCGGACAGCTTCCTCACCTTCGCTTCGGCGATCAACTCCAATAGCTCCTTGGCTTCCTTCAACTCGTCGCCTACGGGAAGTGATCCCCAACACTCCTTCTCCTGTGGCCGGTGCCCAGTTCGAGCAGGAAGAGTAGGGGGGTGGTTCGCAACATAAAACCACTCCTGCCGCCAGTTCTTGTTGGAATCATTCATGTCCAAGACGAAGTATCTCTTGGACCTCAGCGCAAACCCGGCTCCCCCAGTGATCCTGGCAGGCCCCTTGCCAGACCCCTCACCATAGGTCTTCATCCGGTACAGGCGCCGCCACAGACCAAAATGTGGTGGCACTCCAAGGAATGCTTCGCACAAATGGATGAACACAGAGATTGACAGAATTGAGGTTGGGTTCAAATGACTCATCTCAACTCCGTAGAAGTGCAGCAGGCCGCGGAAGAAGTCACCAGTGGGCAATCCGAACCCACGCTCGAAGAACGGCGCGAAGACGGCCATCTCGGTCTCCGAACGCTCCCATGGTCGGGCATCGTCGCCGGCGGGTCGCCATTGCAGAATCTCTCGCGGCCCAAGCACACCCCGGCTCTCCATTTCCTGGAGCCGCTCCGCGGTGATGGAGGATTGGCCCCAGGCAGGCTCCTGTGGCGGCACTCCACCAGGTATGGAGGTCAGCTCCGGGGCCCCCCCAGACTGGGCCACGGCCTTCCCCTTCGCGTCCGCCCCGGTGGCGGCCGCCGGCACAGCAGAATCGCTGCCCTTGCGGGCGGCGGCATCCCCCGCGGCCCTAGACTGGCCAGCGGGGGGCGCCATCTCCTTCCCCGCGTCAGCATCGCCACTCACAGCAAGAAGGGATGCACCTGTCACCCTCGTCGCCGGCGGCACCTCCTCGCCCGATGCGGACGTGTTCGTCGCCTCCCTTGGGTCCGCCATCTTCGTCACGGGGGCTCAGGGAGGACGCAGGCACGTAGCGGCGGCGGCGGCGCTTGAACTCCGGCGGCGGCGCGTGGATGGCGGGTGAATCGCTCTCACAGCAGCTCTAAGCGGTGGCGGAGGCGCGGGATGTCTCGTGATTTGGAAATGACCGTGGTAAAAGCCGCCGGTGAACAGTTCGATTTATCCCCTCCCGTCGATCCAAATTACCCTAACGGCGCCGTAACTAACGGACGGAATCCGCGGGACTCCCGTTAATCATGGGCCAACGGCTCCCTGTGGGCCAACGGTCGTCAGCGTGCCAACGGCTCTTTACTGAGGCACTCGGCCAGCCTCGACCCTCGGGGACTCGGCGCTCTTGACTCCGGTCAACGGGTCTCCGGACTCGGCCAGCCCCGATCCTCGGGGACTCGGCGCTCTTGACTCCGGTCAACGGGTCTCCGGACTCGGCCAGCCCCGACCCTCGGGGACTCGGCGCTCTTGACTCCGGTCAACGGGTCTCCGGACTCGGCCAGCCCCGACCCTCGGGGACTCGGCGCTCTTGACTCCGGTCAATGGGTCTCCGGACTCGGCCAGCCTCGACCCTCGGGGACTCGGCGCTCTTGACTCCGGTCAATGGGTCCCCGGACTCGGCCAGCCCCGACCCTCGGGGACTCGGTGCTCTTGACTCCGGTCAACGGTCTCCGGACTCGGCCAGCCCCGACCCTCGGGCACTCGGCGCTCTTGACTCCGGTCAATAGGTCTCCGGACTCGGCCAGCCCCGACCCTCGGGGACTCGGCGCTCTTGACTCCGGTCAATAGGTCTCCGGACTCGGCCAGCCCTGACCCTCGGGGACTCGGCGCTCTTGACTCCGGTCAATAGGTCTCCGGACTCGGCCAGCCCCGACCCTCGGGGACTCGGCGCTTTTGACTCCGGTTAATGGGTCTCCGGACTCGGTGCCTTGGCTCGTCGCCAAGAGGATTCTGCAATTTGTTACTACGGTGTGAACTTACGATGCCTCTCATGACCTCCGGGTCCAGGGACACAGATCTTGCGTTTATAAGCAATGAAAAGGAGAAAAGATTCAGTACAGGGATTTCAAATTACAAAGCGAGCCGGTCATAAGCCGGTTACAAAGATCAAACACATCAACCGTCAAGATGACGGCCTGGGGCACTCGTCCCTGCGCCTAGTGCTGCATCCGAAGCAAGCTTGGCCCACATGAGCTCGTCGCAAGCTCTCTTGTAGCACCACTGCAGCCGTCGACGGGACAGCACCAACAGAGGGTTGACAGCGAATGCCTCCGGGTATCCCTTGCTCTACAAAGCATTTCACCCCGCATGGCCTTAGTCACATGGGAATGCAGGGGTGAATGGGAGAGCATTCAGACGCTGATCAACACCTCGGTATCTTCGCAAGCACTCTTCTAGCACCAAACTACCAAGTCCCCATGGTTCTTCCCCGGAGGATGAACCCACCACATAGTCCCCAACATATTCAAGCAGAGCAGTTGCTATGGCTATTTCCTGATAACTACAAGGCCCTGAGCCTCGGTGCCTATTTATAGCCCCGTGCTATATAATCGCTTGTGACTCCGGTTGCACTGTTCAGCGCGTGAGCCTTGTGCCACGCAGCAGCTCCTTGTGAGTCCAACACCACGCAGCAACTCCTCGTGAGCCCCGTGTCATGCAGCAGCTCCTTTCTTCGAGGCGCTCAGTCCACCCTTATCACCTTCAGCTTCATCCGGCCACGGGATCGCCCAGTGCGTTCACGTGAATACTGTTTTTGTCGCTATTTGGAGAGCTTATCTTTTGGGCGGCCTGACTGCCCCGATGCTTGGAGATCATTCTCTTTTGACCATTAGCCCGACTTTTCTAGTCGGCCCAATGCTCGGGGACTACTCCATATGGAGGGCTCCTTGCGTCGCCCTCCATATGCCCCATCAGGATGTGTCACTTTCCCCAAGTGGTGCAGCTCCTCGGCGTCCGACTCGGCCACGACTCGGCGCTACATCACTCGAGGCTTCGCCCCGGGTCTGCCCAGGGTCATCCCCGGATGACCTACGGTTTTCTTTTTTGAGCACCGCCCACCCTTGTGCCAGCCTGCCGACCAAGGTGCTTCAGCCGACCTTGATGGCTTCGCTTCTTCATCAACAGTCCGACACGCGCCTACACGTTGCTCGGGGACTTGTGGGATATGGGTACCCCTGGGCCCATTACCGACCGAATAACCAGTCGGCCTGGTCCCACGTCTGACAAGGATGTGGGCCGACCCCAGGCCGGCTCCACGAGGATCCTTGACTTGATGGACAAGATCGGAGAAGACTTAGCCCGCAAGGTATTCGGCGATATCCTCAGATCCCGCCCGGAGATCACGGCAATTATGTTGTAACCGACTTGGATTAGTTTTCTGATTTGAGCCGAATGATAATTAGAAATAACCGACTTGTAAACCCTAGGCCGTCAGCCTATATAAGGCGGCCTAGGTCGACCCCCTCATTCATTCGATTCCTAGTTACCAGATCCCTCATTGTAACCAAGAGCTCGCCGTTGTTCTCCCGGAACTCGCCGAGCAGATCAATACAAGACCCCGAGCACAGGACGTAGGGTATTATACCTCCGGGTAGCCCAAACCTGTATAATCCCTGTGTCCCTGTGTTACCTCGAGCTCCCTAGTCCAGCGATCTCCCTTTGCCTACAAATCAACCATCTGGGTACCCCCGGGTGGACTGTCGGACGATAACTCCGACAAGTGTGGTCGCATAAGCTTCCTCAACGGAGAGTAGGATTCACCGTGCCTTAGTGGCTGCTTGGTGCAAGCGGTGAATCCGAACTTCGGGAAACAAATCTTGTGTCTCCCCGCTGGTTTGAGCTTCTTTGTGTTTATATTGCAAATTGGTGGAATTGCTCGATATTGTTGTATATGTGCTTTTGAGTGCAGGGACTTGGAGATATACCTTAGAAAGACATTTCAATCATCATCTCCAAGTTTGGTTTGATTCCGAGCTCCCTAACATATTCAATCTAATTTGGGGTTCACTGCCCGGGCAAAACCGGTGGCACCGGTTTTGGTGGCAGTGTTCTATATCCGCTGCGTTAGGCGTGCAATTCTTTTATTTGGAGATTCTAAAGATCCTTTTAGAAGTTCATTTACTAAATTTCTAAAAGTGGTATTTGGAATACCCAATTGTCACTAATAAATTTGTTTTAAGTGAAAATTTTTTAGGTCTCGCCTATTCACATCCCCCTCTAGATGACATCAAGGTCCTTTCAGCTGTAATCTGATACAAATCAAACGATCACTTGCTTTGTTTGGCTCAGATCAGTAACGGAATCAAAAAGTGCCTGCTATTCATCGATCTGCTCATCTGTCAAACAAGCATCCTCCACGTGCAGGCACCTAGATCCCCCTGCTCTGCCCCCAAAATGGTTGTCGCCTCCAGCATTACTGGCCAGAGCGCTGCCCCACAGGCTTGCTGCGCTACCAGTGCTGCTTGCGTCATGCCGGCGGGGGCCACCATTGCCCTCGCCATGGCTCACGGCAACACCGACATGTGCTATGTTGGCATCGCAGCATCTAATTGGCCCTCTCCAAGGAGTTGCTGGGAAGGCTCAGAGGCTAGTCAGAGATGAAACGGGTGTGCGAGGAGCCGAGGACATGATCGCGAAGGAATCTTGCCATGGAAGATGTGTCACTCAAGGCAATAAGAAAGAGGAAGTCGCAGATTTGCTGCCGTCCTTTGCGGAGCGTCGCGGTCGTGAGGTCGACGACGGGGGCAGTGAAATCGCATTACGCCCATGAGGGAGTGGTATCAGATTTCGACAGGCCTGTATCCGATTACAGCGTGACCTGATTGCAGGGGAACCAAAACAAACAGGATTTAATAGAATCGGTGTGCGCTGTTATCGTATACCGTTACAAAAACGTGAACCAAACACCACCCTAGTAGTGAATATACTTGCTCACACAAACGTTTGGAAAAATAGACATTTAAACTCATAATTGTGCCAAATTGTCAATCGTCCCGCTAATACAATACGAAATCGAATCTACCGCTAGAAATCGTCATCATCTACGGCTATGTTTGGAATGGAGGATTTCCATAGGAAAAGTGAAGGAATCGATTCCTTAGAAAAGTTTTCTAGTCTTGCTGTTTGAATGGAGGAAAATTGGTTCCATTCCAAAGGAAAGGCTTCCGCCCTTCACAAAACATAGGAAAAAAAAGCATCCAGTGAAACCTAAAGGAAAATTTTCCGATCCTGTGGTGTTTAGTCGAGCTAGCTCCGTCCTGCAAATACTAGAAAGTATGCCCAAGCTTTGTGGTTTGTGCTTCATAATTTGGTGCGGATGGATTTTAGGCGTCAGGGCAGTGTTATATTCTCTTGTCATTACTTATTAGTCAATATCGTGACAACACCAAGAGCTATAGAAACACAAAATAATGTTTATAAAAATTACAAGATTATGGGAAGAAGGAAGAAACGAGGAGGATATTTGAGAAAGGGATATATAAGAACTTATCCTCATTTTTAGGGTCGAAACCCAGTTTAACTAGATGAATTCTCCGCGCGTTGCTGCAGGAATTTAAGGATAATTTTAGATAAACCAAGTTGACGTTGTGGCACAACTTTTTCATGTTAGATGCACATGAAATTTCAATGTGAAAGGGAAAAGTAATCTTAATAAAAGCCATATGTTTCTCGTTAAAAAAGAAAGGCATATATATATGTTGCTCGTTTAAAAATGCTCGCAGAATTCTCAGAAAGATAAAGTAAACCCTGACAGGATAACATGCAATAAAAAGGGAGATCAAATTACATGAAAAATTGTCCATGAAGCCAACATTCTTGTCCAGTAATAGTGTATTAGAATCCATGTCAAGCTACCTATAAAATGGCAATAACGAAGGCATAATTAACCTCTATCAAACTGATTCTCACCGAAGAGAGAAAATCACTGTTGAGAAAATCAGATCGTGCATCAGAAATCAAAAATAGATTGTAGGAATCACCAACGGGAGACACAAAAAGAAGAAACCTTTGGAGGATAGAGAAAAGAGACTCCGTACCTCAGCTCAATGCACTGGTGTACGTACCGCAACTTGATCATGGAGTCCATCAGGGTATCCTTGACCAAGATGTGTTTTGATCTCTGCAGGAAGTGCACGAAGTGCCGGTGTGGCAGATCCTTCTGGATAGGTTCCCTAGGTTAAAGGCACCAGCAGCACGGTTGATGATTAGCTGATTGAAATGGATATTACGAAGCAACTGAGGTGTGGAGATCGTGCATGCAGAGGTTGTATAATGAGAAGATGTTGAATAGTCGGACAATAAATAGTTTTGCCAGTTGTAAATCAGAGAGGGCGAGCGGTCAGTTTAGGCTGAGTGCAGCAAAAGACCGCTAACTAAGCTATCGAATTTCTTTCGCAAAAAAAAAAAAAACCTGTTGGATTTCAGAAACTAAAGGGGACACCACCAAGAGGCTGGCTATGAGAGGCGACAGGCCCGGCGATGATGTGGATAGTTTGCATGAAGACTTTTACCGTTAGTGGGCTGTTAGTGGGTATAAACTTTATAGATATATAAGATATAAGATAAGAGTACCAATTAAATAAAAAAATTAGAGTGGACCGGTGGAATCTTGTCTCAATATTTTTCCTGTGATCTAAACACACTAAAGTTTTGGTTCCTATGTTTTACAATCCTGTAGTTTTTCGCTTTATACTCCAAATCTAATTCCTGCGTTTTTTTTTCTTTCCTTTATTTTGGATTTCTAGGTTCCAAACAGGCCCGCACGTAGAAAGCAACAGAGCAGTTTGATTTTGACTTCCGAACAAGGCCACTCGGCTACTCCGTCCTTCGGCTCGCTCCCGAGCTCGCGCAGCTCCCGCACTAGCTCCTCCAGCTCCTGCCACGACGCGCCGCCTTCGCTCACCGCCGCAGCCGCCTCCTCCGCCAGTTCCTTTGCCCGGGCCGCCACGTGCGCCCACCGCCCGCCTCCCTTCCCGGTTCCCGCTGCAGACCGCGGCATCGTCCAGCACCCGCGCGACCTCGTCCGCGGCTGGCGCGGCCTGCAGCCCGCCCCAGCTGACCGGCACGGCGGCGCCCGCCTCGCCCACGAGCAGCCTGCGTTCACGAACTGGTCCGCCGTCATCGGCCACGCCAGCATCGCCACCCCGGTCGCGCAGGCCTCCAGCACCGAGTTTCATCCGCGTCACTAACCACCCCACCGTACGGTTGTTGGAAATAGTCTCACAAAACATTGGCTGTGGGGGAGAGTTAAGCCAACTCAATGCTAGCTTTTGGGTGGAGCAATGCTTCCTTTCGGTATGGGTTAGTTGGGCAGATTCTCCTAGTTTTGAGCTAACAATTGGTCTCTCACCTCTTAGGTTACACTCTCTTAGTTTTGGGCTGACAGCGGTGCTGCAGCGCCGCCACCTATAGATGGCCATTCGGGTGGCCTGGCCCGGCCCGGCCCGGGCACGGCCGGCACGGGCCCGTCAAGGCACGGGCACGGTAGGGCACGGTGAACTGCCGTGCCGGGCCGGGCCGGCCCACGGGCTCACCTGGCCGCCCAAGCACGGCCCGGCCAGTCCTTAGGCGTGCCGGGCCGGCCCGACGGCCCATGGAGCCCATGGGCCCGTGCTCAGCCCAGGCCCTGTAAATCAAAAAAATACATCAATCAATTTAAAATATTGACAGATAAATAAAAACCACAATTATTTTCTCAACGAAACTCATAAATTTCACAGATACCCATAAAAAATTCACACAAATATAAAATTGAACAAACATTTATTATAAATATAAGGTGTGTTTTTGCTATCTTCGTGCCGATCGTGGGGCCCGTCGTGCCGACCGTTGGGCCCGGCCTTTATCGGGCCGGGCCGGGCCGGCCCACGTGCCCAACATCCAGCCCAAGCACGGCCCGCTATACGGGCCGGGCTGGCACGGGCCCACGAAAGGCCGTGCCGGGCCGTGCCCGTGTCGGGCCAAATTTTCGTGCTTTGGGCCGGCCCAATGGGCTCGTGCCATATGGCCATCTATACCGCCACCCGCGGACCACCCATGGGTGAGCTCTCGAGATTCCAGCGGGCCCAATCAAACATGGATTTCTAAAAAAAAATTAATCACAGGAATTAGC
Source organism: Alloteropsis semialata (assembly GCA_004135705.1). Taxonomy (NCBI): domain Eukaryota; kingdom Viridiplantae; phylum Streptophyta; class Magnoliopsida; order Poales; family Poaceae; genus Alloteropsis; species Alloteropsis semialata. Next base: position 49,391,705 of record CM014273.1, read on the forward strand.
GAAACAAAAGAAAATAGAGGCTACCTGGATGCATAGTCCGTCTAAACCTTCTCCATCACACATAAGCAGTCAAACCTTCTCCATCACACATAAGCAGCCAAGCAGATTACCTCGTTGACTGCCTGTGCCGTAAGCAACCTCTCCCTCTTCATCCAACAATATTCCTGTGATTATGTTGAGAAAGCTCTCTGAGTCAATTTTGTGAAGTTGTTGTGTTTTTTTCCCACTACTAATAAATGGCATCGGAAAAAAAAAAAGCGCCACTCAGTTTCTTGTAATTGGCCATATATGATATATCACCACAAGTCCACAAACATTTTAGCCATCTTTTCCTCCTGAAGTTCCTAGTTTCGCTACTATGCTCATAATCCCTTTGGATGATCGCTATCTCAACTAATAGTCGCACCCATAGTTTTTCGTATACAGCATTCCACTCACATTGTTGGTCCTTAATGTTAGAATATTTGGGCTACTAGCCCATTAGCTAATTTTTCAATTAAATTCCAAGGCCCATAGTATTGGTGATTAGTGACTAGTAATTGCTAATTGAATGGCCGGCAACAAATGACTAGTGAAATGACTTTGATGGTTGAGAGTTACTAGTAACCTAAGACTTGATGGCTGCTAATTGATGTCACTAAAAATAGCTTTGATGGTTGAGAGTTACTAGTAACCTAAAGTTTGATGGTTGCCTAATTGAGGCCACTAAACCTAGACACTCTAAGGTCTACAAGCACCTATAAAATGGACACACCTCTCTCTCTTCTAAAGAGTGTAACAAAAAACTATTAGAGCTCTTGCATTCCACTGCTTCGCTGCCTTTTCTGCATCTCTATTCCGGCGACTTGAGCGCACAATTTGATTGGAAGAGCAGGCCTCCAGAACTACGTCATCTACGAGACTCTGCACCGAGTAGAGGGCGATCAAGTTTTTGGAGAGCGCATTTGCACGACTGCTAGTTGTGAACATCTATACTGCATCGACTGTTGATCGACTATATCGAACAGGCTCGACCAAAAATGTCGGGTAACGGCGCATCTGGTTCTTTCGGAAGTGGCCCCGCCTCAGGGTAACTTCTACTGAACTTTCTTGTTCAGTCATTCTGTTTTATAGTATCTAGTGTTTGTTCTATGTTTTCTAGTATGAACACAATAGATCTTCATGCTATCATATTTGTCATGTTTTATTTAATTATTTGGATTAAACTGAACCGAAAAATTTCTCTAATTCTAACACTTATTTCTACATTTCACTTGCAATGTTGCTCCTTATTTCTAGGGAATGATTTGTCCACATTAAAGCATTTGCATGGATGAGGTTGCGTGAATGTTCCTTGATAGCTTTGAATCCACAGTGTTGAACTACTTTACATGGAAAGATAAAACATTTGTCCTACCTTATTACTGCTACTATTTTTCTTGCAGTTTTCTTATCTCAAACTTCATTCGGTATTTTCAGTATGTCACAGCCATATCCACCATGCAGATTCGTGACATAACATGTTGTGATTAGAATGTCTCTTACCAATGTTGTGTTGGCTCATCCTTTTCAGTGGAAGAGCAACAATATTGCTAAATAGATAAGTTCTATATCTGAGCGTTCTTGGAATCATTAGTTAAAGTTTATACAGTGGTGATCAATGTTCTGCGTTGCCTTTTTTTTTTCTTTTTGCTCTTTTGTTCAGTGACCATGCTCTGTTGTTTCCTATTGGCTATGTAAATATTGACATGTCATTTCTAGATCCAATGATTTATATATACTCTCACATCTTCGTCCGCATGCCCAATTTAATCAGTTACGGTAAGCTACCTTCCTGCTACTGCTTATCATTACCGTATTATTATGCGGGCGCGGAAAGAGCAGTCTTCCTGGTCTTTCTTAGGCCCTGTTTAGTATAACGCTATAAATTCGTAGAGCTAGATCTGGTCATCTCTGGCTCCAGAAATCTGTAGAACTAGAGCTGTGAGCTGATCGAAGATCTTTTGTTGAGTCACCTTGACTTTCTTTTATATTTAAATTAGAAGTTTAAGATAATTTATTTTATTAAACAAACACCAGATTCTACATAGAGCTCGAAGCTAGAACTCTACCAAACAGTTTCTTGAAAGTTCCGACCACCAATGCCCCTCTCATGTTACCTTTAAACTTAGCTTACAAACTCAAGCAACTCCTCTATGGTCGCATCTGTAGCTTTTCTACTTCTGTCACTTGCTAATATCAGTAACACACCACTCCTAATTATCACAAAACCATTGTCTTTTTTGCTATGTTGAAAACCATCGATGTTGTTTCCTAACTAGATTATAGGTCTGTTTGTGTGACACTCCTGGTGTCACTACTTTAATTAAGTACCATAGTGAACTTAATTAAATCCCTAATGGCATGCATCATTACATAATTATAACGTTGTTTGCGCATATGTGTGTAGGTGTGGCCAAATTAACCATCATAAGATATAAGGCTTAATTCCACAAAAATTCGAATCAAAACCAACTTAAAAAGTGCCATAGCCGCTAGGATAGTAAGTTGCGGTGCTCAAGGGAATGGTCACCGCAACAACACGAGCCCTAGCAATTTTTAACCCATTCACCACTGCATGACCGAATGTTGCGGTGGCCTTCATATCACCACCGCAATAGTCGGTGGTCTCGGGCAACAGTGAAAATCCTCTCTGGATTGACGGACTGTTGCGGTGGTCCCTCCTTTTTGCACCACCGCAACTTTAGCAGGTTGATTTACTTACGAGCAAAGTTCATGGCACCGAATGTTGCGGTGCTAGGCCCAGCCCTGACCGCAACAATCGGTGGCCCGCTGGATTTGATTTTTAACTTCGTCGGCACAGTAATCTCGACCCCACGGACTGTTGCGGTGGGTGTTTTACCCCACCACCGCAACAGTCGGTCGCCAACAACCGCGCTGGTATGGGCCTTCCCGGCGGCGGTACGGGCGGTCGCGCCGCTTGGGGACGCGTGTCTACGGCTCCTGTGCTTCGTGTGAGGTGTGTGGCCCGCCCTTGCGACACGTCCGAGCTTGGGGAGCAGGTGAACCACCCCGTCGTCCCCTTCACCGCGCTCGGGAGCTCCTCCATCGATTCCACTCCCCGGCCATTTCGTCTTCCTCACTCGTTTTTTCCGCGATTCACCGCGCCCAGTACTCCCCCACTCCGTCCTCTCTGCGCCCGAGCCATCCCCGGCCACTTCCCCTCCTTCCTCGCCCTTTTCCCCGAGCTGCATTGCTGTCGCCGGCCACCAGTGGGTCGAGTCGGTGCTGCTTGAGCTCAAGGGCGAAGCAAAGAACCCCGAGGTAAGATATTGGAAAGGGGTAGGGGTTAGTACCAAAGGATTTTAGGGCTTGGATGTTATGGGTTGTTTGATGAAGGTGTTGCCTCATGTAAAGGTGTGCTAGAGATATGTTCTTGGTTTCCCTAAATTCTAGGCATGAACTAAATAGGGCAAGCCACCTTGGCTGGGTTTGACATGGCTGGGAGAAGAGCTAGATATCTAAATAGCTAGAGTTATTCTTGGTTTTAGGGATTAGAAATTGGTTAAACTCATATAGTAGAAAGGTTATTAGATGAATACCTACTCCAGGGAATGAGGAACTTTTGTTGAAACTATCCAAAAATGTGAGAACTCTTACAAAAGGGAGTAAACCCTAAATGTATATGGTTTGGTAGTATGATTTACTTTTAGTTCTAGCTAATAGTGGGCAGGGTAGGCCAAACCGGTCCAACCGGTTTCCAAAACCGGTCAGACCGGTTCCTGGCAAAAAGGAACCTCTTGGTTATTTAAATTTCATCCACAATTGTCCTGTGCTAGGAATTGGTATGGTTATTCTTATGTTTGATAGCTTATGCATTCATGCATCTCATGTACCCGTTTGCATAACATGTAGAGCACACCATTACCGACAGCGTGTACGAGCTTGAGGTGGAGCCCGAGAGTGACCCCGCCGTTGCTGAGCTGAACTTGACGACTGCGCAAGATCCGGACCAAAATCCGGAGGGGCCCAAGGCCGCCGCTGATCAAGAAGGCAAGCCCCGGAGTATAACCCACTGTTTGACTAACTCTCTTTACTTGTGCCGTATTTTTGTGCATTTAAGTTTTAAGGAGTTGATTGAAACCTTAGTTGCATGATCCCTAGGTACCTATGTCCCACTACTAGTATGTGTAGGTCGTATAGAATGCTATACTTAAATAGGACCGGTAGAAGTCGAGTGATTGCTTTATCACTCGCGAGATATAAGTTTTTACTTTATTTCAGTAATGAGGAGCGGCAAGCGGGGCTTGTGCGATATTCATGTCTGGTTGAATGTCCCGCTTGCGCAGAAAGAAATGGTGGGCTAAGGCTTTGAGTGTGTGGCCTTGTTGGTCAAGCTTTTGAAGGTACTAATCGTATGCCGGGAAATATGGTAAACTGGTAAACCTAGTACTTGATGCAAACTGACATCTGACGGGTTTTTTCACTCCCTTGGGCGAGAGGTTGATGGCGAGTGTAGCAGTGGCCGCGGCACAGGTTTGCCTGGGGCACCTGGGGTCCGTTGGGGCGTGCACTCGGGCGGAGTGGTCCCTGATGGCAGATGGCAGGGAGAGATGGGAAAGGTTGCCCCGTGAGGTCCTGGGTGTCTCTCACGGGTCGTGCGATTAGGTTGTCCCATGCATGATAAAATCAACTCGAGTTGTGCGTCCTTCGCGGTTACATGAAGCTGCTTGATCGCTCGCTGCACATCAAGGTTCTTGGGCCAATTAAGTAGAAAAGTGGCTAGATGAGAAATATGGATAATCTGATGATTAATTGTTTGACAACATGGATTGTGGTTGGATAGCTTGGCAAACGTAGTAATGGTTAGTCACAACTTAAAACTTGGCTAAAATATTGAAAATAGGATCCAAATTGTAGATGCTTTTGGCAAAACAAACCCCAGAGCCAAAAAGCCTTGCATGTCTAGAGATTTTTATCCCTGGTCGGGTAAGTCTTGCTGAGTAATTAGTACTCAGCCTTGCTTGTGGCAAAAATTTTTATTGCAGATAATTGTGATGGCTATGACTCCGTTGCTGCCTTGACCTGGCCTTGTGTGCTGCCCGACGGCTGGGTTGTGGAGCGGGTGCCGTCCGAGTCTGACTCGGGCCGCGGTGAGTAGATGTTAAGCAAGGGCTCCGCTTAATGTCTTTTGCTTCGATGTGTAGTCTTCCGCTGTAAATAACTCTGGTTTGTAAAAAAAAACATATGTACTGCATTGGTATAATTATCTAAGTGCACCATGTGATGTAAAATATGCGATGAGTTGTACTGCTTGAGCCCATCTTCGAGTGGGACTGCTGCTATTTTGTTTCGGCCGAGAGAAAAATGTGGTGTAATCGGGAAGGTATCCGACGGATTGCACGATTAACTCGGTTTAGGGGCGTGGCGCACTGCTGTGATAGTGGTCCCATGCTCTTAAGCCGGATTAATTGGGGGCGGTCTGCCACAGTTTGGTAGAGCTCCATCTGATCCGTATGGGAACTGATTCTCCGATAGGAGTGATTCTATGGCTGAAAGTGATTATCTTTGATTTTCTAGCAAAAACTCTCAAAATGAGGATGGAGAATCATTTCACAGAATCAGGAGAATCTATTTTTTCAGCTCCCAGCTCCTTAGTTCAATTTAGAGAATCACTTCAAAGAATCAGCTAATCACTTCTCTCTGGAAAAATGTTTAGCAGAGGTCCTACAAGTTTCAGCCGAGAATCAGTATTGAGAGCTCTGTCAAACTAGGCCTAATATGTCTTATATACATCAATGATATTATTGTTAAAGGTCACCATAGACCACCAAATAAGCTAAAATAAATTACCCATATGCAGTTTATTTAAAATTATTTAGATGGCCCGTAGTGATTTTTTACCATATTGCCCTTGAATTATAAGGTAGATTATATAATCTATTACTCACTAGATTATATAATCTAGTTTATAGTTAAAGGGTATTATGATAAAATGTCATTATGAACCACAAAATAATCTGAAATAAGCTATTCATGTGCAGCTTATTTGAGATTATTTTGATGGTCCATCGTAACTTTTACTATATTACCCTAAGCTAGATTAATAAGCGGGAACAAACAGGCCCTCACCTCCACAATTGCTTGATCTTACCTCTCCCTTGTCCTAATCCCTCACCACGCAGCGCTCACACTCCAGTGTCCACCACTCTCTCTCGCCATGGCGGCGACAGGGCCCACCGGCCGCCCCGCCGCTACGGCGGCGCCGCACGTCTTGGTGGTCCCGTACCCGGCGCAGGGCCACATGATACCGCTCCTCGATCTGGCCGGCCTCCTCGCGTCCCGCGGCGCCCGCGTCACCGTCGTCGCCACGCCCGCCACGGCCCCGCTCCTCGCGGCGCTCTTGGCTGCGCACCGCGACGGCGGCGCCGCCCGCGCGCTCGTCCTCCCGTTCCCGCCGCACCCGGCCCTCCCCGCGGGCGTGGAGAGCGCCAGGGACGCGCCGCCCTCGCTCTTCGCCGCGCTCATCGTCGCCCTCGCGGGGCTCCGTGGCCCGCTCGCCTCTTGGGCCCGCGAGCGCTCGGGCACCGCGGACCGCGTGGCCGCCGTGCTCGCCGACCACTCCTGCGGGTGGGCGCAGCCCCTCGCGGCCGAGCTCGGCGTCCCGGGGATCGTGTTCTCGCCGTCCGGAGTGTATGGCTGCGCCGTGCTCCACTCGCTGTTCCGCCGGGCGCCGAGGCGCGAGGACGAGGCGGACGACGAGAGCCTCATCGGCTTCCCGGATCTCCCCGGCGCCCCGGCGTACCCGTGGCGCCAGCTGTCGCTGCTGTACCGGACGTACAGGGAGGGCGACGAGGTCTCGGAGGGCGTGCGGCGCAACTTCCTCTGGAACCTGGAGGCGTCGGCGTTCGTGTCCAACACGTTCCGGCGGCTCGAGGAGCGCTACCTCCGCGCGCCGCTCGCGGATCTGGGCTTCAGGCGCGTGCACGCGGTGGGGCCGGTGGCGCCGGGGCCCGACGCCGCGGGCTGCCGCGGGGGGAAGACGGCCGTGTCCGCGGCCGAGCTGTGCGCCTGGCTCGACAGGTTCCCGGAGGACGGCTCAGTCGTGTACATCAGCTTCGGGAGCATGGCCATACTGCAGCCGCCCCACGCGGCGGCGCTGGCCACCGCGCTTGAGCGCACCGGGGTGCCCTTCGTGTGGGCGGCCGGGACGACGGCGCCGCTCCCGGACGGGTTCGAGGAACGCGCCAAGGCTGCGGGAGACAGGGGCATGGTGATCCGGGGGTGGGCGCCGCAGGTGGCGGCGCTGCGGCACCGCGCGGTGGGGTGGTTCGTGACCCACTGCGGGTGGAACTCGGTGCTGGAGGCCGCGGCGGCCGGGGTGGCGATGCTCACGTGGCCGATGACGGCGGACCAGTTCGTGAACGCGCGGCTGCTTGTGGACGACCTGGGCGCCGCCGTGCCCGTGAGCTGGGGCGGGCTCAAGGCCGCGCCGGCCGCCGACGAGGTCGCACGGGTGCTGGACGCGGCCGTCGGCGCGAACGGTGGCCAGCAGCGGGGCGAAGTGGTGGCGCGCGCGAAGGAGCTCGCCGCCGAGGCCGCGGCGGCGGTGGGCGAAGGCGGCGACTCGTGGCGGGAGGTGGAGGAGTTGGTACGGGAGCTCCGCGAGCTCGCGAGGGAATCAACAACCAAGACGATCTCAGACTACTCGATTATTGATCTCAGACCCTAAGCACCTCGATTTGATTCGACTACTCGAGCGATCCATACGTATTAGCAGTAATAATAATTTCAGTCACTGTACTCAGATTCTTGCAATCGCAATGCAGTTTCAATTGTTTTAGGTAATGGAATAAACTAGTGAGCACGCATTGACAGAATTGCACACAACCTTCATCAGAGATGGATTTTCTGCTGAACCAAAGGATCCTAAAATCATGACAACAATGTTCAGCTAGCGTTGGGAGAAAACGAACCGTGGGGAGCCCAGAGCGATTTTGGTACACTAGAGCGGTCGAACCGTGCTGTCAGACCTATCGGACTCCAAACACGGTTCGACATTTGGGAATAAAAAATTTGCTTCCGCAACCGCCCGCGCGCCACAATTGCGCCCGCGCTCGTCGTCCGCCTGCCCGCACCGCCGTCCTCTCCCGCCTGCCCGTACCGCCGTCCTCCGAGTCCCGATCTGTTGCAGCCGCCGGAGGTGCCTCCCCGCTGGCCAAGCCTGCAGCGACGCGTGCTCCCGATCCCCAATCCAGAACCACCAGCCTTGTATTGATCCTAGCATCAGCCGATCTCCAACCTCCTCGACATGCAAGAAGAAGCTAGCCCCGAATCTCCGGCGGTCAGGGTGCCGCGGCGGCGCAAGGAGCGGGGGCGCCTGCAGACGACGCTGCTTGGACAACTGCAGAGCAAGACCTGAAGGGGTCGGCAGTGGGCGAAGAGCGCCGTGAGAGGGAGGAGCGAGGAGGGGGAAGGGAGCGCGTGGACTGCGATGGAGGAGAGGAGACCTAGACGAGCTTTTGGGAAGGAGATGCTTGTGGGACGTCACCGGAATCTGTCGGGGCAAGCAGGAAGGGGAACGGCAACCAGAAGAAGCGACGGGGATTTTTCCACCGCTGGCGCTAGGAGAACGACGGAGGAGCGGGTAGCCGGCCGGTAGGAGCGGGCAGCCAGCCGGTTGTGAAATAATTGAAAATTTTGGTATGTTTTTAAATTTAATTAAAAAATTGAAAAATAAAAGAAAAATTTCTAAAAATATTTCAAGGTGCATAGAATCTAATGGCGTCAAAATTTTCAAATATTAGTGCATTTAGTATTTTTTGCGGGCATTAGAAGTTCAACCGACCGATTTAGTAGGCTGTTTGAACTTCTAATGCCAGCAAAAAAATACTAAATGAACTAATATTTGAAAAATTTTGACACCATTAGATTCTACGCACCTTGAAGTATTTTTAGAAATTTTTTATTTTTTAATTTTTTGAATTTAAATTTAAAAATTTTGAATTTAGGCGGTTCCCAACCGGCCGGTACCGCTACCGGTCCGGACCGGTAAGACCGGTTACCGCGGTAACCGGACCGGTTGGGAACGGTAAAAAAACCCTTGGTTCCCCTTGCGTGGGCAGCACCGGTCGAACCACCACTGGAGCTGCTCAGTGTAAACGCAGTGGCCGGGACGAAACCTTCTGATCATATCCTCTGTATGTATTCAGTGAAATGTTACACGAATTTCAGAAAAAAAAAAGAATAAGAATAACAAAAGGGATTAACGTGTATGTGTTCTGAATATTGACTTCAACACAAACAAGCACCAAACGAAATACAAATATACACATCCAGTCCAGAGGAGCCAAACAATCATCAAGCAAAGAGGATTTGCATATAGTCCGACTATTGAGTTGAACAAGAATTGAAATGCAGCAGCAGGGTACATAACCAACATGCTAAACATGATTCAGCTGCAAAAAGATTTTTATGGTGAACTTCTTATTTCTTCTTTTAAGCACACTCGACTCGATCGATGATCATGGCGTCTTGTCTTGTCTCCCACTTCCAAGCTCCCGCAGCTCCTGCACCAGTCCATCCAGCTCCCGCCGCCTGCTGCCGCCATCCCCCGCCGCCTCTGCCACCATCAAAGCGAGCTCCTTGGCGCGCGCCCTCATGCCGGCGCCGGCCTCCCCGACTACCTCGGTCAACGCGCGCGCGAGTTGCTCTGCGTCCGGGGCAACGCCGAACCCGCCCCAGCTCGCGGCGGCGGCCACGCGCGCCTCCTCTACGACCAGCCGCGCGTTGAAGAACTGGTCGGCGGTCATGGGCCACGCCAGCATCGGCACCCCGGCCGACGCGGACTCCAGCACCGAGTTCCACCCGCAGTGCGTCACGAAGCAGCCCACCGCGCGGTGCCCGAGCGCGGCAACCTGCGGCGCCCACCCGCGGAGCACCAGCCCCGTACCGGCCGCGGCAGCCCGGTCCTCGAACCCGTCGGGCAGCGTGGCGGTCGCCGCGGCCCACACGAACGGCGTGCCGCTCCGCTCCAGCGCGGACGCCAGCGCCGCCGCGTGTGGCGGTGGGGGCACTATCATGGTGCCGAAGCTCACGTACGCCACCGACGAGTCCGGGAACGCGTCGAGCCACGCGGTGACGTCGCTGGCGGGGTCCTCCTCTTGGCCTGCTTTTTCCGGCGGCGGCGCCACCGGTCCTACCGCCCACACGCGCTTGCCGGCCAGGTCCTCGAGCGGCTGCGCGTCCAGGTACTTCCCCTCGAGAGGATGGCAGGTGTTGCACACGAACGCCGCGGTCTCCAGGTTCCAGAGGTAGTTGTCCTTGATCGCCGCCGAGTGCTCGTCGCCGCCGCCCTCCACGTAGCCCCTGTACATCCGCGAGATCTGCTGCCACGGGAACGCCGGAACGCCGGGCAGAGCCGGGAACGAGACGGCGTACCCGCGCCCGGCGTCGCCCTCCGGTGGCCTCGGCATGCGTCGGAACAGCGAGTGCGTAGCGGCGGTGGCGAGCACCCCCGACGGCGCGAACACCAGGTGCGTCACGCCCGCCTCCGCCGCGAGCGGCTGCGTCCACCCGCAGAAGTAGTCCGAGATCACCGCCACGACGCGGCCGGCTTCGCCATCGCCGGAGTCGTCCGAGCGGGCTCGGGACCGCAGCCAGTCGCCGAGCGGGGCGCGGAGCGCGGCGGCGTGCGCGTGGAAGTAGGCGCCGATGGAGGTCGGGCCCGAGGTGTCGACGTTGTCGGAGGCCGGGAAGGAGAGCGGGCGCACCGAGGAAGGGTGCGCGGCGAGGAGCGGCGCGAGGAGGTGGAGCGTGTCGGGCGTGGCGACGACGGTGAGGCGGAGGCCCCGCGCGGCGAGGAGCGAGGCGAGGTGGAGGAGCGGCTGCATGTGGCCCCGCGCGGGGTACGGGACGAGCAGCACGTGCGGCGCGCCGGTGGTGGCCGAGCCGGCGGCGGAGGCGGTGGCCATGTCGAGCGCCGCGCGGTCGTCAAAGGCTCGGACCAAGCCTGCAGGAAGGGCCGGAGGGCGCGTGCTGTTCTGGTCGTCGGCTTGGTCTGGCGCTACATCTTGGTCTCGGTTCGACGATTATATTATATCCATTCCAGTCGTTCGTTACTGACCGAGTTTGCTTCTAGCATGCTTACTGAACTTTAGACTTTAGTCTGTTGACTACTTGACTACTTTTCCCCGTTGAACTTGAGGAGGCAAAAAAAAATGCAACAAGTCTGCCCACATCTCATATGTATTTCACTGAGTTCCACTGAAATTCGAAGACACTAAAGCTCTGTCTGGATCTTTGGACTAAAATTTAGTCCTGAGCTAATTCACAAGATAAATCTATTAAGTCTAATTAATCCAACATTAATAACTAGTTACTATAGCACCATTTTGTTAAATTATGGACTAATTAGACTTAATAGATTTATCAGGTGAATTAGCCTACATCTATGCAATTAGTTTTGTAATTAGTCTACATTTAATTTTCCTAAATAGTATCGAAACATCCGATGTGACAGTATGGTAGACCTCCCCAATTAACCCGGCTCAAGCGCATGAGACCACTTCCACTGCGGTACTCCACACACTTGAACCGAACTAATCATGCAACCCGTCGGATACCTTCCCGATTAAACCACTATTTCTCTCGACCGAAACGAAATAGCAGCAAGTCCCACTCGAAGGTGAGCTCAGATGGTACAACTCATCATAAATTTTACATCACAAAGTTCACATAGATAATTATACAAAGCAGTGCGTAAGTTTTAGTTATTACAAGCCAGAGTTTTAAATAGCGGAAGTCTACACGTCGGTCCACGTAACATTATGTGGAGCCCTCATATAACATTTATTCAGCGCGGCCCGAATCAGATTCAAGCGGCATCCGCTCAACAGTCCAACCATCAGGCAACACACAGGCCAGGTCAAAGCAGCAACGGGATCATAACCAGCATCATCCATATCTGAAAAACAAGCCACAAGCAAAGGCTAAGTATACTAATACTCCGCAAGACTTACCCGACAAAAAAATAAAATAAAAGTCTAGACATGCAAGGCTTTTGGCTGAGGGGATTGTTTTGCCAAAAAGCAACTATAAGATTGATCCTTACTTTCAATATTTTAGCTCAAGATTATGTAAGACTATCCATTTACTATATTTGCAAAGCTATCAAATAACAAACAATATGGAAAACAATTAATTATCTAGTATACAAATTTAATTAACAACACCATCATCCCTCATTCTTACTAATGTTTGACAAGAGATCAAGCAGCTTCATGTAACCGAAAAGGACGAACAGTTCGAGTTGATTTCAACCATGCATGGGATAACCTAATCGCACGCCTCGTGAGCGACACCAGGACCTCACGACGCTACCGTTCTCATCTCTCCCTGCCGTCTGCTATCAGGGCCCACTCCAATCGAGTGCACGCCCCAATAGACCCCAGGTACACAAAGCAACCCTGTGCCGCGGCCACTGCTATACCCGCCATCTTCCCCTCGCCCAAAGGAGTGGGAAAACGCGTCAGACGTCAGATTGAATCAGGTATATAGGTTTACCAGTTTACCAGATTTCCCAGCATACGATTAGTACTTTCAAAAGCTTGACCAACATCACCACACAATCAATGCCTTAGTCACAATTCAACTGTGCAGACGGGACGATCAACCAAACAGGAATATCGCAAAGGCCTCGCCTGCCGATCCTCATGATTCCAACATAAGGTAAAATATTAAAACCTATAGCTCGCGAGTGACAAGGCAATCACTTGACTTCTACCGAGTCTTTATTAAGCATGGCAGTCTAAACGACCTACACATACTAGTATTTGAGCATGGGTACATAGGGATCATGCAACTAAGGTTACATTTAACTCCTCAAAACTTAAATGCACAAAGTAAAGCATAAGTAAAGCAACCCATTGGGGTTTTTAAAGTCAGCGGTCATGCTCCGGTGCTTGACTTCCTGATCACCAGCGGCCTTGGGCCCTTCCGGACTTTGTTCCGGGTCTTGTTCAGCAACAAAGTTCAGGTCTGCAGCACAGTGTCACCCTCCGGCTCGATCTCAACCTCGAAAACGCCGTCAACGATTGTGTGCTCTACATGAGATGCAGATGTATGAGATGCATGAATGCAATATCAAAGAATCACACTTCTATCTGCAGCAACTCAATTATACTGCAGCAACTCACTTATATACATCACCGGACAATCATTTACCGAGTAAAAATAACTTATGAAACTCATAAAAAAAGTTGGGGCTTGTTTTTAGTTGCTGATTACTTAAGGTTCAGATCTGATTCATCACATAAATAAAGCTATCAAACACTATATCATGCCAAAATAACTTAATTTACTACACATATCAATATAACACATCCATAAATGACTACAAGCAGTAAAAAGATCCTAAGTCTGAATCTGAACATTCAGCAGGCCATGTTGCTAAACACATTTTTAATATTAGCTTTACAGCAGGAAACTTATTTATAATTAACCTTTTTCTAGCTAGTTCTCACCAATTAAAGCCTATAAAATACATTTTTATGAACAGAAAATCTGGTGAGCATGTTTCTGTGTTCCCAGTAGCAAAACATATTTTACAAAAATTTACCAGCATTTTACCTATTTGTTTTCTATTTATTTTATCATCCAACAACTACCAGCAGTTAGAAAATCATAAAAAATTCTACAGACACTTTCTGGAGCTGCAAATATTTCTGGAGCTAACATTCCACCAGAGAAATCCACTATGAATTTTTCATATTTTTCTAAACTACACAGAATATCTGGTGATTCATCTAAATTAAAGCAGCTAGAAACAAGATTAAATCATAACTTTAAAACTATAGACATTGTGGAGCTGAATATTCTTTTTGGGGGTTCCTAAGCTCCAGATTAACACTAGCAAAAATTACCAAGATTTATTGAGCAGATTAACTATTTATCATATTTTCTACTTCACCAACTCAACTAAAATCAATAACTTCCAGAATCATGAACAAACCCTAGTCACCAAATACTCACATCTACTCTACTAATCATCAACAACATCACCAAAGCTGGATTCACCACTTTTGCACAAGTAGAGAATATATGAGATATTAAACATGCTTACAAACATATGTTCATACATAAAGCTACACAAGTATCAAATAGTGCTTTTGATGAGTGCATGATACATCACTGAACAGATAATTTTACAAGGATTCCAACAAAATTGGATTTGTGATTTTATGATTTTCCTGTGATTTACAACGATTTTCAGAATTTCCACCGAAATAAAAGGAAAAGAAAAACATAAAAAGAATAAGGGCTTTTACATCAGGGCCCCTGAAACTTTGGAAGGTCGCAGAAAGGTCTTTTTCCTCACGAACAGGTCCCCAGCTTCTTGCAGAAAACCCCCTGCAAGATTCCACTCTTCAACATAAATCTAGAAATCTTATGGAAAACCCCCCCTAGAGTTCTATTTTCTCACCCTTACACCCTTCTTCTCCTTCCTCTCGACAGAACGCGCTTGGCGCGGTGGAGCTGTGGCCGGCGCTCGGCCACGGCAGTCCTAGCCGGCGACGATGGTCGGGAAAAGGTGATTGGGTTGTGATCGACGTCACCCAGCGTGGGGGCAACGCGTCAACCCGCTCTGCTCGATGGTGAGCGGAGGCTAGATTGCGGCGGCACGGCGGCGTTCCGGCGTGGGTGGTGGAGGAAAACGGCGATGGATGGGTCGGCAAGCATCAATGGCTCATTTGAAGTTCATGGCTAGGATTGGTGGATGTGGAGAGCGAGTGTGTACGGCTGTCCGCGATGAAGAGGGGCTCGACCGGGGTGCAGCAATGGTGGCCGGACGCCGGCGAAATTCGAGCAATGCCGGCTATGGTGGAGAAAGATGAGGGTCTGGGGATGGAGAGGGCGAGGTGAATGTGTTGTGGACGCGGTGAATTGAAGAATGACCGGGTGAGGGCGAGTTAATTTGCTCGGCGGCTGAACCGGCCCTGCAGCCGAGGCGGAGCGGCGGTCGACGAAACGGTGGGCGTCAGCCGGCGGTTTTGGACAGGTGGATGGCGAGGTGGCGAGCTTAGACGCATGGTCGTTCGTGGTGTCATCGAGTTGGACTGAACGCTTGGCATCCGTACGCTAGTGACACATGGCGTCAGCGCTGCCGAGGCCGACGTCGGCCTGGCTGCCGAACTGAATCGACTGAGGTCGATTCAGTTATACGCGGCAGCAGCGCAGGTCCGTCTTCAACTCAATTTTTCTACCGATTTTGTTTGTAAACTCAAAGATTGGCCAAAATGAAAGTTGGAGATGAATCATGAGGCTACAACTCTTACAAAGGAATCAGTACGATTGGATCAATAGATTGAAAGTTATGACGCCGTGAAATCGGACAAAAACAAGGTTTATCAGCACTTAGGCTGAAATGTCTAAGTGCTAGATTTTCGGTGTTTTGAGCTGACTTTGACCAAGAATTTGAGCAATCAAACAAAGTTTTCATTGATCCAGATCACCACCATTGTAATGAGGGTACTTTGTACTCCAACTTTCATGTAGGCGGAATTTCTAGTGTTTAGGCAAAAACAATTGTTATTGACCTCTCAAAAAGGATGAAAAACAGTTACTCCAAGGTATGAGACATAAGTCAAAAGGAGTTCAAATTTGAATTATGAATTTTTGTTTGAAATCTCAGCTCTCATATGAGTTCATAAGCATGTAATTGAACTTTTAAGCAGCTTTTTGATATATTTTTCGTATTTGACCAATTTTGCTCATGAAAGTTGACTAGGTCAACACACACACATATGCACATACAACATGATATGAAATGATGCATGCCATGTCTATGCATTAATTAAGTTCATCTAGTTCCATTAGCCCTAATGTGACACTAGAGGTGTCACAGACAGGGCTAAAGTTTAGCCCGGTCAAATCCAAACAGGGCCTACCTTTGTATCTCGCTCGCTAGCTACTCCTTCCGTTCTAAATTAGATGTCGCTTTGATTTTTTCTAGATTCATAGATTTTATTAACCGTAATAGTTGGGGGAGCATCTTAGCTGGTCGTAAGCTAGATTATTTGAAATAACAAGAGTCCTTTCTTAGTAACTTTCCATTAGCTCCAGGTAGAACATAACCTCAACTTTCAGTAAAAAGGTCTATAAGGAAACAATAATAATATATAAAGATTTAAAAATCGTGTAAAACCACTTAAAAATTCAGTTGGGTGTTATTATCTCATTGTTTTTTTAATGAAATCCCCGCATCATTATTAAACAGTTAGTTAGATGCCTTTCACTCTCATTTCCTCCACATCACGCTACCACATAGCCACATATAACCGGTTTTCCACATCGACAAATGCCACTCCGTGAGCCAATGCCAAACCTTTGTTTTTCCTCTTATTCCTCTGTTTGTTCTAGTTTTATTCAAAATCAAACTTTTTTAAAAATGATCAAATTCATAGAAAAAAATGTACTAATATGTATAATATCAAAGTCAAGTTTGTTAATCTACCAAGAAGCATATCTTGTTACTGTACTTATTTGGCATGGTAGACGTTAATATCAAAGTCAAGTTTGTTAATCTACCAAGAAGCATATCTTAAACAGCTCGATTTGATTCGACTACTCGAGCGATCCATGCGTACTCAGATTCTTGCAAAGCAGTTTCAATTGTTTTAGGTAGTGGAATAAACTTGTGAGCACGCATTGACACAAGTACACAACCTTCATCAGAGACGCATTTTCTGCTGAACCAAAGGATCCTAAAATCAATAAATCATGACAACAATGTTCAGCTATAGCAAAGGATGGGATTACTCAGGGCATGTTTAGATCGGTGAGAAACTTTGCGAAATTTACTGTAGCAATTTTAAACCAAAGATTAGGAGGACTAAACATGATCTAATTATAAAATTAATTACAATGATGGACGGGAAATCAGAGACAAATCTATTAAGCCTAATTAATCCGTCATTAGAGACTATTTACTGTAGCACAATATTGTCTAATCATGGCCTAATTAGACTTAATAGATTCGTCTCACAATTTCACCCGGAGGTTATGAAATGGATTTTGTCAGTTATCCACATTTAATACTTCTAGTAATTAGTATCCAAACATTTGAATTTACTGTAGCGATGAAAAAAGTTGCCGAACTAAAGATGGCCTCAGTGTAAACGCAATGAGCAGGACGAAAAACAAAAGAATAAGAATAACAAAAGTGATGAACGTGTAGGTGTTTTGAATATTGATTTGAGCACAAACAAGCACCAAACGAATACAAATATACACATCCAAACGAGCCAGTTCGATCATCAAGCAGAGAGGATTTGCATATAATCCGAATATTGAGTTGAACATGAATTGAAATGCAGGAGCAGGGTACGTAATCAACACGCTAAACATGATTCAGCGGCAAATAGATTTTTATCCTGAACTTCTTATTTCTTTTGAAGCTCATTCGATCGATGATCATGGCGCCTTGTCTTGTCTCCCACTTCCAAGCTCCCTCAGCTCCTGCACCAGCCCATCCAGCTCCCGCCGCGCGCTGCCGCCATCGCCCACCGCCTCCGCCACCATCAAAGCGAGCTCCTTGGCGCGCGCCCTCATGCCAGCGCCGGCCTCCCCGACGACCTCGGTCAACGCGCGCGCGAGTTGCTCCACGTCCGGAGCAACGCCGAACCCGCCCCAGCTCGCGGCGACGGCCACGCGCGCCTCCTCCACGACCAGCCGCGCGTTGAAGAACTGGTCGGCGGCCATCGGCCACGCCAGCATCGGCACCCCGGCCGCCGCGGACTCCATCACCGAGTTCCACCCGCAGTGCGTCACGAAGCAGCCCACCGCGCGGTGCCCGAGCGCGGCCACCTGCGGCGCCCACCCGCGGAGCACCAGCCCCGTCCCGGCCGCGGATGCCCGGTCCTCGAACCCGTCGGGCAGCGTGGCGGTCGCCGCGGCCCACAAGAACGGTGTGCCGCTCCGCTCCAGCGCGGACGCCAGCGCCGCCGCGTGTGGCGGTGGGGGCACTATCATGGTGCCGAAGCTCACGTACGCCACCGACGAGTCCGGGAACGCGTCGAGCCACGCGGTGACGTCGCTGGCGGGGTCCTCCTCTTGGCCTGCTTTTTCCGGCGGCGGCGCCACCGGTCCCACCGCCCACACGCGCTTGCCGGCCAGGTCCTCGAGCGGCTGCGCGTCCAGGTACTTCCCCTCCAGAGCATGGCAGGTGTTGCACACGAACGCCGCGCTCTCCAGGTTCCAGAGGTAGTTGTCCTTGATCGCCGCCGAGTGCTCGTCGCCGCTACCCTCCACGTAGCCCCTGTACATCCGCGAGATCTGCCGCCACGGGAACGCCGGCGCGCCTGGCAGAGCTGGGAACGAGACGGCGTACCCGCGCCCGGCGTCGCCTTCCGGCGGCCTCGGCAAGCGTCGGAACAGCGAGTGCGTGGCGGCGGTGGCGAGCACCCCGGACGGCGCGAACACCTGGCGCGGCACGCCCGCCTCCGCCGCGAGCGGCTGCGTCCACCCGCAGAAGAAGTCCGAGATCACCGCGACGATGCGGCCAGCTTCGCCGTCGCCGGAGTCGTCCGAGCGGGCTCGGGACCGCAGCCAGTCGCCGAGCGGAGCGCGGAGCGCGGCGGCGTGCGCGTGGAAGTCGGCGCCGAGGGAGGTCGGGCCCGAGGTGTCGACGTTGTCGGAGGCCGGGAAGGAGAGCGGGCGCACCGAGGAAGGGTGCGCGGCGAGGAGCGGCGCGAGGAGGTGGAGCGTGTCGGGCGTGGCGACGACGGTGAGGCGGAGTCCCCGCGCGGCGAGGAGCGAGGCGAGGTGGAGGAGCGGCTGCATGTGGCCCCGCGCGGGGTACGGGACGAGCAGCACGTGCGGCGCGCCGGTGGTGGCAGGGCCGGCGGCGGAGGCGGTGGCCATGTCGAGCACCGCGCGGTCGTCAAAGGCTCGGACCAAGCTTGCGGACAGGGCCGGGCGTGCTGTTCTGGTCGTCGGCTTCGTCTGGCGCAGTGGCGCTACGCTGCATCTTGTTCTCGGTTCGACGATTATTATAAATCTCCATTCCAGTCGTTCGTTACTGACCGAGTTTGCTTCTAGCTTCAACCAATTCGTCGCCGGCGAGGTTCCTGTTCTTGACTTTTTTTTTGTTGACTATATCACCTGCCCTGCACTGCATACTTACTGAACTGGACCTGTTTAGTTTGGAAAGAAAGTTTGTGAAAGAAAGTTTTCAATTTTAAATCGAAGATTAGGAGGACTAAACATGATCTAATTATAAAACTAAATACACGGATGGACGGGAAATCGCGAGATGAATCTATTAAGCCTAATTAATCTGTCATTAGAGATTGTTTACTGTAGCACGACATTGTCTAATCATGGCCTAATTAGGCTCATTAGATTCGTTTCGCAAAGTTACCGGGGGTTATGGAATGGGTTTTGTCATTAACACATGTTTAATACTTCATGCATGTAAGATTCCCTTTGATAAATAGTAAAGTTTCCAAGTTTCAAAAGTTTCGTGGTAATCTAAACAGGCCCTTAGACTTTTCCCCGTTTATATGCGGTCTCTGAGGAGTGAGGAGTAAAGCAATAACATGTCACATTCGAATTGGAAAGGCGCTGGATTTGGATTTTGGACTGCAATGTCTCTGCGGGAGGAGAAAAAAACACAAGAGCTTGAGGAGGCAAAAAAAAAATGCAACAAGTTTGCCCACATTTCATATGGATTTCACTGAGTTCCACTGCGATTCTAAGATGCTAGAGCTTTTTACGGTATTTTATACTACCAATGAGTGGTATAAGTATAAACCCTCATAATTAAAGGATATTTTAATAATTTTACTTGGATCAAAATTATTTTAGAGATTGGATATCTAGAAAAAATATATCAAGGATCAAAATTATTTTTTAAAATTTAAATATTTTAATTACGTCATTGATTTTTCCAAAATACCCATATACTACTATACTACTCACTGTATACTACTATACTACAGCTAAAGTTTCCAGTAGTATACAATTAATCTCAACCGTACGATCTTTCTGTACTAGTCCTTTTTAAACACTAGTATAGAGCAGTATGTAAAACTGTAAAAAAACTCCGATATTAAGGCACGTTTGGACCTCGCTAGCTACTCCTTTGGTTACAAATTAGATGTCGTTTTGGTTTTTTTAATTCATCGATTTTATTATACACCAACTAACCTACATGTACATTATGTCTAGATGTGTTATGTGTACCTAGGAAAAAAAATGAAACAACATCTAATTTGGAAGGGAGGAACTACTTTGTTATTACTACTAGTGTAGATGCACGCGCCCAGACACGTGTTTTAAAATAACTTAGTAAACAAAATTTTATGTTCATAAAAAGTTAGTAAAGAATAGTACATATAATAAGGATATTATTTAAAAATAATGAAGCATACAATTTATCATTTAATTATTTTTATCCACTTCAAGTTATATTAAACTAACAACATTTATAACTCACAAATATGTTAGATACATTATTCAAATCAAATAGGTCTAAACCCATATATCTGTGTGTCGAATAATTATCACAAATATTTTCACATGGGACCCACAACAAACCTAAATCTCACATGACATGTCAAAAACTATCTTAGACCCCCAATTCAAATACCCTCTCTCCCTCTTCTATCTCAACCCACATCCTAGCCCGACCTAGATGTGGTTTATCTCTCGATCTGTGTGTGACTCTCTTTCTCATAACTTGATCCATCTAGTTTCTCTCTCCCCCTTCCTCAGTTCCGCCCTCCCTTCCCCTCCCTCCCTCCGCCTCCCCCGTCTGCCCACCCTCCGTTCCGGTGGAATCCTTCTGTCTACGATGACAAAGCATGGATTGTAAATATCCTTATTGCTAGAGCCATTTCAAGAAAAAGATAAAATAATTAATTAATGTACGAACGCTACCCAAGTTTGTTTATGATGTTTGGTAGCCATACTTGTTTACCATCGTCACTTCACTGGTTAAACTTAAGCACTGGATTCATAACAAGTAGAAATATCAAACCATTTCTTAATCTGTCAATCAATGTTATGTCAAAGAGTCATATACCAAACACCTATCCTGAATTAAGCAATGTGAATTTCTAATATTAATCAAAGTTCTACCAACCAATTGGTTTATCAAGGGCATTGTGGATGCCTATATTAGTTAACCAAATGGCATTTGGTAACCGCACCACTGATGCATCCATTAGTCTCGATATATTCTCACATGCATTTGAGCATCGGCTGATTGAGTATGTACATAATGGTTGATACAGCTGGTCAAGTGTAAAGAAATTTTAAGCCACAAACTACATTGCGATGACACTTCAAGTAGCTTATCAAACCAAATTTTATCAGAAGTACAACACAAATTATATTACAAGCACACTGAAAGGAAATATTTCATTGTAGAACTGACCTTAAGAATAGCCTAGTTTTACAGATAATAAAATTTTAGTAGACAACCATTTTTTCTTTTAGCAAAATGAGACACAGACTCACATAAATTGAAACAACATGTGACATGGCCTACAGAACAAAATAAAGCCTAGTACTTGAATGTCGAAATCAGTATTTACATGAGAAAGAGCTATGCTCAGCTTTCTAGTTCCTGATTCAAACTTCTTAACCAATTCTGCTGCAGTACATATGGAGTCACTTCCTACAAAACACTCCAGAATTCCTTTATCAGATCCATCAAAGTTTCATACAGCTTATAATCTTTCACCCTTTTTGTTGGTAATGAATGTGTAGCAGTATAGTGCTGCCAGATTTATGAGAAGTTGATTTCTGGCATGTATATGGGGGAAATTGTTCGAAGAATCCTGCTAAAAATGGCTCAGGAAACTTCTCTTTTTGACGATAATGTACCTCCAAAACTTGAGACCCCATATATCCTGAGGTATGGCCGTCAAATTACAGCTCATCAGCTTGTCCTGCATAACTTCCTGCTGCCGTCTCATAAATGTGTAATTCGCATTATATTCAAAAGTGTATTTACTATTCAAGTTCAAGTTATTCTGTAGCTGTTGGGCTTTGGCCACTGTCCTAATGAGCTTAATGGTACCAACTCGAATCCAGAAAAATAGAAATCAATGAACATCTTAACTGAGAAAATCCTGCACCTGGTATTTTCTGACTTCTTGTAGTATCTATTCACTACCAGTAAACTTGCAAAATAGTTGCATCTTTTTCCATAGCAACGGCTAAATTGAAGGAACTTTCAGCAACTCTGGATCCATGCTAGAATAGACACACTGGTTTGATTTAGCTTGCAGTTAGGATTTCGCAGCATAGCAAAGCTTTTTTCTAAACCTGTGAGTTAATTGAAATGAATAGAATGGAAACTCTTCTCTATTTTCTATGCTTTCATTATCTAGTTTCTTTTCTCGTCTGAATTAAAGCATATAAGTTGTCAGGTTTTCAACTATAACACTTTAGCTTGACACAAGTACTGTTAACTAAAAGAAATGGTATGGGCCGCATTCTAGTACACTTCACATGTTGATGATGCATCACAACACCTAATCTCAAGACAGTTGGCATCAAGCTGAAAGAAATCTTGGTGTGGGATATGGGTACCCCTGGGCCCACTACCGATCGGATATGTAGTCGGCCTGGGCCCACGTCTGACAAGAATATGGGCCGACCTCAGGCCGGCCCACGAGGATCCCCGACTTGATGGTCAAGACTGGTGATGACTTAGCTTACAAGGCACGCCGACTCAGATTAGTTTCCTTGTTGTAGCCGAACAGAAATAGGAAACCGACTTGTAAACCCTAGGTCGTCGGCCTATATAAGGCGGCCTAGGTCGACCCCCTTAGATCATCTAAACTCATTCGATTCCTAGCTACCAGATCCCCCATTGTAACCAAGAGCTCGCCGTTGTTCTCCGGAACGCGCCGAGTAAATCAATACAAGACCCCGAGCACAGGACGTAGGGTATTATACCTCCGGGTAGCCCGAACCTGTATAATCCCTGTGTCCCTGTGTTACCTCGAGCTCCCTAGTCCAGCGATCTCCCTTTGCCTACAAATCAACCATCTGGGTACCCCCGGGTGGACTGCCGGTCAATAGATCCGACAGTTGGCGCGCCAGGTAGGGGTGATCGCAGGGCAATACAGCTAGCTCGATGGCAGATCGTCGTCACGTCGTCTTCCCGGCGTCGTCGCAAAGATCCGTCGACGACCGCGGCGCATGAAGAGGAAGGCCACAGCGCTGCAGTCCGGAACGCATCTACACGATGCCGCTGCCCAAGGTTCCTGTCCACTTCGGCACGGCACGCACACGAAGGACGCGTTGCATCCCAGCTGCACCGTCGATGACCCCAAGTCTGTCTTCACGCTGCCATGGGAAACTAATCCGCGATGACCACACGTGAACAGGGAAGCACATCCTTTTTCTGTTATTTTTTTTCTTTCTCTCATCCATCAAAGCTTCTAGATCGATCTACTCGATCTTCTACTCACTGATTTATTTTTCATGTACGCTAACTCATCTTTGCCGAATCGTCGTCCGCTGACCTCTTCTGCATGTGCATGTGCGGCCATCAAAATCAATCTACAAGGAGCACACGACAGGGAATAATTTTTCTACTATTTACCTTGTCCGATCATAAGCAGCCGCCTTATCTTTTGTCTAAAGATTATTTCTAACCTATTATTTATCCAACCTGAGGCATGCATGGTCTTCCGCCTGGTTAACTCACCGAGCACCACGATGGATCGGGTGGGTCAGAGCTCGTGCATGCCCGGTGCGCTCGGAGGCGGCGTCGATGAGGCGGCTGACGGCATCAAGCAACCACAACGCCACGCACACCAGCCCCGACTAGACGACCTCATCGTCAATCTACATCGGCAAATTCGGGGGCTTGGCAGACTGGCGCACGGCAACACTAGTTTGCTGCTGACTTCGTCGACAACCTCGAACATGGCACCATGCGAGGGCGACACGCTGATTCTTCGATTCGATCACGAATCAAGCTAAGTATTATTTTCAATTAAATATTTTACGACTTCCGTATACCTTCGTACGCTTCGGCTCTCTTATGTCCCCGTGACTTTCGCCGACCACCTCGGTCACGCTCCGACTGCTTATACAGTCTGGTCTGTCCAGACTGCATCTCACGGCGCGCTGCTCTAGCGCTCGGGAGAGTCCCTGCTGACTCTGACTTCCGAGTCCTTGCCCGACCCTATGTCCCTCTAGTAATTCCTGGGTTAACCCGTGCGGTTCAAGTCCCCAATCGTGAAACCTTGGGCTCCGTGCTCAACCCGTGCGCCCCCTACACCTAAGCCTCCCTGCTGAGCAGTGTAGTCTGGGGTAAGCCGTCCTCTCCGTGAGCAGTGGTCAGCGGGTAAAAAAGGTGCTTAGCGACACAAGGCAAGGGCCGCACGGCGTCCTACTCGGTGTTTCTGCTAGAGGGAAGGGGTTTTTACACATATGCACAATGCATTCACAGACCTGTTTCTGTTACGACTTTACGACAAACATTATTTATCAGTCGGATTATTGAATATTATGCTACATAATATTTGCACTGTCTTCATACAGCTCAGGCAATGTTTGGTGTACTTCGACCGACTCGGCCAGCTCCCAGGTTCGGGGCTGGCGCGGGCCGACCACTCGGCACGTTTTCTACCACCTGCCCGACCTCCCAGCTCGGGGGTTGGGTGCGGGAGGTGACTCGGCGACTTGCTCGGCTCCCAGGCTCGGGGCTGGGCGCTACAGATGACGACTCGGCGTGCTTCCCATCGTCCAGCCGACCTCTCTGGCTCGGACGGGAGGCAACTTGGTGGCTTGTCCAGTTCCCAGGCTCGGGGACTGGGCATTACGCCTTCGATCGGCGCCATGACTTCGGATGGCGGGTCTCCGTGACTCGGCCAGCCCCCACGCTCGGGGACTGGGCGCTACGACTACGGATAACGGGTCTCCGCGACTCGGCCGGCCCCGACGCTCGGGGACTTGGCGCTACGACTCCGGTCAATGGGTCTCCGCGACTCGGGCGGTCCCAACGCTCGGGGACTCGGCGCTACGACTCCGGTCGACGGGTCTCCGCGACTCGGCCGGCCCCGACGCTCGGGGACTCGGCGCTACGACTCCGGTCAATGGGTCTCCGCGACTCGGGCGGTCCCAACGCTCGGGGACTCGGCGCTACGACTCCGGTCGACGGGTCTCCGCGACTCGGCCGGCCCCGACGCTCGGGGACTCGGCACTACGACTTCGGATGACGGGTCTCCGTGACTCGGCCAGCCCCCACGCTCGGGGACTCGGCGCTACGACTCTGGTCGACGGGTCTCCGTGACTCGGCCAGCCCCGACGCTCGGGGACTCGGCGCTACGACTCCGGTCGACGGGTCTCCGCGACTCGGCCGGCCCCGACGCTCGGGGACTCGGCACTACGACTTCGGATGACGGGTCTCCGTGACTCGGCCAGCCCCCACGCTCGGGGACTCGGCGCTACGACTCTGGTCGACGGGTCTCCGTGACTCGGCCAGCCCCGACGCTCGGGGACTCGGCGCTACGACTACGGTCAACGGGTCTCCGCGACTCGGCCAGCCCCGACGCTCGGGGACTCGGCGCTACGACTACGGTCAACGGGTCTCCACTCTGGTCACCGGGTCTCCGCGACTCGGCCGGCCCCCACGCTCGGGGACTGGGCGCCACGATTTTGGGACAAGCTCCTCTCTTCAGGACGCCAGACCACCCTATCTTCTAGGCGGCCTGTCTGCCCTGAAGTTCAGAAATTCTTCTTTCTTGACCATTAGCCCGACTTTTCTAGTCGGCCTAATGCTCGGGGACTACTCCATATGGAGGGCTCCTTGCGTCGCCCTCCATATGCCCCATCAGGATGTGTCACTTTTTCCAAGTGGTGCAGCTCCTCGGTACCCGACTCGGCCACGACTCGGTGCTACGCCACTCGAGGCTCCGCCCCGGGTTTGCCCAGGGTCATCCCCGGATGGCCTGCGGTTTTCTTTTTTTTTTAGCACCGCCCACCCTTGTGTCGGCCTGCCGACCAAGATGCTTCAGCCGACCTTGAAGGCTTCGCTTCTTCATCAGCACTCCGACACGCGCCTGCACGTTGCTCGGGGACTTGTGGGATATGGGTACCCCTGGGCCCACTACCGATCGGATATGTAGTCGGCCTGGGCCCACGTCTGACAAGAATATGGGCCGACCTAAGGCCGGCCCACGAGGATCCCCGACTTGATGGTCAGGACTGGTGATGACTTAGCTTACAAGGCACGCCGACTCAGATTAGTTTCCTTGTTGTAGCCGAACAGAAATAGGAAACCGACTTGTAAACCCTAGGTCGTCGGCCTATATAAGGCGGCCTAGGTCGACCCCCTTAGATCATCTAAACTCATTCGATTCCTAGCTACCAGATCCCCCATTGTAACCAAGAGCTCGCCGTTGTTCTCCAGAACGCGCCGAGTAAATCAATACAAGACCCCGAGCACAGGACGTAGGGTATTATACCTCCGGGTAGCCCGAACCTGTATAATCCCTGTGTCCCTGTATTACCTCGAGCTCCCTAGTCCAGCGATCTCCCTTTGCCTACAAATCAACCATCTGGGTACCCCCGGGTGGACTGCCGGTCAATAGATCCGACACTTGGGGATATTCTTCTTTTGGCCTTACACTACTGGAGAACTCGTCATCGGTCATGGTTCGTAACCCTCATAGGTACCGGTTCTGGAACCGGTACCGCGACACCGTGACTAAAGGGGGCCGGCCTTTGGTACCGGGTCCAGAACCGGTACCAAAGGGAGCCTTTGGTACCGGTTGGTAACACCAACCGGTACCAAAGGACCCCCCCCCCCGCGTAGGCATGCGGGGGAGGGCCTTTGGTACCGGTTGGTGTTACCAACCGGTACCAAAGGCTGTTTTGGTTTTTTTTAAATGTTTGATATTTGGGTTAGTTATATACAAATCTACGCGTCTACGTGTCTGCTCGTCATATGTCATATGTCGTACACGATCTTTCACGCAATAAGATTGAAGTCGTCGCAATTGTCAATTGATTTTGACCCGACTTTGATTGCATTTTTTCGAACATTCACATATAAACATTTGAGATCGGCCAATACAAAAGTTAGAGCATTTAAAAGTTATTTACAATTAACGAGCAGAACTGGAA
>CM014273.1:49419839-49484743 GCA_004135705.1 Alloteropsis semialata
CCTCATCCCTTCGCCGATGACGGTCGTCGAGGTTCCTTCGGAGATCGCGGTTGCGGAGTTGCTCGCGGAGATCCGGCTGCTCGACGACGTCGCGATCAGCTTCTCTTCGGCTGGCTGACCTGGAGTGGCGAGACGAGGAAGCAGGAGCCCTCTGGGCGTTGATCATACCCGCGGCGGCAGTCAACCTAACCTTGATACGGTTGAGCTCAGGGGTTTCCGGGATCCCCTCTAGCTCCTGGTGTGCGGCGGCAAGGTTGGCCGACGAGGTGGCGTAGACTCCCACACCGCCAACTTCTTGGATGAAATCGTCTTGGAGGTTACGCGTGACCCTGGGGTTTCGGCGCTCTCGCCGCGCGTCGCGGCGCCGTTGCTTCTCACCGTTACGCCTGATCCTGGCGTCATGGTGTGCTTGATCCTCGCCTTGGATCGTTGGTTCGTCGGCGGATATGTCGGAGACAAACATCTCCCGCTTGGCAGGCGTGATCCTCTTATTTGGAGGGAGGACACGTGTCACCTGCGGGAAAGTCGGAGTTGGTTCTGGTTCAGGCGGAGTCGGCGCAATGTCCGGAGTAGATCCGATCTGGGCGGCCGCGATGGGATCGACCGCCCCGATCGCATCTGGAGAGTAGTCGGTGTCCATGAGTTCGCTGAGTGCTTGTTGGTAGACGGCCCCGCTGTTCCCGAGTCCCAACGGGAATCGTGTCGGCGAGGCGATGCTCTGACGAGCGGATTCGGTGAGTTCGATGCATTCACCGATGGAGGCAATGGCGTGGTCCATGTCCGCCTCGAGCTGGCGTTGGCGTGCAGCCCATCGGAGCCTTCGCTCTTCGGGCGTCTCCTGTGCCCTGCGTGGCTGAGGCGGAGTGGACGAAGCAGTCGGCAGTACAGGAGAAGGCGTGTTCCCCTCGGATGGCGGGAGAACGGCGCTGGCCGTCGCAGTTGCCGAGTTGTTGGCGATGGCTGGCGACGGAGCGGTGATGGTGACGATCCCGTCTGGCGTAGCGTCAAGTCGCGGCGCTGTCTCCTCCGGGGTGGCGTCACGGGTGAAGGAGAGCTCTCCCTCGGGTCCAGCGGTGAAGACCATGGATCCGAAGAAGAACATTGCCCCCTCAGCGATGGAAATCTTCATGGAAGCCGGCGTGATGACGGCAGAAGCAGATGCCATCGAGCTTGCAGATTGATCTCGTCGATCTCCCCCTACCTGGCGCGCCAACTGTCGGATGTTTGGACCCGGCAGTCCACACAGGGTAGCCTACGTGGTTGATTTGTTGAGGGACAGATCGAGGATCAGAAGTCGATGGTAACACAAGATGCAAGGATTGAACAGGTTCGGGCCGTCGAGATGACGTAACACCCTACGTCCTGTGTTGGCGGCGATTGTATTGCTGTGTATGAAGTTCCTGAAGGATCTCCGTAGTTGGGTTCTGTCCTAGGGTTGTATGATCGTGGGTTGTTCGTAGATGTTGTTCTGGAGGGGGGTCTCAAGGCGCCTTATATAGTCCGGCTGCCTTGAGTTACAAGTCGGCCAGAGATCGTAACTACCCAAAATACAAGGATTCGATCCTATAACGATTACAGATATCTTTCCCTATAATTCCAGCTAGTTTATCTTGATCTCCGAGCTTCTTGCGGGATACGCCGTCTTCTTTCCTTGCCGCGCGCGCCGTCGCGCCCATCCGGTTCGCCCGACTGGTGGGCCTCCTGACTGGTGGGCCAGCCAGTCCGTCAAACCGGTCCAGTTGCACTCGGATTGGGCCGCCCCTTGCTGGTTGGGCCAATCCGCCTGCTGGGTACCCCTGGGGGTCTACCCCCGACAGGTTCCCCTGTGAGGAAAAGAGTACGGGCCTTTTTGTAAGAAAAAAGGAAATCTACTCTATCAGTTGACTTCGTTTATAGACTACGAAGCCAATTGTTACATGATTCTCACAGGTAGTACCTTCGCAGGCTGTCCGCATTCCATGAATGCGGCAGCTCATTGCCTTCTCCATCCCCCAGGTGAAATGATCCTGGTCTGTTACTCTTGACGACTAGGAATGGGCCTTCCCATTTGTTCTGTAATTTTCCCGAAGGCATACTCGGGTTCTTCCTTAGCACCCAATCGCCTATCTTGATGTCTTTCCTTACCACTTTCTTGTCACGCCATTTTCTGGTTTCTTCCTGGTACTTGGAAATGTTCTTCGCTGCTTGCAGCCTGTAGATTTCTGTAAGGTCTTTATCTATAGCTTCGCTATCTTTTGGTGCTTCCTGCTGAGTGCGAAGCCCTTTATGAAGGATCTCTTCGGGACACATTGCATCTTCGCCATATAATAGCTTGAATGGTGTGAATTGAGTTGCTCTTGATGTGGTGGTGTTATGAGCCCAGATTACCTTCGGCATTTCTTCTACCCATTTCCCTTTTTTCTTGCAATTTGCAAGGCATTTCCTGACGGCTGTGAAGATGATGCCATTAGCTCTCTCAACTGCGCCATTGGACTGCGGGTGATATACTGATGCGAATCTTGCCTTCGTCCCTATGGACATGCAGTACTGCCTGAATTCGTCGCAGTCAAACTGCTTCCCATTATCTACTGTAATTTCCCTTGGGACTCCGAATCTGCAAACGATTTGCTGCCAGAAGAATTTGATAACTGTCTTCGCCGTAATATTTGCTAGTGGCCTTGCCTCAATCCACTTGGTGAAATATTCCTCTGCAACTATTGCATACTTGAGGTTTCCTTGGGCCGTTGGAAGAGGACCCACCAGATCGATGCCCCATCTCTGCAATGGCCAGGTTGGAGTTATCAGCTGTGACGGCTCCGAAGGTGATTTTTTGGTTGCCGCACATTTTTGACATTCGTCGCAAGTCTTGACTGTATTCGTTGCATCATTGATGATTGAAGGCCAATAAAACCCTTGTCTCATTGCCTTTCCCACAATTGCCCTCGCTCCAAAGTGAGCTTTGCATAGACCACTATGTATCTCTTGAATTATCTCTCTGCCTTCGCTGATGGAAACACAGCGAAGCCAAGGGGCCACGACTCCTTTCTTGTATAGGACGTTGTCAATGATTTGATATGACCTTGCTCTCTGCTGCATGGTTTTGAGATCTTCTTCATCAATTGGTTCATAGTATCCTTTGAGGTATGCCATTATAGATGACCTCCAATCCTCTGAGTTTATTGCGTTGATCAGACTTGGCTGCTCATCAAGTTCCTTGATCGAAGGCGTTGTCAGTGTTTGGAAAAAGACGTCGGGTGGCAACCTGTCCCCCTTTGCTGCTGCTTTAGCCAGTGCGTCGGCTTCTTCATTCTTTGCCCTCGGGATGTATTCGATTGTGAAGCCTTTGAATTTTTTCTCCATTGCTCGGACTGTGGTGAGGTATTTGGTCAGCTCGGGCTGCTTTGCAATACTCTCCTTTTTGATGTGGTCTGCCACCACCTTCGAGTCTGTTTTCACAATGAAACGTTGCGCCCCTAGCGCCTTCGCTTTCCTGAGCCCCAATAGCACGGCTTCATATTCAGCAACGTTGTTTGTACTTCTGTCGCTGTTTTTGCAGAACTCTAGGTTCGCTGCATATCTCATTTTCACACCCGAAGGTGATTGTACAATCGCTGCGATGCCAGCTCCCTTGTCTCCCCAAGCGCCATCACTGTGTACTAGCCAGCTTTCTTCTCTGGTCACATTTTGTGCCGAAGGTGATGTCCATTCTGCAATGAAATCAGCCAGGACTTGAGATTTGATAGCTGTCCTCCGCTCGAAATCTACGACGTATTCTGACAGCTCTGCAGCCCACTTCCGTATTCTTACCGAGGCCTCTTTGTTACTTAGTAGCTCTTTTAGTGGTTGATCTGTCAGCACTTTAATATTGTGCCCCTCAAAATAATGCCTTACCTTTCTGGATGCCGTCACCACTGCATAAATCATTTTCTCAATCTCAGTATAGAACAGCTTCGACCCAGCCAATGCCTCAGAAACATAGTAGACTGGTTGCTGTATAATTCTTCCTTCGATCATCTTCTCCGCAATGAGTGCAGCACTGACTGCTGATTGCGAAGCTGCAATGTATAATAGTAAGGGTGCCTTCAGGTCAGGTATTGTCAGCTTCGTGAGCTGCATCAAATATTGCCTTAGCTCATGGAATGCCTTGGATTGCTCCTCTCCCCATTCAAACTTTGATGCGTTTCTGAGAGTTGCGAAGAAGGGTAAACTGCGCTCATCTGCCTTAGCAATAAATCTGTTAAGTGATGCGATTCTGCCAGAGAGTTTCTGCACATCTTTAATGCATTTTGGCTCTTCCATGTTGAGGATTGCATTGATCTTATCTGGATTGGCTTCGATCTCGTTGGCTGACACCAGACAGCCGAGTATCTTTCCTCTGGTCACTCCGAAGACACATTTCTCCGGGTTGAGCTTGAGACCCGCTTGTCTCATTCAAGCGAAGGCAACTGCCAAGTCTGATACATGATCTTGTCTATTGATGCTTTTGACCAAGATGTCATCAACATATGCAAGTATAGTTTTGAATAGTTCTTCTTTGAATACGGTGCTGGACATGCGGCAGAAAGTGGTACCAGCATTGCGAAGCCCCTCTGGCATTCTGATGAAGCAAAATGTACCAAGCGGAGTGATGAAGCTGGTTTTTTCTTCGTCTTCTTTTTTCATCCAGATCTGATGATAACCAGAGAAGCAATCGAGGAGAGACATCATCTCACTTGCAGCAGCCTGATCAATGATCTTGTCAATTCTTGGGAGTGGGAAATCATCTTTGGGACATGCTTTGTTGAGATCGGTGAAGTCAATGCACATTCTCCACTTGCCATTTTTCTTTTTACGGGCACAGTGTTTGCTAGCCACTTGGGGTATTCGACTTTGCATATAACGTTCGCATCGAGCAGCCTTTGCACTTCGGCCTTGACTGCGCTCACTTTTTCTTCGGACATTTTCCTCAGTTTCTGCTTCTTTGGCCTCATATCAGGGTTGATTGATAGTTTGTGCTCAACTATGCTTATGTCAACTCCTGGCAAATCTTTACTTGACCATGCGAAGACATCTTTGTTATTTCTCAAGAACTCAATGAGTCTTTCTTCTTCGTCTGGCTCAAGATCTGAGTCGATGATGACTTTTCTATCGAAGACGTCTGGCTGCGATTGCACCTCTTTGGTTTCTGTTGCCCCTTGCATAGTTTTGCTGTCTCTCTCAGCTTTTGGCTTCTCCTCTGGGTAAATGGAATCAGTTTCTTCGAGAACATGGACTTTTCGCTGGCCTGGGGTGTTGGCATATTCAATTCTTCTCGCCTCCATTTGGTCACCATAGACTGTGATAACTCCTTTGAGAGCTGGCATTTTCATGCACAAGAAAGCTTGCCTTATGATGATGTCGAAGGCATTGATGACTCCTCTACCGAAGATAACATTGTAGTCGAAGAACATGTCAACGACGTCGAAGGTAATGAACTCTGTTCTTGCATTTGATGTGTCGCCGAAGGATACTAGCAATGTGATTTTCCTCAATGTTGCGGTGCGCTTCCCCCCGAAGCCGACCAGAGGTGTGTCAGATGGCTCTAAGTTATCTGGGTTGATGTTTGTCATCGATCTGAGAGTCTTCGCCAAGATGATATCAGTAGAGCTGCCTGTGTCCGCTAGCACTTTCCCAATTCTCCAGCCAGTGATGTTGGCTTCGATCGACATTGCGTCATTGTGTGGAAAGTTGTGGAGTTTGAGATCTTCTTCGGTGAAGGTGATTGGCATGTGAGACCATTCCGACTTCTTGTAAGGACCGTCAACCGAGATGTTGTTGACCTGGCGAAAGTAGCTTTTCCTCTGTTTCTTTGTTTCGAAGGCGAGTGATGATCCTCCAGTTATAGGCATAATGAGGCCGTAACTGGGCAAGGGGTTTGAGGTGTTTGGGTCTTGCTGTTTTTGGGGAGGTGGAGGTGGAGGTGGTAATTCCTCTACCTTGATGTCTTTGTTTTGGGTATGCTGGGTGTTTTGAGGGTAGAACTGTGGGTACATGGTCTGCGGGTAGTAATGCTGGAAAGTTTGGTGCGAAGGCGAAAATTGAGTCGCCATCGCGGTTGTTGGGTGAACGAAGTTTGAGCTGAGGGAGGGATAAACTGGGCAGTATGGCTGGATAGCTTGGGTTTGTGGCTGAGTTTGAGTGTTGGGTGGCGAAGCCGAGAATGGCTTCGTTTGGGTAGCTTGGATTTTCTCTGCTTTCAGCTTGTCGATAGTTCTTTTGATATCTCGGCACTGCTCTGTGCCATGGGTGTGATTTTTGCCATGATATTGACAAAATAGCTCTGGTCCCGAAGGTGGACCCCTTCCTCTTCCTCGGCCTCGGCCGGTTCTTCCACCCCTTTGGGTAGGCTCATTTCTTTGATTCTGGAACTGGTTTTCTGGGAAGGTAGGCTTACTTTGTGGGAGCGAAGGCGAATTTTCCACGCTCATGATGGTTTGGGATTGGTAATTTTGGTAATGGTTTTGGTTGAAATGATGCTGCTTGTTTTGGGAATCATACTGATTTTTCAGGACGGCTTCTCTGGCAATTCTCATTCGATTGTCATTGTCAGGTCGACAATACTTTTTGAACTCCTCATAAAGATCTCCAAGTGTTGCTGGTGTCTCCCTTGCAATGTGCTGAGCGAAAGGACCTGGCCGAAGCCCCTGAATTGCAGCAAATTTTGCGGCTTCGTCAGGAATATGAGGGGCCTAAGAACGGAGTCCGACAAACCTGCGAAAGTAGTCCTCCAGAGACTCCTTCGGCTGTTGGTGTAGAGTTAGCTCTGCATATAATAGTGCCTGGTCTCCTATTATACTGAAATTCTTGATCAATTCCCTTTTCAAATCATACCAGCTGGTGATAGATAGCCCTGGAAGCTTGGTGTACCAGTTCATTGTCGTGCCATCACAGACGATGATAAAAGATTTTGCCAACACCACATCATCTCCCCCTGCCGAAGCTATTGCAGCTTCATAGCTCATGAGGAATTGCTTGGGGTCGGTGAGGCCATTATACCTTGGTAGAGAGATTGGCTTGTATGAAGGCGGCCATCTTGCCAGTTGCAAACTTTCTGAGAGAGGGCAAGTGCGGTCAATTGGACGTGTATGCAGCACCTGGAAGCCAGTTTCCGATGTGGAAATATGATTTGTTCCAGTAGTGCCGAAGGCAATTGGATCGTTAAGTTCGGCTTGGAGTTGTGCAACTTGTTTCTTGGCTTTTTCGAGTTCTTCTCGGAGCTTCGCAGCTCTAGAACCAGTGGAGTTCAGTCTTCTTTGCTTCGCTTGCCTCATTTCTTCCAACTGCTTCCTGACTTGCAGCAATTGATGTTGCTGTTCCTCTTCCTCCTCTTGCATTTGTTGTTCTAGTTCGAGCTGTGCAGCATCCAGCTCTCTTTGCTGCTCGAGGCGTCGAAGACGAAGTCTTTCCTCAAGTCGTTGCATTCTCTCCGTGGTGGTAAGGGTTTCTTCGTCGATCTCTTGATCGTCAAGAATGGCATTGGTTACTGGTGGTAGGCTGATTTGTAGGGTTGAGGGTTGGGAAGCGGCTTCGGTATGAGTGGTGTCTTCAACGGTGTTGGTTGGTTTTTTGGTTGGCTTTTTGGGTGGCATGGTGGTTATCGTGGGTTTTGTTCGTGCACTGCACAAACGGTGGGCGCCAGTTGTTGGGTTATAGCCGAAGCCAAAGGACCCAAGCAACAACCGAGACAGAGAACAATGACAAGCAACAGTAAATCACTTATCAATATTCTCGGGAATCAGCCCTTTACACGTTGGTGGGAGGCCCCGTTTTATAGGGAGGTCAAGAGGCACTTTTTACATTCCCCTTATACCCCTGGAAATCAGGCATCATGCTCTAGACTAAACAACTTAAACTCTCCAGGGACATTAGAGTACATTCATATGTCCTGGTGTGAATGTGTAGACCAGTAACTCCGTCTTTGACTCGGTTTGGACCTGGTCTACGCCGCCTTCACCGCGCCTCTAGTGACCTTCATTGCCTTCATCACCTGGTGCATTCCCGTCGGCTTCACCATCAAACGCCTGTTCGGCAAAGCAATGCCTTCTCCTGCTCGGAGAAGAACGGACTGCCTCGCCATCACCCAACCTTGCCTCAAGACCTGTAAAAATGAGCCGATCATACGCAATATTTGATCATTACCTTCGCATCCTCATAAAGGCGAGTTAGGGTAGCGAAGGGAATGGGAGACTATACAGTGCCTTCGCGTGGGCTGCAACTCGTTCATTGGTACCGTAGGCGACGCATTTACCTATCGGTGTCTGATGACTCGGCGAAGGCAATGGCCTTTTAACCGCCAACGGCGAAGGCAATTGACTTGGGACTACAGGCAAAAAATCGGGTGAAGGTGTTTTCTGGACATGCCAATCCCCCAACATCGTTAAGATAGGACGTGTTGTGGTTGTACACCCTTACCATTTAAATTTGAGTTCCTTCTAACTCAAATTTGAGTGCCTATATTTTCTTCTTAACGAAAACCACTTAGTTCTCTCTGGATTGGATATTTTTATTCTCCATCTTTGTGCGCATGGTATTGGTTCGCCTAATTTTGTTAAGAAAAATTGATAGCAGTTTAGCACTGAATAGAAGCGCACGGCGTGAAACATCAAATTTGGACACGAATATAACGTTTAAGGCCGGTCTAAGTGCACAGTTTAATAGCACAGTTACCAAGACTACAAACTTGGTAAGTGTATCTGCTGGATTTCATGGGGTTGAAACTTCTCTCACGTACTGTATAATGAAATCTTCTCTCCTCTATTCTCATAATTACCTTGCCATATCAGCAAAATTGTTGATTGACATGATCATAGAATTCTCCATGAAACCCATTGAGACCTAACTCCACATGATGGATTGAGGAGCAATGTGTAGTATCACCATTCATAATTGAACTCTACACACTCTCTGTCATAATCAAAGCTGCTGGCTGTAAATAACATCACAAAAGAGAAATACAGTAGTCCTGTTATCGTCACTATTATTACCTGTGTACTGCCACTACTTATGAGTACCATTCAAATTAACTACCGTTCACCCCACGGTCTAAGCTCCCGCAGCCCCTTTTACCGTTTTATGTCCCTTCTTGATCTTTCATCTCTGAGCTTATTTGGGCAAACTAGTATAGAATTCCGTGGCTGGATGGAGCAGTGCATCAGTTTCACCTATGTTCATAGCACTCTAAGAGCATGATTTTTGTAAGACAAAACTAAGCATGAATTGACTGCATCTGTTGTTACATCAGTTGATCCCACCAGAACGTATTGGCTCTGACACTCGGCACAACTGCAGCACAGTGAGAATAAAAAGAGAGAACGATCTGGGCATGCTGTTCGCTGAAAGCATTGGCTCTTCACTTTTTCACCACCCATAGATGACACTTTATTTTACGGATTGGTTTTTATGTGTGTTAATGTCTAAAACTCCGGCCTGATAATGTGGAGTGCTTGTTTGTTGCTTGTAGTACGGTTGGACTTATTCTCCCACAATGTTATAGGGTTGAAGCCGGGTACTCTTTCCATTATAAAAAAAATGACCCACTAGAACTTCTGCGTCTTCTCTCAGGCTAATTCGCATCCGGCTGCTTCGGTTCCAACTAAGTTTCTAGATAAAACATGACCCAGACCCACACGTTCTTGATTGAACGTACTCTGCCCGATATGAAGCTACTACAACTGAAATTAACTTTGTGTGTCGTGATGTTCTCCTCTGGCCACCGTGCATTCGGTTAGGTGCTACTTACGCTATCTAGAGAGCCATATCACGTTAGTCCCAACATAAAGAAACTAAATTATTATATATAATGGTATTAACCGTAGAGAATTGGGACCAATTGTCCATGAGAGCCTTGTATTCATCAACCATAGCCGCTCGTCAATTGGGGTCAGCAAGCGCACTCCGATAATTAGTCGGAATGGGAGAAGCCAATGTAGCAGACAGATTCTTGTAGCTGACAGGCTGAATCGTGCCGGTTTGGAGACGTGTCAAGCGGCGAAGAGCAGGCGGCGGAGACGCAGCCCGAGCAGGCGCCGAGGGAGGGGGCAGCACACGGGCAGCCGGACTAAACCGTCGAGCTGGCTGTGGTGCGTGCACAGCAGGTCGGTGGCTGTATAGAACACAACTGAAGCGCCAAAAGGTGGGTGCTGCTGCTGGGACAGCAGCCGGCACGGCAGGAGGCGCTGCCGGGACTGCTGCAGGGGCAGCAGCTGGCACTGAAACTGCTGCAGTGTTAGCCGCCGATGCCACCGCTAGTGCTGCTGCAGGGGCAGCAGCCGCCGCCGCCACCGGCGCTGCTGCAGCAGCCGACGAGCCTGAGCAGCAGCCGGCGAGCCTGAGCAGCATCACTGGTGCAGCGGGAGGAGCCGGAGCAGCAGCCGGCGCTGCTGCAAGAAGACGACCGGACGGGGGAACGAGACCACGCCCGCCCGGAGACGGAGCAGATGGCGGTTGCTCAACATCATCCAATGATGGAGCAGCCACACGGAGCGAAGAACGAGCTGCAGCTGCATTATTGTTAGTAAAACAATAGACCGTATCCTGTACATCATCGAGGAGGAAATCAAAGGACTGTTCAGGAATAGGAGTGTCGGTAGAAAACGGAAACCGGGATTCATCAAACACAACATGGCGTGAAATGATGATGCGATGGGAGGAGAGGTCTAGGCACCAATATCCTTTATGACTAGAGGGGTAACCCAAAAACACACAAGTAGACCGAGGAACGAGCTTATGTGGTGAAGTAGCCTGAAGATTAGGATAGCAAAGACACCCAAAAACCCACAAATGCTCATACACGGGAGGAGTACGGTAAAGGCGAGTGTAGGGGACTTCATTGCTAATGGAGGTGGAAGGACACCGGTTTAGGAGGTATGTGTCTACTAAAAGTGCTTCCGCCCAGTAGGAGAGTGGCATGGAGGCATGAATTAAGAGAGTACGCACTGAGTTATCTAAAGTTTGAAGACACGTTCAGCCTTACCATTTTGAGGGGAAGTGTAGGGGCATGAGAGACGAAACAAAATACCACGCGAGGCTAGAAGAGCAATGGTGGCTTTGTTAACGAATTTTGTACCATTATCGGTTTGAAAGCATTTAACGGGAAAACCAAACTATGTGTGTGCATAGGAAATAAAATTAACTAGGTGCTCATGAACATCGGATTTTTTATGGAGAGGAAAGGTTCAACAAAAATGTGAGAAATCATCCAACATGACCAAATAATAAGAGTAGCCAGAAACACTAGAAACCGGTGATGTCCAAACATCACAATGAACTATCTCAAAAGGAGCCACAATATGAGAACTAGAGGAATTAAAAGGAAGACGCACATGTTTGCCTAACTGACAAGAGTGGCAAAGAGAGCTGTCTACTTTATTACAAGAGATAAAGTTTTTATTCTTCAATTTGACTATGGCTGCTGTACTGGGATGGCCAAGACGTTGGTGCCACAAGGAGGAAGAAGCTGCAACTAGGGCCTGGTCGGTGGAGGAGGCGATAGGGCTGATGGTGTACAGATCACCATCGCTATTGCAGCGAAGAATCTTGCGTCGCGTCCTGAGGTCCTTCACAGAAAATCCAAAGGCATCAAACTCAATAGAACAACTATTGCGGGTGAATTATCGAACGGATAGAAGGTTTTGAACAATATAAGGAACGACAAGAATGTTGTTTAAAGCGAAATTAGATGTGTGGGTGGGAAGGATGGAATGACCACGAGACGTAACAGGGATATGAGTACCATTGCCTACAACAATGAAAGAAGGAGCAGCAGTAGTGTGAGAGAGGAATATAACATCCGAGGTGTGCATATGGCTGGAAGCACCGCTGTCCATGACCTAGGGAGTGGCTCCTTGGACCGACATCAGCTGCAAGGCGGCGATGAGACCTGCCTGATCCCAAGATGAAGTCGACGGAGGCGCCTGGGGGGAGCGAACGCCATATGCGCCTAGGGGGAGGGGCCGAGGAGGCCCTAGCCACTACGCCAAGGCTGGCCGCCCGTCCAGGGGACCTGACCGCCGCCCCGCTGTGCCCAAGGGTTGAAACAAACCCAGGGACCAGTAGGCATGGGACCACGACCCTGTTGGCCACCGTCTTGCTGGCCGCCACCGCCGTTACGCTTGCCGCCACTGCCCTTCTTCCAGCAACGCTGCTGTTGGCCACCGCCGCTCTGCTGGCCGCCACCGCCACCCTGTTGGCCACCGCCGCCTTGCTGCTGCTAGGTGCCGATGAGGGCAGAGGCGGGGCGGCAGTTAGGGCCGCAGCAGGAAGGGGAAGAGGCGACGAGGGCAGTGGATGCCATGATCTTCGCTTTGTTCCCCAAACACAGCTCTTTCAGCGTGAGCTGATCAAGGGCTTTGGTGAAGGTCATATCGGGCGTGGCGGCGATGAGGTCTCCGGTGGTGCTGTAGCGAGGGTTGGCGCCGTGAAGAAGATTGAGCACGAGCGTAGACTCAGGGATAGGCTGCTCGGCGGCCTGAAGTTTAGCTGCAGCCACCTTCATCTGCTGGCCATACTCCCCCACCGAGAGGTCTCCTTGGGTCATGGTGTGGAAGTCATGACCCAGGAAGATGGCGCGAGGAGCCTGATTGGCCCGGAAGTGGTTGGAGATGGCGACCCAGAGTTGCCGCGCCGTTTGATCTTCATCCATGGCGAAATCGAGGACAGCTTCGGAGACGAAGCCGTACAGCCAACTGCGAACGCAGTAGTCGGCCTGAATCCAGGCGGCAGGAGGGTTGGATGGAGCAGCCATGCCGTCGATGTGATGGAGGAGCCCAAACTTGCCACACATGGTTGTTGACCCTCGTTAATGGTACACTTTTAGTACTGACTAGCAAAATGCCCG
Organism: Alloteropsis semialata; assembly: GCA_004135705.1. Lineage (NCBI taxonomy): Eukaryota > Viridiplantae > Streptophyta > Magnoliopsida > Poales > Poaceae > Alloteropsis > Alloteropsis semialata. The sequence continues at coordinate 49,432,672 of CM014273.1, forward strand.
TGCGTTGCTACGGCCCAATATAAACTAATTTGCTTTTAAAACTCAAGTGTTTTTTTAGAATTTCTACCACTATTTATATTGCACTCAAGACTTGTACGTGTTTTTACAACCAATGAAGTTTCGACTTAGCATATTTTTTTTCTACTCATTCAAGTAGGCATTACATATCAGCTTTTTTTATTTAAGTAAGAGAGTTGCTTAGGACGAAAATAGGTGCAGCCATGTTGTACCACACAATGTAGCAACATCTCTAATTCTAATATCTGATCTGAGTGAATCGACAATGACTATTTTTCACTATGCCCTGACATATACTACCTCCGTATCGAAATATTTGTCGCTGCTGACTTTTTCCAAAACGTTTGACCTTTCATCTTATTCAAATTGTTTGTGCAAATATGCAAAAAGATAAGTCATACTTAAAGTACATGTCTTGTTTTCTAAAGCTGGTATATGAATTCCATAGTTTGAAAATTTAAGGGCTAGTTAGAATTTTTGAAAAGAAAATTTACGTTATGTACCTATGTGGTATGCATGAATGTATGTTCTTCAAAACAACAATTTTTTACCACGATAACAAAAAGAATATTGGCTATATTTATTGTCACATATGACATATGATAGTGACTGGTTTATGGGGTTTCCTTGGTCCTAATGCATGCTTCCTTGCTTCCTACAACATGCATCGTTTGCTCAAATAAAGTGACATAACGTCGACCAAAACCTCTGACAAGGTGGTAGGTGATTTGTAAAAAATGTAGCCGAACGTACACGGTTCTAAATTTTTGGCCCAGAAAAAACCGGGAAGGACAGGACACGGCCTGTATTCCGATCCGGACGTGGAAAAAAAAAGACAGCTTGTATTGCGATCAGGATAGACTGCAGTTGACGTACGCAAGAGAAAAAAAAGAACGGCGGGATTTCACTTTAAAAATAGGCAAGATAAGATAAGGTAGAGATAGAGAGGGAGTAAAGATTGATCGGTTAGAGTTCAACGGACCATGCGGGACCCACATGTCAGAATGGACTAAAAATAGAGAAGAAGCAATCATCTCTTTAGAAATAGGTAAAGATTTGGCATTGATTTTGGACTAATTCATATACTAACCCGCTACTTGGCATGTGCAATAACCCCGCTTTCGCATGTATGTTGTATTTTGGAGCATATTATATTTTTGAAGGAAATACAATATAAATGGAGGATCTTTGCATAAACTCGGAATTGGGCCCCGACTTTGGATGATGAAAGCCACAATCACCAACTTTGGACTATAGGCCTGGAAGAGATGCTAAGCTTATACAGGCCATATCTTCTTCATCTTAAGTCCGATGAGGGCAAGTTATATAAGAAAATTGCACGGCTCGAAAAGATCTACAACTTTCGTATGGAGAGCTCAGGCATTTGAGGCCTCTAGGGGGTGGACCGGCTGGCCCAAGGCCCTAGGCCAGCCGGCACACCCTGTTTCTGCACCGCCTCGGCCTCCTCTTCAAGCTAGGGTTTTCTCGGACTATTTATAGCCCCGATACTCGAAGGCACATGAATCTATCCACCAGAAATCGGTGAAACCTAGTGCATACATCAAAGGGAGACGACAGTTGCCGCAAGTCCTCGAAGTTGTCTAGGAGATGGCTTAGGCCAACCCTAGCCGCCATGGCCTCCCTGCGTGGTTGTGCCATGGCGGAGTTCAGGAGCTAGTAGTGAATCATCTATGGTATGTACTCGGAGGTGATGATCTAATACATATATTATGTGAGTAAAGTTCTTCGTGTCATCCGATCTTTTAGTGACTCGATTCCCCCTTCTATGATCTTGTGCTTTTCTTGGGTTTGCTTTGCTTTCAATCTATTATCGATGTAGATTGCCTGTGGTGATCTTGTAGCCATGGTGGCTAGAGGTTCATACCGGATCTACCAAGTGGCTCAACACGTTCTTCGTGAACGTGTTCTTAAGTTACCCACGCCGATAGGAGTGCCGTGACAGGGTATGGTCCCGTGTAGGGTGGGGATTTCGGGGGTTTGACCGGAGGGAAGTAGTTTAAAGATGGCTTTGGATGAGATGCATGATGCGCTTGCTCTTATTGGCTAGAACTATAACTAGAAGGCAAAAGGCTCGTTTACCCCTTTGGTTGCGCTTCATATTTGCCTATGTTCATTAGTGTGATCAACCTATACACTCCACTCATATCTTAAAGGTTTACCCTTTATATGCAATCAACACTTCATGTTAGAATCGGTCCGTTAGATTAGATGGAAAACTCTAGTAAGTTCATTGTCGATCCACGGATTGATAACCTTGAATGGAATACTTTGAGGGAAAAACTAAGATGATTCGTGCACTTGCGGTTCACAATTGGCGCGTCTAAGGGCCGTCAACAAGCTTTTTCGGCGCTGTTGCCGGGGATCGGCAACACGAACCCAAGGGAGATCTATCTAATTTTTTGGATTAACTCTAATTTTTATTATTGCATATATCCTTGTTTTCTTGTTTGTGTCCTTAAAAGTAGGTGAAAATCTAGACACTAAGCTTGGGCTTCAACAAGTCCAAACACACTCTGACGAGATGACGACTATATGAAGATCCACTCTTTAGTGGTAGGTGCTAACTTTGTTAGTGGCCCAACATCCGCTATCGAGTCCACACCGAAAGAAATTGATGGTAAATGAGGTATATCACTATGTCAATTAATTTTTAAGACTAATGTCTCTTGGATATTTGTGTGTTCAAGTCATAGGTGATGAATCGTGCCCCAAAGAAGTCGTGAGATCCGATCATCAACATCTCTAGAAGGTTGCTATTGAGACCAGTTTTTTACCCATGATCAGAGAGGTACTATGGAGAAAAATTATAAAATATGAAGCTACATCAAATCTTCTTTCTAACGCATTAAGAATCGTAAATTTTGGAGATCGGTGCAAGGAGTTATGGTAAAATCTTTCAACACTACGCGTTCTGAAATCAGCTTGAGACAGAACGTAGTGCCGGAGTAAAACGAGCCTAACTCTTTCATCCGGAGTCCGTTTGGAGTGAATGAGCACTCGTTCAAAAGAGAATTTCATGTACATAGCAATGGAGTAGAATTTTGGTACATAATATGTACTTATGAAGAGTAATTCAATGAAGAATAGGCAGCATCAAACAACAGAGAAGCTGATGATGATGTCAAAGGATGATTGGAGGGTTTTATGCACAAAAGATGATGATTTGAAGTTGATCAAGACTAAAAGCAACAAGATTAGAAGCACAATAACACCACCAATCTTCTCCAGTAGGACGCTCAAGAAGCTTCTAAATGAGTGATGCTACCAACGAAGGAAACCGCTCAGATCATCGACACAAAGCACAAGAGCCCCCTATGATCTCGGCACCTTGGGTAAAGCAAGAACTATGGAGAAGACACGTCATTGGAGCTATATCGCTCGCTGATGAATCAATGTGATGACCTTGAATCCTAAGGATGCACAACACGACGCTCCAAAGACCACAAGATCAAGATCATCAACATCTCAGGATCAATTCACAAGAAGGTACTGTTCACATCAAAATTCTATGCAATCTCTAAAGAAAAGAGAATATTTTTTTTGATATTTAAAAGCCCCATGAATTTTTGGTTAAACGAACCAAGAATCAAGTCAATCGGAGATTCCTACAGGCGGTTATGATCAAAACATCGAAGGTCATGCATTCTGCAAATTTTCTGGACAGCACGTAGTGCTAAAGTAAAATAGCCATAACTCTCTCACTTGAACTCTATTTAAGATGAATGACCACTCGTTGGAAAGGTAATTTCATAATTTTTTCAATAGAAGTATATTTTGGTATATATTCTATTTTGGACGTAGGGGAAAATCCACGATGAAGAAGCGGGAGCAACGTGATGAGAATAAGGTAGAGGAGATAATGATGACAACAATGAAGAGGAGCATGTGCAATGCTTTCAAGAAGCGTGCATAATCAAATTCAGAAGCTTAGAACAAAAGAAAGATTCTTAAGAATATTGGCATAGAAGACACAATAAGTCTACATTCAACGCATGAAGATGATTAAAGCGAACCACGACGAATTACACCACGTGACATCAAGCTGCATGGACATTTTGGATTCTTGCTCAAAAGACCATGGCTTCGCATTATGAACATAATCGAGGTGAGAAGTCGAGCTCTATGACTTTAAATGAAGCACTTTGCTGGAGGGAACCTGATCTTTTTTGTTATTATCTATATAAGATTACGGTCTATATTGTGCTCTTTAATCGAATCATCAAGTAACATTGTACCATTGCTCTAATAAATACCATAACTTTATGTTGTATGATCTAAATGTTATTGAGAGAGCACTTTGTTATTTGCTCTTGGAAAACTTGTAGACCCTTTTTGTGTGCCTATTGCTAGTAGTGTTTAGAGTCTTTTTCTTTGTGTCTTTTTAGAGAGAAATATGAAGTATGACACCACTTTTTGATTCTAAACTTGTGGCTAGTTAATCTAGGCTGACTTTGTTTTGTTTTTAGACCACCATTCATGTCATGTCATTTTGTTTATCCACCTCATGTTGCATTTCATGCCTTGTTGTTCTCACCCTTGCATTGCATTGCATGTTTTGTTTTGATCTAACCTTTTGTTAAACCCACCTAAGCTTTCCTATCGCCCCCGCCAAAAACCGGAGCCAATAAGGGTAGGATTGACTTGTGTTGATCGGCTTGCTGCACCATTCAGATTTGCCAAGTCTATCTCTATTCCTTGTCCTAACTGAAAACTTTGACTAGCCTCCCTACGAGACCCTAAACCCTTAGGAAAACCTCTCATACCTATAGCCATCCTAAAACCATAGGTTTTGTTTCCAACTAAAGAAATTGCCTTTGTTTTTCTTTTTTGTTTTCAATCACCTTAGGTAGATTTTCTATATTTGATTTCTCTCTTCAAAATTCTTGTCTTAAGCCCAAAATATAGGATACCTATGACCCTTCCCCTAAAACTTGTTAGCTTGGTTGATTTGTTCTTTTGGTGAATGATTTTCTTGTCGACGATGCTTCACTTCTTATGAAGTGGCTGGCCAAGCTTTGTCGCTCTAAGAAATTACTTTTTGAATCAATTGATTGCGGAACAACATCAAAAGTCTTTTCAACCTTTGCTAGCGCTTGCTTTTGCTAACTCTTTGTATTTACATTTTGCATTCATCACATCATTCCATCATGCATTTGCTAGTTTGGCTCTTTCACAAAACTTCATGATGAATGCTTTCATATCCATGTTAATGCCTCTGCAGGGGCATTCCACTTTGCAATCTTGTTTAAGCATGGTGTTTAGACACGTTTGCGGACCATCATCATTTAGTTCTATAGGCCTTGTTAGCACTTGCATTACATTGGTTGGTTTATAAGCTTTGCAATGAGCCTTGTTTTTCTTGTGCTATAAGGAATTATTGACCTTGGGATAGACATGGTGTTTTAACCTTGGTTAATAGATCTTTAAGACTTTGGAGAGATTTAGCAATCTAGTTATAGACATGCTATTTAGAACTAGATGTAAATATTGTCTTTGTTTATATGCTTTCCTCTCATCTGCATACTCACTTTGTACACACACACACACACCCATTAGGTTTTTATTTTCTCTTTTACTAGGTTAATTATGCCACAAGTTAAGGTCTTAGGGATGTCATTGGTTGTTGGCATTTGCTTATACTCCTAACCATCACCTCGGGAGTAGTGTGTGTGTCTCAATTGTTTTACAGGCATGACGAAGGAATCCCATGAATTCATGATCAAAGTTGCAACCAAGATCGTTAACATCTCCGAAGATTGAAATGGATGCTGTGTTTTCATAAAAAATTTGCACATGTTCAGAGATGTACCTGGAAGGAAAAGTGGATAGTTAGAGACTCCATTGAATTCTCATTCCAACGCATCTAAGATCAATAAATTTGAAGACCCGTACAAGGAGATACGACAAAAACATTGGGCACTGCACGTTCTAAAATCAGCTCGGGACAGATTGTAGTGCTGGAATAAAATAGGGATAACTCTCTTGTTCGGAATCCGTTTTGGGCAAATGATGACTCGTTGGAAAGACAAATTTGTGCACTTTGCAATGGAGTAATGATTCAGTACACGTTCTATTCTAGAAGTAGAGAAAAAATTCATAGAAAATGAGGCAGCAATGAAGACAACAAGCAAGGAGGTGATAATGATACGAGGAATGATTGGGACCATGGCTTAGTGAAAATAAGAAGAGGTTGAAGAAAATTAAGGCAACAAAGGTGAAGAAGCATAAAGATATTCTCCAAACACATGGCGAGAGGACTTCAAGAATCACATGACGGTTGACCATCTTCTTCCACGCTTAGCAACATGATAAGCATGTGGGAGGACTTGTTGGACGATAAGGAAAAGGCCATATAGAGTACAATGATCATGTTCACCACAAGACACTCCTAATTCTTATTCCATACTAAGCATAACATTTAAGCATGGGGGGAGCTGCGCTACACTTCATTGCAAGCATCGAAAAGGACGGTAATCCTTCCTCAACCTTCTCTTTGTTCATCTCCTTCGAAATGCTTGTATATATGTATGCCTTCAACCATAGAAACCTTTGTATATATCTCTCGCTAATAACATGGCTCCTAGGAGGATCACCTAGTTTTGTTTTTATTTTCAATAAATAATGATCACTATCATCTTGTGCTCACCACGATGATATATTTTAAATGCTTTTGCGTATGGAAAATGATGAAAGTTGCCTCTTTGTTCTACCAACACCATGTTGTATATGACTTGACCATTTGCTCTCTATTAAATGATCTTAAATTTATTAAATACCGACTCTTTTATATGTGGAGATTAAATGACTAAATTCTAGACCCACATACTTTATGTTGCTCTTTGTTTAAGTTTACCGATGACCTTTTAACTTGAATGTTTTATTTAAAACTTGATTCTTATGCTACCTATATTCGTGAACCTCTTGCAAAGTTCTACCTACCAAAGCCTTTACATATACATGATCTATCATGATGAAACCTTTAGAATTGCAAACTTATATTTTGATGAGTTGGATTAAGATTGATTTTTGTGGTACGAGACTAAGAAGCTGGCCATTCCATTTTTGCGTACCTTCTTTTGCTAGCCTTTCTATCCATGTATTGTGAGTTTCTACACCGGAAACTTTACAAACTTCGCTGGATATCCACCCTAAACCTAAAAATATATTTTTGTGATTACCTCCTTGACCACAACCTACAATTGAGTATGGATCATTATCTCGAGGAAAATTCAAAAAAATCAGGAGCCTAATTCAGAGAACATTAAATTGGGAGGCATCGAAGAGTATGTAGCAGAAAAATCAGAAGGAATGGAGGTCCATAGAGAGTGGGATGGCCGGCCCAAGCACCTCCAGGCTGGCCGGCCTAGGTCTTTCTCCCCTCTGACAACTTCAAATTTTGACGAGAAGAAACTCCCTGAAGATTCAAGTGATTTTCCAGAAGATCAAGATGGATTTTGTGTACTTACTTCAGCAATTATCGACCATCACTTCTGTTGACACCAGATTTTCGCACCTGACATGCTGAGTCAGATTGTGACGTGGTAAGGTTGGGACTGCGCAGTGGGCCCGTTGAATGGTCAAACAGAAGATGACAGAAAAGGAAGCCGATGCTGAAGAGGAGTCCGATGAAACAAGAAGTCCGATCTGATGATGGAAGAAGGGCGCGTCGGCTGAGGAGGAAGCGTATCAGATGCAGGGGCTATTTCCTTTTTGAAGGCGTATTGAGAGTCCCATTCTATATTAGATTTAGTTTTCTTTATTCGCAAGTTAATCTGGTCCGATCAGGACTCTCCATGACCAGGGTATAAATATGAACCCTCGTCCATTGTAAAAACTATTCTCACAATCAATACAACCCGGCTTCACGCCAAAAAACCCTAGTAGTAGTTACCGACGAAGCTCATTGGTGGACGGGCTGCATCAGTTCTGATCTCCGGCTTACCAGTAAGTTAGTCAATTTATCGAACTAGTATAGGCTTTGAATTGAGGCGTATCGCCCTTTCTCGTTTATACTGTTCAACCGATTTATCTCTGGATAAGCAAGATTGATATAGATTCCCTACGTCGGAGCTAGATCAATATTGATTATCCAAAAGATTATCGTTTATCGGACTGCACTTTAAGTCTAGATTCCCTACGTCGGAGCTAGATATCAAGATTAGGCTAGATTCCCTACGTCGGAGCTAGAGTAATCTTGGTTACTAAAGGCAGTTTTTGCGGTTTGTTTGGAGTTGCTAGATTGGTTTAGATCTACGCCATGTGAATCAATTCTACTTCTTCAACGGCTTTGAGCATGGGTCTTGGTCCGATTTAAGCAATATTTATCTTACAGCATCGTTCTAGGTCCGATTCTGCTTTGTGGTTTAATCTGGTTGTTCTTTGAGCATTGCATTGGTGTAGATTCCCTACGTCGGAGCTGGATCTTTGCAATACGATTAGATTAATCTTTGACTGTTATGCTTGGTTTAGATTCCCTACGTCGGAGCTAGATTTATCTTGATTAGTCAAAGGAAGCTTTGGTTATGCCTTATTGTTATTTGAATGTTAAGTGTGGTTTAGATTCCCTACGTCGGAGCTAGGTCATGCTTGATTATTTGGTAGCATATATTAGAATCAGAACGATCCTGTTAATGTTTTATCTGCTTATTTGCTTAATCTGATTAACATCTGTGCGAGCATCTTGTTTAGTTGTTAGATTGGTAAGTTGAATTTGACTATTTAGCTATCTGATCTGATCATAGCTGGAGAAATCTAGATTCCCTACGTCGGAGCTAGATTTCTCTGAAAAAGTTATGGTCCGATTGGCTAGTTAGATGGTCCGATAAGATGAGTCAAACTGGCAACTAGGCAAGATGGACAATGTATCGGCTTACACTTTGTCTATTTGATATCTTGTATAAAGACATAGCTGATCCATTACTTTACATATTGGCCTTGTTTTATGCTTTACTTTATTATTCAAAGGCTGATCTGTTATATCAATCAAGGTCCGATCCTGATTGGTCCGATTCTGAGGTCCGATTCGGTGTCTGAATGAGGTCCGATTACTCGGTCCGATTGACGTCATCAATGAAGTCCGATTTTGAGGTCCGATTGGTATCGCCGACACGTGCCTGATTGGGTCTTGGCTAAAATTCGACGTTACTCCATCGTCTGAAATAGAGCCGGCACAATCAAAGAGTAATTTAACTATTTTATCTCCTTGTCAGTTTCAGGTCAAATTGACTGGCACGCTGCGAACCTAAACTGGAGTGTGGGCTGGCACTGGAGCGAAGCAGATCTCCCTGGTCTTGTGCTGCACGCGGAGGATACAACCGCCAATTTTCCGCGTCAACACATTTTTGGCACGCCCAGTGGGACCCGAGAAACAAATTCCAAGATGTCGTCATCTGATGCTGAACAAGAAACTGCAGCAAGACTTGCTGCTGAAAAGGAAGCTGCTGAGAAGGCCAAGAATGACAAGAACAAGACGCCTGAGGCGGCCATTCCAATTACAAAGGCCGATCTGTCTAAAGCTCAATTGGATGCAGTTCAGGCCCAAATTGATGCATTTGAGAAGCTCTGCCTTAGCCAATTTGGGCGTAATCGTTCAGGTCCTATACTCAAAGGTCCTCTCCCAGATCCAGAATTGATCAAGAAGACAACTGATGCTCAGGAGTACCAGGTCAACATGACAGAGATGATTCACCAGGCTGTTCATCATGCATTAATCAACCAGTCAGGCACTTTGGTGAATTCTTTGGATAATCTCATCAAGAAGGCGGTGGATGATGCTATCTGCTTGAAAGGTCCAGTGTTTATAGCAGATTCTGCAGGGGCATCAGGATCAGGGAAAGGCAAAGAAACTGAAGATAATGCAATGACCGTTGCTCCGCAGGTTCCAATTGCTCCACCACCTCCTATTGAACTGGCCAACGGTTTTCTGTTGATGGCGGATGGATCTATTGTCGGCCCACATGGTGAAAAATATGTTAGAACTCTGAACGAACAAGAAAAGCAACCTGCAGCTGCAAGGCTACGTACAGAGATTCCTTCACATCAGCGTATGGTCGGTGATTACAATAATTATATGATGGACATAGCTGATGGGATGCCAACTGGAAGTCAACAGTCCGATTGGTCACAGAAAATAGCCGAGGTGATCCAGAATCAATTCGGCTTGAAGCCTAAGGATGAAGCGAGGTTGTATCGGCACCCGTACCCGTCTTACTTTGATGCAGTGCCACTTCCTCCGCGATACAGAGTGCCGGATTTCTCCAAATTCTCCGGGCAGGATGATATGACCACTATTGAGCATGTCAGTCGATTCCTGGCTCAATGTGGTGAGGCTGCTTCAGAGGAGGGACTCAGGCTCAGATTTTTCTCTCTGTCACTGTCAGGGCCGGCGTTTACCTGGTTTACGTCGTTGCCAGCAGGATCAGTCACAGGATGGTCCGATATGGAGAAGCAGTTTCATAAATACTTCTTTTCTGGTCTCAACGAGATGAAGATTTCCGATTTGATTGCTGTCAGGCAGAGAAACGATGAGACCGTCAAGGAGTATATTCAACGGTTCCGTGACACCAGGAATCGGTGCTATAGTTTGAAGCTATCTGATATGCAATTGGCCGAGCTTGCATTCCAGGGTTTGCTCGCGCCGATCAAAGAAAAGTTTTCTGCTCAGGAGTTTGAGACATTGGGACAACTGGTTCAGAAGGTATCAGCCCATGAGGTCCGATATCAAGAGATGAAGCGTATAAAGTTTTTTCAAGCAAGTATCTTATCTCTCTGAATCTGAAGAGGAAGCTGATGTCAACATAGCTGAATGGACCAAATCCAAGAAGCCAGTATCGCTCCCATGGATCAAGCAGAACCCTGAGAAGTTTGGATTTGATATAACTAAGGCCGATAAGATTTTTGATTTGCTGCTCAGTGAGAAGCTTATCCAGCTTTCTCCAAATCATTCTATTCCATCGGCCGATGAGTTGAAGAAACGCAAATATTGCAAATGGCATAACTCGACTTCTCATGAGACAAATGAATGCAAGGTGTTCAGGAGGGAGATCCAATTGGCTATAGAATCTGGCAAGATCAAATTTGAAGACAACAAGAAAGCCATGAAGATTGATGGTCATCCTTTTCCGAATAACTTTGCTGATTTCTCCTTTTCCATTAATATGGTTGATGCTGATGAAAAGGGGAAGTTTAAGGTGCTTACATCGGACCACGCCAAGAGTTCTGGTGCCGTTGATCCTGCAGTTCAAGTTACTGTTGAAGAGCTGCGGAGGAATCATCAGGCGTTTGGGCGAGAATCTAATGCTCCTGGAGGATATCGGCCGCGTGTAACTTCCCAGATGTTGATTAACAAGTACAAAAGGCAGCAGGCAGCAGCCCGAGCATGGGAAGAGCGCGAGGAACGACGACGTCGGAGGCGCGAGTATCAAGCAAGGCGGCTTGATGAAGAGTTTGATGATCAGCGCCGACGTGATGACAGGTTCGATGGCCGACGCCGATATGATGAATGGTCCGATGGCCGACGCCGATATGATGACAGGACCGATGGCAGGCGTTGGTTTGATGATAGAATCGATGATCGTCGTCAGTACGGTTATAGGTCCGATTGGCATATAGACAGGCGTCAAGGTTATAACCGGTATGATCAGGATGACGATCACTGGGGGTGTCCTTTCTTCGTATTCTGCTGGAACGAGAAGCTTAGACTGCCATCAAAAGCAGATTGTCCTGAATGTAGTTTCCAGTATGAAGAATACAGAGCTTCCAAAAGAGGTCGACGATCAGTTCATGAACGGATCGGCGTCAGGATTGATGATCATCATCAAGGAGATGAAGGCCGAGTTGATGCTCATGGCCATAAAAATATCGAAGGCCAGGTTGATGTTCTTGGCCCTGAAAAAATGGAAGAAAAGGCTCCAGTTCGGAATCGGATTAAAGAACCTCAAATGAAGCCTGGACAGTGGTGCCCATCAGGGATTTCTAGGTCCAAAAAGAGACGTGTTCAGAGGTTGCGCTATCATGAGCAGATTCAAGAGCAGGAATTGGCAAAAGAAAAGAAGACATGGCGCATCAAGATGGCCAATGATGATGAAGCAAGCACATCGGCCGCAATAAACATGGTTTTGATGTTGCCTTTTGATTTTGCTGCTCCTAATGAACAGGACAATGATGAGGTCGATTATGAACTGGAGGAAGCCGCCGCATGCTTGGTTCTTGATTCAGAGAAGGCTATCTTTGAGAAGCCAAATGCAAATGGATATCGGCACCTGAAACCTCTGTACATCAAGGGATACGTTGATGGGAAGCCGATGACCAAGATGCTGGTTGATGGAGGAGCTGCAGTCAATCTCATGCCTTATTCCACGTTCCGCAAATTGGAAAAAGGGATTGATGATCTGATCAAGACCAATATGACACTCAAGGACTTTGGCGGAAACGTTTCAGAGCCTCGGGGGGCAATTCATGTTGAATTGACCGTCGGCAGCAAGACATTGCCGACTACCTTCTTTGTGATTGATGGCCAAGGTTCTTACAGCATGCTCCTCGGGCGAGATTGGATTCATGCCAACTGTTGCATCCCATCCACGATGCACCAATGTTTGATTCAATGGCAGGGCAATAATGTGGAGATCGTCCCGGCTGATGATTCGGTTAGCATTGCTACAGCTGAATCAACGATTTGGGAGTTTGAAGGAATTGAATGCCTGTCAGGGAAAACATGGGATGGTGACTTCCTCAAAGTGTCCGATCAAGGACTACAGCCGATCCAAGCAGTCGGCTCTGAGACTTTGTTTTGATGGCCGATTGTATAGAAGATTTTGAAGACCGAGGTGAATTCGGTTTAAGCCGTAATATTGTTGAACGTCGGCTGCTCATCAGATCAAGATATCGGCCACGCGAACAATGGGATTGTTGATCATTATGGATCTAGTGTTGATGATGTTTAAGATAAATCATGAAAATTGACGTGGCTGATCCGACGAAAACAAAGGCCGATATGGTTAATCAGTTCTTTCAAATATGTATTTGATAGTTCTTCTTATAAATTGAATCGGCCTGATTATTGTTTCGCCTTGGGGGGCAAGATTCGAGTTTGCTTGTCCAATGGTATTACCCTAACACTTGGGTAAATTTGTAAAGCCGATGCTACGCGTCAGGCTTGGAAGCCGATAAAAAAAAAATCGCCTCAAGAACAAAAAATAAGAGCCGATGCGATATGCATCGCCTTAAGGATTATATACAACAAAAGGAGAGTATGTTACATCATTAAGCCGCTCGATGGCGGAGCAGGCTATCAATGTATCAGACCACTTGGTGAAACAGGCAAGTCTCAGTGTTCAAGGCTGCAGGTATTTAACTATCAAATCGAGAGCAGTCTGACGGATCTTGTCAACATCGGCGATGACCTTGGCATCAGCTTCAGCATTCCCTTCTACAGGCTTGATTATCTTGTGGATCTCTTTGGCGGCCTTGATGTGGGTTTTATAATCTTCTTCGGCCTTCACTTTCCTAGCTAGGAGATCATCAAGTTCTTTTGTCTTGGCCTGGATGTTTGATCGAACTTGGACAAGTTCCTGCTCTAATTGTTGTTCTCTGGCTTGAAGATTCTCAAGCTCTGACTGGATAGAAGCAGGACAAGCCAATAATTCTTGAATCAGTTTTGTTGACTCGTCAGCTTGGGCACGTTTTTCATCCCTGGCCTTGATCAGATCCTGCTGGGAGATCCGATTATTGATTCGACGATTGGCTTGCAACACTGGAAAGGAGTGGCCTTCTATATATGCCGCCGGAATCAATACTTCCTCCAAGTCTGACGGAAGTTGACCTCTCAGGGTTTTGATGATCTGACGAATTGGCTCTGCATCCTGGACAAGATCGATGATATTTTGGTGAAGGAGAGCAGATATATCAAGCAACTTCGCTTTCACCTCGGCAGATAGCAAGCTTTGCCCAGAACTGATTTCTTCTTCTTCAGTTTGTAGCCGATCAAAATCGACTGATATGGTCTGGCTGGTTTGAGGGGTATCTTGAGCCTGCAAAAGAGATAATTAGATATAATATCAAAAGGATGATATGATTATATCAGGCTAAAAGGCTTACTTGTTTCCAGGCTAGTTCTTGCTCGGGTCCGATTAAAGGGTTGTTGCTACCCTGAATGTTTACTTGAGCAATCTCAAGATCCGTCAAGACATTCTGAATGATTTGGGAGAATAAGGATAAGTTGGCTATCAATTATTAAAGAAATTGATCAATGATTATCATTACTTCTGTAGAGTCAGATGATCGGACCTGTGGAGGAGTTACTGGTTGATCTTCTTGAAAGCCTTGATCTATTTGTGCTTGAGGTGGCGGGCCTGATTGACGAGGCGACCCAGTTATAGTCCTCTCAGATGAAGACGAATGACCCGAGTGTTCCTGGATTGGGCTTGACTGCATCTGAATAGGGCTTGATGATTTTTGTGGGTCTGATTCTGGGTCTTCCCCAGCCGATAAATTTGGAGACTTGGTCGGGCTGGACCGAGTTGCAGATGATTGTCCAATAGTCTGATTTTGCAAGAAAATTGGTTTCGATGAAGAAGATAATTGAATTTGATGAAATTTTAAAAGGCTTACCAGAGTAGTCTTTGGACGCTTGACAATTTTGGAGGACACTGACTTCTTCCTTTTCCTACTGTCACTAAGAGCCGACAGTAGGTTGCCAATGGTTGGGGAATCACAGCCGATCCACGGATCTGGCGAGACGTTGCTATAAACGACCGGCTTCCCAGATTGAGTCACCGTTGGGGGAGAGCGGTCAATGTCCTAACGAAAGGGAAGATTCAGATTTAACCAATTAAAATGATGTAAAGAAAAGGGGCAAGCTTGCAGATATTACCTCTGGTCTGCCCTTGAAAGTAGGGTGCATCTTCCGAACATAATTCTTGCAGGCGATGCAGAATAGATGCTGACGCCATTCGGCCCACCACGTGTTGAAGGTCCGATGAGCCATGAGACTGATTGCCCAAGTGTCCAGATTGGTTTGATCAAGGGAAGGCTCGAACTCCAAAAGGCGATCCCATTCTACACCGGAATCAACTTTTCCCCTTGGGAAGATCCGATCGGTTAAAACTAGATGAGGCGGGAGCTGTCCAATGCCAAACTGACGAGCGACCAGATTTGGAAGGTAGTACTCGTAAGATGATTGTCCTGGTTTGCTAAGACTGAGGCCGATCGGGAGGAATTGAGCATTGATACAGGTTCAGAAGATAGCAAGGGCTTCTGTATCAGTCTCCACGATCATGTCGAATCTGAATTTATAGGGCAGCTCATATTCATCGGCATGATCATACAAGAACCAGAGCATTTTGTCATCAGCAATACCTCTATAAAGAAGAGCAAAATACTTGGAAGATTCCTTGCCCGATAATTTCTCAGCAGGGAAACCCATGGCAGCTTCACCAAGCGAAGTACATCGGCGCCAGGTGATCTCTTCCGATTCAGGCTTGCTTTCTGGGAATTTGATCTTTCGAAAATCTACTTTGACGGCCTTGCTCAGATGTAGCATCAACCACATCTGAATGAACCACCATGGCCCGCCAAGGTTGGTGATGGGTGATCCGGTCCTCAGGCGCTTAGCGACTTGGTGAAGCAGATTGTATACTGCTCCTAGGAGATACTGGCCGAGGTTGATGACGTGATTACTTGCCAGCGATTCGGCCAAATGTTGAAAATTGGCCGTTGGACCAAGAGTAGTGCCACAGAAGAAGAATCTGTCCAGCCACATGTTCAGAAAGGCCGCATGCTCACGATCAGTTACCGGTCCGGTCCGATGATGACTCTCCATATATCCTTTCCAGCCGCCACAGTTTTTAGTTTTGAAATGGTGACTTAATTTGACATTAAGTCTGAGAGGAAGTTTGTTACTGGTGACGTTGAGGCCGAGGAGCATGACCACATCAAGCAATGTTGGGGTCATCGGACCATGACCGAAGATGAAGGCATTCATTGCATCGGACCAAAAATGCGATGCAGCAATCAGGAGGTTCTCATTCTTGGCAATAGGTCCGATGCTGAGGCCAATACATTGGGCGATGTCTGATCTGTCCCAGATTGCAGATTTGGAGGCCGATACTCTTAGATACCAGTCTTTCCATCCGGGGAGAACCGTCGGCCAGGAACGAAATGCATTCTTCCAATCTTCAAGATCAAATCCGGAAGTTTTGAATGGAATGCGCAAGGTTTCCAAATTGATAATCTCGGTGGGGTCCGGATCTCCCATTGGACCAAGAAAATAAACCCCATGAACATCGCCTACAGGGATTAGGGTTTGGGCACGAATGTCCTAGAAGAAGGTTGCGAAATGAGGACAAGATTTAAAAGCCGAGTTCCAGAAGATGCGGAAAATAAAATCGGATTCAGTAGAATACCTCTGGGATTGGATGACGTACTTCTCCTACTGATGGTCCTGCGGGCGTCGAAGAGGAACCTGAGGCGAAGAAAGTCGATGAAGAGGAGGCTAAGAAATTTGCTGCTGCCGCCATTGTCGAACTTGAGGCTGCCGCCATTGTCGAGGTCATAACCGCCGCCATTGTTGAGGTCGTGACTGCAGCCATAGTAGAAGGCATAGTAGATGGAGAACCCGCTGGAGCGGATGCGGAGATGAGAGCAGATGTAGAAGACTGGAGGGCGCCCATGGAGGATGATTGAGTCATTTGAAGCAGTTTTGATGTAGGTTTGAATGAATGTGAATGGCCGCTCGGGAGAGAGGAAGAAGAAGATGAGCAGTGTAAGTTCTCAGCAAGGAAGGAGAAGTGAACAGCGTGGCCACCGGCGGTAATTTTATAAGGTGAAAACAGCTATGGCTCGAGAATTGAGGAACGGCACAGTGCAGGGATGGAAAGTTTTGGCACGAAAATCGGTGGAGGAGTTATGATGACAGATACGAATTTTGGAATAAAATATATTTTATCCCAAAATTGGGGGCATGTGTTGACACCAGATTTTCGCACCTGACATGCTGAGTCAGATTGTGACGTGGTAAGGTTGGGACTGCGCAGTGGGCCCGTTGAATGGTCAAACAGAAGATGACAGAAAAGGAAGCCGATGCTGAAGAGGAGTCCGATGAAACAAGAAGTCCGATCTGATGATGGAAGAAGGGCGCGTCGGCTGAGGAGGAAGCGTATCAGATGCAGGGGCTATTTCCTTTTTGAAGGCGTATTGAGAGTCCCATTCTATATTAGATTTAGTTTTCTTTATTCGCAAGTTAATCTGGTCCGATCAGGACTCTCCATGACCAGGGTATAAATATGAACCCTCGTCCATTGTAAAAACTATTCTCACAATCAATACAACCCGGCTTCACGCCAAAACCCTAGTAGNAGAATACCTCCGGGATTGGATGACGTACTTCTCCTACTGATGGTCCTGCGGGCGTCGAAGAGGAACCTGAGGCGAAGAAAGTCGATGAAGAGGAGGCTGAGGAATTTGCTGCTGCCGCCATTGTCGAGCTTGAGGCTGCCGCCATTGTCGAGGTCATAACCGCCGCCATTGTTGAGGTCGTGACTGCAGCCATAGTAGAAGGCATAGCAGATGGAGAACCCGCTGGAGCGGATGCGGAGATGAGAGCAGATGTAGAAGACTGGAGGGCGCCCATGGAGGATGATTGAGCCATTTGAAGCAGTTTTGATGTAGGTTTGAATGAATGTGAATGGCCGCTCGGGAGAGAGGAAGAAGAAGATGAGCAGTGTAAGTTCTCAGCAAGGAAGGAGAAGTGAACAGCGTGGCCACCGGCGGTAATTTTATAAGGTGAAAACAGCTATGGCTCGAGAATTGAGGAACGGCACAGTGCAGGGATGGAAAGTTTTGGCACAAAAATCGGTGGAGGAGTTATGATGACAGATACGAATTTTGGAATAAAATATATTTTATCCCAAAATTGGGGGGCATGTGTTGACACCAGATTTTCGCACCTGACATGCTGAGTCAGATTGTGACGTGGTAAGGTTGGGACTGCGCAGTGGGCCCGTTGAATGGTCAAACAGAAGATGACAGAAAAGGAAGCCGATGCTGAAGAGGAGTCCGATGAAACAAGAAGTCCGATCTGATGATGGAAGAAGGGCGCGTCGGCTGAGGAGGAAGCGTATCAGATGCAGGGCTATTTCCTTTTTGAAGGCGTATTGAGAGTCCCATTCTATATTAGATTTAGTTTTCTTTATTCGCAAGTTAATCTGGTCCGATCAGGACTCTCCATGACCAGGGTATAAATATGAACCCTCGTCCATTGTAAAGAACAATTCTCACAATTCAATACAACCCGGCTTCACGCCAAAACCCTAGTAGTAGTTACCGACGAAGCTCATTGGTGGACAGGCTGCATCAGTTCTGATCTCCGGCTTACCAGTAAGTTAGTCAATTTATCGAACTAGTATAGGCTTTGAATTGAGGCGCATCGCCCTTTCTCGTTTATACTGTTCAACCGATTTATCTCTGGATAATCAAGATTGATATAGATTCCCTACGTCGGAGCTAGATCAATATTGATTATCCAACAGATTATCGTTTATCGGACTGCACTTTAAGTCTAGATTCCCTACGTCGGAGCTAGATATCAAGATTAGGCTAGATTCCCTACGTCGGAGCTAGACTCATCTTGGTTACTAAAGGCAGTTTTTGCGGTTTGTTTGGAGTTGCTAGATTGGTTTAGATCTACGCCATGTGAATCAATTCTACTTCTTCAACGGCTTTGAGCATTGGTCTTGGTCCGATTTAAGCAATATTTATCTTACAGTATCGTTCTATGTCCGATCCTGCTTTGTGGCTTAATCTGGTTGTTCTTTGAGTATTGCATTGGTGTAGATTCCCTACGTCGGAGCTGGATCTTTGCAATACGATTAGATTAATCTTTGATTGTCATGCTTGGTTTAGATTCCCTACGTCGGAGCTAGATTCATCTTGATTAGTCAAAGGAAGCTTTGGTTATGCCTTACTTTTTGTTTGAATGTTAAGTGTGGTTTAGATTCCCTACGTCGGAGCTAGGTCATGCTTGATTATTTGGTAGCATATCTTAGAATCAGAACGACTCTGTTAATGTTTTATCTGCTTATTTGCTTAATCTGATTAACATCTGTGCGAGCATCTTGTTTAGTTGTTAGATTGGTAAGTTGAATTTGACTATTTAGCTATCTGATCTGATCATAGCTGGAGAAATCTAGATTCCCTACGTCGGAGCTAGATTTCTCTGAAAAAGTTATGGTCCGATTGGCTAGTTAGATGGTCCGATAAGATGAGTCAAACTGGCAACTAGGCAAGGTGGACAATGTATCGGCTTACACTTTGATTATTTGATATCTTGTTTAAAGACACAGCTGATACATTACTTTACATATTGGCCTTGTTTTATGCTTTATTTTATTATTCAAAGGCTGATCTGTTATATCAATCAAGGTCCGATCCTAATTGGTCCGATTCTGAGGTCCGATTCGGTGTCTGATTGAGGTCCGATTACTCGGTCCGATTGACGTCATCAATGAAGTCTGATTTTGAGGTCCGATTGGTATCGGCCGACACGTGCCTGATTGGGTCTTGGCTAAAATTCGACGTTACTCCATCGTCTGAAATAGAGCCGGCACAATCAAAGAGTAATTTAACTATTTTATCTCCTTGTCAATTTCAGGTCAAATTGACTGGCACGCTGCGAACCTAAACTGGAGTGTGGGCTGGCACTGGAGCGAAGCAGATCTCCCTGGTCTTCGTGTGCTGCACGCGGAGGATACAACCGCCGATTTTCCGCGTCAACAACTTCTATGCTCGAGGACGAGCAATCGTTCAAGCATGGGAGAGGATGCTTAGTAAGTACTATGTTGCTAAAGGTTCTAAGGAGCAAAAGAAATAAAAGAGAGGAAAAGAAAAGAAAAAAAATGATGATAAGAAAAAGAAGTTGTGAAAAAAGGAAAAATATTGGAAAGAAAGAAAAGAAAAGAAGAAAGAAAAACATGCTCTTTGGCTCTTTTAGCTTTATCAAATTCCAAGTGCTTTGAAGACAATTCCATACTCAATTTTCAACCATGTGCAATCCGATAACGAGGACTTCATTTGTGCCTTGGGATCATCCATTTGCCATTTGCACATGTCCACCTATCTAAATGTGTGTGTTTCATCCCTCTCTCTTTCCAACATTTATTTTCCATGGCCTTTTTGACTAATCTCGGTAATTCCAATAGATTTCTCTCTTAGTTTGACAATATTTCAGATATAATGTTTTGCTAGGATTATTTTTATCTACCAAGCTCCACATAAACCTTCCACTTTCATATATGAGTAGAATAGGATGAAAATAATCTAGTATAGGATTGAGCGACTTGATGAGATGAGTGTTTCCATGAGATTTTGCAAGAGAATCTCACTTATGTTGGATATGCATCTTTTTTGAAAACTCTTCACGATGGAACAAGGTAAAGGTCTGAAGTTCGCTTAAGTTCAAGAGTATTACATTTATTTTAATTGTGGCATGTTCTTTATTGCTAGTCTATCTGCCATAATGTAAAGTAGATGGCCACAACTTGAACTTTAAATGCTAAACACTTGAGAGCAATGTGTCTTGTTGTGTGTAACTAAGTGCTGGGAAGGCATTGAAAGGCAACGCTGATTTTTCTTTAAGCAAAGATCTTGGACTTGCTCGAGGACAAGCAAGATTTAAGCATGGGGAATTGTTGACGCTCGTTAATCGTACACTTTTAGTGCTGACTTGGCGTTGGTTTTGGACTAATTCATATACTAATCCACCACTTGGCACGTGAAATAACCCCGTTTTAGCATGTGTGTTGTATTTTGGAGCATATTGTGTTTTTACAGGAAATACAATATAAATGGAGGGTTTTTGCATAAACATAAAATTGGGCCTCGACTTTGGATGACGAAAGCCACAATCACCAACATTGGACTATTGCAAGAGATGCTGAGCTTATACGAGCCATATCTTCTTCATCTTAAGTCCGATGGGGGCAAGTTATATAAGAAAATTGCACAGCTCAAAAAGATCTACAACTTTCATATGGAGCGCTCGGGCATTTGAGGACTCTAGGGGGATGGGCCGGCACACCCTGTTTCTGTGCCGTCTCGGCCTCCCCTTCGAGCTAGGGTTTCCTCGGACTATTTATAGCCCTGATACCCGAAGGCACTTGAATCCATCCACCAGAACTCAGCAAAACCTAGGACATGCATCAAAGAGAGATGACGACAGCCGCAAGTCCTCGAAGTTGTCTAGGAGATGGCTTAGGCCAACCGTAGCCGCCATGGCCTCCCTACATTGTTGTGCCATGGCGGAGTTCAAGAGCTAGTACTAGATCATCTATGGTATGTAATCGGAGGTGATGATCTAATACATTATTATGTGAGTAAAGTTCTTCATGTCATCCGATCTTTTAGTGACTCGATTCCTCCTTCTATGATCTTGTGCTTTTCTTGGGTTTGCTTTGCTTTCAATTTATTATCGATATAGATTGCTTGGGGTGATCTTGTAGCCATGGTGGCTAGAGGTTCATACAGGATCTACCAAGTGGCTCAACACGTTCTTCGTGAACGTGCTCTTAAGTTACCCACGCCGATAGGGAGTGCTGTGACAGTTATGATCCCGTGTAGGGGGGCTTTCGGGGGTTTGACCAGAGGGAAGTAGTTTAAAGATGGCTTAGGATGAGATGCATTATGCGCTTGCTCTTATTGGCTAGAACTACAACTAGAAGGCGATAGACTCATTTAGCCGTTCGGTTGCGCTTCATCTTTACCTATGTTCATGGGTGTGATCAACCTATACACTCCACTCATCTTATAGGTTTACCCTTTATATGCAATCAACGCTTCATGTTAGGATCGACCCGTTAGATTAGATGGGAAACTCTAGTAAGTTCATTGTCGATCCACGGAATGACAACCTTGGATGGAATACTCTGAGAGAAAAGCTACGATGATCTGTGGGCTTGCGGTTCACAATTGGTGCATCTAAGGGCCTGGCCTTGAAGGCGGAGCTCCACTTGATGTAGTTGCAGGAACGGAGGTCCAATGTCATAGGGACATGGGACTTGACAGCAATGGTGGCGTAGGGGCTGATCACGGGTTCACCCATGGCTGGAGATTCGCTATTGGTGACCTCGGACATGAACAAATGGGATCTGTTAGGAGAGGGGAGGGGAGGGCGTGGCTAGGGGAGGGAGGAGGCGCGTTGGTGCGGGTAGCAGGAGGGGTGGCAGCTGTTTAGGGCAGCAGCTGTCGCCTAGGGCAGCGGAGGAGAGGGGAGGCACGGTCGGCCTAGGGTAGGACCCGGACTCGTGATACCATGTAGAGAGTTGGGCAAACACACCACACCCAAGATGGGGTGGTGACCTTTCATATATATAGGCCGTATAGGCTTGGAGTACAAGAAATACAAATAAAAGTCATATACAGCTATACATATGTCAGATACAAATATCCGGGGCGCCTAAACCTCGAATGTAGGACCACCATTTTAAAGAGGGCCGGACCCCAAACAAGCCACGAGGCGACCAAGTCTAACCAATGGCCCAGTTGCGATCTGACACGCCATGCTCCGCGTTGCCTGACCCTCAAAGGTGGGGCGACTGGGAGTGAACGAACCAGTCCGCCTCGCCAGACCCTACGGGGGGGAGGGAGGGGGGGTCGGGCGAAGGAACCACTGTAGCTCTGCAAAGAAGTCGGGGAGCATCTTCCTCTCGTCCGGGTTTGGACCCCAGAACCACACATCCGGGCGCTTGGCAAAGACCCGCCCGGTGAAGGTCAAGAAAGGGGCGGCGGGGTCGTTCCTCAGATAAAACCACTGAGAATGCTACCCCTTGTTGCAGTCGATGAGGTGGAGCGTGAGGTACCCCGATGTCCGCTGCTCGTGGAGATGGATGCTGGCGCATCCTATCGGAGGTACCCTCCCTCCTAGATCAACACTGAAGAACCACTTCCACAAAGCGAAGTGGGGCTCTACGCCAAGGAAGCCCTCGCACATGACGATGAACGCGGCGATGTGCTGGACCCCATTGGGGCTAAGGTGTTGCAGCTCAAGCCCGTAGCGGTGAAGGACCCCTCGGAGGAAGTAGTGGGGAGGGAATCCGACCCCCCGCTCGTGGAAGGGGATGAAGGAGACATACCCAGACAGCTGCGTGGGCGGTCTTCGTGTGTGGACATAAAAGCCCGCTCTCCACCAGGCGATGAGGTGAGCTTTCACCACTGACGAACGCGCCCAAAATCCCATTGCAGGTGCGAGCTCGGAGCGGACCGAGAAGGGGAGGATGGGCGGTGCGGGCGCCGGCGCGGCGAGGCAGGAAGCCCCAACAGCAAGGGCAAGCAGAGGGGACACGGTGCACGAGCAGATAGGAGGCAAGGCAAAGGAGGAAGCGTAAGAGATAAGGGACTTGGCCCTCCCCCCGTATTTATGAGGGCAGGGACGGGACATGCCCGGGAAACGCACTACGTCTCCCTGCCCACGACCCCCTCGCGCTTCCTCGTTCCTCGCTCCATGACCCAACGAGACAGGCTCTTGTGACGGGCCATTTTCGGACGGCCTCGCGGGCCTGAAAGGTAAGAAACCATCAGGAGAGGACGGCTCGATCGAGGCCCAAAACAGCATGGGAGTTCTAAGGCCGGCCGGCGAAGGGTTCGACGTCTGCTCCTGAGCGTCATCCGAGTGAGGGGCAGGAACGGGTGGGCCCGCTAGCGGCCAGCACCCCGGTGCGCGGGCACCAGGGGCACCCCGACCTGCATTCGAGCCCAGATGCCCCCGATCCCATGTATCTTACCACAAAGAGGCAACGAGCCCTCGCACCCAGTCGAACGGCCGCGAGAACTAAGGGAGTTAGGCGCCGGGGACTTTTTGAGGTCGATCACAAGATGATCCATCGATTCCCTTTCGAAGGTGAGTTGGGGCCTCACTCGAACCTACCCGTTTGGAGCTTAACGAGAGCCGTACTTCAGCCTGCATGGCAAAGTGCGAGGCATCTCTTACCCTCCGTCCTATAGCAAGAAAAGCACGAGGGGAAAACGCAGACAAGACGAAACGATCCTCCATCCAGACACAGGTCTCGCGATACACACGGGGACGGAATCGCAAATCGGAGACCGATGACGCGGTCACAGAACACGCAAATGAAACGACATTTTCATTCATAAACAAGAGCAAAGTACACACGGCACATGACCGTAGAGGGATATAAACGGGAATCGCCACTCTTACGTGGCGACTGTGGGCGCCTAAGGGGAGGAGTCCCTCTAAACCAAGCGAGAGGCCATGCAATCCAAGATCGCTGGCCTTCTTCTGGATTTCTTCCCCCCAAAGACACCCAGGAGGGAGAAGGTGCACGAGCGCGGCCCCAGGCAACGAGCTGATCACTTTGGCGAGCTCCGAGCCATCTCCGCCCTTGACGGCGGGCAGCACCGATAATGGCTACCCCCAGAAAAGCGGGTAGTGAGCAGCTGAAGGCAGCGCTCACAACAGCAACCCGCAGCCAAGAAGGTAGAGAGCGGCGCCTACGATCCTCCATGACCTCGAACCCTTCTGGAAAGACCCGCAGAGCATAGGTACCAGAGGGGGCGAGTGGGAGGATCGGCGACGCCAATGACCCGAGCGGCACACGACAACCCGCCACACCACCACCTCCGAAGTGGCAGGTGTGGAAGACGAGACCGCGCGCCTGGGGCCGGCACGGCATCAAGCAGAAGCCGCGCCGGGCACCATGACTCCCGTGGTTCACTGGGATTCTTTTGGCTTCAGCGTCCTGGGCTCCCGGTCCCTCCTTCAGGAGGACGCCCCAGGACAGAGCCGACACGAGCCCGCTCCATCAGAAAGAAAGAAGAGGAAGAAGCTGGATCAGGTGCCCAAAAAGCCAAGGCAGGAACATCTATTTATAGCAAGAAGCGTCCTTGTCCAAGCCCCGTATGGGGGCTACAGGACTTGGCCACGTGACACGATCATGCAGTCGGTCCAAAAAAGACAGAAACTCCCACGGGAGAAACAGTGACGGCGCGCCCTAAAAAAGGACCGACAAGACCAAATGGGTCTGTATCGCGCGTGACCGGCACGCCACGCAGTGAGTCCCGGCGCACGGCGTCTGGCTCCTAAAAAGGGGGCGACGACTCTGAGCGACGACACGACCGCTCGGACCAGTTTCAGCACCTGAGCGAACATCAAAGTTCGCCCATTTGCTCGGGGGCTACACCCACCGGGTGCGCTCGCGTGCCCCGGTGAAGGAAACGACAGAGGCTCTAGGATTCACCCTCTAGATGAGTCCTTGACTTGTCCAATGGCTCAAGGGCTACACTCGGTGGGTGCGTTCACGCGCACCCACGGCAGAACTCGAGGGAATTCGACACTGAGCCCCTCCACAGGTCATGACGACCTCCACACGGACTTGGGGGCTACTGTTGGATACAAATATCCGGGGTGTCTAAACCTCGAATGTAGGACCACCATTTTAAAGAGGGCCAGACCCTAAACAAGCCATGAGGCGACCAAGTCTAACCAATGGCCCAGTTGTGGCCCAACCACGGCCCAGCCGCGATCCGACATGCCACGCTCCGTGTTGCCTGACCCTCGAACGTGGGGCGACTGGGAGCGAACGAACCAGTCCGCCTCGCCTGACCCACGTCGGTTATGGGCCCACCGGCCGCCCTTTCGCCTCGACCGACACCCTCTAGGTCAACAAGCCATCATGACCCCAGGACTGGGTCTGTTAGACACATCAAGCTCGGGATGCGATCGAACGCTGTAAGCATTAAATGCTAGAGCGGCCACTGCATGCCTAACACGCTAGTCTACCCGGCCCAAACTAATGATGATGGACTGGCGCGCTCAGCACCAGAGCCGTCATATAGACAAGTGACGGGACGATGCCCTGCCTAGCACCCGTTCAGCCCTAAGCGAGGACCGGAATACTGACAACTCCGGTTTGCGCTCCACCCTAGCAAGCGACGGAACGTCGCCACTCTCGATCATCATTTCCTCCCCACGAGTGGCGAAGCTCTGGCACATGGCACAACAAGTCAAACATTACTGACGCGCCTGCAGGATCTCCATCATGAGTACCCCTCACAGTTTCCATGACAGGACCCAACGATAGGCGGAGATCGAAGGCTCGCCCGACCCCTTAGCCTTTTCTTTCTCCCCCTTGGGATCTTTTTCCCCTTTTTCTATCATATAGCCGACCCGGCCCTTTCCCTTTGACTATAAAAGGGAAAGGAGGGCCATCCTTGCCAGGGGATCGCAATTCGTCTAATCTGCCCAACACGCCCAGGTACGCACACACTCACAGAGACTTGGGAGCCTCTCTCTCTCTCGATCGCTTGTAACCCCTACTATGAGCAACGCGAGTAACACGAGCAGCATCTAACTGGATGTAGGGCATTTGTGCCCGAACCAGTATAATCCCTTGTATCCTCTTGCTAACCATTCGGGCCTTAGCATGCAATCCACTAAACTCACTCGTCGGCCGTTTCTAATATTAACCAAAACAACACACGCGTCCATTTCTTCATATTAGTCTAATGCAACAACCATCGTTCAGCTTGCATGCAGCTGTTGGAATTTGGCTCATGGAGAGGTCAAAATTCTGAAAATTCAAAAGCATTTTCTTTCATCTATTTGTGTCAGTCATAAGTAACCATTAACATGGTGTTGACGCAGAAATCAGGTCAACACACGAAAGCGCTAGTTCGCGCGGGTCGCAAACGGACCAGGTCGCAGCTGCCCTGCACCGACCGGTCAGACCGGTCAGAGGCACCGGTCAGACCGGTTACCGCCGGCGAGCTACGGGGTAAAATCCTAAAAACGCCTCCCGGAAGGATCCGTCAGGGAGAACGTTGTCAGGGGTGCCCTAGGGTCGGCAGGCCACCTAGGACGCCTTCGAATGTCGCGGAGACGCAGGAAGAACAGCAAGTAGGGTTGAAAAAGCTAGGGTTTGGAGATGCAAAAAGTAAAGGACAAAAGTAGTAAATTGGATAGATTCGATTGTTGTGTGTTCAATCGGCCGAATCCCCTTATATTTATAGGGAGGGTAGGTCTTGTCCCGCAAGGAAACCAAGTTACAACTCATTACAACCTCGGAATCCTAATTTTAGAGTCCTAGTCGGATTACAACTCAGATGACCGGTCTGACCGGTCCCCCGCACCGGTCAGACCGGTCCGGGCGTGACCAGCTCTCGCGCCGTCTTGTCTTGCTCCATGCGCCGTCTTCTATCTTGCAATCCTTCTGGTCCACATGCCAATTTTGGTTGTCAACATATGCCCCCCTGTTTTTTGGTAAAGCTTGCGTACCATAAAACATGCTAGTACCAAAATTGTCATCTAAGGGCGATGTCTTAACATAATTCATCGGCCATTATATGTTTCTAAGGGCGATATTCAAATATCGGCCATATGTCACTTCATGCCTCTTGCCAAACACTAGGATAATACTTCTTCAAGTACCTCCCGTTTAATGCCTTAGGCAAACGTCCTCCTTGTAGCGTCTCCACCATATAGGAATTCCTGCCATTGATCTTGAATACTCGATATGGACCTTCCCAACTTGGAGACCATTTGCCGAACTTATTATCTCTAGTACCAAGTGGCAATATTGTCTTCCATACTAGATCACCAACTTGAAAAGTCTTCTCTTTAACCTTCCTGTTGTATGCTCTAGCAACTTGGATCTTGTCTTTCTCAATTTCCGTAAGAGCTTGTAAACGCTTATCGGTCACTTCATCAACGTTGTCCATCATCAAGTCATAATATTCACCAACCGAAAGCTTATTCTGTCTAGCAAGTCTGTAAGCGTCCAGATTTACCTCAACGGGCAAAACGGCCTCTTGTCCATAAACAAGCTCAAAAGGAGTAACCTTAGTGGCACCATGTCTAGATATGCGATGAGCCCATAAAGCTTCAGACAAGACTTCATGCCATCTTCGGGGATGCTCCTCTATCTTCTTCTTGATCAACTTTATCAAAGTCTTGTTACTAGACTCGGCCTGACCATTGGCCTGAGCATAGTATGGAGATGAATTGAGCAATTTGATCTTATACATATCGGCAAAAGACCACACTTCCTTAGACATAAAGGACGCGCCTTGATCCGTAGTTAAAGTTTGTGGAATGCCGAACCTGTGAATAATATGCTCAGTAATAAACTCAATTACCTCCTTGTGGGTCATATTCTTGAGAGGAACAGCTTCGGTCCACTTAGTGAAGTAATCTGTAGCAACCAACACGAAGCGATGTCCCTTTGAAGAAGAAGGATGTATTTCTCCAATGAAATCCAATTCCCATCCACGAAAAGGCCATGGTTTAATGATAGGATGAAGCAATGCAGCAGGTACCATCTGAATATTTCCAAATTTCTGACATTCTTCACATCCCTTGTAGTAACGAAAACAATCGGCCATCATAGTAGGCCAATAGAATGCAGCTCTCCTAAGTAACCACTTCATCTTAGGAGCCGATTGATGCGTTCCACAAATTCCTTCATGAACTTCACCCATGGCCACTCTAGCTTGATCAGCACCCAAGCATTTAAGTAATAAATCATCGGCGGTGCGACGATGCAACTCATCGTCAATTAAAATGTATTTGAAAGCCAAACGCCGAGTTTTCCTGTCTGTTCCAGAACTAGGATTCCTTAAATACCTGATAATGGGCGCTCTCCAATCATCCAATTCGGCTTTTGTAATTTGAGGATTTTTGGTAACCGAATTTGGATCAGCAGACGCCTGACCGGTCTGACCGGTGCCTGGATCGGTCTGACCGGTCGCTGTGGACTCGGGACCGGTCTGACCGGTCTGGGCATCGGTCTGACCGGTCTGGCATTGTTCTGCTGTAAGCATTAGAGCTTCACCATTGACAATAGCAATCAACGGCCTTTTCTTATGAAAGTGTCTTTTCTGGACATTATAGCCGGATGCTTGCTGTGCCAAAGTATTAGCTCTAGGATTTTCACATCTTGGAACATGATATATGGTGAATTCATCAAAATATAGTATAATATCAAGGCACTTGTCAAGATAAATATTCAATGAACCTTCTAAACATTGACAAACCTTAGATACTTGCTGCACAACCAGTAATGAATCACCAAAAGCTTCAACATGCTTTACTCCCATGTCATGCAAAATTTCTAATCCGAATAATAGAGCTTCATATTCGGCTTGATTATTTGTGCATTCAATTTCTAATCGGCTAAGAGCTTCAAAAACGGCCCCATTAGGAGAAACAAGAACAATTCCAATACCACATCCGTTCTTGCAAACCGATCCATCAAAGTGCAATTTCCATGGAGTAAAAGTCATGTAATCAATTTCTAAATCATGCTTATCATTAATCCGATGTTCAACAATGAAATCAGCTACAATTTGGCCTTTCATAGATTCCAAAGGTTCACAAGCCAAATCATATTCAATAAGAGCATACGCCCACTTACCGATTCTACCACTCAAAATCGGTCTATGTAACATATACTTGATAACATCGGCTTGACATGCCACAATGCAAGTACTAGACAATAAATAATGTCTCAACTTTGTACAAGCATAATATAAAAGATAAGCATAATTTTTCAACAGGTTTGTACCTTGTTTCCGCATCCAAAAGCCTTCGACTCAAGTAGGTAATAATATGCTCTTTACCATTTGTTTCTTGAGTCAAAACAGCTCCAATAACATTATCTTCGGCCGCAATATAAAGCCTAAATGGCACCCCATTCTTAGGCGCTTTGAGAACAGGCGGCGAAGACAAATATCTCTTGATTTCATCAAAGGCTTCTTGCTGCTTTGCCCCCCAAGTAAAATCGGCTTCATTCTTTAACCGAAGTATAGGAGTAAAAGCACTAACTTTCCCAGACAGGTTAGAAATAAACCTCCTCAAATAATTAACCTTGCCCAAGAATTTCTGTAAATCATGCTTGCAAGTAGGCGCTTTGATCTTCTCAATAACTCCTATTTTCTTAGGATCTATCTCTATGCCCCTTTCATGAACCATAAAGCCTAAAAATCTTCCAGCCGATACACCAAATGCACACTTCAATGGGTTCATCTTTAAACCATACCGACGCATTCTTTCAAAAGCAAGACGCAAATCAGCCAAGTGAGAATTTAATCCAGCCGATTTGACAACAATATCATCAATATAGACTTCTAGGATAACACCAAGTAAGTCATGAAAAATCAAATTCATTGCTCTTTGATAAGTAGCGCCGGCATTCTTTAAACCAAAAGTCATCACAACCCATTCAAACAAACCAACAAAGCCAGGACATTTAAAGGCCGTTTTGTATATGTCTTCCTCGGCCATAAAGATTTGATTATATCCCGCATTGCCATCAAGAAAGCTAATAACCTTATGTCCAGAAGCATCATTAATAAGCATATCGGCTATAGGCATAGGATATTCATCTTTGGGAGTCGCTCTATTAAGATCTCTAAAATCAATGCACACTCTAATTTTATTAGAACCTTTCTTCTCAACAGGCACAATATTATAGATCCATTCAGCATAGCGACATGGCCGAATAAACTTAGCTTCAAGCAAACGATTGACCTCTTCTTTTATGCGATCATAAAACAAAGGATTAAATCGTCTATTGCCCTGTTTATATGGCCTAAAACCAGGTTTAATCAGTAAACGATGTTCAACTAATTCATGACCTAAACCAGGCATCTCATGATACTCCCAAGCAAAGCAATCAGAATATTCTTTCAATAACTCGATTAATTCAACCTTATAATCGGCTTTCAAATTTTGATTTACAAAAGTCGGCCTTGGTATAGAACCATCACCTATATCTATTTTTTCTAAAGGATCAGCCGACGTAAATCCTTGTCCTAACTTTTCTACTTCTTCAAAATCATTAATGGCTTCACATGCATCGTTCATATTTGACCGATAATGCTCCACCCTTTCCTTTAGCCACTTCTCGCTTGTATCCATCTACTCTTCATCTGAATCAACCAATTTCTGAACCGGCCTTAGAGCAGCAGACACAAAGCCATCCTTGGTGCAAGCGAGGAACTCAAAGTCTGAAATATCAATTCCGGTCAAGCACTTGACATTATCATGAGTTCCCAAAATAGATGCATCGGCCATAGCAACACATGCCGAAGTATCCGCATGAACCACCCCAACTTCGTCACCAACCCATTGAATTAAGCATTGATGCAAGGTAGAAGGCATACGTTGATTTGCATGAATCCAATCGCGCCCCAAAATAACACTGAAGTTACCTTGCACCTCTGTGACGAAGAAAGCAGTTGCTAGCGTCTTGCTCCCAACGGTAAGCTCCAAGGATGTAACTCCCTTGGCACTCATCGGTTCTCCTCCTCCAACGCCGCTGATCGTCATACTCGTCTTGATGAGCTCGCCGTCCAAACCTCCTAACTTCTTGTACAAAGTGTATGGCATGAGGTTCACAATAGCACCACCATCAACGAGCATCCTAGAAATCGGCTTTCCCTTAATGTGACCCTTCACATAAAGAGCTTTTACAGGGCGTTTGGATGTTGGAATTGGAGCACGGAATTAGGAATTGGAATTTGCTCCCATCAATACCGCTGTTTGGGTGTCCATAGAATTGGGAAATGGAATCGTGGACGAATACCGCGCGGCATTCCCTTCCATTGCACGCGCCTCTGCCCAAATCAGACCCCTGACCCTCGGTATTGCGAGGTATTCGCTTCCATTGCCGGCGCCGAGAGGAAGGCCAGCGCGAAGGGCGAGGTCGGCCGCGCCGTCGTCGGACGGTGGGCAGACCGAGCCATCCCTGAGCCCTTCCCTGCATGCCCGGTGGGCCGCGCCGCCCCTCGATGCGGCCGGGGCGAAGGAGCGGCCCCGCCTCCCCGATGGGGCCGGGGCGGAGGAGCAGCGGCCTGCACGCCCGCCTCCTTGAGACCTCGATGGACCGGGGGGGAGGGGGGAGGAGCGGCGGCGCACGCGCCCGTCTCCCCGAGACCTCGATTGGACCGGTCCGGGCCGGAGGAGCGGCGGTGAGGCGAGGGCGGCGCGGCCTGCTCCTGCGAGGCGACCGCTGACCCGGCAGGGGCACAGCCGCTCTCATCCTCTCCACGGGCAGCGGTTCTCCGTTGCCTCTTCTTACTCCATGGACGGTGGATCTGGTGCGCATAGTAGTAGGACGGGTGCGCGTGCGACTGCCGCCGGTGATAAAGAAGAAACGGCGATAGGGGCTGGTGGGTGCCGCAGTGCTTAGCAGGACAGCAACGAGAGAGGGCAGCACTGGCAGCAAGGCTCACGCCTTCTTCCTCAACTCCGGCAGCGAGGCTCGCGCCTTCTTCCTCAACTCCGGCAGCCGGCACCAGTGTGGTCTGGTGTGGAGAGGAGGAAGAAGATGGCCAATTCTCCAATGCCATGGTATGAGCATCCAAACACGAATTGGTATTCACTACTGATTCGATTCCATCTAGCAATTTCATCTACATCCAAACAATGGCTTTGGTATTGCAACCCAATACCAATACTACTCTGATTTGGTATTGAAGTCAATTCAATACCAAGGCCTCCAATGCCAACATCCAAATGCAGCCTTAGATGATTATCCGATTCCAAGGGCCTCTGAAACACGGCATTCTTGGGAGCAAAGTCAACTTGAGCCACTCGTTCATCATCTCCGATAAAATAATAATCAGCGTTCATGTAAATTACAATGATGTCCATGTCTGTCCTGCTGAGTGAAGGCTCAAAATCAACAGCTTCGTCCTCATTGCCCATCTGAGTATCTGAAATTGCAGTGGGCGGAATCGAAACTTTAGCCAAAGACGAAAATGCATCGGCCACTGACTCCCTGGGCGACACCGGTCTGACCGGTTCCTCCTGACCGGTCTGACCGGTTCCAGTTGCCGGAACTGGAACAGTGGGGCACCAGTCTGACCGATCAGGGACACCGGTCTGACCGGTCTCGGCCATGTCAGCCGAAATCGCTGCAGATGGCTTGGCCTTTTCTGGTGTCTTAGCCTGAACATCTTGTGCACCAGAACCATCTTTGGAACTTTGACCAGATGACGGAATCATTGGCTTAGCCTCATTGAACCACTCCTCCCGCTTCTTAGCCGATTCTTCCTCCCTTTGCTTTTGAGTGCGCAACCGCTGCAATCTCCTCTTCTGAGAATGAGTCAAACCAGGAGGACACCACTTTGGCTGCGTATACTAAGGCAAAGGAACCTTTTTTACGGCCGATGCGCCAATAACATTGGGTCCATCAGCCATAGAAGGATTAACCGCCATGGAGTGTCGGGGGTAGACCCCCAGGGGTACCCAGAAGGCGGATTGGCCCAACCAGCAAGGGGCGGCCCAATCCGAGTGCAACTGGATCGGTTTGTCGGACTGGGTGGCCCACCAGTCGGGAGGCCCACCAGTCGGGCGAACCGGATGGGCGCGACGGCGCGCGCGGCAAGGAAGAAGACGGCGTATCCCGCAAGAAGCTCGGAGATCAAGATAAACTAGCCGGAATTATAGGGAAAGATATCTGTAATCGTTATAGGATCGAATCCTTGTATTTCGGGTAGGTTACGATCTCTAGCCGACTTGTAACTCAAGGCAGCCGGACTATATAAGGCGCCTTGAGACCCCCCTCCAGAACACGACATTACGAGCAATCATACAACCCTAGGACAGAACCCAACTACGGAGATCCTTCCAGGAACTTCATACACAGCAATACAATCACCGCCAACACAGGACGTAGGGTGTTACGTCATCTCGATGGCCCGAACCTGTTCAATCCTTGCGTCTTGTGTTACCATCGACTTCTGATCCTCGGATCTGTCCCTCAACAAATCAACCACGTAGGCTACCCTGTGTGGACTGCCGGGTCCAAACATCCGACAGTTGGCGCGCCAGGTAGGGGTTGATCGACGAGATCAATCTGCAAGCTCGATGGCAGTTTCATCTACTACGGCGGCGGCGACACGACCTGTCATGCATGGCGGCATGACGTGATGGAGCTCTGCATGCATCAACTGTGCTGCACACCGCCAAACTCATCTACCTGGAGTCTGCGGCTGCAGCAAACAACGGCTCAGGGGCTGGGCAACATGTCTTTCTCCGCCGGATTGGATCGGAGAAGACTGGCCGGCACCGCTGCGTCCTACGTTGCCTGCAAAACAGGAAGTCTTCTTCCTATTTGTTTCCTTATTTTATTCAGATTATTTCTTTATTTATTTCAGCAAGTTAACGGAGGGTATCTAATACTTTGGCGTGTGCTAATATGCTATTTCTTTAGCTAGCTATAGCTAACATACTGGTTTTTTTTTGGAATAACTTCCTTGTTTTGGGTGCACGAGGAACCTTGGATGGCAACACATGTGCGCCCAGCTTGTCCCCTGTCAGCCACGCGCACGAGGTCCTGCGCGCACACGCCTACAACTTCAAGATGCAAGTACCTCGCTGACGCGTCAAGGCTTCGGCACTTAGCGGCGAGCGTGGCCTCGTCAACATGCTGGATTTGATATATGGGGACGACTGTACAACACCGACTCTTCGACATTATCGGCAATCTCGTCCACCACGACGGCAAGTCGGCAACGATGTCTGAGGCTTCATACCAATGTTCGGCAACGACATGCCAATTCTCCAACTCTGACATAAATCAAGCTAAGTCATATTTACATACTTTTTACGATATTTTTCGGTCACCGCGTATCTCCGTATACATGTCTCCATGATCATCGCCGACTACCCTTGGTTTGTTTCTGACTGCTTATACAGCCCGAGCGCTACACAAGCAGTCGGGCTACACCCAACGGACGCATATTGCATTTTTCTCCATCGTTCATTTCTTTTTCCACTCTTGTACAAGTCGCTAAAGTACTCGGGGAGCACACGCCTTAATCCGTGAAGCCTCGACTCTTCCGTACGCCTACGCTCCTACGCGTGCATGCGGCCCAGCTCCCTGCGCTACGGACTACGGCTATCGGGGATCAGGTGCATAAACGTAACAGGATAACTACCCGAGGAAATTAATAGACTGAAAGAGTTGGAAGTAGAAATTCTGTTACATACAACGCCGAATCTTTTTCTCCAGAATTAGTATTTGCTACACCATATACTACCTATCCTTCGTATCTTCATTGCAGGGCACAGGTTTGGATCCCGAGCTTGCCTGTTACGCTCGGGGGCTGGACCACTCCGGCATCGCCGCCAGCTGAGTACTCGCGCCGATCAGTACTCGGGCTGGTACTACGCTCCACGACGGTCGCTAGCCGAGTGCTTTGCAGCACTCGGGCTGGCGCTACACTCCACGACGGTCGCTAGCTGAGTGCTTTTGAGTACTGGGCTGGTGCTACCGCATGACGAGGAAGACGAAGACTACTCGGCGTGCCTCGGACGGCTCGACTCGGCCCTCACGCTCGGGGGCTGGCGCCGGGACGACCACTCGGCGTGCTCAGCCCTCACGCTCGGGGGCTGGCGCCGGGACGACCACTCGGCGTGCTCGGCCCTCACGCTCGGGGGCTGGCGCCGGGACGACCACTCGGCGTGCTCAGCCCTCACGCTCGGGGGCTGGCGCCGGGACGACCACTCGGCGTGCTCAGCCCTCACGCTCGGGGGCTGGCGCCGGGACGACCACTCGGCGTGCTCAGCCCTCACGCTCGGGGGCTGGCGCCGGGACGACCACTCGGCGTGCTCGGCCCTCACGCTCGGGGGCTGGCGCCGGGACGACCACTCGGCGTGCTCAGCCCTCACGCTCGGGGCTGGCGCCGGGACGACCACTCGGCGTGCTCAGCCCTCACGCTCGGGGGCTGGCGCCGGGACGACCACTCGGCGTGCTCAGCCCTCACGCTCGGGGGCTGGCGCCGGGACGACCACTCGGCGTGCTCAGCCCTCACGCTCGGGGGCTGGCGCCGGGACGACCACTCGGCGTGCTCAGCCCTCACGCTCGGGGGCTGGCGCCGGGACGACCACTCGGCGTGCTCAGCCCTCACGCTCGGGGGCTGGCGCCGGGACGACCACTCGGCGTGCTCGGCCCTCACGCTCGGGGGCTGGCGCCGGGACGACCACTCGGCGTGCTCAGCCCTCACGCTCGGGGGCTGGCGCCGAGACGACCACTCGGCGTGCTCAGCCCTCACGCTCGGGGGCTGGCGCCGGGACGACCACTCGGCGTGCTCGGCCCTCACGCTCGGGGGCTGGCGCCGGGACGACCACTCGGCGTGCTCAGCCCTCACGCTCGGGGGCTGGCGCCGGGACGACCACTCGGCGTGCTCGGCCCTCACGCTCGGGGGCTGGCGCCGGGACGACCACTCGGCGTGCTCGGCCCTCACGCTCGGGGGCTGGCGCCGGGACGACCACTCGGCGTGCCCAGCCCTCACGCTCGGGGGCTGGCGCCGGGACGACCACTCGGCGTGCTCGGCCCTCACGCTCGGGGGCTGGCGCCGGGACGACCACTCGGCGTGCTCGGCCCTCACGCTCGGGGGCTGGCGCCGGGACGACTGCTCGGCGTGTCTCGCAGGACTCCGCTGGCCCTCACGCTCGGGGGCTGGGCGCCGAAATTAACGCCGGATGATTTAGCCAGATGCTCCTTGACTAACCCTTGGACCGATTCCTTCGGAATCGCTTCAAGGCTCGGGGGCTACGGCCAACGGACGCACCTCGCGGCGCATCCGTTGATCATTCGGTGACCTCAGAAGAAGGCTACTAACCCTTGGACCGATTCCTTCGGAATCGCTTCAAGGCTCGGGGGCTACGGCCAACGGACGCACCTCGCGGCGCATCCGTTGGAAGACGGCCCTTTTTTCTCTCCAGTATTACGCGGTTTCGCTTCCAACAGCAGCAGGCTCGACGCTCATCGGACAGCACGACCTCGCCGACTTGTCTCTCAACCACGTACTACTCGGGGGCTTGTCGGGGGTAGACCCCCAGGGGTACCCAGAAGGCGGATTGGCCCAACCAGCAAGGGGCGGCCCAATCCGAGTGCAACTGGATCGGTTTGTCGGACTGGGTGGTCCACCAGTCGGGAGGCCCACCAGTCGGGCGAACCGGATGGGCGCGACGGCGCGCGCGGCAAGGAAGAAGACGGCGTATCCCGTAAGAAGCTCGGAGATCAAGATAAACTAGCCGGAATTATAGGGAAAGATATCTGTAACCGTTATAGGATCGAATCCTTGTATTTCGGGTAGGTTACGATCTCTAGCCGACTTGTAACTCAAGGCAGCCGGACTATATAAGGCGCCTTGAGACCCCCCTCCAGAACACGACATTACGAGCAATCATACAACCCTAGGATAGAACCCAACTACGGAGATCCTTCAGGAACTTCATACACAGCAATACAATCACCGCCAACACAGGACGTAGGGTGTTACGTCATCTCGACGGCCCGAACCTGTTCAATCCTTGTGTCTTGTGTTACCATCGACTTCTGATCCTCGATCTGTCCCTCAACAAATCAACCACGTAGGCTACCCTGTGTGGACTGCCGGGTCCAAACATCCGACATGGAGCCAAATTGAATTGTATTCTTCACAATTGGCTTTGGAATAGCAGGGGCAGGCTCTTCCTTCTTCTGCACGGGGCGATACTCTTGCTTAGCCGGCTCCTTGCCCAGCCTCCTCTGGAAACCGGTCTGACCGGTTGGCGGGACCGGTCTGACCGGTCCGTGCTGTTGCACGAACCCCGGCCTCTGTGGGGCACCGGTCGGACCGGTCAAGGGAACCGGTCTGACCGGTCCGTGCTGCTGGGGCACGAACGCATGTTTCTGTTGAAACCCTGCTGGCCTAGGCTGTTGTGGAGTTATTCTAGCATGAACAGGAGCTCCAGGCCGTGGTTGATTGGGTGCAGACAATAGGGCACGTACATAATTCCATCCCTCCAAATAGGCTGAGGAGGGGGAGGTGGAAACGGCCTCCACGGCCTAGAAGGACCAGCACCATTGGATGAGCTTGGGCCCTGATTCCACTGTCCTCTTGGTGCCTTCATCGCACCAAAATTCCTTGGTGGCGAACTTGGTCTCTTTTTTGGTGGCCGATCTTGTTGAACGGCCGCGTTGTGCATGTGCTTCGCCATGACTTGATCAAAGGTTGCCTTCGGCTTGAAAGTTTTCCCCTGACCTTTGTCCTGGTTCATCTTCCAAGTTCCCACTTCAGGACGTTTAGGCACAAAAGTTCGGACCGGCCTCTGGGCTGGACCGGTCTGACCGGTCACGCCAACCGGTCTGACCGGTCACGCCAACCGGTCTGACCGGTGCCCCCTGGGCAACAGGAGCAACTGGCCTTTGATCCCGCACTTGAGAGCTTGATTCTCCCCTAATTTCAGAATTCTTCACTGTAATAGTCAAGATCTTCTTTCCATCAGGAGCTTGCTTAAGCACAACTTCTCTCCCAAGCACTTTGTCTTGTTCCATCACCCTCCTTGGTTCTACAATCACAATATTCTTGCCTCCTGCTGCATCGGCATTGTCGGGCCGAACCAACATCTTGGCATCTTTAATATCCATGGTATTGACTACCATATTGTTGACTGGAAACAGGCGCTTATCAACTTCCATCTCATTTAAAATCAATCGTCCATCATTTAAAGCCGATTGAATCTGTCGACGAAAGAAATTACAGTCATTAGTTGCATGAGAAAAAGAATTATGAAACTTGCAATAAGCACGCCGCTTTAACTCCTCAGGTGATGGAATTTTAAAAGAACATTTGATATATCTATTCTTATGCAATTCATCAAAAATTTTATCGCACTTAGATACATCAAAAGTAAACTTCATCTCCTCCTGCCGATTCCTATGAGTCGGCTTAAGAGATGTGCAAGTAAAAACTTTATTAGATGCTGGCCATACAAATTCAGCAGCCAACACCTCATGAGACTCTTCATCAGAGCTACAAGAATCACATTCTACGTTATGCACATTAGCCCGATGAGTCCTATGGCTTTCTTTTAAGTCTTTGCTCCGGCTTTCAACAGCCAAAGCTCTTTGATGCAATGGGTTTATGCTATAAAATTCAGAATTCTCTAATTTTACTTTAATATGAGAACGCAAACCATTGAAAGCTAAATCAGCAAGATCTTTTTCAGAAATAGAAACACCAAAACAACGGTTTCTAGTATCACAGAAACGCCTAATGTAATCATTAACAGTTTCATCTCGTGATTGTCTAACCGATGCAAGATGTGACAGCTTAAGTTCATTAGTGCCCGAAAAGAAGTGATCATGAAACTTTTGTTCTAACTGTTCCCATGACGTAATAGAATGCGGAGCTAATGATGCAAACCATGAGAAAGCTGTACCAGTTAGAGACAAAGAAAATAAACGCACTTTTAAAGCCTCACTAGAGCCGGAATCGCCTA
The DNA here is from genome assembly GCA_004135705.1 of Alloteropsis semialata. Lineage (NCBI taxonomy): Eukaryota > Viridiplantae > Streptophyta > Magnoliopsida > Poales > Poaceae > Alloteropsis > Alloteropsis semialata. The sequence continues at coordinate 49,471,991 of CM014273.1, forward strand.
GTTGTGCCATGAATTGACTAATATGTTCAAAAGTGCTTTTAGAATCCTCCCCATTAAACTTAACAAAATCAGGAAGTCTAAATCCAGTAGGGAAAGGAACTAAATCAAAGCGAGGAACATAAGGCTTTTGATACAATCTAGCCTTATCCCTAACATCTACTCCCAAGTTCTCCTTAAGAGCTGAAGCCAAATCAAGTTTGTACTTAGAAAATATTTTATCTAAATACTCTAATGAATTATCCTGAGAATTTGGCTGTTGAGTATTATGCACAGGAGTAGAAGGCAAATTCCCCGTTTCTGCTTCTCCGGAACCGGTCTGACCGGATCCAGTGACCGGTCTGACCGGTTGGACCGGCACAATCTGGTTAACCGTACCCGACCCTCCAGGGCCGGTCTGACCGGTCACGGCGACCGGTCTGACCGGTTGATGCTGGCCAGATTGATTGGCCGACATCATCCCCTGCATCTGCTGGCCGTACCTTCCAAAAAGCTCGTAAGGTACTGGGCCTTGTGAAAATAAATTTTGCACTAGTGGAGGTACAGAATATCCATAGTTCGGATTTTGCGGGGTGAAATTTANTGAGTATTATGCACAGGAGTAGAAGGCAAATTCCCCGTTTCTGCTTCTCCGGAACCGGTCTGACCGGATCCAGTGACCGGTCTGACCGGTTGGACCGGCACAATTTGGTTAACCGTACCCGACCCTCCAGGGCCGGTCTGACCGGTCACGGCGACCGGTCTGACCGGTTGATGCTGGCCAGATTGATTGGCCGACATCATCCCCTGCATCTGCTGGCCGTACCTTCCAAAAAGTTCGTAAGGTACTGGGCCTTGTGAAAATAAATTTTGAACATTTGGTGGTACAGTATATCCAAAGTTTGGGTTTTGCGGGGTAAAATTCACAACCTCATTATTAACCCGGCCATAATTAGCCGAATTAGGTAAAGTTGTGAACGGTTGAGGTGCACTAGGCCGAGTAAACATTGGGTTGGATGGTGTAACAGATTGGCCTTCAAAATAATTCAACGGCATACCAAACGTAGGTTGTTCTACAGGTTTTGTTGCCGGTGTTTTAAAATCAGGCGCAATAGGAACTTTAGGAATTAAAAGATTAGGATCAGCGGCAGGTTGTTCAACCATGGGTTGTTTGCCTTCCGATTCTAATTTTTTGTTCATCATCCAGTTGACCAATTTGACATTATTTGCAACCATCATATCCTCCATGTACTTAAGGAAAGCTTCATGTGAATTTTCATCTGGTTGTACCTGGGGGATTGGTGTTGAAGAAGTAGCAGTTGCATCTACCTCCTTGATCTTGGAGACCACGCCCTTGCGGTCCTTCTTGAAGTGCGAGAGGTAGTAGAGTCGTTCTTCTTCCGCCTTCTTCTTCAGGTACTCTTCAAGCCCTTGACGATCTTCAGCGGAAAGTTCATCGTCCTTTACAGTGACGATGTTCTCAAGATCCAACTCAGCGGTGGAACCCATCTGGATGAGTTAGATAGATCGGTTGCACGAACCAGATCTCCAATTCCCCAGCGGAGTCGCCAAAAGTATGTTGACGCAGAAATCAGGTCAACACACGAAAGCGCTAGTTCGCGTGGGTCGCAAACGGACCAGGTCGCAGCTGCCCTGCGCCGACCGGTCAGACCGGTCAGAGGCACCGGTCAGACCGGTTACCGCCGGCGAGCTACGGGGTAAAACCCTAAAAACGCCTCCCGGAAGGATCCGTCAGGGGTGCCCTAGGGTCGGCAGGCCACCTAGGACGCCTTCGAACGTCGCGGAGACGCAGGAAGAACAGCAAGTAGGGTTGAAAAAGCTAGGGTTTGGAGATGCAAAAAGTAAAGGACAAAAGTAGTAAATTGGATAGATTCGATTGTTGTGTGTTCAATCGGCCGAATCCCCTTATATTTATAGGGAGGGTAGGTCTTGTCCCGCAAGGAAACCAAGTTACAACTCGTTACAATCTCGGAATCCTAATTTTGGAGTCCTAGTCGGATTACAACTCAGGTGACCGGTCTGACCGGTCCCCCGCACCGGTCAGACCGGTCCGGGCGTGACCAGCTCTCGCGCCGTCTTGTCTTGCTCCATGCGCCGTCTTCTATCTTGCAATCCTTCTGGTCCACATGCCAATTTTGGTTGTCAACACATGGTTAATTCTTCAGGTTGTAGTGGCTGGCTATGACCTTTAACCTCACATATTTATTGGCAAGTTTTTTATGATAATTACATCTATTACTAGTGAGGTTCCTTGGTGACTTCAGTTCTACGTTGAACAGCTAATAAGGGCCACAACTTGGCTAGTTGCAACAGTGTTGTGGTCTATAAAACTGCTTGGAGACGCCCAAGTCGCCGCGAGAGAAAATAGACACAATTCCACCACATTCTTCTTCTTTCTCTTGGAAATAGCCTTCACCCCTAGGTTCTTTCACCTATATATTTTCTTTCATCAAATACTCTAGATTTGAGGTCAACATGACATGCCCATGTCAATGTAGCTTTTGGAATAAGTTGCATCTGGAAAGGATATTCGACAGCATGTTAAGCATCGACAATTAGCCACCAAAGCTGCCCCTCTTCCTCACCCCAACCTTGCATTGCACCAGAAATTTGAATATGAATAAATACTGTCAAGCTTCGATAACGAGCATCAGTGCCTCCGGGATATATGTTCCACATTTGGACGTTTGGAAAAAAAAATTAATGAGTAATATTTGTTGTTGCAAAGGATGGGAGACGTGAGGGAAGTGGTCTGTTTTTTTAACGGGTCAATACCGTCATTTTCTGAACTGGACACACTGAAGGGACCGTGACACCCTAAGAGGGGGAGGGGTGAATTAGGTGTTCTAAAAACTAAGGCTCCAAGCACATATAAAAACCTATTCCAATTTCTATCTAGATGTGCACTAGATTTTTCTATGTGTTGCTATCTCTACCATAAAAGAGTTTTGCACCTTAGGTTCCAATCCTATCAACTACACCAGGCAATTCTAGAAAAGGTAAATGCGGAATGTAAAGGCACTAGTAGAGAAACCGCCTTTAGTCCCGGTGCGGAACCGGCTTTAGTCCCGATTCCGCAACCGGCACTACTGCGGCGGGACTGGCCTTTAGTCCTGGGCATTTACCCGGGACTAAAAGGCCCCTTTAGTCCCAGGTAGTAACACCAACCGGGACTAAAGGGCCTCCACACGGCGCGCAGGGCGGAGCCCCTCTAGTCCCGATTGGTGTTACCACCTGGGACTAAAGGGCCTTTTTTTTTCTTTTCTATTTTTCTTTTCTATTTTTCTTTTTCTTTTTCTTTTCTGGTTTGTTTTATACAGAGATACGTATTATATCTGTATAATATATATATATGTCCATATATGTATTAGTTATACGTCACTAATGGATTAAACTATTAATACTAATATTAATATATACACTAATAATATTAAACTTACATATATATTTAATTACAACAAGTTTTGAAATTAAAGGCGAATATTAATATTTACACCAAGATTTCAAAAGAGCATATATATATGTATATATACAAAATACCTAATATTTGCTCCTTCTATCGACCTCATGTCCATTCCACAAGAACGCCCCTGTCTTGCTCACGACCTCATCGATTATAAATCCACAGAGTGCCTCTTGAATCGTCGCGACTCTTTGGATCGGTAAGATCTTAATGGGGACGTGGGTGCCCGATCTTCCGTCAGGTGAAGGATAACTCATTTTGGGCGGAGGTGACGCACCGATCAGGCTTCGGATCTCAAAGACCCGAACTCCTACAATCTTAGCACCATGATTCCTCTGGTTATCAACCGTGTCACAACCTGGTTGACCTCGCCACGAAGGCTAATCCCTGCCTGCGAAACGAAGAATACAAGCAAGAACTCGAAAGACGCAGCTCAAATATGAAGTGACAAACTGCAGATGAAAGATTAAGCACACGAGTTGGGGTTTTACAAACCGACGAACGGCGAAACTGTTCTTGATAGAATAATCTAAGCAAAACCCGAGTCTAAACCGGTGGTGGCTGTTGAGTTTATGGGGCGAACTAGGGTTGGAGGCGGCCAAAGGAGGCGCCCACAACATGGGCTGAAGGCCCAACTCGATACAAGGCCAAGTTGGCCCAAAATAGGTGGCGCAGCACCTTTTCGTGGTCACACAGCATGATCCATGAGGCTTCAGAGCTAGGACCAGAACCAAATCGATGGCATCGTCGTCCCCTTTCCAATGGGTCCTTATACGCCTTGTTTCGACGTCGTATGATGGAGATATCGCCGAAACCATGCGGGGGTGTAGGCTGAATCCGAGACGGACGTGATAGCTGAGTCGGGGACGAAGTCCAACTTGGGGAAGGCCATGGCGCGTGCGTGTCCTCATCATCCTCCCCTCCTTGAATCTGAGTCGTCCTTGACTCCATCCCATCATCAATCTCATGCAAAAGGTTAGTGACCGCAGGATGCAAAATACGACACATAGATGCATTGGAGAAAGACACATCGCGACAAAGCATAGTATAGCAAGGTGCATCATGATTATCACAAAGTTCAGCTTGAACAGATGTAGTAGCAATAAAAACACCTCCCTTTAACTTAATTCCTTCATGTTTAGCATCATAAGATTCATTGTTACTAGGTGCATTCTTATCATTTTCAGCAAGGTCATTAAAATGTTTCCTAATAGCAGCAGGCGTTAAAGGAAGCAAGGTAATGTTCTTATCCTTATGCATGAAAGTATATGTATTAGTTCTACCATGGTGTGCAGCATCCTTATCATATTCCCGTGGACGTCCTAATAAAAGCGAACATGCTTGCATAGGTACGACATCAAAATCAGCATAATCATGATAAGAGCCAACTGAAAAGTGTATGCGCGCGGAGTGAGTTACCTTTGCCTTACCACTATTATTGAACCATTCAATGTGGTACGGAAAACGTAGTGGTCGAGTGGTTAAACCAAGCTTGCTGACCAAATCCAAACTCACCAAGTTGTTGCAGCTTCCAGTGTCAATAATGGTGAGAACACGTCGCTCCTGGATGACGAGAAACATGTGGAACAAGTTGTTGCGCTGGGCCTTCGTGTCGTCCTCATGTTCCTCCTGTGCGGAGAGCACACGCTGCACAAGAAGGCTAGGAAAACCCGCGGAAGCATCTTCGGAGTTAATGGTGTTCTCCTTCGAACCTACAGCAATGTTAGCAGCAAAAACCACATCATCTTCAACATCACAAGCACTTACATATCCATCTCCATCCGGTGAAGCAATGAAAGCACGAGTACTTGGACAGTCCTTCATGACATGGCCCATGCCCTTGCAGCGGTGGCACACGATATTTGTAGATTTACTCGAAGAGCTCTTGGCAGAAGTAGGTTGGGTCTTGTTCTGTTGGGCCTGCACACTAGACACATTGCTTACCTCAGAAAAAAAAACGCCGTAGCTGGTGGTGACGAATGTGTACTCGCTGGTGGCGCAGAAGGAGAGGCAGCCGGCGATCTAGCGGCTGGTGGCGTGAAGGTCTTGGGCGTGGATGCGCTCATGTGTCAACCCTGCAATTCTTTTTCTGCAAGTATAGCAAGCTGAAACAACTGGTTGGTGGTAGTAAAATCTTTATAGTCAACAATATCCTGAATTTCACGTCTCAAACCACCATAAAAACGACAAACTTTATCCTCAAGATCCTCAACTACCCCACAATAAATCATGCCCTTTTGTAACTCTGCATAATAATCCTGGACAAACATGTCTCCCTGCTCTAAACGTTGCAATTTCTTACGCAAATCATGCTTATAAGAAGCAGGAACAAAACGATCATGCATTGCTATCTTAAGATCATCCCATGAATCAGGTTGTATATTTAAAGAAGCACATTCTTGCCACCAGATTATAGCAAAATCTCTAAATTCACTAGTGGCTTGTCTAACTTTATGATGATCAGGAACAAGTTGTGAAGCAAATTTTTGTTCTACAGTCATCTCCCAATCAAGATATTCCTCAGCATCATATCTCCCATAAAAAGCAGGTATGGTAAACTTAACTTTAGCATAAGGGTCATCATTACCATAATTGTGTCGAGATCCTTTACCTCCCATACCTCGTCGGTTGAAAGCAAGAATGTGACGTGCACGATTCTCGCTTGTCATCTTGTGGTCGACCGTTCCATTAGGGAGATAAACATTATCCTTCGGATACTCAGCATCATCGAAGGAGTCCTCCTTGGTACCATCGGTCTTGGGAGGGTTGAGTTCAAGCTGCTGAATTCTGGTGGTCAGTGTGGAGACTCGCTTGTCCACACCCTCAACTGTATGATTGGTGTCCCTGATCTCCTTTGTGAGCTTGCTCATCTCCTTGATGAAGAAGTCCTTCAGCTCGTTCTGCAGCTCCTAAACTGACTAGACAACACAGGCACGTCGTTTGGCATGGTTAATTATTAGTAAAGACCCTATGCACTATGTGGTGGTTGGCTGATGGAATCACACCCTCACACACGTCTTATCAAGTTCTTACCAAGTTCTTACCAATGCAAGCAATGGATGGTACAACCGGTGGCTGGTTCGTGATACCTGTGAGGACGTGGTACCAAGATTGCAAGGGTCCTTTGCTGTACTGATCTGAAGTATCTGTTTGTGGAGCTTAGGACAGGCACAATATGTATATGTGGAACAATTAACGAATGCAGAGTAGCAAAGTTCAATAAGTATCCAAAGCACAAGTCACAATTGCTGGCTAAGACGTGTTCCTAGACGTAGCACAACAAGTTGGAACAAAGAACAATGGAAAAAGCTCAAAGAACAAGCTCAATGGCAGTCTTGTAATTTTTGTACTAAGATTGCCAAAAAGGCACTAGTAGGAATCACAGTTGTTTTTTATTTTCTTTTTTGTTTTATTTTTTTGATATTTTTCTCACAACTAGGAACACCAGAAAAGGAACCACACAAAGTTTCACCTGAAACAGAGATCAGATGTGGTCTATAGAAAATCAAACACGTTTGCCGAAAAGCGTGCAAGACAGAAAACCAATTTTTTAATTATCTTCCCGATTGTTTTTGAATTTTTTGAGAACGGCCTGACTGGCAAAGCGGGTGAATCGTATGTGCAACTTTTCGTTGCCAAGCTCCTGTAAATATTTCAGCTCAAACGGAACACCGAGCGAAAAGTTATGCCTGTTTTAAGGAAGGTACCTCAAGTTATATTTTCGGAGAGGCCCAACTCGGCAGAAAGACAGCGGCGGCTAGGGCAAAACTTCCCTAGTATGTGCAATAGGTATTCGCCGGATGATGAATCAAAGGAGGGCTGCGATGCAAGGCGAAAAGCACAAGGCGGCTCGCAACCTATCTAGGGCTGGCGCGGCGAGAGTTCACACAAGGCGGCTAGCGAGGGCAAGTCGAGTAATGTGGTGGCTCAACTTGTAATCTGGATGAAGGTGGATGGGATAGCGGCGGAACAAACAACGGCGACGGTGCGGTTGAACTACGACCACGGGCACGACCTAAACAGCAACAAGACTCGGTTGAACTACGACGACGAACACGACCTAAACTAGCAACAAGACTCGACCACGGACACAAACTCAACAAAGCTAATCTGAAACGAAATTGCAAAGGCTAACAGGGAGGTTCTAGAACAGCGAAACTTTTTTTGTAGGTTTTTGTGGACTATGGGACGAAGGCAAAAAACTAAACTAGGATAATCCTGATGGTAATACCTGAGTCTCTGATTACCACTTAATGGGGACGTGGGTGCCCGATCTTCCGTCAGGTGAAGGATAACTCGTTTTGGGCGGAGGTGACGCACCGATCCGGCTTCAGATCTCAAAAACCCGAACTCCTGCAATCTTAGCACCACGATTCCTCTGGTTATCAACCGTGTCACAACCCGGTTGACCTCGCCACGAAGGCTAATCCCTGCCTGCGAAACGAAGAACACAAGCAAGAACTCGAAAGACGCAGCTCAAATATGAAGTGACAAACTGCAGATGAATGATTAAGCACACGAGTTGGGGTTTTACAAACCGACGAACGGCGAAACTGTTCTTGACAGAATAATCTAAGCAAAACCTGAGTCTAAACCGGTGGCGGCTGCTGAGTTTATGGGGCGAACTAGGGTTGGGGGCGGCCAAAGGGGGCGCCCACAACATGGACTGAAGGCCCGACTCGATACGAGGCCAAGTTGGCCCAAAATAGGTGGTGCAGCACCTTGTCGTGGTCACATAGCATGATTCACGAGGCTTCTGGAGCTAGGACCAGAACCAAATCGATGGCGTCGTCGTCCCCTTTCCAATGGGTCCTTACACACCTCGTTTCGACGTCATATGATGGAGATATCGCCGAAACCGTGCGGGTGTGTAGGCTGAATCCGAGACGGACGTGGCAGCTGAGTCGGGGACGAAGTCCAACATGGGGAAGGCCATGGCGCGTGCGTGTCCTCATCAGATCTCTTCTTTCATATGCATCATCTGAGGATGTGGTTAATAGAAAAATATAAATAATATTATTATGACTTACATGCATACATACATACATATAGATATCCGTGAAAATGGAACATACCGTCAGTTCCCAATTACTGCAGATCGTCCTATGCCCTATAAGAGTGTGCATGAACTCAAAGACATAATATCTACATAAATTGGTGTCTTCATTCTGCCTATAACACTTTATAGGAGAAATGGTCATGTCATTATATGCATATTCACGATAATGAAACTAACAAAACGAGATGTGTGTTTGTGTATAGTAGTATTTACCGGAAAGTCTCCCTTGATACCAAGTTGTTCCTTGAATGGACCTTTGTGCTACTCTGCACGAAACTTTTTCCAACACCTGCGCACACCATATGAAATAAATGGAATTCTTGGCTGAGCTAAAGAGGAATAATAGTGCGAGGACGAAAATTACTTTTGAAGGAGGTCAATCATTGGTTGGTACGCATCCCGTGGTCCCCTCAATGAGTCCATGACGGTCAACAAGCTTATGTCCGGTTATATAACAAATAATATCCAACAGAACCCATTTACATGCATGTTTTGTACCAAGGGTCATGTCAATTGAAATAAAAATTATGTTAGGAAGAAAACTGGAAGATGCACAAGACAGTACAAGTACTCACCCAAAGTTGTAAGGGAATAGAATCGTTGTCTTGTAATGTTGTACACATAAGAATCTGTCAATGTTGTTCATTGTGTCTTCATAAAAATTTAGTAACATATGCTGGTTTACAGTTTTTGGGTCGATGAAGCCCAAGTGGAAGTATGAGTTTTTCCTGCATACTTCAATCTCCATTCTACAGGATACAATTTAAAAGAAAGAAATGTTTAATAATACGGTTGACCATATATAGGAGACGTTAAATATAGAAATAAACGAAGTACTTGCAGCACCCAGCAGCTGAGGAGAGACACGTCGAGGGCATCCCTATGGTATATCTGATATATTTCTGAGAATTCCAGATACATAACATTATCGCCACGAAAGTAGTCATCATCTCTAAACTTCAATCCCACCATTCTCTGGCCTGCGCCCAATGCCTTAATGTACCATTCATGTAAGCTGTACATTTTTGTTGACAGCGTGTGGTACGTATCGGGATCAACTAGAGGTAAGCCAAGCTGAACTGGCCACCTTGGTATAGCCTTTGGGGTCTCATTCTCATTCAGCATTTGCGAGGGCGTCAATCCTGCGTCTTTGCAAAACTGAAGCACGTCGACCGGTCCAAGTCTATCATTCACTATAAGTGGATCAATTGTTTACTTCTCCTGCTCACTGAGCTAAGCAACAACCTTTTCCTTCCTTTGTTGCTTGATGCTCTTTTGGCTCTCGGTAGTCTCTTGGCTCTGTTGCCTCCGTTGCTCCTTCTCCTCTCTTTTATTCTTCTCATACAATTTCTTAATAGAGCAGTCATAGTCTGACAACACTTCCTTATTAGTTTCTTTAGACATGCCAGTAAAAAAAGCAGACTTAGCAAAATCAACTACTTCTTTTTTCTCGGGCTCCTTCTTTTTGAAGACTTTAACCTCAGCCAGACTTTGTTGCTTGCACTCCTCATTAGATTTTTTCCTATGGTAGCTTGGCAGGTTCCTTGGCTTGCTTTGGCTGCTTTGCTGGTTTCTTTGTTTTGGTGCCTTGGCTTTTTGTTGCTTAGCTTTCTTTGCAGGTGGAGGTGCAGGCGGCGGAGATTGCTTAGCTGGAGGCGACGGAGATTTCTGAGTTGTAGGCGACGGAGACCTTTGTTCAGAGAGAACATGCGAATATTGCTGCGGCGGGGACTGCGGAACTGGAGGCGGCGGAGATGGCCTTGAGCTCTGGGGTGACGACGAAGGCCCCTCAGGAGTTAAGACAATGTAACGCTTCTCCCATAGGATAACACCATGAACTGCCTCTTCTAGTGTCGTCTCCCCGTCACCTCCAGGAATGTCAAGCTGGAGTGATTCGTACCCGGCCAAGACCTGCTCCACCCCAACTCTAGCATAGCCAGCAGGTATTTGCCCTCCATGGTAGAGATCTCCTTCTTGACTCGGCAAAGCACTACCGTACGCCACCTTGAACGTTAAGTTCCTGAATGGACTATGTAGCTCACAGGTCATCCGCCTGGTTATATCATCCACGGGGTAGCGTTGTACTTGAGCATCATTTGGGACGTCAGTGGACGCGCAACTGTTTCGATGATGCTGGGTAGGGCTAATTGCGTCTACTGGAGCGCCGGTGGATCCACGGCTTTGCTGCTAAGCGCTAAGTGCTATCTCCAGTTGCTGCTGAACCTCCCCTGTTATTTATTCACTCTGCAGTATCCTTTCCTCAAGTCGTCGCATCTTCTCTAACTCCTCATTTTTTCTTCTGCTGCGACTTCTATAAGACTCAATGCAGTCGGCAAACCCATACTTCCACGGAACCCCTCCTTTGCCTCGCGTCCGTCCAGGATGCTCGGGATTCTGCAGAGCAAACGTGAGCTCATCCTTTTCTTTGTCTGGGTGGAACTCTCCCTAGTCAACTGCATCTATGGCCTGCATAAGTCTCTGTGCTGCTTATTGTATCTGCTGTCCAAAGATGTATTCCCCGATATCCACGACCAATGTTCTGCCATGGGCATAATACCAATTTCATGCACGCTCAGTCCAAGTTGCTGTCTGTGGCGTGATACCTCTATCACGTAGATCTTGTTCTATCTTGTCCCATTTTGGAATTGCTGCAGCGTAGCCACCTTGGCCGAGACGGTGATGGTATGTTTTATGGGCGGCATTAGATTTGTTCATCTCCATAAGCTTCTTTCCAAGATTCGAACGCTTGTATTACACAAACGCAGCCTAATGGGGTCTTAGCTTCTCATATGCTCCTATGAAAGTTGGCGTTAGATTTTTGTCAACAAATTTTTTGTACAGTTTCTTCTTAAAGCTCTGAAATTGTTCTGCCATCTTCAAAAGAGCCAAGCTTTCACTCTATCCTCAGTTCCTGCTGGCACTATGAAATGTTCTTGTAGCTGCTGCCAGAGCATATCTTTCTCTCTTTGAGGGACAAAGTTTGTATCCCCGCGTTTCATAGGTTTCCATCTTGGAATGCTGATTGGGACGTAATCTCTGCCAAGAACCCCGCATTGATTTGTCATCTTCCTTGCAACGATAGCTGGGGCAATTGGTTTGCTTGTATCGTCCACTTGTGTGACAATATAACGACCCTCCAGCTTTTTTGTCGGTCCTCTTTTCCCCGAACTCGACATCGTTGCAGAGGGCTAAAAGTTAAGAAAGGATACTTAATTGTTAATATATGTACCTCTTTAAACATCATACATTATTACTAAATGTGCTAATGTATATATATATCTCGTCACCATCGGTGCCTTGGCCATCGTCACCATCTGACTGCTCATTTCCCTCACCGGATATGTTGAGATACTGATCGGTGTTGCTGCCATCATCCGCTTCAGGGACGGGGCCGACACCACTGCCTTGAGCATTCATTTCCCTTAGGAGGTTGTCGGTTTCCTCTTCGTTAAGTCCTGGATCCATTTAATATCTAAAAATTGAAATAATTGAGATAATTGATATAAACTAATATGAAAATTTTGATATAATTGAGATAATTGATCTCACAATTGATATAAACTAGTGTCCAACTATTATCAAAAAAATGAGATAATTGATCTCACAATTGATACAAACTAAAATCACACTAATATCCAACTAGTATCTAAAAATTGAATTAAATGATAAAACAATTGATATATTATGACATATAATTGATACTAATATCCAACTAGTATCCAACTAATTGGTCTCACAATTATAGCATATAAACTAAACTAAGTTTAATTTGATCTCCCATTTAGAAAATGACATTTAGAATCTTACGACCCTAAAAGATATATAAAACATATAAACTAAACTAAGTTTAATTTAATCTTGCAATTGATATACAAGTTTATACTATTTTAAAGTATATACTAAGCTAAATATATATAGACTATACAATTTATAGTTTTATATACTAAACATGCATTTGCCTTCGTCTACACAATTTGCACAAAATTCATATATAAATGAAAATTGATATTCAAGTGAATACTAATTAAAAATATATACAAAGCTAAGTATATATAGACTATACATACTAAACTAAGTTTACAATTTATATTTTTATATACTAAACATGCATTTGCATTCTACACAATTTACACAAAATTCATATAAAAACAAAAAAAAGACTCACACAACACATAACTACAATGCGGTTGATCGGAGTAGAGGGTTGGGCGGCGGCGGTGGCCGGCGGCGGGGG
>CM014273.1:49489556-49508392 GCA_004135705.1 Alloteropsis semialata
GATCTCTTTCTTGACTCAGCAAAGCACTACTCGGCGCGGGGGAGAGCCGGGGAGGCCGTCGGGGACGCGAACGGCGGCACGTGGAGACAGTCGTCGGAGTCGGAGGAGAGGGGACCAGGGGTGGGGAGCGAGCTGGGCCGGGGAGAGTGGAGGAGGTCTTATTGCCGGCTTTCACAGTCGGTTCCGCAAAAGCAGGCTGTGAAAACCTTCACAGTCGATTTTTTGGGGGCGGTCGGCTGTGAAAAGCCTATCACAGCCAGTTTTTTAAGAAAACCGATTGCAAAATATCATTTTCACAGTCGGTTCTCTTATAAAACCGACTGTGATTAATCCATGCTTATTTTCAAGTGAAAAATTAATATAAATCTGGTTTCTTATAAAAAGAGCTGATCTTTCTGTGAGGGAGTCATGCATTAAAATAATGACTCAAGAAAAAAATTTCAATAATTTCCGAAGCAGATTTAGGTATTTCCGTATTTTTCTTGCGAAAAAGTGCCCAGAAATTCGTTTAATGCACGGAAAAACATTAACATTGTCGAATAAAGGCGAAACTACACCGGGGCACCTTATATGCGTCCTAACACTTATGAAAAATGATAGACCTTGTATATGAGCATACAAAGATTTCTCGGTGCAGAAACGTGAAATAATACACTAAGTCCTACAGAAGTGTGTCGAGTATGTTTGAGATTGTGAACAATGTGCAGTACGGGGTTCTCAAAATGAGCTGATCCTTCTGTGAGGGAGTCATGCATTAAAATAATGGCTCAGGACAAAATTCCTATAATTTCCAGAGCAGATTTAGGTATTTCCGTATTTTTCTTGCGAAAAAGCGCCAAGAAATTCATTTAATGCACGCAAAAACATTAACATTATCGAAAAAAGGCAAAACTCCACCGAGGCACCTTATATGTGTCCTAATACCTATAAAAAATGATAGACCTTGTATATGAGCATACAAAGATTTCTCGGTGCAGAAACGTGAAGCAATACACTGAGTCTTACAGAAGTGTGTCGAGTATGTTTGAAATGTGAACAATGTGCAGTACGGGTTCTCAAAATGAGCTGATATTTCCGTGAGGGAGTCATGCATTAAAATAAAGGCTCAGGACAAAATTCCAATAATTTTTAGAGCAAATTTAGGTATTTTCGTATTTTTATTGCCAAAAAGCGCCCAAAAATTCATTTAATGCACGCAAAAACATTAACATTGTCAAAAAAGGCAAAACTCCTCTGGGGCACCTTATATGCGTTCTAACACCTATGAAAAATGATAGACCTTATATATGAGCATACAAAGATTTCTCGATACAGAAACGTGAAACAATACACTAAGTCCTATAGAAGTGTGTCGAGTATGTTTGAGATTGTGAACAATGTGCAGTACGGGGTTCTCAAAATGAGCTGATCTTTCTGTGAGGGAGTCATGCATTAAAATAATGGCTCGGGACAAAATTCCAATAATTTTTGGAGTAGATTTAGGTATTTCCGTATTTTTCTTGCGAAAAAGTGTCCAAAAATTTATTTAATGCACGAAAAACATTAACATTGTGAATAATAACAAAATTTATTACAACATACATAAATTGTGCAGAAACATGAATAATAATAAAATTTATTACAACATACATAATAATAATGAAAAACATGAATGCATCACATTTAAACATGAACAAGTTGGTGAGGTATATCGTTAAAAATGGAGTCTTCTTGAGCAAAATTGAAAAATATGGCCGCATCAATGGTGAAAATGGGGTGGATGTCAGGTTGGAGAAGAAGGGGAAAGAGGAGGGAACACTGCATATATAGCTGCGGTATTTTCACAGCCTGTCCATGGCAAGAACCGGCTGCGAAAACATCTTTTTACTTGCCATGAACCGGCTGTGAAAGTTCAGAAAAAAAGAGGTCGCGGGGTGTTGAAACCCTGCTGTGAAAATCAAGTTTCACAACCGGTTTTTGCCCCAGACTGGCTGTGAAAATGACGCCATTTTCACAGCAGGTCTGCGTCATTTTCACAGCCGGTCTGGGGCAAAAACAGTTGTGAAACTTGATTTTCACAACCGGGTTGTGGGGTCCACCAAGCTATGCTATCAAAAACCGGCTGTAAAAATATTTTCTATGTCACTTTCGAAAACCGGCTGTGAAAATGGCGACTAGAAAAATGGTTTCTGTAGCAGTGAATGTTCACATCGACATGGAGAATAACGATGTAAGTGATCATGGACACGTCATTTAGTTCATTTCCTAGGGAAAGTGGCAGTAGTAACGAAGAACATGTTTTACAATAGATATTTATGATATGAAAACTTTGTATATGTACATTGACTGTTTTACAACGTCAACATTATTGTTATTATCATATAGCATTCCCCCACGCTAGGATAATTAAAATTATATTAATAAAAATCTTGAAAGGGCTCCAGGTTTTTAGGTCGTCTCGGGCCCTGAAATCTCAGGACCGGCTCTGCGTGGCGCACAGTGGTGCACTTGGATTGGACCAATCAAGCACACATACGGTGGTTGCCCTACTGAACCGACGCACCATATTATTGATGGATGCGGCCGTGATGGCCGACGGCGTGCATATGCTTGGCGTTTGCGACTTGCGAGCCCCGCTATGGGCAGATGATGCCATTATTGCGTTTTAATTTTCACATCGTGGACGATGACCCCTCGTCTATTTTGTGGAGAAGCAAGCTGTTATGGAGCCACCTTTCCAGACTGGCCAATAACAAATACACATCGGCGATGCAAGGCATGCAATAGGTGCAATACAAAGGCTCCAGCAAGTACTCTCTAAGGCCATTTTCAATGAAGAGTGTCATCGCATAGTTACCTAGACTGCCATGTCAGCTTTACAATGAAATAAAACTGTGTCTCTCAGTGCACAGTTTCATTGGACAATTTCATAGACAAAATGTAGCACTAAATTCATGCATGGTGTTGTGATCAAATGTGCCATATGGGATATGTAGCTATTTGTGATTGTATCCAAATTTAGTAGCATATTTAACATGGTGATACTGGCAAAAATGAAAATGTTAAGTCCGCATATATTAGTATGATATGTTATGTTATCTTTTTAAAAAATAAACTGGCCTTTTACGTTATCATGATGAAAAAAATCATTAATTCACTGTGTATTTTTTCTCCCTTGTTCGTATCCTTTCATCTATTCACGTGACTCCAAGACCATTGTTAATCTTATCTTCTCTTGGCATCAGGCTCCTCGGAGCAGCTGACCTGTGGGGAGCCATGCCGCTCGCCGGACACAGGATAGCAACTGCGAGGCCCCTCACTAAATCGAGGTGCAGGTGCAGCGTGGCTTGCAGCAGGAGTCGCCGAGTCGAGGTAGGGGCATCGCCCTGCTTGCTGGGGATGGAGATCAAGACCGGAGAAGACGAGCCTCAGAGTTCGTGGTGCAAAGCCGATCGTGACACCTCCGTGCTAGCTGGCCGGAGCAAAGGAGCTCATGGCCGGCCAACTCCCGGTGATATTGCCTCTCTGTGCAGGGGAGCCAAGCAAACGACCGGGGATTTGGTGCTCGAGCGCGGGAGCACGCACGGAGCGGGAGAGGTGGCGCTCTCAATGGCGTACGGGATCCAGGGATGAAACGATGAGGGCCTCAGTGCAGGTTTCATCAGGTTTCATGGGATTTGGTAACTGAGCCAAGGGGATTTCATGGTGATGAAACTCTCTTCTTTTCTTTCCTCATAAATTTGGTGCCAAGTCAGCAATTTTACTGATGTGTCTATAAATTTATTGCCATGCAACTCCCATAACACCCTCTATTGAGACTGGCCTAAACAAACCTATATTTTTTAGTGGAGCAGTTTCTATATTCTAGAGCCTTAGTTTTTCTTGCCAATCCCAGAAATGCCAAACTCTCTACTTTTTGTTGGCCACTTATTAGTTTCTACGTTGTGATAGAGGACCCCTATAGACCCCAAGCCTAGGGATTATTGGAGAAAATTTGGAGCGCTTCCTATTTTAATGACCGAAATAAAGGGCTTGATGGAGTTTTTTTTTTACACTCGCCCTCTAAATTTGAAGTAGAAACTTATTTAGGGGGCATATAGAGTTGCTCTAAATAATCCTGTACTTCAAATTTGAAGCTCAGAGGTCAAAAAATGAACTTGAGTAGAACCTCTATTTGTCCCTAAAATGAAGAGTCCTACAAATTCTTCCACACCATTGGCCTGTGGTTCTCTAGGAGGCCTCCATCTAGATATACACAGTGAGAGTTGGGAAAAAAGGTCTGCTAGAGTCGAGAACTTCAATAGAATAGATAGTTACTGGAGGTGAATAATGAATAGAAGTATTACTGCAGTCGATATAAGGCCATCCCAACCTAATGACTAGGATGGTGTCCATGGAATTAAATGAGCTGCCACCTAGCATAAAAGATGATGTGGCAAGTGAGTTAACGAAGAAAAAGAAGGAAACTGGTTCTTGCATGAGACATGGTTTCTACACAATATACAAGACACAACGAGAGATGAGTAGCATTAAATTTGCATATGAACTCTGCATTGAAGAGGTAGTGTCTAGCACTAGTTTCTTGATGATGTGAAGATTATGGAAACTGTGTCAATATCTTGAGTTGGGGATGGCCTAACCAATAGTAAGCACGAGCAAAGTAGTCGATGGGGCAGGTGGATCTGGTCGACGACGCGCTCGCATATTATTGCGTGGCCGCCGAACTCTGTACTCCTCTTTTTTCAGTGAAAATTCTGTACTTATTGGGCAGGTGGATCTGGTCGACGACGCGGTTGCAGGTTATTGCGTGGCAGTCGAACGCTGTACATATTGGGGCGTTGTTCCTATAATAATACTAATACTGTACTACGTTTTGGCGTCCACATTGAACCTCACATGGCAATGAGCAAGTAAGCCACCGCGTTAATGCGATGTATATACGATGCAAGGAGGACGGCATCGGCAATAGAGGCTCCGTGTTGTGCAGATAGACGAGTTCATGGCATAGTAAAAAAAAACGACCGGGTTCACTGGAAAATCGCGAACCAACTCGACCACTGATTCGGTTCGACCAAATGACCGATGGCGAAAAAACCGGACCTACTCAGGTATTTTAATGAGATGCAGAAAAAGAGGAGAAAACGGGATTTGGACCTGGCTCTCACCAAAGCGTTGTTTGTTTAAACTGCCGACATACATACTCCCTCCATACCATAAAACCAGACGTTTAGGACATGATTACGGTAACCAAGGTGGAGTTAATTAGGGGGTATTTTTCCCTGTCTGCCCTTATTAAATAGAGCTGCGGGTGCATTCCAATCCAGTAACTGCGATAGCTCAGCTGGCTTGTGCAACGAAGCGTGGCTCGTGCGCGCTCGGGTTCGACTCCAGGCGGCCGCAAAATTTTTGCTGGTTCGTTTCATTTGCATGGGAATTTTGCATGGGACTGTTGGGCGCGCGGTGGGCTCGCATGGGACTCGTTCCGCGGCGTTTTTTTTGGCGATTTTGGGCTCGTGTTTCACTCGTTCCGCGGCGATTTTGGCGCGGTGCGAGACCGGCTCGTGTTTCACTCATTCCGCGGCGATTTTGTCGCAGGATGCGGGGCATCGCTGGCCGCGCGATGAACAGGGGGCGCGGCACTCGGGATGAATGCGTCGCGGAGTTACGAGGGACGCCGCACGCGCGCGATGAATGCGGCCGCCCAGCGCAACGGACGGGACGAAGGGCAACATCGTCTAAAACTTTCCCCCCTCGCCCAGGACGTCCGGTTTTGTGAAAACCTACGCTTCGGCCAGGACGTCTGGTTTTATGGTATGGAGGGAGTAGTAGTTAAACCGGTTCAACTGGTCGAACCACCAAACCAGTGAACTACTACCCTGAGCAGATCAATGACCGGTCCGACTTTTGGTTCATTCGTACACGGGATGTATCTGTGGTGCTCCAGCCTCATTAGAGGCCTTGTTTAGTTCGTGCAAGTTTCTGCAAGTTATGGAAAAGTATAACACATTGGAAAATATGCCCCTCCCTCACGACACGCTTTATAATGCAACTTTTGTAATTTACTTTTTACAACTTTCACGAACTAAACAAGGCCAGAAATGCAAATGCAATGATGAACAAGTTCACAGAGCAGAGACAGTGACATTGAATGTATGCCTTGTTGTATTGTCATGGTTCAGTTGGTGCGTGCAATTGATTCCCTGCAAGGCGGCCATTCAATGTGTGTGATATGCATGAGATTCATCCGTGAATGATGTATCGGCCCAGATCCAAAAGATGCAGAGAGAAATAAAGAAGTTAGCTGGCGGGAGATGATGAGATTTCGATTGGGTGTGCCAGAATTCTTCAGCAATTTATGTCTTACAACTGGCTTCATGCCGTCCATCATATCCGCGAGACGACATTGCAATAAGTACCCTCTCGGTTCCACGAGACGACGTCGCCAAATCTGGCTTGGCTTAGTCCGCTAGTTTCATGCACAAGATTACTAGAACCATACATCATCTTAAAAATGTCTGAAACTATGATCAACGCATAATTTCATCTATTATTATTTCCTAGGTTACATGTTAAACACAACCTGTCTAAGGAATAGGGTAAACATAGTTTTATCCCATAAAACCCATTTTACCTCCCTTTATTAACACACTGCTACATTGAGAAAGCTGACATGACAGCATATTTAATGGCCATGAAACTTCATTGAGAAAGGCTAATGTTTGGTGACAAAAAAGATCCAGTTAGCGCGCCTCACCACTGGGCACGCGAATGCTAATTGAGACGACATCGTTGTCCTTGTGCAGTGAATAAATGTCTCATCATGGTTTACTTTTGTCCTTCCTGTTACCAAGACTGCCATGTCCGCTTTACATGAGATGAAACAACGTCTCGTGGCTGAACTACTCTCACTGTCTTTTTTAGAGAAATATCTCAAGAAAAACCCTTGAGATGTGTAGATATGGCACCTTAGATTTGAACCATGGGTGGGAACATTCCAGCAATGGCCTTTCCCATTGCGCCGTGAGCCCCTTGGCGCTACTCCGAATGACTTGTGTATTTTTATTGACGTCATTCGAGGCCAGACAAAAGGATTACTGTAACATATGTTTTTTCTCATCCCGTTCTTATCCTTTAACGTGAGTTCAGAACCATCTGTTTTTTCTTTTTTTTTTCTTTCTTTCCTCTCACCGGCTCTCCATGAAGGGATCCGCTAAGTTAGTGCCACATTATTTCTTGCTAAGTCGAGATCATCACCATAAGCTGAACTCACCGGAAAAGATTGGGTGGGGGGGGGGAGGAGGGGGTTAGGGGCGGGGCGGATGTGTGCTGGGGAGGAAGCGGCGAGGAGGCAGCGCATGAGCGTAGCGGGGCACAACGGATCCACAGATAAACAAAAGATTCTGAGTGCAGCTTCCATTTGGTTCTACGAGCCTTGGAAACCGAGTTAGGAGTTTCATGGTGGTGAAACTCTCTCTACTTCTTTTTCTTCATAATTAGGTTGCTAAGTCGGCAGAATAGCTGACATGGCATATGATTTAATGCCATAATACTCACCATGACACTTCTATTGAGAATGTCTGAAGAGGAGTTTCATCCCTATAAAACCCAACAGACATGGTAACCTAGTTTATTGTGTTCATAAATAGAGATGGATTTGGATGTTTAGACATCCGAATTATCCGTATTCGATTAAAATATTAATATGGATATTCGTATTCAATTTTAATATGGATGTTAAATGGAAATATCCAAATTCATTTTTTATAATTTTTCTCTATCCAAATCCATATTCGTATTCGAATAAAATGAGAAATATCTAATATTATTCGTATCCGTGAAGAATATAGACTCAATGAAACCATCTAACCGAATGTGAATCTGTATTCGATGTATCCTTTTTGTATTCGTATCCGATAAGAATTGACAATATTTGTATTCGTATCTGACAAAATTTGTATTCGAATCGTATTCGAATTAAAATATGGTAAAAGGTGATATCAGGATTCGATTCCATACGTATCCGATCCGAATCCATCCCTATTCATAACAGTGCGATAAAACCATACACTGAGCCTGGCCTTATGCATGAAGAAAAATCTTGTACTGCAAGCTACACTACGTGGAAAGAATGCACTGGTCACAGGCTGATAGGCCATCAGCCTTCTTGCTTATCCGTATAAACCTTCACAGCTTCATGGTTCCACATCTGTGTCTCCGGCTGGTTTTAAGTGCATCCAGGCATGCCACCTGTTTCTCACATCCTCTCTTACAAGTTACAACTCTTAGTCACCAAGTATTTTTCAATTTTTTGTGTATTCTTTCTTGACCCTACAATTGAATCACCATCCATTATAGTTGTGCACTACCGGAAAACGGCCCTTTAGTACCGGGTCGCTACCCCTTTAGTATCAGGGCACCCGGTACAGGGTTTCCGGCCCTAAAGAGGTACCATTTAGTACTAGGTGAGGCGCATGGTACTAATGGGCCACCTTTAGTATTGGCTAGTCTTATCGGCTGATACTAAGGTCCATCCTCTTTTTTTGTTTTCTTTTTGTTTTATCTCGTATTTGTATTTCTATGTACATCTCCACACTGCCGAGTACTGTACCACTATACGTAAATATGTAAAATTAAGAATCTAGTCATGTAAACTAATGTATACATTTCTAAACTTACACGTTATATGCATATTATATACATATCCAATATTGCATATCAAACTGAGTCTGATTCGTGACATACACGTAGATCTGAACCGTCATAGTAGAACTCTCCATTAGGATCTATGACCTGCCCCAACAGAAATCCACAAAGTTGTTCTTGAATTGCCCTTAATTGTTCCGTCGGGATGACTCCTTGCTTTAGATGCATGATCTGTCACGTGCAGAAATATTGTTGTAAGGAATAATATTAAATCGACGGTGGTGACATTTTCAAATAGTGATATTTACATATAATGAAAATTAGAAACATACTATCATCTCGTCAGCTGTAACAGGGTTGCTAGCAATAGGGTTGTGGAGGTTATCAAGTATATGTAGTACCCTCATAAATTATTTCCATATTCTTGTCGCGTACACTTTTAGAGGGGTAATGTTATGAAATATAAATGGTATCGAGAAAATTGACAAGAGACATGCAATTTCAATATACAGGAAGTTAGTTTTGAAATGAAGTTCATCCTTGAAATCACCTAGGTGATCTTGACGGAATTCGTCCATGCCTTCTGAATGGTGTCTATGAGGTTTTGGTAACCAGTCTTTGGTTTCTTTAGAGAGTGTAGCACATAGACCATACTTCGATCAATGCAGGTGACAAAAAGTATCCAGGTGTTCAATGCAGATAACGAGCTAGCTCGGCTCGGATCAGGCGCAGCAAAAAGCGCGCCTACCGTCCTATACCTCTAACTACCAGTGACTTTAGTTTAAGAAAACGAAAACTAAAAAGCGTGTGGAACTAAGCGTAGCTTACTTGGTTAGGTTCATTGTGGTGGAACCTACCCACCTCGGTTCGAGTCTCCCATTCGGCATATGTGTCATATTTTTCTGGATTTATTCCAGGATTTAACCGGCACTTTTCTTTCCATGGTGACTTCATCAATCTCAAGATCAAAACAGCCGGCCATGTTTCTCGGAGGTGCTCATAGGGGTAGGGTTTGCATGTGTGTGCGCGGTGCTCATAGTTTAGTGACTCCGTCAATCTTAACTTCCTAAGATCAGAACAGCCAGCCTAGTGACCATGTGCGTCTGTACTGGTCTTTAAAAAAAACTAAAAAGCGTACCAAATATATATCGATTTCCTGCTATGCCATGCCTGTTAATAATTAGATGCGTCCAACCATAACTGCACTATATCGAACGGTTCTTCTTAAAGCCAGTCCATCCACATCGCAAACGCACACGCAGCCTCATAGAGAGTACTAGCGGCTAGGCCATGGTGTCCTTCAAGGCGCGTCGCAGTGAGCCCGAGCTGGTGCCACCGGCGCGGCCTACGCCACCCGAGACGAAGGCCCTCTCCGACCTCGACGACCAGCGGACGCTGCGGTACTACGAGACGGTCATCGCCTTCTTCAGCAGTCGTCCTGGCTGCGGCAACATGCCAAATGATCCAGCGAAGGCCATCAAGACTGCACTGGCGGTGGCGCTAGTTTACTACTATCCCATCGCCGGGCGGCTCAGGGAAGCCGCCGGAGGGAAGTTGGTGGTGGAGTGCACGGCGGAAGGGGTAGTGTTCGTTGAGGCCGATGCCGATGTGCGGCTCGAGGAGTTCGGCAAGCCTCTATTGCCGCCGTATCCGTGTGTCGAGGAGCTGCTGTGCGATGCAGGTGAAACAAGAGATGTGATTGGAAAACCATTGGTCCTCATGCAGGTACGTAACCAAGCTGCTTTCTACTGCTTTTTTACGATGAGGTTACTTTATACTTGTATGTGCATTAGAAATGCTCTTTAAGAATCTGCCGACCCAGAAGCGGATATCACCATGTTACCAAATGGTAGGGACGTTCCATTTTAAATTTTATTCCAAGACCTGTTTGAAAACGGTAAATCACCACGCACGAATCTTATCGACGGATGATCTCAAAAAAAAAATCTTATCGACGGACAGTTTCTGAGATGTCCTGAACAATGGTATAGCATGTTGCACGGTGAAAGTCCTTTGTTTAGACGAGAGATATTTATTCCATGATCACAGGGTTACGATCATTGGCCGCAATCGATCTCTACTGGCCTCCAAATATATAGTGTTGAACAAGTAGGCGTAACGGTGGAGTTCTACGGTGGCGAACTTAATGGAGAAGTTACTATTAGAGTTTACAGACCACTACAGTGTACCACTACTAATTATGTGAAGGTCTCATGTGTAAGCAACCAAGTTGATCCGAATAAAGAAGGCGCGAAGCGAAGCACTTTGTAAATAATTAAATAAGATACAAGAGTAAAAAGATTGTAGAAGGTTATGAACATGCTATCCATCCTTCACTTCTGTGGCTGATAAATTGAGTCAAGCGTTATATATGGGGGATATATTCTATATGGGGAATATATCTTTTTAAGAAAGTGGTAAATTTGAGTAAATTTACATCTTGACAGGTACCACGTCTATCACCAAGACTATATGTTTGGCTATGCAAAGGGATTATCGGTCCAAACGAGGTTCGAGTTCGGCGCTGAGGTTTGACACGCGCATGCAAGGCCTGCCCCTATTGCCTTCTTGGTTCACAAAAGAAATAACAAACAATGTAAAACCCTGCTTAGCTCCCGGATTTCCTGCCATAATTGAGCTGAAAGATCAAGATATCCAAAATGGGGTGAATTAAGCTTCTAACAAATTTTAGCAGAACTAAAACACCTATTCAATCCTAATCACTCCATATGTCTATCCATAACTAGAGTGACAACCTATAGTCGATAAAAAAAATTTGCAACCTAGTTCTAATCGTAGTCTAGCATTGCGATTCCAAGAAATGTAAATTCAGAAATTAAATTGCCAAAAGTAAAGAGAGATAGAGGGATGGATTTTTTTCTGAGGTATCAAAAAGTCGGCACTTTCCCCTAGTCCTCATTGGAGCACAGAACAGGAGGATGTTGCTCCACCTTGATGCAGGATGAGGATAGAGTGCTTTCTAGTGGATGTCACTTATCCCCTTTGGAACAACAGACTCCGATGTCGTGTACACCTTCTTAGATCTCTCACGACTCGCCTACTTAAAAGATCATGAAGAACAACATCACCAAGCCGTCTAGGTGATGACGATCACCAAGAGTAACAAGCAAGGATCTCGTTTGACCTGCAAAAGTCTAAGAAAATTGGTGGATGCACACTTGCTACTCTCTATGCACTAATGATATCCCTAATCTTGCAAATCAAGAACTTCTACAATCACTCAAGTGATTTGCTTGCTCTTGACCTCCAAATATCACTATGAACATCATCAAATGCACGGGCTCAACATGTATTTATATACCAAGCAAGAAAAATACCTGTTGGGAAAAGAAAAACATCGCTGCGTACGGATCGACTGCTATGGAGGTTTGAAAATACCAGCACTGCAACAATTAGTGCCCACTTTTTCATTGAATTCCAACAGCTACACGTGGACTAATTATTGAGGTGGGTGAAACATCATGCACCACCAAAACTTCCGGTCGTTCCAGTACAAAACAAGGGCGTCACTTGCTCTCAATCAACAATAGGTGGTGTCTAGTGGACACACTTGTCAGCCTCTAGTCAGCATGGATTGATGCGGTGACCAACAGGGGACTTGCAACAACAATTACTGCCAGCATGTTCGCTTGGCTTATCAGCCACCAGCCAACAGTACTTCAGTCTCACAACAAATCAGCACCAGCCACCAGCCACCAGCCAGCCAGCAGTACTTCAGTCTCACAACAAATCAGCACCAGCCACCAGCCAACCGAACAGGCTTGGAAAACTCTTCTAATTTAAGCGCTTTGAGTTCCTAACTTTCTTCCATACTTCTCAAGACTTAGCTACCTAGAATTAGATTTTCACAAGTGTGCATCAAACCTAATCACTAGTCTCACATAGGTCAAGCTACTACTCTCGCCACTATCTTCATATTACGGCCAAAGGAAAAAAATAAAAGACCTAACTATTCCAAGTGCCTCTCGACTACCAGCTTTGTTCCATATACTTCTGATATATTCTTTGAACCAATATGATATAAATTATATAATGGGGGCCACCAAGATACCATGAAAACCCATTATTGCACTAATTTAAACAATAACGCTGTAAAACACACATTAACCATAATGATCATGTTGTCATTAATCTCTAAAATCAAATTAGGGGTCTAGATCACCTTCACCAGCAACAACACTTCGGTCTCCATGCTTGCATTGGAGAAGAGATACAAGTGGCAGGTTGTCAACTTTCAAAACTATCTTGTCAGTGGAGAAGAGATAAAGAGACTTTTTTGCTTGTTCAATTTGCACATGTAAATTTAAAAAGTATTTTCAAAATGTCTATGAATTCACAAATTAATACATAATGTAAAAAAAAATTTAGGTTTGGTACTTTAAAAAAGAGTAAAATGCACCAGTGGTCCCCAAACTTGTTCTGGTGTGTCATCTAGGTCCCTAAACTCTCAAAATGCATTTTTAGATCCCTAAACTTGTTCCAGGTGTCATATAGGTCCCTAAACTCTGAAAATGCAAATCTAGGTCCATAAACATATCCTGCGGTGTCATGTAGGTCCCTAAACTCTCAATATGCTATTTTAAATTTAATAAAAATGTTGTTTTGCTACTTTAAGTTAATGAAAAATGCTTTTGCTATTTTAAATTTAATAAAAATGCTATTTGATATTTATTGAGAAGGAGAACAGATTATGTCGATAAAGTTATAGAAAGCGCATACAAAATTTAATTAGTTAGTAGGAAACATTCAAAATTAGCGTAGATATTGACATGTTAAATGAGAAAACTATAACATTCACCGTTGAATTTTTAATTATTGAATGGTCTTGACTAACCGATGTTGAGTATGATTAATAAGCAGCTAATTTAGAATTAAAATGGCGTGAAAACATAGTTTAATAAACAATCCATTTCAAATACAATTAATTAGTGAGGGTATGAAAGTTCACCTTGAGAGTTTTGGGACCCAAATGACACACTAAGGTAAGTTCGGGGACATGGAGATGCATCTTGAAAGTTTATGGACCCAAATGACACCTTTGGACAAGTTTGCGGACCTAAAAATACATTTTAAGAGTTTAGAAACCTAGATGACACCTCGAGACAAGTTCGAGGATCACTCATGTATTTTACTCTTTAAAAAACATGAAAAGTTCAGAAATTACTTTTTTGCTTCCATTATTTGGCTTATGCACATACATGTGACATTGCTCCTTTTATGTGTTTATTATAGGTGACACGGCTCCGATGTGGTGGATTTGTTATAGGATTCCACATGTGCCATAACATTGCTGATGGATTCGGTATGGTTCAGTTCGTTAGATCTGTAGCTGAATTGGCTCGTGGTGAAGCAGATCCCACCATTTTTCCCGTTTGGAAACGAGATCTCCTAACAATACAGAACCCATCTCTCGTCGACACACATTTGGACCATGCACATAAACCATCACCAAATGACTTGCCATACGAATCTGACGACGTGATGCTGTCAACTCCAATTGAAGACATGGTAGTCCAGTACTTCCTCTTCGGGCCAAGGGAGATAGCGACCATACGAAGTCACATAAGGGGATACCTTGCCAGTTCCGCTACATCCTTTGAAATGCTAACTGCAATCATGTGGCGGTGCCGCACAATAGCTTTGGGTTACAGGTCCAATCAGTCGGTTCGCCTTATGATCACTATGAATGCACGTGGCAAGTGGAATCGACATACTCTCATCCCACGGGGCTACTATGGTAACGCACACTTCTCTCCCATTGTCGAAGCCACTGTTGATGAGCTCTGCAGTCAGCCTTTAGCCCACACGGTTGAGCTTGTGCGCAAAACCAAGCTCAGCGTGACAAAGGAATTCATAAAATCAATGGTACATACAATTGCAGTGACTCGTCAGTGGCCACCTCCCATGATGGACAGAATTTACGAGGTTTCTGATACAAAATGGATCGCCACAAAAGTAACGCGGTTTGGATGGGCTGAGCTGGTGGGTGGTGGCATACCACTTGCTGGGGACCTTGCTTCAAAATTAGGAAGCGACCACATGAGGTGCAAGAACCAAGATGATGAGCACTCAACCATTGTGTCAATGCTTTTGCCAAAGCCGGCGATGAAGAGGTTCACTAACGAGATGTCTTCTTGGTTGAACAAGGACGATGAGAAGAATTTGGTTATACTGAGTTCCCTCTAGGAACACGTACGTGTAAACATTATTGTTAACCAATTGGATATAATGAAAGAAATCTTGGCTCAAGACGAATGCGATTCCTGATATCCCCTTCTAACATTCTTTACAGGCTGTGCTATGTTACCTTCTTCTCGTGATGGGGTTTTTCCGATACCCCATACATGCATATATTTATTTTACCCGACCACTCACTCATCCACAGGAAAAAACCGAGGACGCTATTATCTTGAGGTCCCGAGTTCAACCTATTAAGATTAAATCATGAACCATCCAGTTTTTTTGTGCTAATCTTCTTCGTCACCTTTTCTTTCTATGAATTTTTTTTTTCCGGACATTGCTTTTGCGCCATCTCAGACTACGATCATGAGCGCTCAGAGGCTGTTTTTTTTTAAAAAAAAAAGAATTAGTTCTTGCCTCTGCATCCTCACACAACTAATTTTTACAGTTATTTCACCTAGCAAGCTGATTCAGAATATAATAAAATGGTATGCGAATGAAAGGAAGAAATCAAAAGCAAAGTCTATTATTGCTTTGCCATCCATTTTTGGCAAAAATATCTAAGTCGACAACCTCCAGCGCCTTACTTGCCAAGCGTATCATCTGCCTTATAATCTCACGGTGCAGCAGGGACTACAACTGCAACCAATATGCACCCCTAAATATAGAGGTAAATCGTTTTTTTTCTCAAAACAATATCGTTACGCGTACACCAAATTTCCCATATAATAGCGGCAACCCCAACAAAAATCGGGACTGAGGCTCACTACTGCACAAACCACCTTTGGTTCAGCACCTTTAATCCCAATCATGTTTGGGTGCATTAGTCCCGAGTCCAATGGCCGGAGTGAGGAGAGGAGGGGTGGTGGGGCATTTAGTCCCGGTCGGAACCACCAACTAGGACTACCATTTAGTCCCGGCTGGTGGCTCTAGCCGGGACTAAATGGTGGCACGCCCTTTAGTCCCGCTCCAACCGGGACTTAAGGGAACAATATTTAGTCCCGGTTCGAGCCACCGCCCGGGACTAAAGGGCACCCCCCCCACCCTAGTCCCGGCCGGTGGCAACAGCCGGAGCTAAATGGCACGATTTAGTCTCGGTTGGACCACCAACCAGGAGTAATGTCTGCCCTATAAAGCCGCCACACAAAGCTCCTTCATAGCGTCGGCCGGGTCAAGGGGGAGTTCTTGCCAATTTTTCCATGGTTTTTGAAGATTTAGCTCCACCAAGTGGTCTAAAAAGACCACATCTTCATCCTCTCATCTTCCACGATTAGTATTTTTTGTTTCCTCTTTTCCTCTTTTGTACATAGAGAAATATGAGTTTTATTGGATTGGAGAGATGGGTGAATTTTGATTTTTAAGCACAATTGAGCTATGGATTTCGTGGTATTTTGCATTAATATCGGATATGTTTGTACCCGGCAGTCCACACAAGGTAGCCTACGTGGTTAATTTGTTGAGGGGCGGATCGAGGATCTGAAGTCGATGATCAGACAAGACGCAAGGAATTAGACAGGTTTGGACCGTCGAGGCGACGTAATACCCTACGTCTTATATGGGATGATGTGTATTGAATTGGATGGTCGAGGTATCTGGGTTGGTTCTACGTTTTGGAGGGGGTCCCAAGCCACCTTATATAGTCCGGCTACCTTGGGTTACAAGTCGGTTGGGGATCGTATCCTACCTGGATTACAAGAATTTGATTCCACAACAATTACAAAGATCTTTCCCTAAATATCCAGGTAGTTTATCCTGATCGGCGAGCTTCGTATGGAACACGTCGTCTTGTTTCGTGCTCCACGCGCCAAACCACCAGGCTGGGCCGCTTGACTGGTGGGGCCAGCCTGGAAGTACTTAGGACGGTTCATGTCTTTCTGGATGGCCCGGTCCATCTTTCGGAAAGCCCCGTCCTGGGCCACCCCATGCTGGTGGGGCTAGTCCGGGTTCTCAGGGTACCCAAGACTCTATCCTCGACAAGCCCCCGAGTAGTACATGGTCGAGCGACAACCCGACGGGGTCGTGGTCTCTTGGAAATCAGCCTCGCCGCAGTTGGAAGCGAGGTCATGTGATACCACGAGGTGCGTCCGTGGGCCATAGCCCTCGAGCGTTGAAGTGATTCCAAAGGAATCGGTCCAAGGTTTAGTAGCCTTGTGCTGATCATCTCATCATTGTTTCGCCGAGCGTTCCACAGATGCGCCGCGATGAGCGTCCATGGGCTGTAGCCCCCGAGCCTTAAAGTGATTCCATGGAAATTAGTTCAAGGCTTAGTCTAGAAGCGTTTGTAACAACATCTGGCGTTAATTTCAGCGCTCAGCCCCCGAGCTTGAGGGCCGACCGAGAAGTCGTCCTGGCGCCCAGCCCCTGAGCGTGAGGGCCATGTCGAACCATTTGAGACACGCCAACTGTTGGAGTAATGCATCCTGATCAAGAAATCCCTTCTCCCACCTTAAGTCATTTAATTCCCCCGAAATTTGTCTGCCCGCGCTTGGGCGACCTTACCCGACAGCCATAGTTCTTTAGCGCAGGGAGCTGGCCCACGTGCACGCCTTTGAGACGTAGGCGTATAGGTAATGATGCCCATTTGCTTGGTTCCAAGGATCAAAGGGTACTTTACTGACTTGTTATGCAAGGATCTGGGTCACCAAGGGGTTTGTGCGGTGCCACACTACCAGAGAACTCTCTATCCATCCTCCCTAATCGGTCACGGTTGGATTGGACCTGGTACCAATGGAAGCATTGGTACCGGGTCCAATCCCCAATAATTCTGCGCGCTTATTGGTACCGGGTGGTGGCACCACCCGGTACCTATGAGGCAACATTGGTACCGGGTGGTGTCACCACCCGGTACCAATGAGCCTCGGGGCCTTTGGTACCGGGTGGTGGCACCACCCGGTACCAAAGGGGCCCCCTTTGGTACCGGGTGGTGCCACCACCCGGTACCAAAGGGGCCCTGCGTATAAAGGGGCCTTCTTCCTCCCCCAGCCCGAGCCATGGCTCATTTCTTCATCCTCCATTGAGCTCGGGTTGGGGAGCTCATGCCCGATTTTTCCATAACTTTTGGAGATTTTGCAAACCAAGTCCGCTAGAAGGTTAGCAACTTCATCCTCTCTCTTTTGACGTTTAGTATGGTCTATTTCATGCTCTATGTTTTGAGTAATTTGTGTTTTGTGGAATGGATTGAAATAAGAGATTTTAGATTGAATCTTCATTTTTATGATGAATTTGTAATAGAGAATCAATATATAGTTAGTTGTTGCATGTGTGGAGATGATGCACAAATTTTTAGATATTGTTTAGATTTTTGGATTATTTGTAGAAACTTTAAATGATTTTCATATTTATGCTTATTATGATTTTTAGATATTAGAAATGATATTCATATTTAGGGTTATTAGGATTTTTAGAGATTATAAATGAAATTTATATTTAGGCTTATTACGAAATTTAGAATTACATCTTTTTAGAGGCTTCAAATGACGTTGATATTTAGGGTTATTAGGATTTTTGAGATTATAAATGATATTCTTATTTAGTTAGATTTTAAATTCAATTTTACTTCTCATGGTTGTCAATAGAAAATAGAATTTTACTTCTAGTTATTTGAGAATGCATGAGACCTAGGAATAATGGATAGTTTTTTCGTAATATACTAATATGTTATGTCAAAATTAAAAAAAATCAAGTGTTCTAGAATCAACATGGATACTGCCGCTGGAGGAAGTGGTGATGATGGTAGGGGTAATCATCGTTCCTCTGCTGGCAAGGGGAAAACCACCGTCAACCCTCAACAGAAGCCAAAGAAAAAAGAAGCGTTGCATAGAGCAATGGTTCGATATTTGCAAGGGAAGCATGAAGATGATGTTGCGGCAGGCTTAGAACCTCCGTTTGATGGTCGTTATGCTCCACCGCCAGTTGCGGGTCAAACAACTCCACCTCCAGACCCAAAGAATACGCCCAAAGATGCTTAAATACCACCGCCTGTCATAATGTGATCTATGTCTGTATTTTTTTTT
>CM014273.1:49515306-49525444 GCA_004135705.1 Alloteropsis semialata
CCGACGCCCTCCACGCCCTCCACGCCCGACGCCCGAGCCGCCGTCCACGCCCGACGCCCGAGCCCTCCACGGCCGACGCCCCGACGCCGCCGCCCCCGAGCTCCTCCACGCCAGACGCCACCCCGATCGACTTCCTCCTGCGCTGCCCTGTACGTGTGCATGTGAATTGCAGGAAAGAATTAAGAATTGTGTGTGAATTTTGCATTGTGAATTGTGCAGGGGAGAAATGCCGCATTGTGAATTACCGCGCATTGTGCATTGATAGAATTTTTGTTTTAGTGATTTTTTGATAGAATTATATGTTGGAAATTATAGGATTTTTAAGTAATTATAGGATTTTTCATGTATTTCATAGAAATATGAATCTAGAA
Source organism: Alloteropsis semialata (assembly GCA_004135705.1). Taxonomy (NCBI): domain Eukaryota; kingdom Viridiplantae; phylum Streptophyta; class Magnoliopsida; order Poales; family Poaceae; genus Alloteropsis; species Alloteropsis semialata. The sequence continues at coordinate 49,515,678 of CM014273.1, forward strand.
ATGCTGCATTGTATTATTGAAAATGATAAGATTTTTTATGTAATTCTAAGATTTTTATGTAATTATAGGATTTTACATTATTTCATGTGTGTGTGTGAATCATATTATCATATCATATAGGAAATTGTTTAGTAATGATTATTAGAAATGTTTAGAAATAATTATTAGTGTAAATGAAAAGATTATTAGAAATGTTTAGAAATGATTATTAGTGTATTAGAAATGATTATTAGAAATGTTTAGAAATGATTATTAGAAATGTTTAGAAATCATACTATATTAGAAATGATTATTAGAAAATGTTTAGAAATGATTATTAGTGTAAATGAAAAGGATTATTAGAAATGTTTAGAAATGATAGAATTTGATAGAATTTGGTCAATTTTGATAGAATTTGATAGAATTTGATAGGATTTGATAGAATTTGATAGAATTGATAGAATTTGATAGAAATTGATAGAATTTGATAGAAATTGGTAGAATTTGGTAGAATTTGATAGAATTTGGTTGAAATTATTATAAGAATTTGGTCAATTTTGATAGAATTTGATAGGATTTGATAGCATTTGATAGGATTTGATAGAATTTGTTAGGATTTGATAGAATTTGGTCAATTTTGATAGAATTTCATAGGATTTGATAGAATTTGATAGAATTTGGTTGAAATTATTAGAAGATTTTGGTCAATTTTGATAGAATTTGATAGGATTTGATAGAATTTGATAGGATTTGATAGAATTTGATAGGATTTGATCAAATTTGGTAGAATTTGATAGAATTTGATCGAATTTGATATAATTGTTATTTCATGTATATTTGATAGACGGAAGACGAAATGAATATGACAGAAGAGGAAATGAACGTGTATATGATGGAACAAATCGCAAAAGGCAGTGCACGTGCCACAAACCTTCTCGACATCGACGAGGAGGCAGGTGGTGACGATGGCAGCCAATACCTGAATATGTCAGGTGATGGCATGGAAGAACCTGCCGCTGGAAGTGTTCGGGCCGAGGAGGTATATATGTATACATATTGTCAATATTGAATATATATATGTTCAAGCATGAAATCTTAATATATACATTTCTTTCTCGTACATGTAGCCCTCAGGCTCACAGCCTTCTGGGTCCTCATCATCGAAGAAGACGAAACGTGGCCCGACCAAGAAGTTAGAGGGCAGACTTGTAATCACTGATGTGGCAGAAGATGGTCAGCCAGTTGCGCCAGAGAAAGCTGCTATAAAGATGGCCAATCAGTGTGGTGTTCTAGTGAGAGACCACGTGCCCATCAGCCTGCAGAGGTGGAAACCCTGGGATGATGCTACATACGTGCCGCAATCAGAGAAAGAAATGCTATGGGCCAGTCTGCAAGAACATTTCGCGGTGCCTCAAGGTTCAGAGGCAAGAGTCAAAAATTGGGCTCTAAAGACGATGTGTACTGTATTTCAAACATGGAAGAAAAACATGTACAAGAAATATGCCGAGAAGAACCTGACACCCAACTTTGATGATTACCCAAAGCTGAGGGGTCATTGGGATTCCTTCGTGCAGTACAGGCGGTCGGAGTTAGGTGAAAAGAACTCGCGACAGAATAGGATCAATGCCGCGAAGAAAAGATACTTCCACTCTCTTGGACCAACTGGCTATAAGAAGAAAATTCCTATCTGGAACAAGATGGAAGAAGATTTGGTTGCCAGGAGAATCACGCCGGCGACAATGCATTGGCCCGAGCGATCAAGGCATTGGTACTACGCTCATGGTGGCACTCTGGATCTTTCCGATGGGTCGCTTATATACAGCGATGAGGTAAAAGAGGCGGCCGCTGCTATCCTTAAGGTCATTCAAGAGACAGCCGATGGGACATTCGTTCCCGACAGAGAAAACGACGAGCTAACAAGGGCTCTGGGGAACCCCGAACATCCCGGACGAGCTAGAGGTGTCGGCGTAGTCCCGTGGAATGCATTCCCTGCGGACAGTGACACATACAGGAGTCGAAGCCGCTCCAAGGCCGCACAAGAGAGAAGAGTGGAGAACTTGGAAAGAGAGCTTTGGGAGACAAAGGCCGGCATCCCAGACATGGTGTCTAGACAGCTACAGACATTGCTGAGCCAAGGGCAGACGGTGCCGGGAATAGTACATGTACCAGCTGGTGGATCAGCTGATGGTGTTAGCCCGCCCTCTCAACGTCGCAGCAGTGTTGCTTCCACAGAGCTCCCACCTGCCGATGCCGGGGACGAGAGTGCTCGCTATCCAGTGGACGAAATCACTCTGCGTACGCCATGTGAGCTTCATATACCAAGCCGGAACTTATCCACTAAGGTGGCTTACGGTATGGCTTATCCGGTGGAGCAAGGGCAGACCATTCATGGGGCACAGATTCCAAGTGGCTACTGCAAGGTGGGGGTCGAGCAGATTTGTGAAGGATATGATGAATTGGAGCTCGACATCCCAGGTGGCGACGAAGAAAAGACGTTAGCGGATGCTGCCCACGGCAGTATCATTCTATGGAAGAAGCGTTACGTCAAATTTCGCAGTCAAGGGCCGTCAGCTACTCCACCCAGGGATCCCCCGCAGCCACCGTCACCTTCAAGAAGGGCCGAGGATGACCCAGAGCTGCCACCTCCAGGTCAGGATGATGCCGGCTCACACAGGTCTCCTCCTCCACCAGCACGGCATCCCCCAAAGCGCCAAGCTCCGCCCCCACGGCGGACTACTCGCCAGAAGCGCCAAACGGTGGACAAAGAGCCTACGACCGAAGAAGAAAGGTTGGCCGCCATAAGGAAGAAGTTACCCTACGACCAAACTGACGAGGAAACTGCTTTGGTGGTCGCAGCCCAGGTCAAAGAGCATTTCAAACCAGATGAGCCAGAGAAGCTGGTGCCCATAGATCCGACAGCGAAGACATTTTTCACAAAAATGAGCGCGGCGAATCAGAAGAGATTCTTGCCCTCCGACTACGACCGCCAGCTTGCAAAGTCTTATGATAAGCAGAAACAACAAGCCAGCAGTGGATCCTCGGTGAAGAAGGCGGCCACTCCTAAGAAGAAACAAGTCGGTCAGAGCTCGGCTAGGAGGACACAAGGGCAACAGGAATATGACGACGAACAGCTTGCGTTGTTGTGCGAGCAAACAGGCCTCTCAGCGGCAGAACTTTTATCGGGCACGGGCGAAATTCCTGTGGCAGCACCTGTGAAAATTTGGGAATTTGAATATGGCAAACCAATGCTGCCCCCAGATTCTTTGAAGTCCCTAACCACTCAAGCATTCCGATTTCATGAGTGGTACATGAAGGCGTCCAAAAAGGGTAGACAGATGCTCAATGTTTTGATAAAAGACCGTGATTACTTCCGTGGGCATAGTCTCTTGATTTTGGATTTCAAGGATGTGTATGATTTGTACCGTCAAGATGCCATAGACCTCTCATTCATGAGCTGCTGGGTTGTGTAAGTTTCTTTCACTGATCTATTCTCGCAATACTTGCTTTCTTAATTATAATTTTCAACAATAACAATCTATTCTTGTCATGTAGGATGGAGATCCATACATGCCGTGAAAAATCGTATGATGATGTCGGCTTCATGGATCCATTGATGGTAAATGCCGTAACTGTAGACAGTAATCCACTAGAGACGGTGGACAACATATACTTGTACCTGGAGAGACAAAGAAGCAAGACTTATATTCTTTTGCCATACAATTTCCAGTGAGTACTTCTCTCTATGTATGTATAACTTTAAGACTTTGTTCTCAATACTTGTGCATGTATTTATATATATATATATATATAGCTTCCACTGGATACTGCTTGTGATAATCATAAACACCGGTCAAATTGTTGTCATGGACTCACTGCGGAAACCACAAGAGGATTACCAAGCAGTTTTAGACTTGATTGACATGGCATGGACACGTTTCTGTGCGAAACAAAAAGGAAATTTCAAACAAAAACTGGATGTGAGGACGGACTTTCAGGTACGTGGCTGGTGTACCCGCATATCTCGTAAAATCACACTAATATATAGTTGTTACGTCTAACTTTATTCTTCTCCACTATCAGTGTGACAGACAGGAAGCAGGGACGAATCTATGCGGATACTACGTCTGCCAGTGGATCCATACCTTTGTTTCTCCCAAAAAAGCGACTCAAGAAGAACTCATGGTATGAATTAGATTATTAGTGTATATAGAAATTAGATTATTAGTGTATATGGAAAATAGATTATTAGTGTATATGGAAATTAGATTATTAGTATGGAAATATTAGTGTATATGGAAATTAGATTACTAGTGTATATGAAAATTAGATTATTAGTGTATATTGAAATAAGATTATTAGTGTATATGGAAATTAGGTTATTAGTGTATATGGAAATAAGATTATTAGTGTATATGGAAATAAGATTATTAGTGTATATGGAAATTAGATTATTAGTGTATATGGACATTAGATTATTAGTGTATATGGAAATATGATTATTAGTGTATATGGAAATATGATTATTAGTGTATATTTATTATGAATATATTTATTATACTTTGTTATTTCATGTATATTTTGTTAATTCATGTAAACTTTGTTATTTCATGTAAACTTTGTTATTTCATGTAAACTTTGTTACTTGGTTAGAAATGATTATTTGTTATTGATTATTGTTTAGAAATGATTATTAGTTATTGTTTTGAAATGATTATTAGTTATTGTTTAGAAATGAATGTGTTAGGATATTTTATAATTACATGCAAAATTTATTTATTATATGAATGAATGATTATTAGTTACTTGTTTAGAAATGATTACATGCAAAATTTATTTATTATATGAATGAATGTTGTCATTTGTGATTAATGCAGAGGATGTTTTACCATGAAGTGCTCCCAATGAAACAAAAAGCAATAGCTATTGCGGACCAACTATTTGGATTCATTATGGACCAAGTTATAAGTCCACTGGGAGAGTACCACCATGACGGAACCGCTATCGCTCAATTGGACTCCCTTTCCGCTCCTTCTTCCAGTTCTGCTCGTGAATTGTAAATAACTTTTAAATGCTCTAACTTTTGTATTGGCCGATCTCAAATGTTTATATGTGAATGTTCGAAAAAAATGCAATCAAAGTCGGGTCAAAATCAATTGACAATTGCGACGACTTCAATCTTATTGCGTGAAAGATCGTGTACGACATATGACGAGCAGACACGTAGACGCGTAGATTTGTATATAACTAACCCAAATATCAAACATTTAAAAAAATAACCAAAACAGCCTTTGGTACCGGTTGGTAACACCAACCGGTACCAAAGGCCCTCCCCCGCATGCCTACGCGGGGGGGTCCTTTGGTACCGGTTGGTGTTACCAACCGGTACCAAAGGCTCCCTTTGGTACCGGTTCTGGACCCGGTACCAAAGGCTGCCCCCCTTTAGTCACGGTGTCGCGGTACCTATGAGGGTTACGAACCGTGACCGTATCTCCGGTAGTGGCATATGCATACATACATGGCATGGAACTATTATAGCCGAAATGTTTTTCGTTCTGAATGGGTTTTGTAGCCCCTGGTCCTGGTTGCCCTTTCTCCAGTTTCAATTAGGTAGCTCATGAAAAAAAATTAACAACTTGTTGCTCTAATTAGTGATTTTGATTGATGGCATAGATTGACGAAACCAAATTCAGCTCTCAGAGCATCTCAAGAGAATCTCCACTTTCAACTCTCTATTTGACTATCTATTTGCTTCTCCATAAATATTCCACTCCATATTTAGCATCTCACGCCCAAGAGACTCTTCATTTCCCACTCTGCAACTCTCTCTCTCCACACACTGACGTATGGGTCTCACGTGTCATCTCACACTTGGCAAGCCAGTTTGGCTAGTCGGACTGGCTAGCCAAATTTAGCTAGCAAGGGAGCCAATTTGAAGAGCCGGATGGCTTGGCAAGTTGGATGGCTAGTCTATTGGAGAGTTATTTTGGTGTTGAGTAGCTAAAATTTGGCTTGGCAAGCCATTTAGCTAGTCTCTTGGAGATGCTCTCATGTAGGCTTTCCGCTTTTGTTTGTGTATATATATATCCTCCGCTATTCAGTGCCCCCCTTTACACCCTCACCCCTCTCGCCCCTCCTTCCGGTTCTTTTTTTTGTCTTACGTAGATTTTTTTTCCGTTCTTGCGTTGATTTTTTCCTCCATCTGGTTCTTTTTTTTTGCTCTCGCCCTTTTTTTCTCCGTTCTTTTTTTCTATCGCTTGCGCTGTTTTTTTTCCCTCACTATGAACTGTTTTAGGCTCAATCAAATAAATATCATACTATTCCCTGAAAATGTAGTCTTTGCATTTTGAACTTAGCTGAAATGTAGGGACAAACTTGCTTCCTTTAATCTAACATACTGGGATTTGCATGGAAGAGTTTTCCAAGTCGATTAATGCTACTAGAGCCACGAAGAAAAGAGTTTTGCAATTGGGAGACACTATAAATTATTCCAACTTTATCATTATTTGTGGTTAGAGTACTCCCAAATTAAAATAACATATGTTACAATTCAGAATGGAGTATAGGAGAAACTAGGATTAATCCTGCTCACATCAAAAGACTATAGTCACCACACAAGTAAACAAAAAATATCAGGTGTTGAGTGGAAGTAGGCATCCGCCACACTACTAGCTGTGCAACCACGACTTCAACAGCATCATGTACTGTTCACATCTCACTGTACCGTAGTACTAACAGTTTGAACTGGTTGTTGTACAATTATCCCCCGTAAAAATAAAGCTAGACTGGTTGCTTGTGCATCTAGCCATTGTCTGACCATAATTATCTGTAACCAGGATTGTCTGACCACATGAAGTGTCAAGCTAGATCTGGTGGCCATCTTCTCTGACTGAATTCCATCATATAGCACCATAGGAGCACCGTTGTTGAATGAATGGTTTACCACATTACAGGTTCAAGACAACCATGTCCAATCTACAAGAGAAGAACTATTTTCAGTATTAGTTCATTGGTTGGGAACAATATGAAAATGGGGCAAACAATATGAAAATGGGGCATACTGACACATGAAAGGCAACTTTATTTCCAACATTCAGACATATCATATCCAAACAAAATTAAAGCATCACAGCAGTTGTTAACTGTGTTAACTCAAACAAATCTTATCAGAAATTTAGAGTTTGTGATATGTTATATAATTGCAAGCACAAAAATAACACCTAGTTTTGATAACCCAGGGGGCATGTACTGAATGTAGTCATCAGAAACACACAAAGAAGCAGTAGCAGGTAGCTAGTAGCTAGTAGCTCACACACACAGGATTTCAGAGAAGTAACCAAAGGCTAGTTCAATTTTCTAACAATTGAATCGAGACTCTGATCCACTCTTGCAAACCTTAAACTAGTAATCAATAAAAAAATACCAAGAAAGCAGCAGTTCACGTAACATATATGCACTGACACGGAAGTTTAGCGTTAGGAACCAACTAATCACTCGAATGATTGGCAATCCTAAATATCTATGAGATGCACATTATAATCACCACCAATCTACACGACCAAGGGAAATCAGGACCTGGTACTAACTAATTGCTCGGAACATCAAATTAAGGAATATGAAAAATAAGAACCTCTCGTGCTTGTCCAGTACAGGTTCGTACTTTGATGTTCTTGGTCTTGCACGTGGTCTTGCACAAGACGACCCGCCACAGGTATCTAAGTGGATTCACAAGCTGGCCGTCGGTTGATCCGTGTCGCCTGCGTCATAAAGTAGATTTTAGCTAGTCCAAGAGTTTCATGCAGAAGTATTTGAGAAATCCATGATCTCCAATAAGTAGATTCTGTCACAGCAAAGCCAAACTGTTCATGACAAAGAACCGAAGAAATCTCAAATCATACTTGCAGGAAAGATCAGACTTATTTATCCATGCAAGTAACCGCAAGGAAACATGTAGCTCAACTGTGCCATGCATCAACAAAGAAACTCATGCATCTTTCTACGACTAGTGCTACCTGTTAGATCATCATCTAGCGACCATTACAAGTAGTAGAAAGAACCAAAAGGTAGCACTAGCAAAGTATAAACTATGCAGAATTCCCAAACTTGTGGTTGTTTCATAAAAGATCAGCCTAATGATGCCCTGAGTTCGCTCGCTACTTTGACAAATTCAACACCTCGTGCAGGTGCAGCAAGCCCAGTTGTTGGTATGTCATCCATGGTGGCCGCATCCTGTTGCAGGTAACCGAGTTTTGGAAAATCCATCAGTATCCATCTAAAAATGGAAAAACTATCAGTATCCATCTTGCAAAATGCAAATAAATATGGACAAATCTATCGGCTGAAAACAAATACTCCCTCCGTTCTTAAATATATGACACCATAGACTTTTTTCCTTCGTTTGACTATTCGCCTTTTCTATAAATATTTATAAAAAACATAGGTCCATGAGTTAAATACAAAATATTATTGAAATTAGATGTACTGGTACCTATTTTACTTTATCTATACTATAAAGAACGAAAACAATTAAAAACGTTTCACACTCAATTTAGGCCCACCGCAGCTCTCACATCGGGAGGTGGAAGGGGACTGAGACCCATAAAATCTGACGCTTAGAAATTGATTCTGCCAAAAGTTGAACGTTTTTGTTACTCGTGCCCTGTCTACCCGCCCACCGTACCCACGGCACCCAAATTCGCCAATCTTCCGATCAAATCAACAAGCTGTCAAAACGGTTGCTCGCAGACAATTGTCCCCTCGCGCGGCTGCTTCCAGCCTTCCACAGGCGAGTAAAGAGAGGACGTACGGGATCCAGGAGATGCAATCTGTTGCTACAGGATGAGGTGGTGGAGACGACAGGAGGGAGGCCAGCAAGGGAGGGATCCAAGTGGCCACGACTGGGGTTGGTGCCCTCCACCTCCATGGCTTCATTTGGGTCTGCTTGCCGGCGGCGGCAAGAACCGAGCAGAACCTCGTGCATGGCCTCGACGAGGGACAACTTGTCTTCCACCACCGATGGTTGCAACCGGAGTTGGCACTTGGGTCGGATATATGGAATCAGAGTTGGCACTTTGTCCTTGGCTACCCCTGCTCTGCATGTCTGTACCGGAGGATGATGCACGCGGTCCATAAGCAAGGTACGCATCCACACGCACCACCTTTCTCGAGTATAGGATAAGACAACGATGGGTCATCAATCGATTTTTCAGGTCTGCGGGCACCGGGCAGCAAGCAATTTGCGGATTGATTTCAATGTCCATAGCCACGGCCGTCTTGGTAGATTGATCTGCGATACATAGAGCAAGCGAAGGATCAGAAGCAGATTGATGCGCCTGTATTGCACTTCCAAGTTCCAACTAATCCGCGTAGTTGCATTATACTGGTTTCTCCAGCTTGATTCTTGGATGACACGCCTCTCGGTGTGGCGGTGGGTAGCAACGACAGAAATATATGGTGTGGGTGTGGCATTTAGGTTCGCTACATGATCAAAGGACTTTCCTCTCCCTCTGCTTGATGTGGAGTTTTTCATTCGTTAGCTTTAGAGAATTCGAGGCTTTCATGAATTTGAATGAATGGTAGGATATTGGCTGTCGTCACCAAACAATCCTTTGATGCGTTGGTGTATGTGTGTCCACTGGGTTTCAGAATGTGATGGTAAATATATTTAAACATGTACACATATTTAACTTAAGTTAGTGAAGAGAGGTTGCAGGCCCAAGATGCTTTTGTAGCGTTCACCATGGTTCTTTGAGCATGTGGTAGCAGAAAAAGCCTGGACCATGGCCCTGTTT
>CM014273.1:49527254-49552330 GCA_004135705.1 Alloteropsis semialata
CGGTAGCAAAGCAACAGCATGCACGCATGGGAGGGGGTGATGATGTATGGAGCATGGCCAACGTATCAGGTGCAAACCAACCTCCCCGTGCAAACTATGCAAACCTCAATCTGGACCACATGATCTTGATCCAAGGGGGCACGTAGAGAGAGGTGGGAGGGGGGATTTGCAAAATCACCGCCCACCCTTAATCACAGCAAGATCACCCTTAATCTGCATGTCCAGATTGAGGTTTGCATAGTTTGCACGGGGAGGTTGGTTTGCACCTGATACGTTGCCTTCTTAATTACCACTAAATACTCCACACATCTCTCAGGAATGAGTGGCATTGGGGAGGCATATTCCTCCAAAGACCAATAGGTGCCTACAGTTGACTTTCTTGTTCGATGCTCACGGCGGCGACACTGTTAGAAAGAGCGTCATTTGTATCAGCTCATTCGTGCCGGCCTGAAGTACCCCGATGCAAAAAAATACATTTGTACCGGTGCAGAAGGGAATGCGACAATAATGACAGGGTTGCATGTTCCGCACCACCATGTAGTTTGCCAATCCATGTTTGAAAACCAATGGTGAAAATCGACAGTGATTCTAATAGACGGTCCGTGGTTGGAACCGTGATGAAAACCGAAACCATTTTCAGGTGGTTCCAGCCACGAACCATCGGTGAAATCATTTTCACCACTGAATTGTAACACGTACCACATGCAGTGTTTGCCTAAACGCGTGTAAACCGTCGTTTACAAGCGTTAAAACTGTAAACGGAGGGTATGCGTGTAGTTTAGGGCCTAGTCATCAAATTAAACGCTAAACGCGTGTAAATGGTCAACTTGGTCAAAAAAGGTGTAAGCAGTGAAATTAAATAGAAGTTAAACATGTTTACACACAAAAACATACATTTAAACAATCATTTAGTCAATAAAGAACCTTTTTTGGTGGGATAATTGGTTGTTGGCGGTTGAATATAGGTTCTATAAGCACGTCTTAAGAAAAGAATAGGAGTTAGAGTAGCAAGTATATGGGTATTATGTGTAATATGAGAATGATGTGTCATTATGTATTATATGCATACCTTAAATTGCAATTACCCAAAAACTATAACATGAAATTATGATTTTTATATATATTTATAGCTATAGTGCAAATTGTTTAAACTGTTTAATATATCGCTTAAACCGTTTAAATGCTAAACAGAGAGTGAACGACTGTCTAGCGTTTAGCGTCTAGGATAACACTGACCACATGTGATAATTTTATTTTAACCACCGCTAAGAATATCAAGTTTTTATTTTTCTTTTATTTTATGATATTGTTTTTGAACTAGTAGTACATAAGCGGCGACCAAAAAAATTTCAATTTGATCGGACTTACAGTCTGGCCTCTAGAATTCAAGAAGGTACAACACATTTTAAGAAAAGTGTTAATATAAAAGAATTGTGTCCCAAAGTAATAAAACTGATATGGAGTCCTTCTATAGATGTATAACTTGTCTCATAAAAAAATCAACACATTTTAAGAAAATTAGACATACATTGTTTACAAACACATACATCTCTCACTCTCTTTCATACATTTCAAGGCAAAATTTCAAGTTGGCACATCTTAAAACATTTTGTTTACTCATATTAAATGCAAATATTTTTTACATGTGTACTACATGGAGGAGTTTCAATTTTTTTGAAATGATTTGCTATTTTTATGGATTAAATAAATGTTCAGTAATTATAAATTAATTTCCCCGTACACAAGTTTTTATTCACTATTCTCTTTTTGATATTTTTCTTTGAACTAGGAGCTTGTAAAGGACAACCACAAAAAATTGCAGCCAAATCAAACTTTAGATGTGGCCTCTATAAATTTATAAAAATTCAGAGAGGTTAATATAAAAGCATTGCACCCCAAATAATTAAGTGATGGTGTGATACAATGGTTAGGGAGGCTCGTGCGAACAAAGAGGTCATGAGTTTGAATCCCATAGATGGCACCAAGTGCTAAAATTTGTGGTGTTGGAGAAGAGGATGGGCTAGTTTATTGGAGGACTTCCCATCCATGTATATATTTTTCTGTCATTGGGTATTTTTTATGTGATTTTTAAAATCATTTTCACTGATGGTTCAACCCATAAACCGGCGGTGAAAATGATTATTTCCACCGTACAACTTCACCATCACCCCCAAAATCGGTGATGATGAGGAAGACCGTTACTGACAAAAAAAAATATGTTGTAGGGGCGGCGAGTTCACCACCGCCCACGGGTGGCAGTCGAGGCCGGCGGTAGTTAGGGTTAGGTCCGGGTTGGGGGCTACAATGGTTGTCAGCCTTATTGAAGGAGGGGTCAGTGGCAGCAGGCGGCTCGACGGTGGTGGCCGTATGTCGGCGATGGAGGATAGGTGGAGCGGGATAGCCGCCGACCTGGGTGTTGGACGACAGGTGACCAGCAACGGGGGTGAGGAGGACTAAGTTAACGGGTGGCAAGCAGCCAGGCGAGAAAGGCCTGGTTAGTAGGGGGGTATGGAAGGATGGCAGAGAATGGTGGGCAGACGGCACGGCGCTGAGGCAGCTGCAGGCCAGGAAGGAGGAGGGGTGAGGGTAGACCGGTAGAGCTCGTCGGGGGAGAAAGATGAGGAGCTGACATGGGCCGTATTGGGCTTTGAACCCATGGCTCTTATCCGGCTTCCATCCTCCTATAGGAGCCCACGATGAGCAGCACACATAGTAAATCAATGATGATCTGTTATTAGGAAGCACATAGGTCAAGAATCATGCAAATAAACTTGAATTGTGTCCGTTTGCACAACTCAACAATTTTTCATTTTAATTTCTGCACTCTTTCGTCGGAACCGTGAATGATAATCTTTTTAGACTCACATATACAAGGCTTCGAAAAACCAATTCGATGTTTGATCATGGATGTGAATATATTTGTCTCATAGAAGTGATTGTCATTCTTTGCATTTGTTGCATAACAATGGCCTAAAGAAAACAAAAACATCCGCTATATAATAATCAGTAGGGGCTCGCCCCCTCCTGTTTCATCAAAAAACAAAACCATCTGCTTGTGTGCCAAAACCTAAGCGTACAAGTCGCTACAGAGCAGCACGCTAAAACTTACAATCATCCACTTGTGTGCTAAAACCTACAATCATCAACTTGTGTGCTAAAACCTGCTAGGACGTGGTAGTATCAAACTTCAGTACGCTTACACCTCCAACTCTTGTGTCCTTGGTTCGCTGCTTCACCCAATTTCTCATTGCCAGCACCCCACTGGGGTCTACTCTGTATATATATAAAAAAGATATCTTGTTGTGATAAATTCACATATTCACTGAAGCACTATATAACTCGCATCGACTTTCCAATCTTTCTCACTTTCCAAAAACCTGCAACGACTCTTGTGCTTGTCCTTAACCTCTTCAGTTCCTTTACCTATTTCCTCTTATCTGATACTCATTTGAGGCCAATGTGATATGCACATTTCAATGCCGCTTTGGATTGAGCTGCATCTGGAAGGGATAGTCAATAGCTTCCGCAATTAGTTACCTCAGCTGTCTGTCTATCTCCATGTGAAACTACCCAAGCTTGAAAGAGAGCAGAAACTTTAGAGGCAGTAGTAGTGTTCACGGGATTTTTGGGCATGACCGCATCCCGCACATTTGTTTCATTACTCATGAATGCTTTGGACATTTGACACACAATAGTATTGCCGTTTTTTAAGAAAGGAAGCACAATGAATGAATATGATGTGCCTTTACTTTTAGTTTCGTTTCTTTTACTTTTAGCTTTGAACGGCCTGATGTTCTCGCTTTTGAAGAAGTATCATGGAGCACACCACACAAATTATCTAAAGAAGCAGAGCCAAACTTTGTTGTGCAGCACAGGCGCACAGCACCTCAGCTCGAAGCTGGGTTGATGCAAGCGGCCAGCCAGACAGGCAAAAAGAGGTGTGTAGAATGATTGTGGCCCACTGTTGGGTTGGTCCTGGGATCGAGGGTTGCAATAACCAGGCAGCCCATGTAAAAATATATTCTTATGGATACTAATATGATGTTCACAAATCACAACGTATGTTCACTACTAGACTTGTAAGAGTTGCCGAGAGTACTGTAAATGGCTGATGGAAAGAATGCTTAGTCTGTAGTACTATCATTTGCGGTCATTGTCGAAGGTAATAATTAACTGGTACACAAGGCTTTGGCAAGGGTGAAAAAAATCACCGACGATGCATTCGATTCAGCGACCACACGATGATCACTAGAAAAGTGACTTGTCACCTTCGGCCATTGATCAAAACTCTACTAGGCAATAGCTACTGATGTAGGGATGCAAGCAGGCGTGCTTGCCAACATGCAACTCTCGTCCCGCAAGAATGAACTCGCGTAAGTCTGTAGGCACCTTCATTTTTTTTTTGAAAGAACAGTACATATGCACACTCACGCACACGCATCAATATGAGCACCTATGAATATACGCACGCAAACCCTACCTCTACGAGTACCTCTGAGAGACTGGACCGGCTGTTTCGATCTTGAGATTGACGAAGTTACCATAGGCGTCTCGCTATCAACGAACACGTCGCCTACCACTGAAATAATAACGCCAGTTAAATTTTGGAATAAATCCAAAAAAATGTGACACCTGTGCTGACGGGAACTCGAACCCGAATGGGTAGATTTCAGCACAAGGAATTTTACTAGGCACCTTCATTTTTTACGTGGGCTTATGCAGTCAGCGTTTGCAAGGCCTGGGGGCTCAGCGGGCAAACCTGTGCACAACGCCTGCAGAGCCTGTAGGTCCCGCACGATATCAACTGGGGGGCACGGGGAGCGCTGTGCAGCTGCCGATTCGCGCTGCCCTCGGCACTCCGGCTAGCACCTTCTGCCCTGCCTCTCTGCTTCCTCCTTTTGTGGCCCTCCGGCGAGCTTGCCCTACTGCACGACAGAAGTGCCCATCCATTTCCTTCGGTGAGTGCTCTCTTTGGCAGCCAAGACCCCATGAATTTGCGACTCGCGGGACTCAGGGCCTCTTTAGTTTGAAAAAAAAAAAGTTTGCGAAACAAAGTTTTCAATTCTAAATCGAAGATTAGGAGGACTAAACATGATCTAATTATAAAACTAAATACACGGATGGACGAGAAATCGCGAGACGAATCTATTAAGCCTAATTAATCTGTCATTAGAGATTGTTTACTGTAGCACGACATTATCTAATCATGGCCTAATTAGGCTCATTAGATTCGTCTCGTAAAGTTACGGGGGTTATGGAATGGATTTTGTCATTAACACACGTTTAATATTCTATGCATGTAAGATTCCCTTTAATGAATAGTGAAGTTTCAAAGTTTCAAAAATTTCGTGATGATCTAAACAAGCCCTGAGTGTAG
This sequence comes from Alloteropsis semialata, assembly GCA_004135705.1. Lineage (NCBI taxonomy): Eukaryota > Viridiplantae > Streptophyta > Magnoliopsida > Poales > Poaceae > Alloteropsis > Alloteropsis semialata. The sequence continues at coordinate 49,532,632 of CM014273.1, forward strand.
GACTGCAGGTGTCTTCAATCCTGGCTTGTATGTTATTGGAAAGCCTACTCATCAGTGAATGCATGCAGGCTCCGGCAGACGCCCGTAGGTTGTTTATTTATTTACCTGCAAAGCCTAGTAGGTATTGCCGCCGCAACCGTCAACAAGCGTCCGCGGGCTCTGCAATGTTTAGCAAATTTACACTTTTCAAACTTTCACTATTCATCAAAGGGAATCTTACATGCATAGAGTATTAAACGTGTGTTAATGACAAAACCCATTCCATAACCCCCGGTAACTTTGCGAGACGAATCTAATGAGCCTAATTAGGCCATGATTAGACAACGTCGTGCTACAGTAAACAATCTCTAATGACGGATTAATTAGGCTTAATAGATTCGTCTCGCGATTTTCCGTCCATCTGTGTATTTAGTTTTATAATTAGATCATGTTTAGTCCTCTTAATCTTCGATTTAGAATTGCTACAGTAAATTTCGCAAACTTTCTTTTTAAACTAAACAGGTAAATTAACTAGCTGCTGATGCGGTGGCCCCTGGGCTATTCATGATGGTCAGAGCCTTGTCATGTTCGAAGATGCTACCTATAAATAAAATATATGGACATGTGCCGTAATCTTCTGTGCCCTGACTCATGCATGTGTTCATTACTAATTTATCTCACCTACCAACTCAAGCTCACTGTGTATATCAAAGAAACAGAACATCCATATTCACTGGTGTATATATACAAGTCTATTCTGGCACTAGCCATCTCATTTCAAATAGTTCCCATAGCCCTAGCTCATGCATATGTTCCTAGACGCCTTGGTTCAATGTGAAATTTGCATGCATCACCGCACCTTCGGAATGAGCGGCGCTAGGAAAACATATTAGGCTTAGGCATTGGCATACACAGAAAGCTGCTATGGTCGCTGCTCGTGCACATACCTCTAGTCAGGCAATAAGCCAATGTCTGTTGGCATTGCTGCTCCTAGGACCTCAATTTGTGTGTATGATCGAGGAATGAGCCGGTGACCACAAATAGTAGTGCAGCAGTACAGTATTTTTTGATCCCGTTGCTTCTGATGGACCAGAGGCGATGGTTCTCCCCATTTGGCCAAGAAACAGACAGCTGATCATTAAGCGCCCAACTCATAATTGTGTAGTATCACCGTTATAATCAAACTCTACACACACTCTCTATCGGTTATGCCATTAAAATTTATATATAAAAAAGAGAACATAAATCCTGTGGTCACTATTACTTGTGTACTACCACTACTTAGTACTACTGCTTAAACTACCGTTCATTCCCAGTCTAAGCTCTCACTGGCCTTTGTACGTCCTTGATTTTTTTTTCTTCTTTTTTTCATTAGGAAGGCTGCAAAGGGGCCTTTCGGTGCCAGCCCAGAGATCAAACCCTTGGTTGATCTTCTTTCACCCGTTTAAACCAGTAAGTACTCGGTACTCCGATCCGATGGAGGTGAATCCAACAAGTGTGTGTGTGGATATAATGACGATAATTCTAGCATACTGTATGGATCAACTATGGATGTGCACAACTAAGTTTGTAGATAACCATGATCCACACGTTCTTAATTGAACTCTGCCATATGAAGCTCCTACAAAAACGATTAACTTTGTGACGCGATGTTGTCCTCTGACCACCGAGCGCCATCCGCGGTCTAGCCCTGCACCAGCCGAGAGCCGCCACAGGGACGAGCCGAACTTGGGCCGGCACAGGGAGCAGTGTGGGGCGCTGTGGCCATGGCTGGCGGTCGATCTTAGTTTGAGGGTGAGGTGTTCGGATAGAAAAGGTAATAAGGTTGAGAAAAAAGAAAATAAGTAGGGGATGACAAGTGGGCCCATGGACGGCAGATGGAGCCCACTGATAAATGTAGCTAACATCATTATATATGGTATCCTCGTTCTTGTGACCTCCAACAAAGGATGAACCCATCATATTCAACCAAACACGAGATGAGACGGTCCCACCGAAAAACTGGGATGGGATCATCCCATCCTGCATTGTCCCCAAACCAAATACACGCTTAATGTTCTACATTGCCTACTGCACAACCTGTAGCATGCCTAATTTATATCATCTACAAACATATATAATGACATGTTCACTCCTATATAAGTCCATTCCAGCTATCCTTCATCTCGTTAAGAATAGTTTGCACGGCTCTATTTCTCGGGATCCCTTATATTTGTTTCTTGATGGCCTTGGTTCTTCCCACTATATATATTTTTTCGTCCAAATTGCCAAGCATTCCATCGAAAAATGTGGAAATGAGCGGTATCCAGAAAGCATATAAGGCCACGTTGTCACCGGTAGCTTGTGCTCATGGTCGGCGCTAGTGCCTCCAGTCAAGCAAGCCCCCAGATCTTCAAGGGCTCCTACTGCCGAACCTCAATTTACTTGTATCTTTGTGGAAGGAGAAAGTGACTTTGTGGAAGGAGGTAGTGACTGCAAATAGTAATGCAGCAGTGAACTACTATTTGGATCCCATTCCTGCTCATCTACGCGCAAGAGTCGTGGTTCTGGTTCTCCCACTTTTGCCGAGGGAACCCACGGCTGTCTTGCTCTGAGTAGAAGTGCAAGTCATGAAACATCTATATACTTCTTGCGTCTTCGAACTCTACACGCACATGCTAAGCTGGTAGTTGTAATAAATAAATAATATCGGCATATGCAAGATGCCCTGCAGTTAAAAACAGAAATAAAGAAATCATGAGGTAGATTCGAGCTAAATTTACGTCACCTCACCAATCAAATCAGACCCCTTTGAAGATATATATATACACCTGTGCTCCACAACTATTCTACTCTTTAAACTGCCGTTCACTCCCACACTGTAAGCTCTCGGGGCCACTTTTACCTGTTCTGTTACCATGAAGCGGCCATGCTCTAAGCTGAATCCGACAAGATTGTGTCTGCAAGTCGAGTCAGCAGCCACCTTCGGATCGAGAGGCATTGGGAAGACATATTCCGCAGCCAAATCAGCTTCAGGGTATTTGCATTGGATCTCTAGTACTGATGATGCCCAAAATTGCTAAACTTTAGCCAACGGGTGGCGCTAAAGTTTAGCCACCTATACAAACAGAAGTGCTAACGGGTTGCGCTAAAGTTTAGCCAAGACTCACATATTTTATCTAGGGAAAAAGTGCTAACAAATGATAAAGTTGAGCACCTCTACTTTAGCACATCCAAACAGAGACTTCGTTGGTTTGCCACCAAGGATATACGCAACCCAACCAGCTTCATTAGCTGAGTGCTAGATAATGGTCTTTAAGCTTTCTAATAAAGCTGTATTTGGTCGGAAAAAAAGTGAGCAACCAGGGCTCCAAACAATATGACACACACAGCGTTTATTTGGATCATCCTTCGTTAGGCTCAGCGATCAGGAAAAGTGACCTTTTAGCGACAACAAACGTCAAGCCAGGGCACACCAATGCTGCGCAAACTACGTACGGTGGTAGAGTACTATACTGTGCCGTTCGTTTGATCTGTTCTACGCGAATAAAGCATACATAGCATGGCCCAAGTCCCAATTCTAAATGGGAGCATCGGAGATATGCTAGTTTGAAGCTGCTACACTAAGGACATGGTACGACTACTTAGCTATGTTCTAGATAACCAATGCCAAACTGAGCAACCACTAGAGGCCAAACAGTAAACAATATGCTTGTGTATTTGATAGCATTCAGATGATATACTACAAACTTTCAAGATTGATCATCAGTTGTGGTGCTTGGCTACAACCAAAAGGGACAGAAAACTCTGGGTCTTGAAAGAGTGGAGGATCTGGGCTAATTTAGCAGGGTCGGGTCTCCTAGTTTTCTTTGTTCCTTTTAAAAGTTCCGATTTGACTTATCACACCTTCCATTTGTAGTCCAAGATGGGGAGGTGTGTCTGAATTGGACCTTTTTATCTCTCTCTATACAAGATGCGCAACTCAAAAAAAATCTAACCAATTCCAAAGCATATTTTTTCTATTTGTGTCAGTCATAAGTGACTGTTAACATGGTTAATTGGTCAGGTTGTGGTGGCTGGCTATGTCCTTTAACCTCGCATATTTATTGGCAAGATTTTGGATAATTTTGTCTTCTCCCTCTATTTTTTAATACATGTTGTATTATATTTGTCCTAAGTCAAATGTATACAACTTTGACCAAATTTATAGAAAAATATAACAATATTTACAATATCAATCCTATATACTTTCAAATATATTTCGTGATTGATCACTACTGGAAAATGTAATTAGCCTGTGGGTACAATACCGACAGGAAAATACTCAAAAACCGACAGGACAATTGAAAAACTATTTCCTTGTCGGGCCACCGACAGGGAAATACCGAAAGGCCAGGAGCGACAGGGAAAACCAAATTTGCTTGTCGGTGCTCCGACAGGATTAGTTTCCCTGTAATTAGCATTTTTTTTAACACTCGGCAAACCCTATTTTTGCCGAGTGTTTTTTTTGACACTCGGCAAAGTCATAATTAAAACCACATTTTGAAGTAGTAAATCAATTCAAATTAAAAAGTTTTGAACTACAAAGTTGTATAACTTCTCAAGATGCTGAACTTTTAGTTTGGTCATTTCTTCATTCGACAAATTCATATGAATATTGTTCACAAAATCTAGATCTCTCGTAGAGTTTCCTGAAACTATAAGAGAGATCTATAAGATTTGTGAACAATGTTACTCTCACTACATCGGATGAAGAAATGTCATATATCAAAGTTGTAGATCTTTAGAAGTTATACAACTTTGTAGTTTAAAATTTTTTAATTTGAATTTGTTTTGCTAATAAAAAGTACGTTTGTAGTTCTCAAAATTCAAAATTTGAGTTTTTTCAAATGACCTCGGATGAAAAAACAGTCAAAATAATAGTTGTAGAGCTCGAAAAGTTATGAAACTTTGTAGTTGACCACTTTTTCATTTGAAATCATATAGTCACCGAAAACTAAGTGTGAATGTTCTCAAATTTGAAATTCAAATTTTGTAAATGACCTCGGATGGAGAAACTACCAAAATAAAACTTATAGATTTCAAAAAGTTATAAAACTTTGTAGTTGACAAGTTTTTAATTTGAAATCATTTAGGGCCTCAAACAAGTAATTTACACTCAGTTTAGTATAATACGGTAGGAATCAAAACAATATCTAGTCACAAATGAGAGTGTGGTGCAGTGGTAGAGAAGGTCACGCGCGAGAGAGAGGTCGCGGGTTCGAATCCCGCCAACCGCGTAGCGCGCGAATTTTCCGCGAAAAATGGCGCGACTTGCGACTTGATGGCTTGGATGGTTGGAGTCCTTCCCACATTGGAATAAATTTTTTTTGCTATTATTTTCGGTTTTTTTGAGCACTGGAAACCGGCTGTTTGCCGAGTGTCAAATAGCACTCGGCAAAGGGTTTGCCGAGTGCCCGAAAAAAGACACTCGGCAAACAGCTCTTTGCCGAGTCACTGTTTACCGAGTGCTGTTTGCCGAGTGTAACACTCGGCAAAGTGTTTGCCGAGTGTATTTCGGCCTTTGTCGAACAGCCGGGTTCCCGTAGTGGTCCTTCTGTCACTATTAAATGTGGTACAGCTATATTATGTCACCTCGTCAGTCAAATCAGAATTCCATTGTGACCAATATATTTATCGAGTTGTGATCTAAAACTCTCACTCCTGAGACTGCCCGTTCACTCCCACACTCGCTCTAAGCTCTCGTGGCCCGTTTTACCTGTTTCTTCGTTACCAGCAAGTGAGAGATCTCAAATGGAGTTGAATCTTGGGAATGAGCGGCATTGGGAAGACATGTTCCGCAGTTGTGAACGCAGCACCATTTTGGTTTGCCACTAAAGACATACGATTCCTTAGCTAAGATAACCACTGCCAAACTGTGCAACCACCAGAGCTCCAAACAATGGTACACATTGACATTGCTAGCGTTGTAGATGCATGTCGTCGCCTCAGCACATCAAATAGTGTTTCCGCGGGATGTGCCAGCACGCTGGAAGTAGGCATCGTGGAAACAAGTTGAAGACACTTCCCTTCTCAAGGCTACATATGACGGCCAAGCTAAGTGTGGTGGGCAGTGCCATCCACCTCCATAGGATCAGTGATCAGAATCAGATACATGGAGTACTACTGCCGTTTGATCTGGTCTACGCCAGTAGAAAACAGCATACATGTCTTAAAGAGCAAGAAGAAATTGTAGAAAGGAAGGAAAAAGTTGTGTTGTTTTCTAGCTCATCTTTTTGCCGTGCAAGCTCGTGTGGGAACCGGATAATTGTGGACTTTGTGATTCCATGGCCGGCCGGCGTGCCTTCTCTTCCTTTTCCCTTTCTTTTCTCCTCCACGCCCCTCTCCGCCTATTGCGACAGCGGCAGCCACGGCCGCCCATGGCGGTCCGAGAGGGAGGGTGAACGTCGCCGTGAGGCCTCTCGCCGGTGTGCGCGCTCGCCCGAGGATGAACGCGCCGCCGTCGAGCGGCCTTGCGACGGCGCTGGAGCCCGAGCAGTTCGCCGACCAAGCAGAGCGGTGGCGGCGGCGGCTCAACTTCACACGGGCGTCTTCTTGACATCCAGTGGTGGTGGCTTACCGTAGAATTTTTTTATTATTTAATTCTTTTTAAACTGAAATTTTAAAAATAACCCTGACCGAACTATATTTCCAACAAATAACCCTTTTGGTCGTGCCACAGGTCGTGGCGCGACTGCGAGTCGCGCCACATGCTGTGGCGCAACTGGCCTGCCACGTAGGTCGGCCAGGGCGCGGCGGCCAGCACGGCGGCTAACATGGTTGGGCGAGTCGCGCCACATGCCTTGGTGCGACTCAGTCGCGCCAAAGGTCGTGGCGCGACTTGCCTATATACAGGCAGGCGCCCGAACCCCTTTCTTCTTCCTCTGGCCCAGTTGGTCGCGCCAGGAGGCATGGCGCGACTCAGCAGCTCACTTGCATTTCCATTGTTTTTTGTCCAGACGCGACTAGTAGCTACCCAACTGGCCTACCCAGACGTACCTGGTACTTTTGCTGTGCCACGACTGGCTTTTTCAGTTATTCAGTTCTAGACTTTTCAGGGAATCAATGCTCCGCTTTTCAGGGATTCAGTGCTAGCTTTTTCATTAATTTAGTTGCAGACTTTGCAGGGAATCAGGGAATCCAATGTTACCTTTTGATGGAAAAACTTACATAGACTAAGTTCACTGAACTATGAATAGCCTATAAAATTAGGAGCCTTGCCAAATGCTCGGCACCAGTCCACACCATGTCATGGATGTATGGTCCATTGGATCCGCACCATCCACACCTAACTGTAGATGTTAGAACCCGAGATTTCTATGGTGACCATAATGCCTTACCATGCGAGTTCTGGCCTAAATGCCACCATGGTGACCATAATGCCTTACCATGCGAGTTCTGGCCTAAATGCCACCATGGAGATGACCATGTGTTGGCTCAACAAACGGTGCTTCATTGACTGGAGTTGGCTCAAACACTTCTTTTTGGGTTAACGCTTCTCTCATTTCTTCTTCGTCTTCCTCTTCTTCTGATCCCGCAGAGATATCATCATCATCTTGCTCCTCAACATCAAATGTGCCCTCGTCGAAGTCATTGTTCACTAGACAATCATCCTCTGAATCTAGCGCATTTGCCATGTCAACATCATATTCTTCATCGTCCTCATCTTCGCCCACCTTATCATTAGTTTGTACCAAGACACTCTCACGAACTTCAACTACCAACTCAGCGCAACCAACTTGGGACCCTTTCACCAACTTCTTATAAAAAGCCCAATCTTCGTCACATGAAATTCTCATAAGCACATAATGAGCCTTTTTGTCATCGACATCGAATCTACCATGTAGGATTATTTCACTAGGTTCTTGATCAACTTGGAAAATTGAGCTACCTCGAACAAAAACTTCATCAAATGAAGGAGGGCTATCAAATCTTGTGACTTCATGCTTCATCCTCTCAAACTCTCCATTCTCATTAACCGAACCGCCAGAGAAATAACGAACTAAGCGATCCATCTACACACATTTAATGGGCACATTACCATTACCATTCATGGACTTATACAAAAACTACTAAAAGACCACGTATACCCAAATGTCAATCCACTACTTACGACAACCCTACCTAAAAACACCATTCTAAAAATGATCTACATTAAATCCTAATTCACTTTTCTTGCCTAAATTAGCAAGAATATCTACCCACTAAAATCCCATCGAAATCATTTTATGATACACAATCTATACGATACAAAAGAGTTGCCATGAATCAATTACACGATAACGCTCAACTAATCTTGCCCCTTTCGTATTAATTTACCAAATCCAACCCGAACTCTAGGTTACCATACCATAAGAAATGCCAAGGGAAACAAGCAAATGGCACAAATCTACATGGATAAAGTGGAGGAGTTACCTTCCCGGAGTGTTTTCCCACCATTTCCCCTTTGAATCCGTGGAAGAAAGAGGGGGATCTAGAGGGGGGAGGTTGGGGGCGGCGCCATGGGAGAGCTTGAGCTCGGGTCTGGGGAGAAAGAACGGGAGGAGGAAGAAGAAGGGGTCGTGGGCACCAGCCTGTATACAGGCGAGTCGCGCCATGACCTTTGGCGCGACTGAGTCGCGCCAAGGCATGTGGCGCGACTCGTCCGGCCATGTCAGCCGCCGCGCTGGCCGCCCGCGCCCCGGCCGACCTACGTGGCAGGCCAGTCGCGCCACATGCTCGCTCTTCAGTCGTGCCACGACGCGTGGCACGACTGAAGAGCGAGCATGTGGCGTGACTGGCCTGCTTGGCGCGACCAAAAGGGTTATTTGTTGAAAATATAGTTCGGCTGAGGTTAATATTAAAATTTTAGTTTAAAAAAGATTAAATAATAAAAAAATTTCCCCGTAAGACCTCCAGTTTTTCTCGCGGATTTTCTTCTTCTAGTGTTAGGGTTTGAATCTTTGTTGTTCTTTCTCTGGTTCTTCGATTCGAGATCGAAATCGCCATTGTTATGTTCTTTTCTTCGATTGGAACCAAAACTTTCTTTCTACCCGAATTAGATTCGGTTCATTCTTTTTACGTTCTTCTCGGTTCGAGATTGATTGTACTTTTCTGCATTTCTATTGCAGATTCTTCCCCAAATGGATCTACTTGCTAGATCCAGCAAACTAATACCATTGTTAAATTCTTTGGATCGGCTAGGAGTAGATCAATGGGTAATCTTTATATTAATTCATGAACAACATGTTTACATCTGAGAACTCATGAACAGAGAGGAAGAGAGATTAACCGTAGGGCTTGAAGTAGATCCGGCCATCGCAGTGCAGGGCGACGGTGAGGTCGATGTAGCCGGTGACAACATCGGCGACTGGTGGTGCTTCCCGCCGCTGGCTGCGCACCCTCTAGATCGGCTTAGGGTTAGGACAGTGGAGGTGGTGGCAGCAGTGAACCTCGTGCTAGAGCCGCCGGACCCCACCTCTCTTTATATTGAGCACCGCGACGGGAGCCCACCAGCCATTATGGACTGGACGCCCCCGATAAGGGCGTGTGATCAAGGGCCCGACTGGCCATTGGGCCAGATCAGTGGGAGATCAAACTAACACTAGCTAGTTATGGTGTGAGGGTGCACCGGCAGGACTGATCCAATATATAGCTGGGGTTTCGAATTAGTTCATCTATCCCACTTCAACCAACGAATGAAAAAGGCAGCCAAGTTTTTCGGTCCTTAATTTGCCATGATGTTTAATTTCGGTGACACATGAGTCCAACACATGTGTGACTGCCAAATGATTGGGAAAATTGCAATAGCAGGAAAGAAATTTATTCCAAATAAAAGTACTACCCTTACCTTGGAGTATACAGTATGGATATGGACTATGGAAAAGCAACAATCATCAGCTTTGTTGGCTACACTTCTAGGCCGTGTGTTGAGTTCTCTCTTCTCTCCTAAGTTCGTTCTCACATTTTCTCTCACGGTTCATGGCCAGTAAAGCACTCCGTTAGAGATCAACAACGGGTCTGTGTGCGTCTGCACCTCGGTTTGGAATGATCGGCATTAGGAAAAGCATACCATCCCCGTTGTCCACTCGTTTTCAGATTACACAAGAATGCGATCATACAGAATAGCTGTGTGCAATCACTGGGCTTGATCTTGTGTAATGCGACCAAACATGGGGGAACGGTGGGCGTGGATGTGGATGCGGATGCGCCGTATAAATGAAGCTGCAGTGCGGTTCGAGGAGTTTGTTCTGCTTGCTGAGACATCACTGATGTTTATATCATGAGCTTTTTTAGGTACTCCATACTACCAATAAGTGATATATAGTATAAAAACTCACAAGCAAAGAGTAGTTTAATAATTCACTTGGATAATGTTGACGCAGAAATCAGGTCAACACACGAGAGCGCTAGATCGCACAGCAGGTAACGGGGTGCTCGCGACTTCCCTGCGCATACCGGTCAAACCGGTCCCAGGATCCGGTCAGACCGGTTCCTCCAGGAAAGCAGCAGCGAACCCTAAAAACGCCTCCCGAAAAGATCAGTCAGGGCGAACGTCGTCAGGGGTGCCCTAGGATCGGCAGGCCACCTAGGACGCCTTCAAACGTCGCGGAGACGCAGGAAGAACAGCAAGTAGGGTTGGAAAAGCTAGGGTTTGGAGATGCAAAAAGTAAAGGACAAAAGTAGTAAATTTTGATAGATTCGATTGTTGTGTGTTCAATCGGCCGAATCCCCTTATATTTATAGGGAGGGTAGGTCTTGTCCCGCAAGGAAACCAAGTTACAACTCGTTACAATCTCGGAATCCTAATTTTAGAGTCCTAGTCGGATTACAAAACGGGTAACCGGTCTGACCGGTTCCCCAAATCGGTCAGGCCGGTCTGGGCGTGGCCCACCTCTTGCGCCGTCTTTTTTCTTGCTCCTTGCGCCATCTTTTGCAATCTTCTTGATCCACGTGCCAATTTTGGTTGTCAACATATGCCCTCTGTTTTTTTGTAAAGCTTGCGTACCATAAAACATATAAGTACCAAAATTGTCTTCTAAGGGCGATGTCTTACACAATTCATCGGCCATTATATTTTCTAAGGGCGATATTGTAACACCCAAAATTCCATCACATAAATTGTAATCAACCCTTGTGTTTTTCTTTTAGGGCTTAAATAAATTTTCTTTTATTTAATTAAAACATTGGCCTCTAATTATTCAAATGATACTCGAATTAATTTTAGAATCAATAAGTGTTTGATTGCATACATGCCTTTTGCATTTGAGTTTTGTTTGAGTTTGAGTTTGAAATCCAAATCCCCTTCAAAGTTCAAATCCCAGTTCAAATTCCTATTCAATTCAAACTTCAAATCCTCAAATAAAATCCAAATCCTTTCCCTTTTCTCCCCTTCCTTTCAGCCCAATCCGGCTCCCTCTCCCTCTTTCGGCCCAAAAACCAGCAGCCGGCCCACTCAACTCCCTCCCTCTCTCTGTCAATGACAGGCGGGGCCCGCTCGTCAGCTTCACCTTCAACCTCCCGCCGGTTCCCTTCCTCCCTCGAGCTGAACCCTTGGCGCCCGAGCTCGTCGCCCGGCCCTTCCCCTCGCCCGCTCGCCTCCCCTCCCACTTGCGCCCGCGTTCAATGCTCAGTGGAACGCCACCCCGACGGCTCCTCTCTCCCGCAACGGCCGCCCCACCGAGCACCACCATGGCCTTCAATGGCCGGCCGCCGCCGCCTCCTTTCCCCTCCCTCGGTGCCACTCCCGCTACTCCCTCGCGCCCTATATAAACCGCGGCACTTCCCCCCGAACATCCCCATCCCATTTCCTCTCCAATTCCGCCACCCGAGCCATCTTCCGAGCTCGCCGGAGCTCGCAAACCGCCACCACTCGTCGCCGGCCTCCACCGCCCCTTCCCCGGCAACGAGAACACCCGTGGTGAGATCCGCGTACCTCCCTCTTCCTCCCCACGCTATTTGTTTTCTTCCCCGTGGTCTGTAGCGCCGTACAGAGGTCACACCGGCGAGCTTGGGCTCTGCCCATGGCGGCGCCGCCACTGGAATCGCCGCCGGCCGCCGGAGATCATCATCCACCGTCCGTTTTCGGCCACGATCAGATCTAACCTGAGTCAAATAAGCCACATACCGGTCAACCTTGACCGTTTTGTAAAAGAGCCCCTGCACTTTCCACAAAATAACCCGCAGTCCACTTCCTATAGAAAATATTTATATCCATGCCCTTTCATCTTCAGTTTAAGCCCCTGAGCTTTTGGATATTAGAACCCGCCGTCCTCTCTGATCTTTTTATGAATCTAACCCTGTTGTTTAGGTTTATTTATGTTTTAGTCCTCGGTTTTATTACAAAACAACCCGAAAACATAGGTTTATTTGCATATTAGTCCCTGAACCTTGTAATTAGTGTATCTTCGCCGTTTTAAATCCGTTTTGGACGATTTTCACGTTCACGCGATCGTCTCTGCGTAACCTTTAGTTCTAGGTGTTTGTTTTGTGCTTTTGGTACTGTTTGTTGTACTGTTTTATTTATTTTGTTGTATGCTTGTGTGTGATCGTGTAGACGTCCCGTTCGAGGAAGGCCAGGAGCAGCAGATCGAAGAAGAACAGCAGTTTGTAGAGGAAGGCAAGTGGCCTCCTTCTTCATATTCTTCAACCCAGTAACAACATTTTAATCACATTTACTTTTATGTATTGCATTAATTTGATGGGATGCCTATTCATAGGATATACCTAGTTTTTATTCCCTCAACCTTGATACACCGGGTTTAATCATCCTTGGTGGGTAGAAATGCTCAGTTGCTTAATCTTGGGATGGTAATATCAAACTTTTGAATATGATAAACATGGTTTTATTTGTTGCTATACTTGGTTAATTACAAGATTATCTTGATTAAAGGGAACATGGAGAACCACCCAAGAAAACAGTGCAACCACAGTGTTATATGGCTCTAACCTTGGCTGATTAATTAGACTTGGGGTTGACTAGTGGCCTTACCGAAAGGGCAAGGAGGGGGACGGTGAAGGGGTCATAGCCCGGTCCTCTTGGAGGAGTAGCCTTTGCTAAGGTACGGCCTCATTAGGGAGGGTTATGGACCTCACCGTGGCCGAAACTCTAGCGGGCTGCTAGTTTAGCTTTGAGTCTTTGTAAAGGCTTCGTAGTGAACCCCTAGCCACTCACCTCGGAAGTGTTTAAGGGCCTTGCAAACCCGGGCGACATGGGGAACACGAGCTGTGGGTAAAGTGTACAACCTCTGCAGAGTGTCAAACTGATATATCAGCCGTGCTCACGGTTACGAGCGGCTTGGACCCTCACATGATAATTGAACCTAAATATGATGTTAAATTGTGGTTCCTTGGTTTTTGGATAATTTGTGGGTTCTCTCTTGCTTAATTGGGTTGGTATAAACTTATACCTAGTAAATAGGTGCTCGCTAATAAAATATGACCAACTAAAAATGCTAACCGCTGTAAGCCTTTAAACCTCTCTTGATGGCCTTGCATATTTTTCCCCCGCTTGCTGAGTACCAACCATAAGTGTACTCACCCTTGCTAAAACTGCTGTTCAGAAGAAAATGAGGACGTGGAGTACTTCAGTGACTTCGAAGAGTTCTGAGGCTTTGCGTCAACCAGTTAAGCCTGTGGAGAAGTCGTGAAGCTTCTTTCGTTTTAGGTTGTCGGTGAAACGATTAAGACCTTCGTGTCTGTTATCGCTGAGTGTAATAAAAGTTATGTACTCTCTCTTTTGTTCGTTTTGAACACTGTCTTATGATATTTTCACTGATGACGTCAACATATGTGTGAGAACGGATCCTGGCACACATATGCTATGCATTCGGTTTTGTCCTCAAAATCGGGTGTGACAGAAGTGGTATCAGAGCTGTGTTGACTGTAGGACGCAAGCCTAGGTAGAAATGGTCGAAAATAGGACTTACTATCTTAGCAAGCCTTTTCTGCTTTTTCATTTGTCCTTGTTCCTTATAAAAACTTATTTTATTTCTTGTTCTTTGTCAAAACTCTGTCTCTTTTTGAGCTTGTTCTCAGCTTTCTTTCTTGCTCTGTCAGATGGTCAGGACTAAGAGGACTGCTCGCAAAAGCACCGGAGGACGGAGTCGTATTGCTCCTGCTCAGCCTGCTTCCCCGGTCCCACCCGTGGAGGAAGAAGAGCCAGAAGAGCTCTACTACTTCGTTGAGATGGAGGATGGCCGCATCATGGAGGTCGGCCCAGACGGGAATCTGGTGACCCCGGTAGGATCACCGGCACCAGCAGCTGAAGAACCGCCAGTTGTACCTGCTCCAGAAGCTCCGGCACCTGCTGCAGCTGGTGGAGGCGATCCGGATGACTCCGGAGATGATGATGATGATGATGACGACGACGACAACGACGTCGATGGTGCCAATGGTCTGGGCAATGGCCATGGCAATGGCAACGGCAACGGCAACGGCAACAATGATGGTGGAAACCAGGGTGATGGTCCTGAAGCAGCCATACCGACTTGTGAGACTCGCACCTCCGTCAACGAGTCCGGCTACTTCTCCAGGCTGCTCCAAGATGTACTACAGGAGCTTGGCAACACGGTGCAGCCGCTCTACGTCACCCAGCGCGTCTCTCCCCCGACACTCGACAGCTACTACATCACCCGGGTCCATATCCGGGAGCGCCCTGAGGTTTCCGGTGGCATGAGGACTCGTTCGTCGCACGACTCCACTACACCTCATGCTACCTATGCTGCCTCAGTGAGTGCCGCTGCCAGGAGGGCACTGTGGTCACTCTGCTACGCCCACCGCTTGGAGTTGATCACCACCGAGTACCGTCACCTTCCTCGCCGTATCAGTGGCACAGAGGAGACAGTTGTGATGATGGGAGAACCTGATGAGCTTCGCATCAACAACCTTGCTCAGGTTGTCGCAGGGCTCAACACTGATCTGGAGGGTGCCACTACAGAGCTTATCCAGACCCATGAGGAGCTGATGGACGCCCACGCCAGGATTGCTCAGCTTGAGGCCCAGCTTGCAGGAGTGGAGCCACCCGAGGAGACGGATGACTTCCACTGCCCTTCAGACTCCCCTCCCCGCAAGAGGCTTCGCTACGGCGAACCAGGCTCCAGCACCGGTCTTCTTGGTTAGGATCATAGGATGCCTACCATGAGTTGTCTCGATAGATCCGTTCCTGTGAGAACGCGCGATGTAATAATGAATGCTGTTTGAATAAATGTTTGATTTGGAGTTTATGTTTTGTCTGGGTTGTTTTGTGGAGTGATGGCCACAAATGCATCAATAAAATAATTAAGTTAAAGTTTGTTTTAGTTCCAATCTCGGCTTTGTTCTATCTACCTTTATCAGTTGTTCAATCTTATCTGAAGCAATCTTCTAACAATCAGATGGTAAATACCAGGAGAGGCGGAGGACAGGATATTCCAAGTGTCCGACGTGCTCATATAATCAACCAACAGAATCAAGCACCACCTCCACCTCCAAATCCAGCCATGGAACAGTTCTTGGCAGCTCAGATGCAGTTGCTCCAAGACCTCACCAACACCGTGCATAATATTCAAGCTCAACAGAACCAACCACCGCAACAGCTACCCCCTCAGCCAAGAAACAAGCATCGGGAGTTTATGAGCCACCAACCACCAACTTACTCACACTCGGTGGATCCTTTGGATGCTGATGACTGGCTGAAGGTCATCAGTAAGAAGCTCGATATAACTCAGTGCAATGACCGTGAAAGGGTCTTGTACGCTGCAGGACGACTTGAAGGATCTGCATCTGACTGGTGGGATGCTTACGTCGCCGCACATGCTGATGCCAACACTATTACTTGGGTGGAATTTCGTGATAGCTTCCGCTCACACCACATTCCAGCTGGTGTCATAAAGCTCAAGAAGAATGAATTTCTGGCTTTGAAGCAAGGCAGTATGTCGGTCAGTGAGTATCGGGATAGGTTCACTCAGTTATCCCGCTACGCACCAAATGAAGTCGACGATGATGAGAAGAAACAAGATCGCTTTCTGGATGGTCTGATCGGACCACTGAAATATCAACTGCAAAGCCATACCTTCCCAAACTTCCAGAAGCTTCTAGATAAAGCTATTGGTCTCGAGAATACTCGGAAGGAACTTGGCGAAAAGAAGCGAAAGTTCCAATCTTAGGGACAATCCAGCAACAATAACCGCCCTCGTTATAACTCGCAGCAGGGATTTCAGTTTCGCTCCGGAGGACAAGGGAATTATCAACAGAATCAACAATTCCAGCACTCCTCTCAGCAGTCGCCGCGCTTCAATCAACAAGTGCAGCGTACCCCCAACCACCAGCAGAACCGCTCTGGCAATGCCACAGGTGCACCAGTGCGTACTAATCCAGTCACACCGGTCCATCCTAATGGTTGTTTCAAATGTGGTGAAGTGGGGCATTACGCCAATAACTGCCCCAAGCGTAACATGCAGACGCCTCTGAAGAACAATGCTCAGAGGTCTGGCCAGCAATCGTCCCAAGCACGTAATGGGAATCAGAACTCTCAGGGCAATAAAGGCCAGCAAAATTTCATGCGTGGTAGGGTGAACCACGTGACGGCCGAATCAGCTCAAGAAGCTCAAGATGTTGTGCTCGGTATGTTCCTCGTCAACTCAGAACCTGCGTCAGTTTTGTTTGATTCTGGTGCATCGCATTCATTCATTACTGAGCAATTTGTGGCAAAACATAACATACCTAAAAGCCTTATGAAGAAAAATCTGCTAGTTAGTTCCCCGGGCAATGAGATGAAGGCTAGTCACATATGCCCGCGGGTGAATCTGAAAATCATGGGTGTAGATTTTTCGGCAAATCTGATAGTCCTTAAGTCCAATGGTATCGATGTGATTCTTGGAATGGACTGGTTAACTAAATGTGATGGAGTTATTCAGTGTGCCAAAAAGTCAGTGCTCTTAACCAACTCTCAAGGGAGCAGATTGAGTTCACGGTTAACAACTCATCCAAAGAAGAAGGAATTGTGAATCAGGTCAAGGGAACATCTTTGGAAGAAACCAAGGTTGTGTGTGACTACCCCGACGTATTTCCGGAAGACTTACCAGGTATGCCACCCGATCGTGATATCGAGTTCCGAATTGATCTTTTACCTGGTACTGCACCCATATTTAAAAGACCATACAGATTGGATGTTAAGGATTTGAATGAATTGAAGAAACAAATAGAAGAATTATTAGGCAAAGGTTTTATCCGTCCTAGTTCATCACCATGGGGTGCCCCTGTTATCTTTGTCGATAAAAAGGATGGCACCAGAAGAATGTGCGTAGATTACAGGTCTCTCAACGATGCAACTATCAAGAACAAGTACCCCCTACCCAGGATTGAGGATCTGTTTGATCAAATGAGAGGTGCTAAGGTATTCTCCAAGATTGATCTACGATCAGGTTATCACCAGTTGAGAATCCGACCGGAAGATATCCCTAAAACAGCCTTCACCTCTAGATATGGACTATATGAGTACACTGTGATGTCATTTGGATTGACAAATGCTCCAGCATATTTCATGTACTTGATGAACAAAGTGTTCATGGAATACCTTGACAAGTTCGTGGTAGTGTTCATCGATGATATCTTGGTGTTTTCTCGAAACGAAGAAGAACATGAAGAGCACTTGAGATTAGTGTTACAAAAGCTCCGAGAAAATCAGTTGTACGCCAAACTAAGTAAATGTGAGTTTTGGTTAAAGGAAGTTTCTTTTCTTGGACATGTTATCACTGATGGAGGAATCAAAGTTGACCCAAGTAAAGTTCGAGATGTGTTGAACTGGAATCCACCTAAGAATGTGCCCGAAATCAGGAGTTTTCTTGGACTAGCTGGTTATTACCGCAGATTTATTGAAGGCTTCTCAAAGATAGTGAAACCTCTCACTTCGCTATTGGAAAAAGAAAGAGAGTTCAAATGGGATACAGCATGTCAGACTAGTTTTGAAGAGTTGAAAAAGAGATTAACTACTGCTCCTGTTCTGATAATGCCCGATATCCACAAAGGGTTTGATGTCTACTGTGACGCTTCACATCTAGGTCTCGGATGTGTGTTGATGCAAGAAGGAAAAGTGGTAGCTTATGCATCCAGATAGTTAAGAAAGCATGAGCAGAACTACCCCACCCACGACTTGGAGTTAGCCGCTGTTGTGCATGCATTAAAGATATGGAGACATTATATGATTGGAAATAAGTGTCAAATCTTCACCGATCATAAGAGTTTAAAGTACATCTTCACTCAAAGGGATCTTAATCTGAGACAACGCAGATGGTTAGAACTAATCAAGGATTATGACTTGGATATCCAGTATCATCCCGGCAAAGCAAATGTTGTGGCAGACACTTTAAGTCGGAAAGGTCAAGCTAATATGGCTCTAGCACGATTAATGCCTCAAGAATTATGTTGGGAAATGGAACGACTCAACTTAGGCATTCTCACTCATACTGAAGCTATGACTATGGAAATTGAGCCTACTTTAGAACAAGACATCCGAAAAGGACAATTAACAGATGCTAAGATCAAAGAAATCAAGACTCAAATTGGTTTGGGAAAAGCTCCAGAATTCACTGAAGATGATCAAGGAACTATTTGGTTTAGAAAAAGAATTTGTGTACCTGACATCGACCATCTTCGTGAGCTTATATTGAAGGAAGCTCATGATTCGGCTTATTCCATTCATCCTGGCAGTACAAAAATGTACCAAGATTTGAAAGAGAAATATTGGTGGTATGGTTTGAAAAGAGATGTAGCAACACATGTGGCTTTGTGCGATGTATGCCAGAGAGGAAAAGCAGAACACCAAAGGCCAGCCGGTTTACTTCAGCCATTGAAAGTACCTGAATGGAAATGGGAAGAGATCGGTATGGATTTCATTGTTGGATTACCTCGCACTCGAGATGGCTACGATTCGATATGGGTTATTGTGGATAGGTTAACCAAAGTTGCTCACTTCATACCAGTCAAAACAACATATACAGGAGCCAAGTTAGCAGAACTGTATATGTCAAGGATTGTGTACTTACATGGTGTCCCAAGGAAGATAGTATCCGACCGAGGCACTCAATTCACATCACGCTTTTGGCAGAAGCTACATGAATCAATGGATACGAAGCTTAATTTTAGTTCCGCATACCATCCACAGACAGATGGACAAACTGAAAGGACTAATCAAATTTTAGAGGATATGCTAAGAGCTTGTGCCTTAAAGCATGGAGGTAGTTGGGATAAAAGTTTGCCATATGCAGAATTTTCTTACAACAACAGCTATCAAGCAAGTCTCAAGATGGCTCCATTTGAAGCTCTATATGGAAGAAGGTGTAGAACACCGCTATACTGGAGCCAGACAGGTGAAAGTCAAGTCTTTGGACCAGAAATCTTGCAGGAAGCCGAAAGACAAGTCCAGATAATCCGAGATAATCTCAGGACAGCTCAGTCACGACAAAAGAGTTATGCTGACACCAGAAGAAGAGAATTGACCTTTGAGGTAGGAGATTATGTGTATCTCAAGGTGTCACCTATCAGAGGTCTCCACAGATTCAAGGTCAAAGGAAAGTTATCACCTCGCTACATCGGACCTTTTCAGATCTTGGAAAGGAAAGGTGAAGTAGCATATCAGCTGGAGTTACCCGAGCGATTGTCAGAGGTTCATGATGTGTTCCACATTTCTCAGCTGAAAAAGTGCTTGAGAGTACCCGAGGAACAACTGCCGCTGGAAGAACTCAAT
>CM014273.1:49553464-49604299 GCA_004135705.1 Alloteropsis semialata
TTGCAACTTCTTTATCATTGTTTATCCCTGCTCTACAAAAGAGTGCTCCTGCTTCATCGGTGATTCCTCTGTTTAGAAGAGTAGTCTACTTACAGTGCTTGGTATCTTTTCCTACCTTTAGGATCTCTTCTCAGATCACAAGGTTGACGAAGCTAGGAGATGGTGAATTTTAGGTTGGTTTTGCAAGCAGTTCAGTAATTCTGAATCCATTGGTATTTAGTACGTGTACTCAATAATAAATATGTTGTCCCAACTCTCATATCCAACCAGTGAATTCTCATCTTAAATTGCAGTAATGAGTAAACTGTTGTTCATCTGGAACAACTTTTTTCTCTTCCAGTGTCAGCAGCAGCGTGTCTCTGTATCTTCTGTCTTCACTTGTAATGTATTATTTGATTAATTAGACTTGGGGTTGACTAGTGGCCTTACCGAAAGGGCAAGGAGGGGGACGGTGAAGGGGTCATAGCCCGGTCCTCTTGGAGGAGTAGCCTTTGCTAAGGTACGGCCTCATTAGGGAGGGTTATGGACCTCACCGCGGCCGAAACTCTAGCGGGCTGCTAGTTTAGCTTTGAGTCTTTGTAAAGGCTTCGTAGTGAACCCCTAGCCACTCACCTCGGAAGTGTTTAAGGGCCTTGCAAACCCGGGCGACATGGGGAACACGAGCTGTGGGTAAAGTGTACAACCTCTGCAGAGTGTCAAACTGATATATCAGCCGTGCTCACGGTTACGAGCGGCTTGGACCCTCACATGATAATTGAACCTAAATATGATGTTAAATTGTGGTTCCTTGGTTTTTGGATAATTTGTGGGTTCTCTCTTGCTTAATTGGGTTGGTATAAACTTATACCTAGTAAATAGGTGCTCGCTAATAAAATATGACCAACTAAAAATGCTAACCGCTGTAAGCCTTTAAACCTCTCTTGATGGCCTTGCATTTTTTTCCCCCGCTTGCTGAGTACCAACCATAAGTGTACTCACCCTTGCTAAAACTGCTGTTCAGAAGAAAATGAGGACGTGGAGTACTTCAGTGACTTCGAAGAGTTCTGAGGCTTTGCGTCAACCAGTCAAGCCTGTGGAGAAGTCGTGAAACTTCTTTCGTTTTAGGTTGTCGGTGAAACGATTAAGACCTTCGTGTCTGTTATCGCTGAGTGTAATAAAAGTTATGTACTCTCTTTTGTTCGTTTTGAACACTGTCTTATGATATTTTCACTGATGACGTCAACATATGTGTGAGAACGGATCCTGGCACACATATGCTATGCATTCGGTTTTGTCCTCAAAATCGGGTGTGACAGATATTCAAATATCGGCCGTATGCCACTTCATGCCTCTTGCTAAACACTTGGATAGTACTTTTTCAAGTACCTTCCATTCAATGCCTTAGCCAAACGTCCTCCTTGCAGCGTCTCCACCATATAGGAATTCCCACCATTGATCTTGAATACTCGATATGGACCTTCCCAACTTGGAGACCACTTGCCAAATTTATTATCTTTAGTACCAAGTGGCAAAATTGTTTTCCATACTAGATCACCAACTTGAAAAGTCTTCTCTTTAACCTTCTTGTTGTATGCTCTAGCAACCCGGATCTTGTCTTTCTCAATTTTCTTAAGAGCTTGCAAACGCTTATCGGTCACTTCATCAATGTTGTCCATCATAAAGTCATAACATTCACCAACTGAAAGCTTATTTTGTTTAACAAGTCTATAAGCGTCCAGATTTACCTCAACGGGTAAAACGGCTTCCTGACCGTAAACAAGCTCAAAAGGAGTGACTTTAGTAGCACCATGTCTAGATATGCGATGAGCCCATAAAGCTTCAGACAAGACTTCATGCCATCTTCGGGGATTCTCCTCTATCTTCTTCTTAATCAACTTAATCAAAGTCTTATTACAAGACTCGGCCTGACCATTGGCCTGAGCATAGCATGGAGATGAATTGAGCAACTTGATCTTATACATATCGGCAAAAACTCGCACTTCTTTAGACATAAAAGAAGTACCTTGATCCGTAGTTAAAGTTTGTGGAATGCCGAATCTGTGAATAATATGCTCAGTAATAAACTCAATTACCTCCTTATGGGTCATATTCTTGAGAGGAACAGCTTCGGTCCATTTAGGGAAGTAATCCGTAGCAACCAACACGAAGCGATGACCCTTTGAAGAAGAAGGATGTATCTCTCCAATGAAATCCAATCCCCATCCTCGGAAAGGCCATGGTTTAATAATAGGATGAAGTAATGCAGCAGGCACCATCTGAATATTACCAAATTTCTGACATTCTTCGCATCCTTTGTAGTAACGAAAACAATCAGTCATCATAGTAGGCCAATAGAAGGCAGCTCTTCTAAGTAACCACTTCATCTTCAGAGCCGATTGATACGTTCCACAAATTCCTTCATGAACTTCACCCATGGCCACTCTAGCTTGATCAGCATCCAAACATTTAAGTAATAAATCATCGGCGGTGCGATGATGCAACTCATCATCAACTAAAGTATATTTAAAAGCCAAACGCCGAATTTTTCTGTCCGTTCCAGAACTGGGATTCTTCAAATATTTAATAATGGGCGCTCTCCAATCATCCACTTCGGCTTTTTTATTTTGAGGATTTTCAACAGCCGAATTTGGAACAGAAGACGCCGGACCGGTCTGACCGGTCTCTGGACCGGTCTGACCGGTCTCCGCAGCGATCTGACCGGTCAGGTCTGGAACTGCTGCGAGCGCTAGAACTTCACTTGTGACATTAGCAATCAACGGCCTTTTTCTATGAAAGTGTCTCTTTTGGACATTATAGCCGGATGCTTGCTGTGCCAAAGTATTAGCTCTAGGATTTTCACATCTTGGAACATGATATATGGTGAATTCATCAAAATATGGAACAATATCAAGGCACTTGTCAAGATAAATATTCAATGAACTTTCTAAACATTGACACACCTTAGATACTTGCTGCACAACCAGTAATGAATCACCAAAAGCTTCAACATGTTTTACTCCCTTGTCATGCAAAATTTCTAATCCGAATAATAAAGCTTCATATTCGGCTTGATTATTTGTGCACTCAATTTCTAATTGGCTAAGAGCTTGAAAAACAGCTCCATTAGGAGAAACAAGAACAATTCCAATTCCACATCCGTTCTTGCAAACCGATCCATCAAAATGCAATTTTCATGGAGTAAAAGTCATGTAATCAATTTCTAAATCATGCTCATCATTAATTCGATGTTCAACAATAAAGTCAGCTACAATTTGGTCTTTCATAGATTTCAAGGATTCACAAGCCAAATCATATTCAATAAGTGCATATGCCCACTTATCGATTCTTCCGCTCAAAATCGGTCTATGCAACATATACTTAATAACATCGGCTTGACATGCCACAATGCAAGTACTAGATAAAAAATAATGCCTCAATTTTGTACAAGCATAATATAAAGACAAGCATAATTTCTCAACAGGTTTGTACCTTGTTTCCGCATCCAAAAGCCGTCGACTCAAATAGGTAATAATGTACTCTTTGCCATCTGTCTCTTGAGTCAAAACAGCCCCAATAACATTATCTTCGGCCAAAATATAAAACCTAAATGGCACCCCATTTTTAGGCGCTTTAAGCACAGGCGGCGAAGATAAGTACTTCTTGATTTCCTCAAAGGCCTCTTGCTGCTTTGCCCCCCAAGTAAAATTGGCTTTATTCTTTAACCGAAGTATAGGAGTAAAAGCACTAACTTTTTTGGACAAGTTAGAAATAAACCGCCTCAAGTAATTAACTTTGCCCAAGAACTTTTGTAAATAATGTTTGCAAGTAGGCGCTTCAAATTTATCAATAGCTTTTATTTTCTTAGGATCTATCTCTATGCCCCTTTCATGAACTATGAAGCCTAAGAATCTTCCAGCTGATACACCAAAAGCATATTTCAATGGATTCATCTTTAAACTATACCGATGCATTCTTTCAAAAGCAAGACGCAAATCAGCCAAGTGAAAATTTAATCCAGCCGATTTGACAACAATCATCAATATAGACTTCTAGGATAACACCAAGTAAGTCATGAAAAATCAAATTCATTGCTCTTTGATAAGTAGCGCCGGCATTCTTTAAACCAAAAGTCATCACAACTCATTCAAATAAACCAACAAAACCGGGACATTTAAAGGCCGTTTTGTACACGTCTTCCTCGGCCATAAAGATTTGATTATATCCCGCATTGCCATCAAGAAAGCTAATAATGTTATGTCCAGAAGCATCATTAATAATCATATCGGCTATAGGCATAGGATATTCATCTTTGGGAGTTGCTCTATTAAGATCTCTAAAATCAATGCACACTCTAATCTTATTAGAACCCTTCTTCTCAACAGGCACAATATTAGAGATCCATTCAGCATAGCGACATGGCCGAATAAACTTAGCTTCAAGCAAACGATTAACCTCTTCTTTTATGCGATCATAAAACAAAGGATTAAATCGTCTATTGCCTTGTTTATATGGCCTAAAACCAGGTTTAATCGGTAATCGATGTTCAACTAATTCACGACTTAAACCAGGCATCTCATGATACTCCCAAGCAAAACAATCAGAATATTCTTTCAACAACTCGATTAATTCAACTTTATATCGGCTTTCAAATTTCTGTTTACAAAAGTCGGCCTTGGTATAGAACCATCACCTATATCTATCTTCTCTAAAGGATCAGCCGATGTAAACCCTTGTCCTAATTTCTCTACTTCTTCAAAATCATTAATGGCTTCACATGCATCGTTCATGTTTGACCGATAATGCTCCACCCTTTCCTTTAGCCACTTCTCGCTTGCATCCATCTACTCTTCATTATCTGAATCAACCGATCTTTGAACCGGCCTTAGAGCAGCGGACACAAAGCCATCCTTAGTACAAGCAAGAAACTCAAAGTCCAAAATATCAATCCCGGTCAAGCACCTGACATTATCATGAGTTCCCAAAATAGATGCATCGGCCATAGCAACACATGCTGAAGTATCCACATGAACCACCTCAACTTCGTCACCAACTCATTGAATTAAGTATTGATGCAAGGTAGAAGGCACACATTGATTTGCATGGATCCAATCGCGCCCCAAGATAACACTAAAGTTACCTTGCACCTCCGAGATGAAGAAAGCAGTCACCAGCGTCTTGCTTCCAATGGTAAGCTCCAATGATGCAACTCCCTTGGCGCTCATCAGTTCTCCTCCTCCAACGCCGCTGATCGTCATGCTCGTCTTGATCAGTTCGCTGTCCAAACCTCCCAACTTCTTGTACAAAGTGTATGGCATGAGGTTCACAATAGCACCACCATCAACAAGCATCCTAGAAATCGGCTTTCCCTTAATGTGACCCTTCACATAAAGAGCTTTTAAGTGGTTATCCGATTCTGAGGGCCTCTGAAACACGGCGTTCTTGGGAGCAAAATCAACTTGAGCCACCCGTTCATCATCTCCGACAAAGCAATAGTCGGCGTTCAAATAGATAACATTGACGTCCATGTCCGTCCTGCTAGGTGAAGGCTCAAAGTCAACAGCTTCATCATCATTGCCCATCTGAACATCTGAAATTGCAGTGGGCGGAATTGAAACCTTAGCCGAAGAAGAAAACGAGACACCGGTCTGACCGGTCAGGGAAACCGGTCTGACCAGTTACGGCCAGCTCAGCCGACTTCGCCGCAGATGGCTCGACCTTTTCTGGTTCTTCAGCTTGAATATCTTGGGCACCAGAACCATCCTTAGAACTCTGACCAACTGGTGGAATCATCGGCTTAGCCTTATTGAACAACTCCACCCGCTTCTTAGCCGATTCTTCCTCCCTTTGCTTCTGAGTGCGCAACCGCTGCAATCTCCTCTTCTGAGAATGAGTCAAGCCAGGAGGACACCACTTTGGCTGCGTGTACTGAGGCAAAGGAACCTTTTTTACGGCCGAAGTACCAATAACATTAGGTGCGTCGGCCATCGATGAATCAACTGCCATAGAGCCAATTTGAATTACACATTTTACAACTGGCTTCGGAATATCAGGGGCAGGCTCTTCCTTCTTCTGCACGGGGCGATACTCCTGCTTAGCCGGCTCCTTGCACGGCCTCTTCTGGAAACCGGTCTGACCGGTTGGAGGGACCGGTCTGACCGGTCCGTGCTGTTGGGGCACGAACACCGGCCTCTGTTGGGCACCGGTCTGACCGGTCAAGGGAACCGGTCTGACCGGTTTGTGCTGCTGTGGCACAAACATCTGCCTTGGTTGATTATTCGCAGGCCGAAGCTGTAGTGGATTCATCCTTGCATGCATAGGAGCCCCAGGCCGTGGTTGGTTTGGTACAGGACAGTAAGGCACATACATAATACCATCCCTCCAAATAGGTTGAGGGGGAGGTTGATACGGCCTCCATGGCTTGGAAGGACCAGCACCATTGAATGAGCTTGGGCCTTGATTCCACTACCCTCTTGGTGCCTTCATCACACCAGAATTCCTTGGTGGCGAACTTGGTCTCTTTTTTGGTGGCCGATCTTGTTGAACGGACACATTGTGCATGTGCTTAGCCATGACTTGATCAAAGGTCGCCTTCGGCTTGAAAGTTCTCCCCCTGATCTTTGTCCTAGTTCGTCTTTCAAGTGCCAACCTCAGGACGTTTAGGCACAAAAGTTTGGACCGGCCTTTGGGCCGGACCGGTTTGGCCTGGGCAGGGACAACCGGCCTTTGATCCCGCGCTTGAGAGCTGGATTCTCCCCTAACTTCAGAATTCTTCACTATAATAGTCAAGATCTTCTTTCCATTAGGAGTTTGCTTAAGTACAACTTCTCTCCCAAGCACTTTGTCTTGTTCCATCACCCTCCTTGGTTCTCCAATCACAACATTCTTGCCTCCTGTCGTATCGGCATTGTCGGGCCGAACCAACATCTTGGCATCCTGCAGATCCATGGTATTGACCATCATGTTGTTGACTGGAAACGGGCGCTTATCAACTTGCATCTCATTCAAAATCAATCGTCCATCATTTACAGCCGATTGAATCTGTCGACGAAACAAATTGCAATCATTAGTCGCATGAGAAAACAAATTATGAAATTTGCAATAAGCACGCCGCTTTAACTCCTCAGGTGATGGAATATTAAAGGAACATTTGATATATCCATTCTTATACAATTCATCAAAAATTTTATCGCATTTAGATCACATCAAAAGTAAACTTTCATCTCCTCCTGCCGATTCCTATGAGTCGGCTTAAGAGATGTGCAAGTAAAAGCTTTATGGATGCTGGCCATACAAATTCAGCAGCCAACACCTCATGAGATTCTTCATCGGAGCTACTAGAATCATATTCTACATTATGCACTTTAGCTCGATGAGCTCTATGGCTTTTTTTTAAGTCTTTGCTTCGGCTTTCAGCAGTCAAAGCTCTTTGATGCACTTGGTTTACACTAAAGAACTCAAAGCTCTCTAATTTCTCCTTGATGTGAGACCGTAAACCATTAAAAGCCAAATCAGCAAGATCCTTTTCGGCAATGGTAACACCAAAACAACGGTTTTTAGTATCACGGAAACGTTTAATATAATCATTAACCGTTTCATCACGTGATTGCCTAACCGATGTGAGATGTGACAATTTAAGCTCATTACTGCCAGAAAAGAAGTGATCATGAAATTTTGCTCTAACTGTTCCATGAAGTAATAGAATGAGGAGCTAATGATGCAAACCATGAGAAAGCTGTACCAGTTAGAGACAAAGAAAATAAACGCACTTTTAAAGCCTCACTAGAGCCAGAATCGCCTAGTTGTGCCATATATTGACTTATATGTTCAAAAGTGCTTTTAGAATCCTCCCCATTAAACTTGACAAAATCAAGAAGTCTAAAACCAGTAGGGAAAGGAACTAAATTAAATCGAGGAACATAAGGCTTTTGATACAACCTAGCCTTATCCCTGACGTCTACTCCCAAATTCTCTTTAAGAGCTGAAGCCAAATCAAGTTTGTACTTAGAAAATATTTTATCTAAATATTCTAATGAATTATCCTGAGAATTTGGCTATTGAGTATTATGCACGGGAGTAGAAGGTAAATTCCCCGTTTCTGATCCCCCGGGACCGGTCTGACCGGATCCAGTGACCGGTTGGTGCGGCACAATCTGATTTGCCGCATCCGACCCTCTAGGGTCGGTCTGACCGGTCACGGCGACCGGTCTGACCGGTTGATGCTGGCCAGATTGATTGGCTGACATCATCCCCTGCATCTGTTGGCCGTACCTTCCAAAAAGCTCGTAAGGTATTGGGCCTTGTGAAAAAATTTTTTGCACTAGTGGCGGTACAGAATATCCATAGTTTGGATTTTGCGGGGTGAAATTTACAACTTCATTGTTAATTCAGCCATGGTTAACCGAATTAGGTAAAGTTCCAAACTGTTGAGGCGCAGCAGGCCGAGTAATCATTGAATTAGATGGTGTAACACATTGGCCTTCAAAATAAATCAACGGCATGCCATATGTAGGTTGCTCTACGGGCTTTGCTACCGATGCTTTAAAATCAGGCACTATAGGAATTTTAGGAATTAAAAGATTAGGATCGGCGGCAGGTGGTTCAGCCAAGGGTTGTTTGCCTTCTGATTCTAAATGCTTTTTCATCATCCAATTAACCAAATTAACATTGTTTTCGGCCAATTTATCCTCCATATACTTAAAGAAAACTTCATGAGAATTTTCGTCGGACGGTACCTTAGAAGATGCTGCTGAAGGTGTAGCAGATGGATCTACTTCCTTGATCTTGGAGACCACGTCCTTGCGGTCTTTTTTGAAGTGCGATAAGTAGTAGATGCGTTCTTCTTCCGCCTTTTTCTTCAGGTACTCTTCAAGTCCTTGGCCGTCTTCAGCAGAGAGTTCGTCATTCTTGATGGTGATGATGTTCTCCAGATCGAACTCAGTGTTGGCACCCATCTAGATAAAATTAGATTGATCGGCTGCACGAACCAGATCTCCAATTCCCCAGCGGAGTCGCCAAAAGTATGTTGACGTAGAAATCAGGTCAACACACGAGAGCGCTAGATCACGCAGCAGGTAACGGGGTGCTCGCGACTTCCCTGCGCAGACCGGTCAGACCGGTCCCAGGATCCGGTCAGACCGGTTCCTCCAGGAAAGCAGCAGCGAACCCTAAAAACGCCTCCCGGAAAGATCCGTCAGGGAAAACGTCGTCAGGGGTGCCCTAGGATCGGCAGGCCACCTAGGATGCTTTCAAACGTCGCGGAGACGCAGGAAGAACAGCAAGTAGGGTTGGAAAAGCTAGGGTTTGGAGATGCAAAAAGTAAAGGACAAAAGTAGTAAATTTTGATAGATTCGATTGTTGTGTGTTCAATCGGCCGAATCCCCTTATATTTATAGGGAGGGTAGGTCTTGTCCCGCAAGGAAACCAAGTTACAACTCGTTACAATCTCGGAATCCTAATTTTAGAGTCCTAGTCGGATTACAAAACGGGTAACCGGTCTGACCGGTTCCCCAAACCGGTCAGACCGGTCTGGGCGTGGCCCACCTCTTGCGCCGTCTTCTTTCTTGCTCCTTGCGCCATCTTTTGCAATCTTCTTGATCCACGTGCCAATTTTGGTTGTCAACAGATAAAAATGAAATTAGAGATTGAAGATGTAAAAATATATATCAAGGACCAAAGTGATTTTTTAAAATATAACAATATTACAATTATGCCATTAAGTTTTCCCAAATACCCCTCTACGCATCCTCGGGGTGTCCAAAAAATATGGACAATTCGAAACAGATACGCGTATACATATATAAAGATCTGCATGCTTCCAACCGTATCTCTTTCGAACGGAAAACGCCTAACTAGATTACTAACCTATGAACATGATATGAAAAGAGAGGGGTCTTTGATGCCTCACCTTGCTATCCTGCAAAGTTATGAGTCGAGGACGGTGCAGTAGCCGATCCTGCAAAAAAACCGAACAAAATAATGTCAAATATAGATTTAGACAGCACCTCTCCTGCACGGTGAGGTTTCAAAACCTGCAATAAAACAACGGCACGATGGCCGACATGCACATATACAACAGCACGATGGCCGGCAACAACATACACACCCTGCAGGAAGTCGCGCACGCCAGGGGCCGACCAGGGCTCGCGCACGGGCACGGCAGGGTCCGGCCAAGCTCGCGCACGGCNAGGAGAGGCGCCGCCGGGGGGGAGGGCCACACTGGGGTGGAGAGCCGGCGGGGGCGGCCGCGCGGCATGTCGGGGTGGAGAGCCGGCGGTGGTGGCGCTCCACCTGTGTTTGAAAGGTGATTTTGTGGATAAGGAGGCCGGCCGAGCTGAGCGGCTAAGTGTTGAGGGCGCGGGCGCTTTGCCGTGTGCCCTTAATCTAGCACTCGGAAAAGGCAAGGTGTGTCGAGTGCCCTTGATTTGGCACTCGGCAAACCCAGTGTACCCAGTGTTTGCCGAGTGGCAGGTCAAGAGCACTCGGCAAAGGACTTTTCCATATTTCATGCATTTATACACAACTATTTGATGCTCTTATTTGATAGTCCACAAAGATGAGAGCCATATTTTGTAAAATTCACTCAACAATTCATATTTGATGCTTCTACAAAATTGATTCCATTATTTCATGCAGTTATATCAGAAATACATAATTTATATATATTAAAACTTTATCATTGCACTTAATACATTAAAATTATCAAACGGCAGAAAACTACAAAAATTTCATATGAAATGAACTATGTTGTCTATTACCTATAGAAAAAGTTTTAAAGTGAAAACCTAATTGGACTGTCACTTTGACTCCAAATATTACCCAGTCCTTCTCAACTCTTTGATTCTTGTTCGGAGATGTTCTAGTTTGTAAGCATTGTACATGACAACTTTTTGCAAAACCTTCTCTATTTTTTACCACAGCCTCCATGTATGATACCATGAGCTCTTGACAAATCTCATGATTTTCAGACTTCATTTGATTTTTCTAGAATTTAAAAACAATCCAGACAAACGTAAATCGGCATGTTTTGTGAAGAAGATGTTCTAAATTTACTTTCATTACCAAGATAAGGCCTCACAATAGACTCAGTAACATGAATCATTTTTCCACTCACTCTGTTCCATTATTTGAATCACTTGCAGTTTAAATTTGATTTAAACCAAAAAATTCCTTTAAATAAAATAAATTAATTGAATATAGCAAACGGACCGAGAAAATACAAAATTTTCACATGGAGTACCTCGTATTGTACGTGGAGAATAGAAAAAAATTGGAAGGGATAGCATGAAAATAATGATTATACATTTGCCGAGTGTCAAAGAAAACACTCGGCAAACTCATGGGTTTGCCGAGTGCCTCCCTCCTGGCACTCGGCAAACACGGCTTTGTCGAGTGCCAAATGACGGCACTCGGCAAAGGCTCACGGCCCATGGCCGTCCCTCGGATGTTGCACGTGGGCGTCACGTGCGGCCTTTGCCGAGTGTTTGATGCCGGACACTCGGCAAAGCCATGGTTTGCCAATTGCCTGTTGGTTGGAACTCGGCAAAGGCATGTTATGCCAAGTGTCCGGCCTTTGTCGAGTGCCTACCTCCTGGCACTCAGCATATTGGTGATTTTTCGAGTGCCCGACAGAATGCACTCGGCAAAATAAGGTCGGGCACTCGGCAAACATCGGTTTTCCGGTAGTGAGTCCATGCAAAATTGATGTGTTTTGTTTTTTGTTGTGTAATCGTCGTCGAGCTCCGATTCAGAGCAATCCCCTTCCGCCGGAGGTAATTTATCATGGTCCTTATGCTTCCTTCACAATCTAACTTGGTCCTAATTAATTTTAGTTCAAAATATATAGTATTTTAGCTCGGGCCTTATCCAGCTCCATCCTTAAAACTAGTAGACTAAATTTTTAGTCTCTTTGCCGCCCCTCCACCTGGTGCGGGCATCGACGATGCATTTTGCAGAATCCTTCCGTTGGACGGCAGTATGGTGCATGCGGCCCGGCCCTGATGGGCCAAAAAAATGCGCGACGGGCTACTTTCTAGCCCACAAGGTATACTGCAATTCTCTTCAGGCTGTCCGCACTCGTGGTACTCTATTTCCATCCTCTAAAAGGAATATTTCATCCTAGTCATCGAGATCCTCTACTCTATCACAATTTCTCCCACAGTCGTCATCCTCTATATCTCATACTCTATATCCTAGTCACCAACATTTTCTACCCAAATCTACGATACCCACCATTTCTATAGCAACTGACGAGTGGGACCCACCTCCCCCAACCTTATCCTACGCCCACCGTCCCGTCCACCGCACCCTCTCCCCCTCCTATCTCTCTCCCTCCCTCTCTCTCTCTCCCCCTCGCAGCAGCAGCTCGCGGCCACACAGCTCGCAGCGGCGGGGCGCGAGCTCGATGCTGCAGCTCAGAATCAAGCAGGCCCGCGACGAGCTCGCCGCCGCGCGCAAGGAGCTGGCCGGTTACATCGGCCCCGCGGCCTTCGCGCCCTTCGTCGCCCCGCCGTAGTACACCACCACCACCAGTACGCGGGCGTGCCCCTCGCCGGCGTACAGCCGCAGCACGGCCACCCGCACCAACAGACCATGGTGCAGCACTAGCACCTGCACCACCAGCAGCAGATGGTGGAGGCGCAGCAGCTGGCCGCGGCCATCGAGGTAGCCAGGGAGCAGCAGGACCTGATGATGAGGCAGGCCGCGGCCTACGCGCACGCCATGCCCGAGAGCAGTGCCGGCGCCACTGTTGCCGTCGTGCCGCCCGACGCGGTGCCGTACGAGGGCGGCTTCCTCTTCCAACTGCAGCTCGTCGCAAGCCTCGCGCCGCCGCCGCCGCCGGCCGCGACGGGGCTCCGCCTGGCGAGGGCGAGCGGGCGTGGGAGTCTGGCCTTGGAGACGAGGCCGAGCCCGAGCGCGGAGGGGCCACGGACCGCGGCGACCAGAGCGGCGGCGGCGAACTCCGGCGATGGGATGGCGCAGAGCATAGCAGCAGCAGTGGCGGGCCCCGCTGCAGCGCCAAGTTGTCCGATACCGGACCTCCTCCACCTCCTCTGGGAGTAGCGTACCGGGGCTGGAACGGGAAGATCGAGTTCCTTTTAGCGTTCCCCGCTGCGGATCAATTTACGATAAAGTGGAACTGGAGGACCGCGTAGCGGATGGGTTGCAGTACCCACTGCGGGTAGCCTCAACTGCTATGGACGCGGCACCTATTCATATTTAAACTCTGCCGACCCATGAGCTACTGCCACAAATAACTTTTTTTTAGAAAAAGGATATTGTTTCCGGCCTCTGCGACCGTACATAGCCAAATTTTTACAGTAATTTTAGCTTGACAGCTGATCATGTAAATAAGGGAAAGTGTACGCAAACGATATAAGAAAATCAAAAGCAAAGTCTATTATTGTTTCTCCATCCATTTTTGGCGAAGATATCCAAGGCGACGACCTTCAACGCCTTGCTTGCCAAGCGGACGGTTTCCCTTGTGTCATCATGCTGTAATAGGGCCCAAAATCGCAACCAGTATACTCCTCTGAAGACAGCCCGCATAAAAGAGGTATATCTTTTTTCTCAAAAACAAATTTATTACGCGTACACCAAATTGCCCACAAAATAACTGCTACCCCAACAAAAATCAAATTTTTATGTTTGTTACTTATGCCTGATAACCAATTTTCAAGCATATGTGATATTGACTTAGGTGGGATTAACCCAGTAGCTACATGAACAATTCTCCAAATCAATTTGGCATGTTGACAGTAGAAAAAGAGGTGCTGAATTGTTTCATTACTGCCACAAATAACTGGCTACTCTCTCCGGCCCAAATTATAATTCATTTGACTTTTTTGACTTTAAGTTTGACTACTCGTCTTATTCAAAAAAAATTGCGCAAATATGCAACTACCATCACATTTAAGTCATTCCCGATGTTTTCAACATATGTTTTCAACAAATTATAACGCGCTATCCCATTTGTTTTCAACATATGTTTTCCCCGATGCCACTCATCCCAAAGATGCAACTACCATCACATTTGACCTCGATGGAGTGCTTGGCGGCAACAGCAGTTTGCTGCCAGTCTGCCACTGCACAGACTGTTCCAATGGTAGCAAACTGCTGTTCTCCAACATATGTTTTCCCGATGCCACTCATCCCAAAGATGCAACTACCATCACATTTGACCTCGATGGAGTGCTTGGCGGCGATATATATATAGTCGGAAGAACCAAGTCCATCAAGGAACACACACAAGAAGGGATCGCAAGAGGTAGCTAGACTTGTTGAAACTGTTCCAGACGAGATGAAGGCAGATAGTTGGAAGACTTCTGTCCTTTTGTTTCTCCAATATGTAGACTTAGCATGAGTGGTTGGTGAGATAAATTAGACATGCTACAGGTGCAGTAGTTAGTGCAAAACATCTTAGCACATGCCCAAAGTTATTTATGGGGGTGTTTAGTATGGTGAAAAGGGTGAAAAGTTTATGCATTGGGCCACGTGCACATAGAGAAGAAATGAACTGACACGATTCTCAATGCATAAACTTTATGCAAAATAGAGGGAACTAGCAGCTCGAACACGAGGCTCCGACAGCCGTGAAGAGAGTTCAATTTCACACATGCATGCGCTGTGAACAACACCGCCTGACTGACAGTGTGCATGCATCCGGGAGATAAAAATGACTACTAGCTAGTAGAATTTTTGCTCACGCACCTTACGTAAGGCCACTCTTAATAGGGTTTTTCATTCTCATTAATACCGATATGATGGATATCAAATATTTTTTGTGTTCATATAGGATAATTGGATAAACACCTCTCTATTGTATAAATATATTATTTTGATTTAGTTTGAAACTGATATATTTATTATTATTAATTAGTCTCAAATACTTATTTTACTCATTATTTAAAAAAATATTTTTAATATTAATTGATATTTATTTATTAAAATATTTTAAACCATGTTACAAATATATTATTTTAAATTAGTTCGAAAAAGATATATATTGATATTAATTACTTTTAAATATTTTATTATATTTTTATTAATGTCAAATATTGTTATAGTATATATTTATATTTGATGTATACTTGTATTTTTTATGATGACTTTGTTCCTCCAAAACCATCGACAAAATCAAATAGATACTCACTAATTGCTATCACTCGGACTATACCAAATGTGAATTAGAGATATATTATCTATCTTATATTCGCATCTGAGTCAAATGTAGTAAAAGGTGTAATCCAAATCTGTTTGTGTGCGACTCCGATCTGATTCCATCCATAGTTGAAGTTGATCAATTTTGGGGGAAGCAAGGCATAATTTCTCTCAGGAGAGGAGGGAATGCTTGCTCGAGACTGAAGATTTCAAAGGAAGAGGGGATGGCGGAACGTGCTCAGGACTTGACAAACAAAAAGCAGGAGATAGAACGGGGAAGTAGGACAAACTTTTTTGAGTAGGAGAGATACATCCCACCATTCTCATGCTCTGCCTACCTAATACTTTATCTTTTTGAAACTGAAGTTGCTAATTTCATTGCATGCATTGATGACACCACTTTGTCTAGCTAGTGAATTTTTGCTCAAATAGATGCTAAGACATGTAAACAAAATTCGTACAACTAGTTCATACTTTTTTCTTTGTAGCTGAATATTTTCTCCTCTCTTGGTTCTAACTTACACAGCTCTTCTCCGTGTTCGAGAAAAAAATATCTCCACAGCGGGCTAACCGCAAATATTGCAGAATAGTTCTGTGTAAAATAAAGTTACAGTTACCTTGATTTTCTTGCTTTGTCGATCGACTGGTCGGTGTGATTAGCCTTAGAGGCTAAAGAATGATACAGTTGTCCAGATTTACAAGAGCAACAAGCTAGTTGTTTCCTAGAAAGAATGTCATTTCCTATATACCCTACGTATATACTATGAATCTTGAAGGGACGCAGTCCCCATGTAACTTTACAGAGGAATATACTCTTTAGTTACGCATGCTATGCTTTTCGGGGACAAGAAATTCCTGCGGTTGCACATCTTTTATCTTCAATGATCATATCATGGTCTCGAATTTATCGAGTTTCTTCACTCTTTGCATAGATCTGATCAGCAGTGCTAAAAATATGCCTGCACATTTTTAGTTTGGTCAGACCAATCAGGAACAGCACGATGATTACCTTTTTAGAGAACCAATTGCCACAGATAACTTGAATTAAGATTGGTTTTATTACATGGTATAAGTATACAGATCAGCAAGTCTCACCAGCCTTTGTACTACTATATGGTTAGAAGGAATAAAGCACAACAAGATGTAAAAGCCTAAAAGGGAAAGCTGATAATGCTATTGAGTAGATATTACGATACAGGAAAGGAAACCTACCTGCACCAATGAAAGAACCGTTTGCGATTACTTGGTTCCCTTGACTGTTCAATGTGACCCCAATATTCAAGAGAGTACCACCCAAGGCTGTATACATGGTCGCCATCTGAAGCACAGTAGCTTTCCGAGCAGCTCGCTCAGACTGCAAATGCCATTCAGTTCAAAATCAGGCCAAAGAAAAAACAAAGAATACTAGTTTTTGGTACATGTTGTCCAGATTCTGGCGAAGTATCTCACACAACCTTGAGAATATGCAAGATATCAATACTAGCCATTATCATACCTCCAATACTCTGACCCTGAGTTTCAGATCACCGGACTCGAGTTGTCCTACAAAATCTTCAATTCTCTGTATTCTATAGGGCATTGATATGGTAGAATCACGAGCCTGTCATATATAAAGATGAGCACCAGTGTTCAGTGTGCTGAACAATGTACCATATAAATGACGGAATGTAAAAAACTAACAAACGTGCACTTACATCATTTGCTTGCTTTCTTATCTCCTGGACTAATTCAGGTCCACCTCGTTGTCTCTGTTTCAAGTCTAACAGTTCCTGAATTTCAAATGTTCCATCTGAATTAGGTAAACATTGAAAAGACAGGATTTCTGCTCCTAGGGAAACAAAAGGGAATAGAAAAGCTGAAGTAACAAAAGAAGTACAAAGCACACCAAGCATACTAAATGGGATGGTACATGCGAACAATTGTTTTAAGCAGTACTGACCCCTTTAGAAAGATATAAGACAACAAAAAAGGAGCACATGAATGCAAAGAGTGAGAAAACATGAGTACTGAAAACGAACTGAGTGTGTAATAATAGAAGGCTAACCTGAGCATATGGGGCTGCAACTTTGACAAAGGAAAAATCTGGATCTAATATGTATCCAATGCCTGTCAAATAACATTTTCGTCAGTATCTAAGTAGTTAGCTCATAATTCTGGTTGCACTTTGATGACAGAGAAGAAATGAATAATTGGAAGACAAAAATTGTTTAGGATTTATATGGCTAGAGAAGGTCAGCAAGATGTATGCTTTAATTTAGACAGACATGTGATTTCCTAGAATTTATATCAAAACTTTCTGACGATGGCTTGTATGATATATTCAGATGTAGGCAGCAAACAATAAAGACAAACCGGCCAGAAATGTTACTGTTTCTCAACTATGGCATGAGATATCGACCAGAAGATGGTACTGTTTCCTCAGTTATTACATGGATTTTACTAGAAAGACTGATGTCTTTGTTCATATGTTGTTCAGCAGATTTGGTGACTATGAGACAAAATCTGGTTTGCAGTTCAGTTTTTGATCAATGAACCAGTATTTGTTTTTCTATACATTCTAGAAGTTCATTTGCATTTAACTGATTTAAAACAAACAATTAATAAAACCAGAAAGTCTGACGAACGTTTACGTTCAAGAGGATTATTTCTACCACAACATAATGCCACTGCATTCACAATAAGTGATAACTAGCAGAACAATGCATGAAAGAACATTATAATAAGTTCAGGGGCGTTGAGATGGAGAACCTTCCAGAGTAGAGAATGCCCTTATAACGAATGTAAATGTGGATGGAAACCGGAAAGGCTGATCTTGTGCTATCGCAAATAAGTCCTATAAAAATAAAATGAAAAAATAAAACAGTTACATATTGGATATTCAAATCTGAGTTAATTCGAAAAAGAAGTGGATCTAAGGACATGCAACCTCTCCAATTGCAGCCAGAGTCTGTTGCTGATCTGGTGTCTGGCTCAACAAATTGTCCAAGAAAAATTGTATTGACCTCCTAACCTACATAACCAAAAGTACAAATTATATATCATTTGAAACTTCAGTGACCTTCATACTCATTAAATAGTACACTATACGAACCGGTGAGAGATCTCCTGTTGCCTGGAGAGCTTCCAGATCAATTAGAGCTTTCATAACCTGCAAGAAAGACCAATGAAGACGCAGAATGCATTGGGTGGAGGCTTGAACATCTTAATTTACAGAATAGCATTCAAGGTACAAGCGCTGAGTTAAAAAGAAATACTACTAACATGCCATTCTCATGAAAAGATTAAGATACCTTGTTTGCATCCTTCTCATACACAGAATAGAACAGGGAGAGTAATCTATCTCGAGTGAACGATTTGATTTCACCCATCATTCCAAAATCATAATATATTAGAGAACCATCCTTGTCTACAGCAAGGTTTCCAGGATGAGGATCAGCATGGAAGAATCCGGTCTTCAATATCTGTTTTGTACCCAGAAGAACAATGTTACAGAATCCATCGCATATCACATCAGAATATCTAATTACGAAACAGAAACTAACTTGGCATCGAGATTAAACACAAGGGAAGAATTTACAAAATTATAGATTGTATGATTACCAAAAGTATGATATATGGAGATGTTAAAACCAAAAATTTAAAGAGAAACAGTGCAAAGGGCACGTGACAAAACATCAAAAGCATGCAGGTCCAAGCAAGTTACAGATGATATATGCAAGAAAACGAATGACTATTTCAAAACCAATAAAATAAAATGATTTTTGCAGGAAAAACATAACTAAGAAGAAATTTTAGACTCTATTGAAGACAGTTAACATCACAGACTCTAGAAATCATTGGATAATCATTCTCCAATTTAAAATAAGTCCAATATTGAAAATTATTCTGACTGGCCCCACAGTAACAAACTGGCATCTATTCACTGGCTCTGCATTGGATTTTGAAATGATGCTTCCTATGATAATCCTACGAGTATTCATAGGTGAAGTCCAAACCGCAAACAAAAAAATTGAGTTAGAATGAATATAAGCAGCACAGGTAAGGAAAAATGGAA
Source organism: Alloteropsis semialata (assembly GCA_004135705.1). Classification (NCBI taxonomy): domain Eukaryota; kingdom Viridiplantae; phylum Streptophyta; class Magnoliopsida; order Poales; family Poaceae; genus Alloteropsis; species Alloteropsis semialata. The sequence goes on from CM014273.1 coordinate 49,572,654, forward strand.
AATATCAACCTGAATTAGGTAAGATTCTATTGCACGCGATGCAATCAGTGAGCGACTATACCCCCGACTGTCAAGCACATCCACATTGTTTATTTTAATACCTGTATAGCAAATAAAAAGAAGTTTCAAGGTAAGGTTGTTGTAACAGACTAACAGCATATACTCCCAACAACTGAAAGCATTCCATTATCTTTTTAAATGAAAAGGGCACCTAAAATAAACAAAGTTAGCAGCAACACTTGGGCCTGTAGGCGATTTCATTTTGAAACACAGAAATTGATATTATCTGATTTTGACTTACATAAAATTGCCAGTATAGACACATGAATTTAGTAATTGCAGCTCATTCAGCTGAACACATTATATACAAATTAACTGGCATAACTGTAGAATAAGTTGTTAAAATGGATTGAAGTTAGTCTCAGCCTTTTCTACATCACAAAATAATGAAGACTAATAACTAATTGGAAAAATGAAGTAAAAGGGTGTGTATGTTCCAGTTCATCTTTGCAGTATGTTTTTGGTTCCTGCTTAATTTAATGACACATTCAAGGGGAAAAAAGGTGTTATCAGATACATGCCCAAATTAAGATAATTTACTTCATAAATGGTCCACCAAAACAACTATTCATCCAAAATATTACAAGAAATAATTAACTCTTACCAGGAACATACTCCAGGGTCAACACCTTTTCAGTTGTGTAGTCCCACATGATAAGCTAAACAAATAGATAATGACACATCATGTAAGACTTTTAAATTAAGGTTAAGAAAATGCAAGGTTTCACTTCAGTGCTCCACCATGACTAAAGTTTAAACAAGTTTAGAGCAGAAGATGGGGATCAAAAACATTGATTAGAACGAAGCACTAAACCCTTTATCTGTCTTAACTAAGTACATAGTGCTCCACCATGAGGTCCATGACTAAAGTGGATTACAATATTTTGTCATAGATAGCCCTTACTTCTTGGGCCAACCACTAATCATAAACCAACTAATTGCTTGCCATATCAGTTCCAGCATTAGTACAGCATTTTGTAACCTTCGTTGTTGGCAGAAAAAGAATTATAGCCATAGCCCCATCAAGAAAAATTCAATTGGGGATGCTGTATCTGGTGATTCTGGTCTGTTCTTCTTGGCATGCAATCTCACTTCGGTTGATTATGATAACTAGACTTACGAGTTGTTAGTATAAAAGTGTTGGGGCACTGAAACAAAACCCTAAAATGGATTGTATTGTGAGGTCCAGGAAACATACTGGCACACGAACCCACTTTATATTTCTGAAATCCCGGCGAAACCTGTCTGCATTCTTTCCTTCATTGATGTAATCAATTTCTTCATATAAAATTCTGAAATAGTAGAAATCATGATAATGACTTGTTAGGTAAAACCAATTTCCAAAGAAACATAAGCCTAAATAGTAAACAATTTGAATCTCTGCACTAGACATATTGCAATGTATTCTCCATGTGCTAACATACTTATTTACCATATAAGTCAACGACTATCAAAGGTATAAGCTACCCATCATCATATTCGTATAAAACACATATAATACATCCAAGAAGACTATCTATATACTTACTTGGAACATTCCTCATAAATACCAATCCAGTCCCTTGAAGGGCCTCCAAATGTTTCACTTCTTTGAAAATACTCAGCTACTAGCTTTAAATTCCCTGCAAGAAACCAAAGGGAAAATTTTAATATGAAAGGCTTTTTTTCTAGTTGTATTAGCTCATCAGTATCATCAAGACACTAATTGAGTATTTCAATATGGCATTTAAATCCCTTTCTCAGAAACCATGTGCATGAACATTAATATTATTGTTACAACTTTACAAACTGATCTTCAAAAAAGGGAAAAAGTAAAATGTTAAATCCACCCTTTGTTTTGGACAAAAGACAAAATTTCCAATCAAATAGGCTGGAATTAAAGAAGAGCATGCATTAAAACTTTTAGTTGTGATGTTTCTCTAAAGCAATAGTTCTCTCTTTCAAGGACACCAGTAACTTGTATATGCTTACTTAGGTCAATGTCAAAAAGTTTTTTGAGCCCTGGTCGCTGAACTTTCACTGCAACTCTTTCTCCATTATGGAGCACCGCACGATGTACCTGAAAAATAAAACACACAGTAATGTGGAAGTAGAGTTCAGAAAATACGGCAAAAAGATCATCTAGGGTATTGAATTTAGTAAACTATTCCCAAATAAGGGCCATTAAGGCCAATAATCTAATCAGTTTTCATTCGCCAGAGAACAGAAATGAATAGACAAATATAGATGTTAAGAGGGGTTAAATCACACTTTTCCTTTCAAATGCTGCAAGAGGGGCTAAATCACAGCGAAGCTAGTATATACATGATTTAAACAGATCAGGGAATGGGAAGACCTTTGAGAAAAGTGATTGCATAGTATGTTTATGGTACACAGAGGATGCAATGCTACTATGCAGAAAAAAAAATGTAGATGCGGATAAAGTTTAGGATTAAACACCTGACCAAGACTTGCTGCCGCTATTGGACGATCTTCAAATTCTTTGTACACAACATCAATGGAACAGCCCATTTCCTTCTCTATGAAAGCTTTTGCTTTCTCAGGAGAGAATGCAGGTACTCTATCCTGCATAAAAGCAGAAAAATGGAATAAATAATGAGTGTAAATGGCATATTAATTCCTTTGATTCTTAGTCAGTCCAATGCAAAAGCTGTATCCCATCATGGATCATTTCGAATTAATGTTCAGTTTATCAGATAGTTGCAACAAAACTATCTATAGGAAGACAGAAAAAAAATGGACAAGCCAATCATGTCATCACAATAAAAGAACAGGGATAACATATGCAGAGACATATACCAATTTATCGCCAAAACAAATGGACAAGCAAAGTACCTGCAGTTTTGCAAGCTCATCCACAAATTCTCTTGGGAATAAATCAGATCTTGTGGAGGATAACTGTCCGAGCTTAATAAATGTTGGGCCAAGCTGTAATACTTGCTCTCTTAACCATGAAGCAGTTTTCTGTCTTCGATCTTTCTGCAAGATGTAATCCACACTTTAGACCATATGTATACTAGACAACGAATCCTTTCTTTTTGCAGCTCCAGGACATGTGATTCATCATGCTTTCACACCATTACAAATAGACTTAACTCCACTTATAGATAGAATGCTATTGGAAACTGGAGGTAGCCAATCAGCACAGAATATTTCCTGTTCTGAATTCTTTGGAATCACAATGCTAGAGACTTGGATTTTTTTTTTCTTGAATGAACATGACTCGATAGTTTATCTATATCTTAAACATATACCTGCTTTTCTTCGGAGAATCCACCAGGATAGGCCCATTTTGCATTGTCAAATAGCACACGGACTCGAAGAGAAAGCACAAAAGACCATATATCTATGCTCCTCTGCACAGAGTTGTAATTATCTTTCGCCCAGCTGAATCCCTCATCAGAAGGCAAAATTTTCAGTTCCTCTTGAAAGAAATCATCACTGAATCTCGTATGCTTCTTTGTCTTTATAACAGAGGACATATTGCTGCCTTTCACCAGACTAGTACCATTTACAACCACCTTCGGAGTACTGTTAATGACCGCTTTGGTTGAGCCATTGACAATGGCCTTTGCAGAACCGTTAATGGGCACCCTGGTTGAGCCATTGACAGTGCCATTTGAAGAACCATTGATGGTCCCTGATCTTACAAGACCACCACCATTGGCCCTCCTCAATTCAGTTGTTGGGACCATCTTTGTTGCCCGACCATTAGTACCATACTTCCCAGATTCCGCCGGCCTAGCTTCTGCAAAGAATTTTGGGGTCCTCTTAACCAAGAATGTCTCATTCTTTGATGCCCCATACTTTGGGAGCTCCACACTAGAGATTGATGCTGAAAAACTTAGATTGGGCAGCATCATCGCTATGGATGTGACCAATCAGAAGCCCCTGTCCACAGGACCACCCATTAGTATAAACACAGCATAAAAAATACCACCTATCTAGCAATTATTACCCAAATGCCATCTGACAATTCTGACAGAAAACAACAAATGTCCTGAATTATACTAACAAAATTGTACCTATACCTCGACAATATATATTCACAACAATAAACACTACCGGAACTCTTCCTCCAGCAATCAGCAATAAGTGATCTTAAAGAAAACGGGAATGCTAATTTACATGTTGCTCAGAATGGATCAGCCAAGAATTTCAGCAGGGCTGTTCATGCCTGGAAGGTTGTAAGTTTGTAACTGTATATACTAATAAGTTGAGAAAAAGAAAGAAGATCCATATCATAATTCATGATCGAACTACTGTCCTAGTTCTCAAGAACAGCAATTTGTGTAACTTGAGAACCTGAGAATTTACCAAGACAACAAAAAACAAAAATCACATGAGCAATCCACATGCGGCAATCAATCTAGTCGCATGATTCCTTCGATCCTCATCACCAAGAAACAAAACCCCCCACTGAACCATCGATTCAAGAACCCTAAGCCAACACAAAATTATCCATTCCCTTCCCGGAACCAATTCCAAGCAGGACACCGATCCACACGCTCAGATTTCGAAAGGAAGTAAAACTAAGAGGCTAATAGCATAAGAAGCGAAATGAGTGGATCTGTGGATGCGAAATTGCGAAGTAGTGAGAGCCGTGCAAGAAGGGGTTACCTCAGGTGGGCTTCCGGTTTCTTTGGACCGTCGGAGCAGGAGTGGAGAGGAGAAGGGTGCCAAGGAGGACGGAAGAGGGGGAGAAAGAATGAAACAGTGGAGAGTATGCGGCGGTCTTTGGGTGACAGTGGAGCACATGACGGGAGGCCAAGTGGAGGACGGAGGCCAGAAAAAGAAAATTCAGGCAACCGGAGGCGGCGATGGCGAACAGGGAGAAAGCGGAAGCGTGGGGTTGCGGAACTGCCATCGTGCGCAAGACGACGCTCGAGAGGGCAACGTGTGGCTGTCGCGCGTGCTGCGGAGCCCGGCCGGGACCGCGGCGGTATCGTGCTCGAGGTGCTGCCGGGGTCTCCCGTCTCCCAGTCAAATCGGGAGCCCGGCGTGGAGCCGGCGGATGGGATTTTTCGCGGGGGCCATCTCTCGGGTGTTTGGCTGTAGAGGTCGATGTTACGTTTCTACGAGTGCTGTCTAATAGCCAATCTTATATATTGTCACGTATTTTAAGACCACCTATCAGACAACTCATATAATGGATTGTTTTTTAAGTAGTCTCATGCTAACTCATGAGTCCTAAATCCATGCACGAGACAAATCGTTGTTGTGATCTTTTATATATTTTCATTTTATAGCTTGTTTATGTCACCTTAGAATAACGTTACAGATGATTAAGAAAAAAAAATCGTTGTCTGATATTGCTTTGTGCTGGAAATTAAAAAAAATACACAGTTAGACATGGCTGTCAATGATTTAGGCCAAAATAAGTACCTGCTTATCTAACAGTATCGACCAATATAATATATCTATCCCTAGCTGCTGATTCTTGCACAGAAGATCGTATTTTTTGATTGGATGAACTCCTGATGCTTCATGTGTACCTGCTAATTGTCGTCTATGTGTGATAAAATATTTAAAATACATCACATTGATAAGATCAATACATTTGTGAGACATGTGACCATGGGAGACAGTGACAGAGTTGAGACTAAGGGGGTGTTTGGATCCTTGTGCTAAAGTTTAGTCCATATCACATCGAATAGTATGATGGTAATTAGAAGGACTAAATATGATCTAATTATAAAACTAATCACAGAATCCTTGTCTTTTTCACGAGATGAATCTATTAAGCATAATTAATCTATCATTAGCAAATAGTTACTGTAGCACCACATTGTCAAATCATGGACTAATTAGACTTAATAGATCCGTCTCACCATTTAGCCTTCATCTGTGCAATTAGTTTTATAATTAGTCTATGTTTAATACTGTTAATTAGTAACAAGACATCCGATGTGACAGGACTAAACTTTAGTCCGTTGGAATCCAAACACTCCTTAACTTATCATGAATGGATGAACTCCTAGCCGTTGCAGAGTTGCTGTGCTGCCGTTTTTAGGACCCTTCGCCGCTGCTCAGCTGCTGATGCTGATTGCCCGAGGTTCTATTGTCTGGCCGCTGGTTGGCTGCTGCTGCCGATTGCCCGCGATTCTGTTGCATGTCTGTCGCTCCTGCCTCCCCGCCGGTCTGCCGCCGAGGCCCCGAGGCGAGACGATGAGCGGAGAAGAAACAAGTAGATTGGAAATTTGGGAGTCGGAAGATGAGTCGGCAGGAGTCCCGGAGACGCGGACATGATACGCGCGCGTGCCGGACTGCCGAACTTCTCGCGCGTGTGGTGTGCCTGGCCGCCTGTTTGTTTCCTTTCTCGATGCCTCGATCTTTTACTTGTTCGTTTGTTTGTTATTACGTGAGTAACGTGAAACAGTCCAGAACCAAGAAAGTTGCAAATGTATATTAGACCAATCTCAGTGGGAGTTTCATGGACACAATTACCTAGAGTGACACATCATCTAAAAGATGTTTGAAACTATGATGAAACACCCTCTCTCAATGCAAAGTTTCATCTCTTGTTGTTTCCTAGACTACATGCAAGACACAAGCTGTCTAGGTAACTGTGTATAGAGAGTTTCATCACCATGAAACTCATTTCACCTCTCTCTTCATTAATATGCTGCCACATCATCAAAAATGCTGACATGGCAGCCTATTTAATGCCCATGAAACTCCCACTGAGACTGGCCTTACGTACGTACACGCCTGGAGGGGGGCCCGACCAATCGGGGGCCCGGGGCGGCCGCCCCTGTCGTAAAAATCTTTGGAAGAAAAAGACTTATTTTTTCTAGTACAATCTTATTCTTTAGCAAAATCTTATTCGTCTTTTTCTATCTTCCCATTCATCTCCACTATACCCTTCGTCTTCTAATTCCTTCCATTCAACCAAGGAATTCTCTATAATGATTCGCAAATCCAAATCCGCTAATTGTTCTCTAATAGCACCTGCTCCTGTCGCAATTTCCCGATTTCGAAATGTTGCAAAGCCTGGGGTAGAAAAAAAAAGGAGAAATACTGTGGTTACAGGATGAAATTTCATCTTCGAATAAACCCCGTAATCGTAAGAAAGTAGGTTTTTTAGCGCTAGGCCTACCCCCCTCTCAGGGCCGGGCCTGGGCCTGGCTGGCCGGCCATTATCGCTGCTTGGGATATGGCTGGATGACTTTCTCAGGTGCCAACGGTAGCACCGGGAGCGTCGGGGGACGCGGCACCGATGGGAATCGAGCACCGCGAGCTCGCTGACCACCAATTCACTGATCCGATCCCCTGCTCGTTCGGCCGCGTCACGAGGGCCACAGCCGCCGCGCCGCGACAGCATCATGCTCACAACTGCCTCGCCGGCTTATGAACTTGCTAGTTCATGCGGTTCCTGCTCAGGCTTGTAGTGCCACATCCTGGTGCGCGTGCACAAGCTGCAGGCGGTGCGTTTGTGGCCGACGGGACCAGACGACGCATGCGCGGTCTGAGCTGACAAGAGCAGCATCGGTTGATCAGGGAGGGGGCTCTCTTGTTGTGGCTTGCTGCTTGTACGCAGAGAAACAATGCTCTCTGCTTTTGGCTTTGCCATGGAAGAAGAAGGGTCTGTTCAATTCCCTAAGAAATTTTTCACCAAAATTTTTCCCAAGGGAATCTTACATGGAGTAGTAAACGTGTGTTAATGACAAAACCCATTCCATAACCCTAGGTAACTTTGCGAGACGAATCTAATGAGCCTAATTAGGTCATAATTTGCAACAGTGATGCTACATTAACCATCTGCTAAGCATTCACTAATCATGGATTAATTACCATCATTAGATTCGTCTCGCAATTTCCAGACGAGATCTATAATTAGTTTTATTATTAGTCTACATTTAGTACTCCTAAATGGTAAGATTCTCTTGCAAAATTTTTCACCAAAATCTTTTCACGGAATTGAACACCCCCATTCGGAGAGAGAATGGGAGGCAGGATGGGAGAGAAGAGATGACGTGACCATCTAATCGTCAAAATGAATAAAACCAGTGTCCACGTGGTGAAAACCAGTTTAGTTGAGCACCAAAGGTGGAAAATGAGCTGGTTTTTAAAACTCAGGGGTCAAATAAACGGTTTTATAGTTTAGGGGGTGTTGTGAACTTCGGCTATACTTGGAGGTAGTAATTTGGACTTTTTCCCATAATAATTAATACCATAAAGCCAAAATGAGCCACTTCCTCATCTTCTCCATCTTCCTCTTCATCGTCAACAACAAATCCAGACTCTTCGAATTCCTCATCAAACTCATCTTCTTTGCCCTCAGCATCATCCATCATGTCTGAAGCATGATTTCCTTCAAACCAGGGCTGAGCACAGCAGTTTGTCCTTTGGATTTGATCATATCTCTCTGCAATTTTTCCATGTTCTCTTCCCTGCAATCTGCTTCCAACCTTCCATTTTCAGCAATCCTCTTGTCAAGATCAGCACTGAAAATTTTCAAATACCAGTTATAACAATGTTGCAAGTATAGGCAGGAAGATCAGTCTTCTAACTCATCTTAGGATACAAGACCAGTAGGTTTCCATATACTCTCTGGCGCTTGCTTCTATAGCTTCAAAAATGTATTGACTCCAGTACCAGACACTGCAGATACTCCAACAGTGTAGATTCTTGTAGAATTCGTTAAGAACCAGAGAGAGGCTTCTGGTATATGTAGTGGAATAAGATTTGTCCGATTCCAAAGCTGTCCGAAACGCCTCAAAAGTCTTGCATCCACTTGTCCAGTAATAAAATAATACTCCCTCCGTATCGAAATATTTGTCGCCGTTGACTTTTCATTACAACTTTGACCATTCGTCTTATTCAAAATATTATGTGTATATCATTTATTTTGTCTGTGATTTGTTTTATCATTATATTTACTTTAAGTCTAAATCATTTTTTCGTATATTTGCATAACTTTTTTGAATAAGACGAAAGGTCAAACATTTCAGAAAAAGTCAACAGTGACAAATAAAACGATACGGAGGTAGTATATAAATGCCAGACCGTGAAAAGTCAAACTGGTGGAATGTACTACATAAACCCAGCCAAGTTCAACATACACACATTTCATAATAAGATAATTCAGCTAAGTAAAAAGAGAGCCATTGCATGGATGTAAAGTGTAAGTTTGACAAGATGTGGATGTATGGTGGATGCAAACGGGATAAAGTCACCAACAGAAGAAATAATATTGTCATAAAATACTATACATACTTTGATAGCAAATCCGTGCTTGGCAACATCAACCTTGTTGAATCTCAGGACTAGAGGGAGGCGGGTTTTGTAGATAAAGATAATACTGCAGGCAGCCAGGCATAAAGCATATTGCCCAAAAAAGTAATGGGGCTTGTTGATCTGGGTGTGTCAACAACATATGCAACAACTGTTGGAAATGCTGATGCAAAAGGTTCAGTAATTATAGCTCCCCAGCTGAAGATCTCAATCTGCCCAGGAGTGTCCACCAGTACATAATCCACTTGATCTGCACGTCTTTCAATGACAGACACAACCTATGAATGAATATTGGAAAATCATGTTAGCTGAACAAAACAAAGGTAGCAGGAAAATGCATTTCCCATATACCACAAAAGGAAGAACATATTTAAGTTAAATTATTCATCACGGCAACAGATAAACTCCCCAGAACTCCTATGTTGGCCGAATTGAGCACAATTTCTATGGAAGCTTGCATGGGGTGGTAATACTTGACATGGCATCTACAATGCATTTGTTTAGCACATTTAAGCCAGTCTAAAGACATCATTTCATAAAGCATATCAGTTCTATATGTCTTTGATCCCAAATCCTGTTTTCTCAGTAGAATCTTTAACAGTGCACAGCATTCTTGTTACTACAACTGAGCATTCGCTTTCTTGTCACTGGGAGATCTATGCCTGATCACCAAATTGAAATATTATCCCAGGGTTCAAGTGCAACTCCGAAGCTATCTAAATACTGATTTGCAAAACTTCACAGCTGACAAATTATTATTCAACTCTTCAGAAACATTATTTGCTTTCCTAGTAAGCAATTTGGACCTATGCATAGCATACTAGGCTGTTTGGTTGGGGCCCTGGCCTAGGCAGCTGCTCCCAGGCAGCACAGAGAGCTGCAGGCTCAGGAAATCAACCACCTGGATTGGTTGCTTGGGCCAGGCAGTTTTTGCAGGTTCCCAACCAAAGAAGCCATTACCCTGTACACCTCTTTCCATTACATGTGGCAGAAATTATAGTTCAACCATACAATGACAGGCAAGCTAAATGACGAAGAGACCTGATGGTGATCAGGGTACATGTTTCCACCTCAAAACATAGAACCAGAAAGATAACATGAAGAGCTAAGAAACAGACTAAAGGACAGACCTGCGGTACAATAAAAATCTATCAAAATAGTGAAACCCAATGACAAAAAACTGACAGGATAGATGTGTTTGTGCAATAGAGCAATACAGATAGTAACACCCAACCTCATCGAGCTTGGTGGCAAACAAGTTGAGCGAGGTCAGGATACCACCATTGGGACCAAAGCCGTTCTCCTTCATCACGTCCTTATACCGCACTGTGTCACGGGTATCAATGTTGGCCCCGAATGGCGGTGTCATCGGTTGACGACATAGCCCCTCTTGTTTGACACTTGCATATCTATCGCACACCAGCCGGTGCATCAAGGTCATCTTCCCTGTCCCTGCACGAGACAATAGACCAAACCCATCAACTCTCAGGTCCGCAGCAGAGCGATTTCTCACTGGTTGGTTCCACCATTCATGCTACCAAAATGTCAATTAACCAGCGGTGAGCGAGTTTGACGCACCAGCCATACCTGATGACGGGCTTCTTCTTGAAATCGGTGCGCCCAGGGCCAATGGAGAGGCATCCAATGGAGTCCGCGAGCTCCTCGGCCTTCATGCTCCCCTCCTCCGCCTTCCCCTTCCCCTTGGCGTCCGTCTGCACAAAGAAATTTGCTATTATGACACTTCAAACATTGTGCTTTGCTATTTTGACATTAGGCCCACATTTCATAGACACAGATGGACCCATTTTGTCATTCACTTGGGGTGTCAAAACAGCAAAGGGTCAATCTTTGTAGTCCCAAAATCACAATTTTTTCGTCTGGACATGGTCGACAGCAAGGGATGAGAACAGTCACTACCACGGCCTTGAATTCAGATTAGAAAGAAAAAAAATTCATAGGAAACTAACACCTCAAATGCATGATTTGGGGCGACGGCATGCACAGTCCTGGTTCAATTTGAACCCGGACTGCCCAGGCCGCCGCAGGCCTCCACCGCCCGCGCCATCCACAAGCTAACCTCCACCCCTCCATTCGCTAACTGAGGAAGCCGGCCGCCCCCGCCGTCGGCCCTTCCCGCCGGTTCTCCTCCGCCGCCCGGCCGCCACCATGCCTCAATCCGAGAGAGGGAGGAGGAGCAGGAGGAGGAAGAGGACCCTACCTCGTCACCGGCCGTCTACAGCTACTCATCAGAGCTGGACGAGAGGAAGAGAGAGCGGCCGAGCTCGGACGGAGAAGGCGCGGCTCTGGTGGCCGCGGAGAGAAATCCGGCAGGGCCGCAGAGGAGGGGCGGGCGAGACCGAGGATGGGAGGGGGTTACCCCCAGTGGCAATTGATTGTAATTATCAAGCGCGGGCGTGGGCTGTTTCGGTTCCAAATAACAGCTCCCCCGGTGTGGAGCTCAGCACCCCCACCTAAAACCCTAGCTAAACCCCACCTGAAACCAATGGCTCTCCTCGCCTGAGCCCGCGCCGCCCCGCCTACATCCTCGCCGGCCATGGCGCTCCAGCTCCGCCGCCTCATCCCGCACGGCTACGCCCAGCGCCACCTCGTCGCCACCCACGCGCTCTTGTCGCCGCGGCCCCCCGCAATGGTAAGTGACTCCCACCCTCCCGAGAATTTATCGAATCCGCAAGTTTATGGGTTCGTAGTGGTGCGGCCTTTTGGGGTGAGGCATGAACGCCACCTGTTCGTTGTATTGCTCTTGAGGCACAGGCAAAGCTTCCGCCTTTTTTCCCCCCTTCTTTTTGTTTAATTAATGGGATAGCTCTGTCAAAGTGTCAAACTTCAGAATTCTCATGCCATTGTACAACTAATAAATGTACAAATCCTCACCTGCAAGAAATAGAAACATCGTGCGACTGTTTCAGTCACCAGTTTTCCTTTTCTTGCATCAATTCATTGCTACGGGATTAACCCAACTAAGAACATGAACGAAGATGAGATGCAGGTGAAACCATGATTTGTAATTCCTTTAGATGGAGAACGTATAGGAAGATGAGGACATTTGCCATTTACTGCTTTCTATTCTCAATTTCTCATTTTTTTTTCTCATGATCATGTTTGGGGATGGGAGGGAATGACATTTCAATGGTTCCACAGTGTTGTACTTTCTTTACAGTTTCATTTGGGTTTTTCTTGTTTCTTATGTGTTGTCTGTTTATTTCCTTTACAGCTTCAATTCGGGGCATTTCAGAGATATTCTTCTGCCCTCTGGACCTTTTCACCTTTCCGTCCTTGTGAAATGTGCGGGGCTGCATTCAGAAGAAATTCATCAAGGCAAATGTTTCCAAGAAATAGTTCTGGAGTTGCCCTACAGCCCAAAAGTAGTGCCTTTTTAACTACTGGGCTTCTTGGCAAGCATAGTTCTATAGGTTTCAGAGCCACAGACAACTGTGGAATTGCTTTAAAGGCTAATAATATTGGTAATTCACGGCCATTCTCAACTGTGTGCAGCAAAAAGCTAAGGTTCCTCACTAAAAATAAAAGTCAGTTCGGTAACCTGAATACGAGAAGGGAAGATGGAAGTGTTGCGCACAGTTTGTTTCACAGATCTGAGAAGCGACAGAGCACATTAGCTGCATGTAGTACCATTTTCGATGAAGCTTCAGCATCTACTAGTAACAGCAGCGAGAGTGTTACCAATGCTAAGACTGACACTGCCAAGAGGAAGAGTTCTAAGGGAAGCAAAAAGGAAGTTGATGGAGATAATAAAGAAAAGAAAGTAACTACCAAGAAAAAGAGGATATTTGCTAGAACTCGTAAAGCTGCAACAAAGACGACGGGGAGTATTAGTGTGAACGAAGAAGACAAGAAGGCTGGCAATTCTAAATCGAAAAAGGTTGCTGATAGTCCTAAAGAGAAAAAAGTGAATAATAGGTCAAAGTCAAAAACTAAGGTTTCTGCTGCTTCTACTCTGCCTGCTGAAGCTGAGATTTGCTTGAAAACCTCTAATGATGGCTCTCATAGTCAGACTAAGCCACTTGTACCACTGTATCCTCCAACAGCCAAATCAGTCGTGGTTGTGGAGTCAGCCACGAAGGCAAAAGTTATTCAGAATTACCTTGGGGACATGTATGAAGTGTTACCAAGCTATGGTCACGTGAGAGATTTAGCAGGAAGGTCAAAATCTGTCCGCCCTGATGATGACTTCAGCATGGTCTGGGAGGTGCCTGCTGCTGCCTGGACACACCTTAAGAGCATTAAAGTAGCACTGAAAGGGTATGTTTCTTAAAGCTTGTAGTATGTATGCAGCATTTCACATGTTTTCTATTTACATTAAACATATACACACTTTGGTTATTGGATATTCATTCCCTCTGTAAAAACACTGCCCTTTTTTCTTGAAGGTTTATACACATTAGTTACTGCATTTCGAATTATATAGAGTTAAAAACAATATCACTGGCCTTTCATAGAAGTTTGCTGTGTGCTTTAATAATGTTCTGTGGTTGCCCATATGTAAAAGTTTCTGTGGTGGTGGTTCATCTAGTTGTGTTTATTTTTAGTTTTGCACTTAGATATTTCGTTAAGATGGTAAAAATGGCCTCAGCTGTAGCTTGAACCATATCTTTAACATATCTTCTGCCAACCTCAACAATGTAATTTGAACCTTTTCCTTAAGACCGGACTTCTGACTATACTAATCATAGGTTATATTAATTTGAATTCAAGTATGAAAGCTAAATATTTCTGCATACATATTGCTGATTGATTTTACCCCATGTATTGCGAGTTAATAATGGCTGATTGTTTTTTACCAATGCCCTTCTCTCTTCTCCAGAGCAGAAAATTTAATTCTTGCATCTGATCCTGATCGTGAAGGTGAAGCGATTGCTTGGCACATCAAAGAAATGCTTGAACAGCAAGGCGCATTGGGCTGTGACGTGACTGTTGCAAGAGTTGCTTTCCATGAAATAACTGAGGATGCAATAAAAAAGGCTTTAATGTCCCCAAGATACATTGACATGGACTTAGTTAATGCTTATCTTGCACGCCGTTCTCTTGATTATCTGATTGGTTTTGGAATATCACCACTTCTGTGGAGGAAGTTGCCTGGTTGCCAGTCAGCTGGAAGGGTCCAATCTGCAGCTTTGGCCCTTGTGTGTGATCGGGAAGCTGAAATAGAACAGTTTAAGCCACAAGAGTATTGGACAGTACAGGCAGACTTCAAAACACAATTTGGAGATCCTTCAAATGGCACATTCATTCCATCCCGTATAAAGCTTCTGAATTCAAAAAAGTTGGATCAACTTTCCATATGTTCTCAAGAAGAAGCGCGATCTATAGAAAAGAGGATTCGTTCTTCTCAGTTTGAAGTTATAGGTGTTAAAAAAAGTAAAATTCACAAGAATCCTCCAATGCCATATATTACATCCAGCCTTCAGCAGGATGCAGCAAACAAACTACATTTTACTGCAGGGTATACCATGAAGGTTGTTTCTGCTAGACTCATTGCATAGTGCATTTATATGCAGTAATCTGTTGGCTCATACAACTCATTATATGACTGCAGGTTGCCCAAAAGCTTTACGAGGGCATCAACCTTTCCTCGGAAGAAGCGACTGGGTTAATAACATATATAAGAACTGATGGTTTCCATGTAAGTAACACCCAACATTTTGATGGCCCAAGTAGTTTTATCTTTTCTGTTTGTGTGTGTATATGGTCCACAAGTTTTTGTTCCCTCTGCTTTACTTTCTATTTGAGAACTTAAAATATCGCATGTACTTTGGTCGTAGCATAAAGTTGGTGCATTTACTTTAATATGATCAAAACTATGCTGCAGCATTCAGGTGTATGAGTAAGCCTTCTGATTACTGGTAGGAAGCTGACAGTAGGAACTTTGAATGATGCATTCAGTTGAGCAAAAATGCACTTCTTTTGCATGATTACTGCTGCATAGCCACACATTTGATGGAACATTGTTGGGGTGTTATTGACAGTCTTCAAATAGTTTAAGCCTGCAAAGTGGATGGTTTAGGAGTTCATAGTCAAAGCTAGTCTGCTTAAAGCGTTCATGTTACTAGTACACACCTTTTCTGATATCTTATGATAGATATAATGGTCAAATTGGAGTACATGTCGATTTCTAAAATGTCACTTATCTGTGACTGGAGGGAGTAAAAGATGATAACAACAATGAAACTTTAATTCACTATAAAATTCTTGTATGAAACATTTCATGACTGGCATACCAAATTAACTGAAATTAGATACCTAGAGTCTAAATGTATGATGTAATGACATATGACGGTACTTCTGGCTGTCCATTGATGTGAGAATTTCCAGAAAGTTGTCAATAAGAGATTATTGAGGATCCAATATCCTTGATGTTTACTTGTTTAAATAGCGCGTTGACTTGTTTGTTCTCCTTTTACCCCTTGAAGATTTCTGATGGAGCTGCAGAAGATATCCGTTCATTAGTCAAAGAAAGGTACACAACTCTCTCTGAAGTAGCTGCAGGAAGTGCTAATTTCTCTTGCTCCATTTTAACTTGTAATCAATGCTTAATCTACTTTGGTTTAATTCCTATGGGATTTTAGTTATACTAGTGGAAATTTTCAGAGTCGCTAACTTATTAGATGAACCCACCACTCTAAGAAACACTATTCAAAGAATAACTGGGTAATTCAAAATCCTTTACTTGATCTGAACTCTGAAGATACTTCGACGACATGGTAAGAGGGTTCAAGTTGTGGATGGATTCATATCAAGTTGTTGTTGATGATATTCCACTCTACTTTTGAAATTCTGGCACTTGATGTAGTGATGTATATCTGGGGTTTGTGGCCAGCATTCTCCTTGTTAATTAGAATTCTCTTCAGATATGGTCAGGAGTATGCTTCAGAGGACATTAGGAAGTATTTAAAGAAGGTGAAAAATGCCCAAGAAGCACATGAAGCCATTAGGCCCACCAGTATAAGGAGGCTGCCATGTAATGACTTACCCTGTGTCTTTGTTGATTTATTGCATTTTCTCAACTACAGCTGCTAACCATCCCTTACTAAACAATTTTTTTTTTTGAATTTGGTTAGCAAACAATTTTGAGTAAGCTTTGCTACCTGCATATTGCCGATGCATGTTTTAATTCTATTATTCATATTCAAGAATCATCACCAAAATGTTGTTAGTACTGTACAGGATATGCTATGTATTTGTTTGTTTTCTTGTGATCCACATTACATAATATGCTGTACAATTCATGCCTCATACACTGCTTTTATTATTTTGTGGAGGCTTGAGTAATACTTACTTCTATAAATATTGTACTTAGGAATTTGTTTGCATTATTATTGTGTTTTGCTATCTGTAGTGAACATACTATATAAGTTTCCACTTATAATGACAGTATCTGGTGTAATCTTTTAATTTATTTTGAAAGTTATATCACTCATTATTATGTCTGGTTTTTGATATATGGTTGCAACCCTTATCTCTTGTAGCATCTTTGGTTGGAATACTTGATGATGATTCTCTAAAACTGTACTCTCTAATATGGAAAAGGACAATGGCATGCCAAATGGAAGCTTCCAGAACTGATATGGTTGGTTACCCTTGCACTTCAGTTTTTCCCTATGGTTGATTTTGTTCTTTATGATGATTATAAGTTATGGTAAACAGAGTTCTAGTGGTTAAGGAAACCTTAATAAGTTGAAACATACGAGCAATTTCAGCAGCCAGCGAGTACTTCTAACTGATGAAACATGTTTCAGACTTTTAGGGTGTTTAGTCTTTTTTTTTTCCTTATATTCTGGTAGATTAACGAGGCACCTCTGTTTCTCATGTTGCCTACGTTCCCAATATCATTAGCGTTAGGCTTTTGGGTGAACTTGATGTATAAAATTCAGTGTGGTATGAAAGCCAACTAGTCAAGCAGTCCTACTGGCACACTGATAAGATCATAAGAAAAAGAATTGCAGCCCCGTATGTCTGTCTCAGAGCAACTCCAGCAATGCCCTCCAAACAAGCCCTCTATTTTTATGAGTAGGGTCTGTCTCTATTTTCTAGGGTCTTGATTTTTCATCTCAACGCCAGCAATACCCTCTAAACAAACCTCTACTTATCATTGTCCCACTTGCTATTGTTTACTTTTAGGATAGAGGGCTGGAGAGTGTGGGAGGGAATTTGGAGGGCTCCCCATTTAGGGGGGCGAAGTAGAGGGGCTGCTGGAGTTTGTTTTTTTAATCCCCAGCCTCTAAATTCAGAATAGGGGCTTATTTAGAGGGCCTGCTTGAGTTGCTCACAGACCTAATTGAGGCTCCATGCTGGGGAATTGGGAATTCATTATGAGCTTTCAGCTAATTGATTGGTTTGCGGAACTTATTTAGCCGCATTTCTTCATAGTTTATATGTTTTGTGTAATTAAAGCCTTGTTTACAATTGTTACATCTACCTTGGGGACACAACTCAGGAATTTCATTTCAGCTGTTGTCTTAAATAAAATTATTTGCTTAAACTCATCTGGTGCAGTAGATAGTAAATGTGACATCCTCATCCTCTAGCATGGAAAACATATTAAAATTCTTTGTACTTCAATTTTGTGTAAATTTCAATTTTTTAAAGAATTCCATCAAATTATATGCTTGCTTTATAGATCCAAGTTGAAATTGGAACTCATAAAGGAGACATGATTTTTCATTCATCTGCATCAAGACTTGACTTCAAGGGATACCAAGCCGTCTATGAGGTAAGTTCTAAAAATAATTTTTTTCCCAGACATTTTTATGATCTGGAAAAATATATTTGATTCTGATTGGATGCAGATATGGATCAGTATGTCTAGGCCAATATGAAGTTGGATATTGGACTAGCTCATCCCAATTTTTTTATTTTTCTGATATTTCATTTGTTATAAGGGGTAGAAAATGAGATTACTTGATTCTCTTTGTTGATATTTGAAATAGTGTTACCTCTATTTTTAAAAGAGAACTTTTTCACTAACAATCAAAGTTTTCATTGTTGGAGAACTGTATACCCGTATACCCCAGATGGTGGTTCGTGTTTGCTGGCGCTTTGGATGGTGTCTCTATATTTTGTTCTTTCTTTTAAAAAAATGGCTTCCTTTTAGTAGTTTAAAATCTGGTTTCGATACTCAAGGAAAAGACATGTTTCTGCCCATAAAAGGGAATAGTGCGTGCTTAATGGTATGAACTAGCATCGCTTCGAAAGGTTTTCTGCTAGTTTTATAATGTGTTTAGCTTCCTGTACTGTAGTGGAAAGTAAAAAAAAAAAGATAAGCACACATGTTCTAGAAAGCAACTTTTATTCGTTAGCATTTTCATATCATGAATTTGTGATGTATGATGCACCACTGTTGCAAATGTATTACCAGACATGACCGTTTATTTTTCTACTTAGTTCAGGCTTTGCTTGATGAACTCACTTATCGCTGTACTCTATTTGCACTCGATCTGAATCAAAAGACATGGAAAGATAAATTTCAGTTCACGTCATCGCCTCTGATGTGCACTAAAATACATTTTTTATATTGAATTGTCACAGAGTACATAATGTGTGTTATTGTGTGGCCATGTAAGTTTTTCGTTGAATTCCATTGTCGAGTTTACACTCTTTTTCCTTAGGTTATTTCCTTCGAAACTTTTACTGAAATGCATGAGTCTGTTCTGATTCATCGGTGTCTTTGGCTGTTTATGTTTCTGGACTGAGCTCTTTTTGGTGCTGATGGTTAGGAGTAGGACTTGACTTGAATGGAAGCATGGTTGTCAGTTGCACTTTATGAAGAAATGTGTGCAACTTTTCAGTTTTGTGAATTTAAAACTCAATACCAAGAAACTTTGCTACTTTTAGGACACTGAGGCAAGCCCATCCAACGACAACTCCGAGAGAGATGCTGTGCACGAGGCTAATTTTGAGGTCTTGTCCAAATTAAAGGTTAGCAGCTGCCGAATGGTCGCTTGACAACGCCCTTCCTTTACTTCTCAAGCTACTGCAGATTATTTGCTATCATTCAACTGTTCCAGTATGTTATTAACACATCTCCTTTTTTTCCAGGTGAAGGACTTGGTGTCTCCAGTTAACGTGCATCTTGGGCAACACTTTACTAAGCCACCATCACGTTATTCTGAGAGTGCATTGGTAAGCAGTAACCTATTATATTCTAGTTTTCACTTGTTACTCTGAGGATTGTCCAATTCCGCTAAAACATTTTTTGTTTTTACTGGGTTCTACCACTTTAGATTTTTCATATTATGCCTGTTATCTCCAGATTAAAAAGCTAGAAGAACTTGGAATTGGAAGGCCATCTACTTATGCATCTATAATGAAAGTGTTACAGGTAACATAACATTCTACTTCCCTATTATTTTTACCATCGTATTTGAAGGCTATTTATGTATGCCTTAATTATATCTGCTAGCCTTTCTTAATTTGTACATATTCTGTTGATTTTTGTGCGGATATTTAATCATCCAACGTCAAGTCTGGGCTGGGTGGCTCATGTTGCAGCCTTCAGAGTTCTGCATATTATTGTCTTGGATTTTGTGGGAAGAAAGGGGTGAATATGGATTGAGGCATGAGTGGGTCTGTTTTGAGGGCTATCTTGCCTTCTTGCGCACAGTGCTGGCTCCTTCCTGGGCGCAGCAGAGGATCTGCGCACCTCTTTTGTAGCAAAGGCTTATTGCATTGATGCCAAACTGATTGCAGTAGTCCTTAATGAGCTCTGATCCAAATATTACCTATAGAATCATATACCTTACTTCCATAACTTAAAAAAGTTACCCCTAATATCTTCAGCTAACTGCACTACATCGTGAGCTGATATCAACAATGGCTACATGATTGCTTTCACACCTGTACGTGTGTGCTCTAGGAAAGAGACTACATGCGTATCCCACAGTGTAGCACACGACATGCTGTCTCATAGTGTATTGTCATGGGCGCACGCCACTTTTGACATTTGGATTGCAGTGAAGTCGAATGATGTTGGTCTGCAATCTGCATCTGGGTCTGTATAGAGTACTGAGCCTTGCTCAGTTGTGTGTGTGTGTGTGTGTTTGGGGGAGGGTTGTGTGTGTACAGTCCCACGGTCCCACCACCTATGTTCAAGTCGTCTTCAACTCAAATTTGGGTGTCTATTTCTTCTTATTTACCATGCTGTAGTTCCTTCTAGGTTGATTGAATTCTTTTTAAGGTATGCCAGATCAAACATTATTCTACTAGGACACTAGGCTGAGATGGCACCTAGTGTCTGATTGGTTTATAGGTACACTAGACAGGAGGGTGGTATGTAGCCGCGTAGCAGGCTGGGAGGATGGTGCATTGCCTATTGTCTATTAACATTGGTCTTAAGTTGGTTTGTAATTAAGTTGGTTAAGAATGATCTTGAGCCATTACGTAGGCTTTTGGTTCCATTCATCATGGATTAGGGTATATGGGCTGGCAATCTGGTAGTGGAGCCCTTTTCAGTGATTAGAAAAAGGCATCCAAATTCTCCCTCTCTTACTATCCTCCTATCACATTAACTTATCCTCTTCTTTTTCTGTATCCCTGATCACAACCAGTTTCTTAGATCTGAAGTTTCTATAAGTTTGAACGACTGGCTCTAGGGCATTTCCCTGGCATTTGATGCTAATACCATGGCAGGACAAAGCAATAAAAAAGGCACATTTATTTTTTCCCCTAAATGTTTATCTACTTGTGTAGTGCATCATGATTAGTTCTTTTTAGCAATGCCAAAAGATCTCATTCAGAACTAGGGCACACTTCTTTGAATTGGAATATTGGATCAAGATTCATATTTGTTAGTACACACAACAGCCTTAAGTTTGGATTCCAACGACATATGGTGAAAAAACAGTTGCTAAGTTTTAGAAATTTACTATGCACTACATCTTATCTTCATTCATTGTAGCACTGAATTGTTCAACAAGGATGATAGTGTTTACAATATTTCTTTTGTTCAGGACCGGAAATATGTGACAATAAAAAGTCGAGTTCTGCACCCTGAATTCCGCGGTCGAATGGTTTGTTCTTTTTCCTGATTTCATGCCCCCCTTAGGAATGATCCTATATGATCAAAATATTTTTAGCTCTGTTATCATCTCAACTTTTTGTACATTTATTTCTAGCTAAATGCATCATTTTGTGTTAATCTCTTCTGCTGATGCATATATCGTTTTGTAATATATCTTTGTTTCACTTTTTCATGTGTGTCTTATTATTATTTGAAAATACAAGTTTTCGTCCAAACTATCTAACATTTATTTTATCTCTAATGATATCGTATGGTTTTGCTAGCAAAATGCCTGATTAAATCTTGCCATTACATTCTGGTATGTTTTGTGGTGTTTACCGCTAAGAAATTCCCTTCACCTAGACCCTGCGAGCTTTAGCACTGGGCACTCCCCCTTTCCGTATTCCAGCTCAATGACACGTTTCGCAGATCAATGCCATTTATTTGTAGGCCTAGTGATCTCAGCCATGTTTCAATTTATGTAGCTGAGGTTGCTTGTTATAAATTAAATTTCAATGTATCTAACTTTGATGTTCAATTCCATCTCATTTTTCAGGTCTCGGCATTCCTTTTGCACAATTTCTCCGAGGTTGCTGATTACAGCTTCACAGCTAACATGGAGACAGAGGTAGTAAACATTTCTCAGTAGTCTATGTGTGCATCTTTGTTTCAGTATATGCCACAGTTCTAGAAACTTGCTTAAGCTGGCTGGCTGGTGGTTCTGTGGATTAAACCGATATGAGAATTCAGGAAGTCAGCATAT
Source organism: Alloteropsis semialata (assembly GCA_004135705.1). Taxonomy (NCBI): domain Eukaryota; kingdom Viridiplantae; phylum Streptophyta; class Magnoliopsida; order Poales; family Poaceae; genus Alloteropsis; species Alloteropsis semialata. The sequence continues at coordinate 49,594,745 of CM014273.1, forward strand.
CCTAAGGGACATAGGAACGCTTCTAACTGTACTCATGACTATTCTTGTATTCAAGACATTAGCAACATTGTTATCTATAATTATGGAAATGATTCAAGACATATGTCATGGACTCATGGTGCTCTGGCCGGCAACCCTGAGATGCCAGGAGCGCTTAGATGCCAGTTAGATGATTAAGACTATACTAACGTATCATTGCTTCTATATGCCTCATGTAAAATAATTCGATAATAAATCTAGAATGAAAGCAGATTAAAAGTTACATCTGGATAACATTATTTTGCAAATTAAGCTAGCATTTCAAGGTGAAGAGGATAATTACCATAAGTCAAATTATTTTGATAACAATTAACAAGGTTTTTGGTAATAGAAGAGCAATAAATATTGCAGTAGTTTGGCATGGCAACCCAATACAATTTTAAGTGTGAACAGCTGAGAGCTAAGGGTTGCAGAGAATCCACAGCACTGTTATAGCACAAGCAGCAACTCGAAACTAACCTAGACTGTCAATTTCTCAGTACACGCTATTGATGTATACTTGTATAGTTTTCATGTGCCATGCCTATTTCTCCGGCCTTCATTTTCTGTGTTTCCGTGCATGCTAAATCTGAAATGAGATATGGTAACTACCGAATTTAGTGAGTGTAATGAGGAAAACAATGCCCGTCGCAAGTTCACAGTATAAACATATCTGGGAGACGGATCGGAATTTGGGCCTGTTTTGGAATGTGAAGATCCCCTCATGATGCCTTCACACTGCTGTGTGATATGCCTGGGAAAAAACAGTATAGTTGATTATTTCTTTATCACACTACTGTAATGAGCTAATTATGAGAATCCATAAAAAAGCATGGGACTAAAGTGCTTACCTCATGATTATATATTTGTGAAGATCTTCTCTATACGCTCTGATATTTGCAGAACTATTGCAATCAATGAACTTTATATTGCTATATATCAATAGTATCTAATTTATCCTTTACAAAAACATCTTTCAGTAATATGTTTAATTAATTGGTTGCTAAAAGTCGTATTGAAGTTCCTTTTCTTTTACTTTATTAGCTTGACAATGTATCTGCTGGGTCAACTGAATGGAAGGGTCTTCTGAAAGATTACTGGGAACGATTCAATAAATATTGTGCAGATGCCAGTAAACTGGATGGCAGGAAGGTAAGGTTTATTTAATTTGAGTAAACTGTCTTAGTTTTCTTTTCTGGTGACAATCACATCTTGATTTTTTAATGGCACTGCAACTGAAGTCAAGTATTTCAGGTTCAATTCTCAAGTATGAAGTTGTGGTTTATAGATTATAGTTTTTACTTTGGTAGGATCTTATCCATAGCCCTGTGTTGCCTGAGACTGGTCAAGTTGCATTTGCATTGAAGGAAAAGACATGAGAAATGGCGAGGTGTAATATTTTTATGTGTCTCTGCTGATGCTTATTGGTTTTAAGCGGATATATTGCTATCACTGGATTTAAAAAAAAAAAAGATGTCTGCCTGACCCAACACAACACAGTTCTGGTTGAACCCCTACTTTTGTGCAAACAGAGCTCCAAAATTTTTTTGGGAGAGGACTGAAGCTCCAAAATACTCATTGCTCCATTGAAGCAAGAAATCACTGGGCTAACATACACAAGAATGCTGCAATGGATTACTAAACATATTTAGTACTGTACTATAGGTGTACCTTAATGTATGTCTACCCTGCAAGCTATACTTTTCAAACCGAATTTGGTACTATTGCAGGTAGAGAGAATGCTTGAAGAAAAATTTGGTCCTATCCTCTTTTCTGACGTTGACAAGGATAGTAGAATTTGCCCAAGGTAAGGCATGGCACACATACTTTTATTGTATCATCCATAGAATGTTGAGTAGTCGAAATCAAGATATGTGATACTTATGTCATCATATTATATGTTTATCTGTCTTCTGTCATGGCTAACATACAGTGTCATCATTACATCTGATGCTTTCACTTTTGTAATTCTCAACATCTATTGTCTGTGTTTGCAACGCCTGCAGTTGTTCTGAAGGAACCCTTAGATTTAAAGTTAGTAGATACGGTGAAGGCTACTTTATAGGATGTGATCGGCATCCGAAATGCAAGTATGACCCTTTGAATACCTTGAAGAACCTCTGCTATATTTTTCATTGCTGCTTACTATGTATTACGAAGTCCAAGTTTATTTCTTGACTGTTGATGATTATCAGCATACCTAATCTCTAATCTAATACTGCAGGTACATTGCTCGCTCATTGTCACAGCAAGAAGATGAAACTGAACCCACAGATGAAGGTCCTAAGTCTTTTGAACCCAGATTACTTGGTCTCATGCCTGATTCCAGTGACAAGGTATATTTAGTTTACGATATTCAGAATTGTTATTTGTAAATCGGTATTGTGTATTGTGTATTACAACATAATTGCTCAATCTACAGGTGTTTTTGAAAAAAGGTCCATATGGTCACTATGTCCAGGTTGGGGAGGACAAAAAGGGACTGTTTCCGAAAAGGGCATCCCTTTCTGAGGTAATTATTACCTTTTCTTTCTAAATAAAAGGCAGCCCATAATCAGCACTTCTTGTCCCTTTTCAGGAACTCAAAACAACTATTATTGAACTCTTGTTTCAGGTCAAAGATATAGACACTGTCACTCTAGAAGATGCAATTGAGCTGTTGCAATATCCCAAAATTCTGGTACGCATTTATCTGAGTGTATCTATTGGTGCTATTTGTTGAGTTGGGTCCTATGATGTTGCATTTTCCTACAGGGAAAACATCCTGATGATGATCATCCTGTACTTATAACGCATTCTAAAGTTGGATACAACATCAAGCATAGGAGATCTCTTGCTGCAGTGCCGAAGGTACATCTGCCATCGTAACATTTCAGTTTTTTTTCATTTCAGCAACCAAACTAACATTAATACATGCATTACTATTATCAGCTGTAATTTCCCTATTCCTTGTGTTGGAGCAATATGAAAGATGTTTGCATTCCAAAGTTCGATAGCTTTTGATCAGTTCATGTGCATTTATTATTTAGCATCTTCCGTGAATTCGGAGATTTCCTTTGCAAGACTGATAATATCTTGAAAATGTCTGATGACAGAATGTTGACCCAAAGAATATCACGCTTGAGCGTGCACTGAAGCTTCTGAGAGGTAAGAGTGTCAGACAGATTGGTCGGCCAAAGGGGAAAGCTAAAAAGAAGGAACCCATTGAATGGCATTAGCGGAGCCTGAACTTGCTGCAACATCCGAAACATGCGTGATTGATAGTTGGTCAGAGTTGTATCTGGGCAAAACTCAGATACGTCAACACAAAGCATGAGAAATCAATATTCACAGCATAAATTGGTTCAGCCTTCACCATGGTCCAAATCTTTCTGTAACGCAAAAACATGAACTGCTCTTTGCATTCTGCCCTACATTCAATAACTAATGCTGGATTTCTCCACACTGACCAGGGGTGATACGTACATAACTAGTGAAAGGTCATTTTTTTTCCTTACTCATCATCAGAGTTCATTCTTTTTTTCCTTATGTCATCATCAGAAGTTGTATAGAAAGCACTTATACAACCTACCAGATTATACACCCATAGTTTTTCTGCAAGTTGCAGTTCAAATGAGCATCACAGAGATCAGTCACTTCCTTATTTCCTTTGCAGCATTCCCTGTTCTTTTCAGGCGAATGATGCAGTTTTCTCTCCTTTTTTGGAAAATGGATCTTTTTCTTGTTCAATTTGAAGGGACTATTACTACGATGGAAGGGCATAGGTTGGACTTATACATGCTTGCGAGTCCTGGCTATGCTTGCATTTTTGCACTGAAGAACTCTCTTACCTCAGAAAACACTCAGTTTGTAGAGCTGGGTTGTGTCGGCTTATGTGAACTGGATTGCGAGTCAGAAACTTCGCAGCTGAAAAATTACTTGTCTTTACACATTTAATGTTTGTTTTTAAATTTCTTTTCACTGTTTGCTCTAGTTCCTGCGGTTAGCCTTTTTAAGCAATTTAGCCTGTCTGCCTGTGAATGATGCTCCGGAGAAAGTAGTCATTTTGGCATGCTTTGTTCAAAGAACGAACGGCCCTATAATAAAGAGTTGATGACTGCAAAAATAGAGATTGAATCCCAGAGAGTATGATGTGTGGGTCTAGGACTGGTACGTCAGCCTATCGTGTCGTAGGCTAAATGGAAGCTGGAAAGTATTCGTGTCATCACTGTTCATTCAATTGTTTCATCCATGCTCCCAACATACGCTGTTATGGACACATCGCTCTTCCACTGGTCTGGAGACCCTAGAATTCTGAAATCTCAAATTTGCTTGCTTGTCTAACCCCTAAAATTCATTTAAAAAATGGTTGTAGTAAATTTTTGAAGTGTCTGACAAAATGTACCCAAGCATTTAGGTATTTATGTTCAAATATATAAAAGCTACAGTTCAACAATCAGCCCTTTTAGCAACAAGTCAAACACAGGCCCATGGGGAATTCAGAATTCGAGCAACCTGCGGTAAAAGCTAATATAAACACTAATAAAAAGTAATCTTGTCGCATACTCTTGGTGACATCCCATTTTTTGTGAAATAGTATTTATTTCCAAGAAAAACATTTGTCGTGGAACTCTTGTTTTCTCATTTCTCAATGGAACAATTTTTCCCCAGGTGAACAACTTCTCTTATGTTCAAGCAGAGAGAGAAAAAAAAAGTGAAATGTCTGTTATGTGCAACAAGATACAACTCTGTTTGGGATGCGTAACAAGATGAAGTCCCATACAAGACATAACTCCCCGATCACTTCCGTTGAGCTTCGCGCAAGTATGTTAGTACTGTGCGACAAGATGTGACTATTTAGATGTGTAACAAGAAGGAAATACAAAAGTCACCAGGACATACAAAATCTACATTCTAAGGTGATATACATTGAAACTCATGTGCTCTCTGCAAAAATTGAGAGGATCAGCCGAGTTACAATTCCACTAGAAGCTCAACAAAACCTGTTCCCTTTCTAAGCTCAACATCAATGGAATGAGCAAATCTCAGCTTCTATTGCAATGCCTCAACTGATGGCCCCAAACAGGCTTGGGCTGTAGGCACGCGACTCCACTTCTCCACAGTGTGAGTTGTTCATGGACGTGCTTCAATAACCCAAACGGTCATTCAATGCAGTGCGCCCATCACCAGTTTGACCTACACAAGAAATAGCAATAGTCTTAGTAAGGGGCAAATCAATCCATATGCTCGCCATCAGGTGGCACCCATGTAGGTAACACATTAGTACAATTTCCGTACCTTCAGGTGGCACCCATGTTTCAGAATTTGGCCCTGCTTCGAGGAAATCTGGTCTCGCTGGACCCAATACCCGTTTTTGTTTTGACTTCTTCCCAATATCCTCATTCTCCATTTCTTCTGATGTTTGTAGACCCCGTTGATGCTTAAGCAGAAGGGCCACAGCATCAGCAACTGATGCTTCACTTTCAACCGAAGATGAATTTGCCTCGCTGGAAGCAGACTGGTCAGTGGTCTTCCTCTTCCGTAAAATAAGCCCAGGAGCAGCCTCTTCAAGCTCCTTTCCACTGCCTGAATTAGAAAGAATTGCTTTCCGATCTTTGTAGTCCACAAAATTGTCAGGTTCCTCTGCATCCGCCTTTTCTTCATTTAAGAAGTTTTCTTCAGGTACTATGGCCCTCTTATCACCAAGCCACTGAGGTTTGGCCACAGAGAATGCAGGTTTGCTCACATTATCTTGGTTTTTGGAGACATCAGTCTCTACTTTAGCAGGCTTATCCGTTGATGTCCCATCAGAAGAATCCTTCGGCTTCTCAGCTGTAGTCTTCACAACTTTATTTTGTTTCTTGGATTCTGGTCTTGGATTGTCATTAGATGCTGGGGTTCTTGCTTCTCGTGGCATTAGATCCCTCTTGCGAGCTGCTTCTCCCATAGGATCAGCTATTTTTAGTAGGTAAACTACTCTGTCCAGCTCAGCCTGAAGATCAGATAGATCCTTTTGAATTTCGGCAATCTTGTCATGTACTGCAGGATATCTCAAACCAGTCAGAAGATTCCTAACACAGTGAAATGCATCTATGCCGGAATAAATGTGCATAAGTAAATGTGTAACTTATAGGTTAATTCATCAATGTTCTATGCACCAGGATTAAAAAAAAGTAATGCTCACTCTGAAAAAAAATGCATATGTGCAACAGTATACACTCGGGTCACTTATTAATATGTGATTACTATTTAAGTGAAAATCAATGAATGTTAACGAATCTTTTTTCTAAATTCTATTGTGTAGACATTAGCAGACTCTCATCCAAACACAAGATTGTGCTCAAGTCAGAGTCAAGAATCCTGAGGAGAGTTGAACACTGGCTCACAACTGGATTTATTGAGCACAACTGACAGAAGATAGACATTGATGATTTTGTGAAACTGAAGGAGAGGCCTAAGGGACCCTCCAATTAAAAATTTAATAACATGCAAAGGTCTACTGTTTCCAATGTTGTTCTTAACATAGGAAACTACCATGCAGTATTTTTCAATGATTGAGATATCAGGTTCGAAATGAGAATTAAAATATGTTAAAATTCTAAGACTCATGAGCGATCAGTCGAAGTACTTGGAGCACACTACCATACCCAATTGAGATGATAAGCCACTCATGTAAGCATCAAGGTCATCCCCGAGGTCCGCGGTACTGCTCTGAGCCAACTTATGCTTCTCTTCTTCGAGCAATTTCTTTTTATTTTCAATATCGCTGGTGATGGAATCCTTTTTCTCAAGAAGACTATCAGCAGTCTCAACTGATTGTTGCTCATTGGATTTCTGAGTAATTTTCTTCTTTGTCCGGTCAAAAAATTCATCGTCGTCACTGAATTATTTAACAATTTATTAGTATCAAGCATATAATGATCTACCGTTAAGCAAACAATAGTGGAAGGGTTTCAGATTCTCAATGTATAAACATCATACTTGATACAGACTTAACAGTCATATCAATGCACAATGCACATACCTAAGAACATCATCTTCTTCCTCAAGACTTGCTTTATGGCTAGCACGATTTGCCTTTCCAGAACGAGCACCAAGACTTTCCCGTATGCTGTCATTTAAAGTTTCTTCTAGATTCTCCAGCTCCTCCATAATCTGAAGAAGAAAAGGTTTAGTCCTGCTCACCAGATGAGAAATGCATGGTGGTAGCGTATTAACAAATGTAATGGTATGATCCACCACTAACCTGAGATATCCGTTGTTCATTCCTTGCTATCTGTGTTTGTTGACCTTGGGTTAGCCCACCTTGAGAAATGTCCTTAACTCTTATTGCATCAATTTCTTTCTTCATGTTGGCAATCTGAAACAAAAAAAAAATAGCAGGTAAAGCTTCATGATGAGCAGAGATACAATCAAATGGATAAGCAGAACCTCAGTATACAAGATACATCACATAAAGCGGCTTTTTTATTTTTGATCTTTTATTTCTTTTGAGAAAATCAGACACTAGTTCTGGGAAACATGTTGCTTGAAGAGTGTAAAGGAGTGAATTACGACTGAACATTTGACCATACACAAAGCGCTTCCTGATACAATTAGGTTGTGTTTGGTTGCATGTACCATTTGGTTCGTGTGTGATATAGTTCAAGATGGATGGTAACCCTTGTGTTTGGTTGGATGATGGATCAACTGTGAAGCCATCGCACCTGAGTTAATTTCCTACTAAGAGCGATGAACCATATGGTTCAAGAAAACTGGTTGAACCACATCACCCAGGATCATCCATCCATACATGCATCATTACATGAAACCAAACACATTATTAATAGACAGCTAGCAACATGACAACCACTACCCCATTGTTATTCTTTGATAGGCGAATCTAAATTTATATTCCAACTACCCAGCATAGTACTGGCCAAACCACAATTAGCTTCTAGTTTAGTTCCTAACATTAAACATCTGAATCATCAAATTCCTGAAGCCTTTGGTTATGGTAAGGTGGCGTGCAGATGGCAAGATGTGCAATGGCACTGTATTACTGTTCATACAGCGTCACTTGCTAGCGCTACTTTCTGATCTCTAGCTACTGGTCGGTTACTTTCCCGTTGCATCACTCAGGTTTAAATTAAAACCTTGTAGATTGGTTGATTGCACTCTATGTAAAAGATTTCGTTTATTTAGTCTTGTAGATGGGTTTTGTACCCTATTAAGGAGCGTCAATCATTTGAGACAGCAGGCATAGTTATTGTATTAACAACAAAGGGAACAAACCCACTAATCGATGAGTCAAAGTGAAACTGTGAAACAATAGGTGCCAATTGTAAACTACATGTACTACCACACCACACTACATGTGTCAGTTATAGGGCCTACACCAGAACATATGTCAAAGGTCCCATGTCGTAAGAATCCAGAACTAATCTTCACACCTTTGAAGAGCCTAGCAGGATGGAACGCAAGCAAGTTCTGGAGATGGTATACTCTAGAGGCGTTCATAGAGAAACTGCTGATCCAATAGCCCCATTTGTTTCAGTGGCAACCAAAACCAAAAAATAGTGGACATAAGGTAAGAGTATTCCCAACATAGACTTGTGCTCATCAGCCATCACAATATTACTAAGGCACTTGAAAGAGAATCAGTGCAAAAATTGAACTAGATATAGTTGCACATGTACCCCAACAAGTAATGGCAATTTCACATAAAATCATATTAGATGTTTTATCGTAGTAATGTACAGGGTGGTAAATGAGGACCTGCAACTATGGGAATATGGCATTTATGTACAGCAAGTACTTACCTTTTCCATTCGTTTTACTATCTTGCTACGTGTTTTCTCCTGTCTGTCAGTAAGCTGACCTTTGTACGTTTGCCATGTTATTTCGTCCGCATCATCCTAACATAAAAGAACATCATCAGTAAAAACACAAAGCAATATAGAAAGTGTTGCAAAATATGATATGATGCCGCTACAAGCCTAGAACTTGAGAATAGCTCCATCAAAAGCTTTTATCTAAAACTACAAAATATCACCAGCCTTGTTAGAAACAAACGACTAACCTCTGCAGATTCTTCAATTGCATCTTCTGACATACCCCATGAGATTCCCTCAGCCAAAGCCGCTTGATTTTTTGCACGTAATATGGAAGCTTCACGGTCAAGCATATCCTGTCGAATCTTAGCATCTCGGAGCTTCTGCATGTCTTTTTCCTGCCATAAAAAGAAAAAAAATGAATATAAGAAACTGAAACATTAGTGTAGGTTGATGGATATTGTGGAGATTTAAAAATGTTTAGCATGACAAAAATTACAAAACACGAAGCTAACAGTTAAGGTTAACACATTAAGGTAATATGAACTAAACTAGTTTGGATTCCATAAAGATGATGTTCTACATTTCTGACAATTTATCTGTGTTTATCGCTGAAATAAATTATTTCTCTAGGAAGTATGTCAAAATACTTTGTAGCTTTAATATTCCTGAAAAAACCTCTAAAAAATAAACAGTGCTTAAAAAAAGAAAACCAAAGGCACACAGATCAAATAGCATTGCTTTT
>CM014273.1:49611983-49653015 GCA_004135705.1 Alloteropsis semialata
CGAGCCGCCGCGCCGCGCCCCCTTCCCCTCCCTCTCTATCTGTTGCGGGCCGGAGGAAGAAGGGGATGGATTGGCCTTTTTCTGAAAAACCCCCTCCACTTTTCTGTATTCATATATGTGCCCTTTTCGTTTTTAGACAGTTTCAAGGAAAGCCCTTAACCTTTCAGAATAATTCCAAACAAGTCCCCGGTCATTACCACTGCCCCAAATACTTTTCCAAATTACCAACAGGTCCCTCCACCATACAAAATATTTACAAAAAGGTCCCTAGCCCTTTTAATCTTTACAATTAGGTCCTAAACCTTCCAAATGAGCCCTAATACTCCCTTAACCTCGTCATTTTATATGCCAAACTTCTCCGGAATTCCACCAAATTCGCACACACCTCTCTTTCATCTATTCCGGCCGAGCTATACAAAAATCTCTCAAAAATAATCCTCCTTCCTATTTTATTTTATTATTTCCCTTTCTCATCGGTAAAGGATTGTTGTTTTCTTATTATGTGTTGTTTGTGCGTGCCCTAGACGACGGAGTGATCGAGGAGGGACAGTACCGCGAGCCAGAGTACGTAGGAGAGTACCGCGAGCCCGACCCCGAAGACTTGTATCGTGAGCAGGAACTCCCGGAAGCTTTTGGAGACGGCAAGTCCAATCTCATCCTTTGATGCATGTTTATCCCAGTTTTATAAACACAACCTATTGGCCTTTTATAAATTGCATGTTGTTTTACCAAAACCCGGTTGGATAGCCATTCCTTGATTGATGTGATCATGCCTTGATAACCTAGTTATCTCTAAATATGATATGCTCTGTTTGGATGATAACCACTGCTAGAATCACTACAAGGTTTTCTGTCTAATGCAACACCGGAAAATGGTTGCAATATGGACAAAATGGTTGCAATAGACACAATGGCAACGGAATTTTTTGGTTGCGAGGGGTTGCCATTGTAACCGTAGTCTAAAGTTTGCACCACGGTTTATTTTGGCGTTGCCATTGTGTTTCCGCTATTGCAACACCAAGATTATTCTCGCAACCCAAAAATGGAGTTGCAAGTCGTTGTATCAGCAACCACCATAGGTGTTGCAATTGTTACTATTGCCACGTGTTAATAGCATTGCAATATATAGACCCTCTATTGCCACACTACTCTTATGGTTGCTATAGGTGACCTCTCTATTACCATGGTACTACAGTGGTTGCTATAAGTGGCACCCTCTATGGCCACGCCATGCACTGGTTGCTAGAAGCTTCTTCCCTATTGCCACACTACATATTGAGGTTGCTATACGGTATCCCTCTATTGCCACGATATTTGGTTGTTTTAGGTGAAAATCTCTATTGCCACGATCAATACATGTGGTTGCTATACTTGGACCTTTTTGCCACGATTATTACTGTGTTGCTATAATTTAGAGACCCTATTGCCTCGCCCTGTGTTTCTTTGCATGCTGGTGTTTGTTGCTATAGCATATAATTGCAACACCATGCTTTTGCCGCGCTAGTGCATATTACAACGATCCGTTTTGTAGCTTCAAACAATAAAAACAAATTAAACAATATATGATCAATGAAGCATTTAGACATCCATTAACCCAAAATACAATTTGTTTGTGCACATATGTAAAGAAAGCATCCAATGTACCTGACACAGCATCAAGTCCGAACACACGCACAAGTGAAACAAATAATGGTATCGAATCGCAAACTAGATTGAAAACATAAGATCTAATGAGGTATGTAGCACTGCAGCCAAGGTTGCCTTCATGTTGATCATCCCATGAATCATGCGCTGCACTCAAACCTCATCATCATGCTCCTGAAAAGAATCATTAACATTAGTACAAATATGCATCAGTTGAATCCACATTTATGGAAAGCGAAAACATGTCGCAGATTTGCATATTTATTAAAAGTGAAATTACTCATCCAAAGATCATAAGTATTAGATTTCATATCTGCTACTCCATAAAAGGAAGAAGCAGATACAATACAAAGAAATAAATGAGTATAAGAACTTTTCATTTTTTTATTAGATTCTATTGTGGAAAAAATGGATTACAGAAATTCATTGTAAATCTATTAGGAATTGCAGAGAATTGTATGTGTGGTAGATCTAAAGTGACCTTTCATTAACTTGGCAAGAATCATAGATATTTTTTGTTTGGTTAAAACTTAATATGTCAACTTCTGTCACTAAATCCAGAATGAACAGAGAAATATTCATATGCATGTTTTTCCCCAAGAATACTATCCATGTATGTTTAACACCACAGCTTATGAAGCATATAAACATTGTAAAGGAATGAAATTATTTCGAACTAATATGAAGCATCAAAGCTTTGATTTTATGTGCAACAAATAGATCACGAGTGTCAAGAAACAATTCTTTTAGCACAAAACTGATGAAAACTAATGCAAGAACTCAAACAGTCACGAGGAGGCCCAAGAGTATACATCATATATGCAAACATAAATGATGGCATGAACTTTCTTTTGCAAACATAAATGCTGGCCTGAACTTCCTTCCACAAGGACCACACATGATGGCACTCTCATCTAGTTATCTTGAATAAGAGCCTTTTATAGCACCCGCATACATGGAACATTCTCGAAGTTAAACAATGCATTAAGCAATGCTACCAAGAGCTAATATACTTCTTGTGGTGTCCATTAGAAGTAGTGACACATTGCTGGTATACTTCTTGTGGTACGCTTCAGTAGTTCATGTATATTTCTTTCTATTATGAATCGAAACAGACATGCTGCACTAACTTGTGATATGGTGCTGCACGAAAATGATGTAACAGGAAGAAGGAAACAAGAAAAAGATGCAGACATGGCTCTATGTTATTACTAGCGAAGGGACAATATTTCGATATTCTAATTATCAACGACTACTGTTATGAAGGCAGAAAATACGCTTACATGTGTTTTTACAAACAAGAGCAATACTCAAAGATAGAATCGCCAACAATAAAGCTATATTCAGAATTTGGATTATATAATATACATGGCGCCGAAAAGATTAAGACAAGTTTGATTTAGAGTATCTGCAATTTTACGGTTCCTAGATCAGAGAGGTAGTTTGCAAATGTCACACTCCAAATGAGGTGTTCAAGCTAGTGGACTCACGGCATAACTGCTGCATCCATAACTTCTGGCATTGTTTGCAAGACGAGCTCCAGCACTGCAGGGGGAACCTGCAGTTTGTAACAGACAGTGGCAATTGATCAGACTTTGGATAACTGCAAGGACTCCAATTGGCATTTGTTCTGAAATATTGAAGCTAAGAGTAACCAAGCCGCAAATCCTGATAGCCCTTATATTTGATGAGCTCTTTCAGCCTGTCGACCACGAACAGGAACCCACCCTGATCGATGTAGCAAAGGTCCCCGGTCTTAAGCCAACCTTCAGAATCGAAAGTGCTAGCGTTCACCTCATCGTTGCCAACATATCCTGCAGAGGTTGAGCTCAGAAACATTGCCAGAGCCCTGATGCAGGCGCAGAGCCCCAAACTGAAGCGAAAGATACCATGATGAGCAGCGGGTACTAGATGGTTACCATTCATGACGGCAGCGGGTACTAGATGATTACAACAGGACATGACATGAACAGGTAATTGAGGTCTAGTAAATTACCAGGAAGTCAGTAGCGACCATACCATTTTAGCACAGGGGATGCACAGTGGCCCGTCCTCGGAGCGCGGCAATGCGCGCCAGCTGCAGTCGCTGTCACGGACGGACGCGACCTATGCACACGGGCAGCCTCCGTCGACGGTGACGCAGACGGCCTCGAAGGAGAGCCTGCTCGGGTGCGCGCGCGAGAGAACCGCGACGCCGACGACGAACCTGGTGTGGCGGCACGGTCGCTGAGCACGGCGTCGTGCGGCGACGGCAGGAGCAGCGCGTTGCGCCGGGAGGTCGGATCGAGGACGAGGACGCGGGGCACGAGCACTGTGGTGGCTCCGGCGGTGGCCAGCAGCGCCGTGTATTCATCGCGGGATCAGGCCGGGAGGGGATCGAAGCGGTGCAGGGAGTGGGGAATGTGGCGGCGTAGAAGGAGGTCGGGCGAGATAGCTAGGGTTCCAGAATTTTATTTATCTAGACATCAACCCAAATCGTTGGATCGGAGATGGACGGCCAGGAGAAGTTGGGCCTTAAATGGAGAATGGCCCTATCTAGGTTTTTCGGCCCATTTAACATTTTTATTTTTTTCATTTTATGGCACCATTGTAAAGTAACACACAAAAATAATTATCCTATACACACCAAATCTTTTTTTTATGTAATAGACAACATATAATTTGTTCTGTAGAATTTTCAAAAAATTTGAAACTTATTTACTATTTTCTATATGTTAAATGAAATTCCTACATAGTTTGGGTCTCCGTTCAAGGTTCGACAAGGCATCCTCGTTTCAATACATCAAAGAGTAGCTGTCATTGTATGAAACTACGTGAGACATATATTTATTTGTGAGCAATGTATAGTCCCATTTTAATGAAATCATTTGAAACTTTTATGATGAGGTTCTAGATCCAAAATATGTATAAATATAAGTTATAAAAAGCCTTTTGGAATGTAATTCGAGTCGCAGAATTCAAATGTTCAAGTATGTCATTTTTTCGTATATATCAAATTTAAAAAAGTGGCAGAAAGGGACATTGAACCATATGAGTTTGATAATGTCGTAAAGTTTCAAATCATCAATGATTAGCTATCATTGTATGAATCTATGTGAGACATATTCATTTGTGACCAATGTATAGTCCCATTTTTATGAAATCATTTAAAATTTTTGTGACAAAATTCTAGACCCAAAATATGTATGAATATAAGTTATAAAAAGTTTTTAGATTGTAATTTGAGTCACACAATTGGAATGTTCAAGTATCTTATTTTTTGTATGTATCAAAAATTGAAAATAAAGTGGCAAAAATGGGCTTTGAACCGAGACCTAACACATCAAACTAGCTAGAACTACCACCACAACACCTCATCATTTATGTCAAGTTGTTGCGTTATGTCTTAGTTACATGTTTAGCACCATTGCGTCAATTGCAACCAATGAGGGCCTATTGCAATGAATGTAGGTTGTTGCATTAGGTGAAAAACCTTGTAGTATAATGAACTGTGGCTGTCGGGTGATGTGGCGTATGCGGCCGAGTGATGTGGCGTAATATATGTTTTATTCTATTGTCTACTTAGGTGTAAAAAAATAAGCCATATGAAAATGATCCAATAAATTTCAATTTGCATAAAACAAATGACATTAAATTAAATATCATGATTTTAGAAAAAATTAGAAAAAAATCATCGCATTTGGAGTTCTTATGTGGAATAAATACCAACTACAAATTTTAATTCTGAATCAAAAAGAGAAAATGAGTCACACATACATTGTTCTTCATCTCAGTTCACGTTGTCTTTAGTTCAAGTAGGTTTAATTCGCGCCATTGGTCCAATGGTAACTTGGTAAGGGATGCTTTGCTGAACTGTGAGCTCTCGGGTTCGAATCCCCCAACCCAACCTTTTTGCCATTTTAACGCTAATATTTCTTTTATTCTTCTTTGATTCATACAAAAAAATTGTAACGTGCATACTCAACAGTCAACACAAGATAACACAAGATAGGAAGCCACTTCTGTATGTAACAGGACATCATCTTCTGTTCCTTATGTCTCTGGGTTTGCATTGTTAAAATAAAGTAAATAACAAAGCTTCGCACAACTGAGAAGGTGGTTTGGTGGTAGATGTGCTCCACTCTTAGTCTTGTGTGCAGGGTTCGAACCCTACCTTTTGAGCAATTTTTTGATGATTTTTGTGGGCTGTGGCTGGGGCGCTGGGCTCGCGGCCGTATGACGTGGCTGGGCGCGGCCGGGTGACATGGCCAGCAGACATGTCTGCAACATAAACGAGTCCGTAACATATAGATAGAACTTGTTACCATCAAAGTGATACATATATACACCTGGTTTAGTGGTAGTGCAGCTGGATTTCAAACATGTGGTTTGGAGTTCGAATCCGGGGTAAGGTTTTTTTTTTAGCGTCCAAATTTATTTCTTTGTCTTCAATATTTCAGCAAAAATGTTTTTACATTAGCAGTTGTAGTGCAAAATTTTTCCATTTGTGATTTATTTTTTTGGTAGTAGTTTGTAGCAACACTCACAAACCGTTGCAATAAGAACGCCATATTGCATCCATTTAGTTGTTTTGTTGCAATAGACAACTTACAATTGCAACGCCAAAGAAGGTTTTTGCAACCCTAAAAAGTCGTTGCAATAGGTTCATGCTATTGCATCTACATCAAAATTCCTGTTGCAATAACCATCTGTCAATTGCAACACCACAGGAAATTATTGCAACCCAAAAAAATCGTTGTAAAAGCACCAAACAAAAGCAACCATCGCATTATTGCAACGAAAATCAGTGCTAATGCAACTCCAAAATAGCGTAGCAATAACACGAAGTGATTGCAACCATAGCATAGGATAGTTGCCATAGCACACCCCTATTGCAACCCAAAATCATAGCTCAGGCAACCATTTTTGTCCGTTGCATTAGAGGCACATATTGCTACCATTTTGGGCAAAGGTTGCGATTTGGCCCCCTATTGGCAACCAAAATAGTGGTATTGCAAATGTGTAGCATGGCATTAGCCAGGAAACCTTGTAGTGAATGCTTAGGACTTGTTTTTCTTACTTAAACAATCATGACTATACTCGGTTTATCAAAAGAATAAAAGTGTGAGTGTGTTGAGTAAAGAAAATGGGTTTTGGGTTTTGAAAATAAAGAAAAGTGTTGGATGAGATGGATGGGTGTTTCTTTGTGAAATACCATTAGGAGGCTTGTACCTTTGTGGTTAAGCAAGTTGGGAGATATCCATTTTGTCCGGTTTTAAACCGAGGTGATGTGTCATCTTGCCTAACCCAACTTTTCTCGTACAACCACTCGACTCTTGTATGGTGCAAGGGCTTAGTCTAAATCCCACTAGCTGGACTGTTAGTTGTCTGGAAGCAGGTGTGCAGCGGGAAGCCAAGTGCCGACTTAGTGTCATGGGTGCAGACTTAGTGTCATAACCCCCTTGGTTATTTTCTCGTGATGGCTAGGCAATTTTGGCTATGGTGGGTAATGACTTCGCTAGAATCCGCGCTGGCACTAAGGTGACCGTGTTGCGGTACCCTACTTGTGGTGAAAGTGTACACCTATGCAGAGTTTCCAAACTATTCGAATAGCCGTGCCCACGGTCATGGGCGAGTTATGGCTTGGTCACAATACCGAAGGTTTTGGGATGGGTTGGAGTGTGTTGGTTTTGGAAAGCGTCCGGCTATGTGCTGGGAAGCTACGGCTGATGGGAAATCCGGTAGCATTAAAATTTGGATCCTTTGTGGATCAACCCCTACTTATTGTTTTGTTACTAAAACTGGCTTTGCTAAAACATTCCTTGACAAACCATTGCATGTGTAAAACTTGGCTTTATTGCAAATGAACCTTAGCCTTATCTTGTGCATACTTCTGTGTTAACCCCACCTTAGGTGTGGTTGGACTTGCTGAGTACTTTTGTACTCACCCTTGCTTTTGTTGCTTCAGAAGAAGACCCGGACTTTGTTGTTGAGGACGCTGAATAGGTGGTCGCTTCCGCACCCAACTTTGCCTGTGGAGTTTGGACCCACCCAAGATGTCTTCGCTGTCGCGTAGCTCTGATCCCTTTATTGAGCCTTTCTGGTTTATAGTTTGGCTCATCGCCGTGGTTTACCTTTTGGTAATCCTGGCTTGTATCAAGTGCCCGCTCCCTCGGGGGCTGTAAGGTTCTGAACTATCTGTTGAATAAATGTGTATCAGCCTCCTGGGACTGATAATCTGTATCACATTTAGTCTTTGCTTAGGCAGGGGCGCTTCACCATTGGCGCACGGCCCCTCCAAACCGTCGCCTTCAACGCCAAGCAGAAGCCTTGCCCTCTGGACACCGCACCAACATCCACTGCATGGTCACCAACCACCACCATGGACATCCGCACCCCCCGAGTCTGCAACTAGTCTCCATCCACCTCGCCGCAAGGCCCAAAACCACCATGGCAAAAAAGCACCGTCCTGGCCGCAGATTACCAAAAGCAAAGCACACACTTGCCTTTCTTTCTCCTCCAAAGTGAAGTGCATATTTGAAACGGTATAAAGCCATCCAAATTTATTTCTTTCAAAGTAACTTCTTTATAAGAGTATCTCTAGCAGATTACCAAAACATCGTATACTCCCTCCGTCCAAAAAGAATGCAATTCTAGTACAGTGACACGTTTTCGTATCTCAAGTTTGACCAATTATAGATTAAAAAGTATAAATATTCATGAGATGAAATAGATATCATTAGATTAGTTACAAAATGTATTTTTATAATAAATTTATTCAAAACCATAAATATGAATATAACTCGCTAGAAACTTGGTCAAACGTGAACCATTTTAAGTGGCACGCAACACGTAGTTGCGTTCTTTTTGGGACTAAGGGAGTACTACATAGTTTTTTTTCTATCAATAGCTTTTTTGTGTGGTTTTTTGGTAACTAATGGCACAGCAGATTACCACAACAATAATAGTGGATGGGTAGTGGGATTAATCCCCTCTGTTTAAGTAAGAGGGAGACAAAAATCTTTTGATAATGGGGATCAGATTGATAATCTGCTAGAACACCTCTACCGCAAAAAAAATGTTTTTTTTATTGGGAGACAGATGAATAATCTATTGGAGATGGTCTCATGCGTACATATTTGTCATATTTTGTATTTAAAAAGAATTTTTAATACAGAACTTTTACTACTAAATGGTATCCTATTAATGTGCGACACCACCGATGACTGAAAACACACAAGGAATAATCATGAATAAAATGCATATCTAAAGTTGTATCTGGTTCTTGATAAGAGCTCGCCACACCAAGATTTAAACTGCATTGCAAATTCTGCGAACAAAACGAGCACCAAGCTTTTGGTGAGAAACGGCAAGCAAAAGCACTAAGTGAGGGCATACGCAACCATTCGAGTGCATCACGCCACAAATTCGACCAAGGAAATTCAGGGGGAGATAAGGTGTGGCCAGCTATGGCAAGTTGCGGTCACGAACCAAATAGCCTAAGTCGCGAACACTACCTTCTCACCATTCTTATGCACCAACATGAAGGGGATCTCATGAAGCGGCTCACTTATATCAGTTTATCCATATACAGGCAATATATCAGGTGCAAACTAACTTCTTCGTGCAAACTGTGCAAATTCTAATCTGGGCCATCCAAGGGGCACAAAGGGGAGGTCGCGCTTTTGCAAATCACCCCTCCCACCTTCTCTGCGCCCTCCCTTGGATCAACATTGTGTGGCCCAGATTAGAAGTTTGCACGATTTGCATGAAGAGATTGGTTTGCACCTGATACGTTGCCCCATATATATTGTGTCTTATGAATAGTGAAGGGCTGCTCGCCATGATTTGTGTCAAAGTATTTTTCAACTTTATATGTTTTTCACCTTCCCTTGCCTAACATCTAAAAGGTGATGAGCGAGTCTTTCTCTTTTCTTTGGCAGCCAAGAATTTTCTACATTTCGAGTATCTTACAAGTGATCTTGAAAATATTTTATGTTTAAATTATTAAAACTTTAATTGAAACTTGTTTCAATCCTAGGTGAATCATTTTGATCATCAAAATGGGAACTACATGAATCTGAATTTGAACTGAAGTGTTGTTTCAATCCATAGACATAGACCTTGGTTCGATTTGAGTTGAAAGCACCACACAACATGAGAAAAAAAATTGTTTTCCCTTACAAACTAAAATCTTGTTACCTCTTATCAGAACTAAAAATTCATACAATAAATAATCAAGTAAAATTTTGAAAGGGTATATTATGTGTGTTTTCCAAATGGAACAATGAATGAGTCGTTCGCTATTGACAACATGTTGACACAGTAGGGGTGCAGAGTATATAGAGCGAACAATTTAATTTTGTTTAACAAGGGTGCAGAGCATATAGGACGAATAATTCAAATTTTTTGCCGACCCACAAAAAGTTAGCTCTTGCCCTAAAAAAACATATAGCTAGCTCTTCCCCACCCACCCGGCACCCCATCCCATAATTCTATTAATTGTCCCCAGCAAAAATTCAACCCACCAATTTGTAGAACCGGTTTGCAACAATAACCAATGGTTTTGCATAAAGATCATATTAAAGATTCCCATAATACCAAATATTGGAATTGAAATATTTAGTGAAAATTAATTGAAATTTTATGGAGATGACCTGATTGGGTAGTAAGCTACTTCAAGCAAATCAATGCGGCCACATCAACATGTGACCCCATGTCAAAAGTCAGACCTTGAACACGCTCACAACATAATTTTTTAGCAAAATTGGATTATATCCATTGGAGATGATTCAGTAGTAGAGCAATAAGCTACTTCGAGCACTCAGCAAATAATATGGCTTGGAAATGAAATCTCACATAAGTTGATCTCAAGTTTATTATTTAGCCCTGACCACCAGCTAGTAAACCAAAATGCTTAAACAAGCTCTAATCAATTTCCTAAGCGAACTGAACAATGCCGTTCGATCCTCATTCAGCCGCTGGCTTCTTCACCCTTCGACGTATATATATCTCCTCCCATAAGAGCCATTACATCTTTGCACTCTTGTGCTGATTGTAAGATACACATAATTTTGTATAAAAATGTCAAAAGTCAAGAAAAGGCAGTAGCAATCAGTAGGAGCTTGTGCAGTAATAGGCGTAACTTTACATATAGTAAAAATATCAAAGTTCAAGAAAAGGCAGTAGCAACCAATAGGAGTTTGTGAAGTGTGCTATACAGGGAGACTACGCCGACCATCCTCCAGTACTGGTTGTCAACCTCACGCCATCCAGAGCGCATGACCATGGTGCCGTCTTGCACCCCGCTGTGGCATTTGTCATGATGGCCTTCACCGATGTCCAAGTTGAGGTAGATGTTGTCGATCATGCGGATGTAGTGGAAGTCATGAATTATGTCGCCACTCTTCGACCACAACACTGACTTATCCAGGTAGTGTGGGTCATATGGAGCAAGCTCTACCTGTCCAATGAAACGAAGCCAAAAAAGAAAGTAGTGCTCAGTTTTGTTAAAAAAAAACATGGTTCATGCGGGTACAAATCTGGGACCTGTTTGGTAGAGCTCTAGCTCCCAGCTCTATGCAGAACCTGATGTTTGTTTAATAAAATAAAATATCTTAAACTTCTAATTTAAATATAAAAGAAGGTCAAGGTGACTCAACAAAAGACCCTTGATCAGCCTACAGCTCTAGCTCTACAGAATTGTAGAGTCAGGAATGACCAGCTCTAGCTCTACAAATTTGTAGAGCTGTACCAAACAGAGCCCTGGTTTGCATTAAAGAGTATGCACTAAGGAAAGAAAATGGAAGAGCAGACGCTGGTAATTGGTACAGGGTGGTCAAAAGAAAACTAAATTAACAAAGAAAGAAACAAATATGTACAAAGAAGAAGGAAGGAAATAGCTTAAGTGAGATTACAATCCAAAAAAGGATTATCTTGGAAGATAACTGCTTGTCGAACTGAACTGGATGTCTGCAAAGGAGGTTTGTGAGTGATAAAAAAAAATGTTCTGTGACATCACTGAGTTGATGTCTAGCACTACCTATGTTATAACTAATCTCTTCTGCCCCAAAACTTTGTGGAATATGACTGGTAATAAAAAGAAATGGCAATCTAGTCGCCATACTATTCCTATATAGAAGATGTACTCTCTGATGATGGAGATTAAGAAATTCTGGACTGGAGTTGATGCCACTGCACATGGAGTCATCAACATCAAGAATGGAGGTCACACCAGCAATAGCTACCTCTTCACTAATGGGGACGTGGGTGCCCGATCTTCCATCAGGTGAAGGATAACTTGTTTTGGGCGGAGGTGACGCACCGATCCGGCTTCAGATCTCAAAGACCCGAACTCCTGCAATCTTAGCACCACGATTCCTCTGGTTATCAACCGTGTCACAACCCGATTGACCTCGCCACGAAGGCTAATCCCTACTTGCGAAACGAAGAACACAAGCAAGAACTCGAAAGACGCAGCTCAAATATGAAGTGACAAACTGCAGATGAATGATTAAGCACACGAGTTGGGGTTTTACAAACCGACGAACAGCGAAACTGTTCTTGGCAGAATAATCTAAGCAAAATCTGAGTCTAAATCGGCGGTGGCTGCTGAGTTTATGGGGCGAACTAGGGTTGGGGGCGGCCAAAGGGGGCGCCCACAACATGGGCTGAAGGCCCGACTCGATACAAGGCCAAGTTGGCCCAAAATAGGTGGCGCAGCACTTTGTCGTGGTCACACAGCATGATCCACGAGGCTTCTGGAGCTAGGACCAGAACCAAATCGACGGCGTCGTCGTCCCCTTTCCAACGGGTCCTTATACGCCTCGTTTCGATGTCATATGATGGAGATATCGCCGAAACCGTGCGGAGGTGTAGGCTGAATCCGAGACGGACGTGGCAGCTGAGTCGGGGACGAAGTTCAACGTGGGGAAGGCCATAACGCGTGCGTGTCCAGCATGGTGATGTCCTCATCATCCTCCCCTTCTTGAATCTGAGTCGTCCTCGACTCCATCCCATCATCAATCTCCTGCAAAAGGTTAGTGACCGCATGATGCAAAATACGACACATAGATGCATTGGAGAAAGACACATCTCGATAAAGCATAGTATAGCAAGGTGCATCATGATTGTCACAAAGTTCAGCTTGAACAGATGTAGTAGCAAGAAAAACACCTCCCTTTAACTTAATTCCTTCATGTTTAGCATCAAAAGATTCATTGTTACTAGGTGCATTCTTATCATTTTCAGCAAGGTCATTAAAATGTTTCCTAATAGCAGCAGGCGATAAAGGAAGCAATGTAATGTTCTTATCCTTATGCATGAAAGTATATGTATTAGTTCTACCATGGTGTGCAGCATCCTTATCATATTCCCATGGACGTCCTTGACGGTCCAGGATCCATGGGAGCCCTCATGGGCCACAGTCCCGTTAGGAAATTGGGCCGGCAACTCTGACTGATACAAGGAAGGAGCGTACAGCTTAAGGAAACTAGTCAGGTACTAGGAAACAACCCGGCCTACCCATGTTAGGATTCTGTGTATTGTATCCGACTAGGAGTTTGTATTTCTTGCCAAGACCCTGTCTCCCGAGTATATAAGGTGAGGCAGGGACCCCTTGTAAAATCATAACCATCAATACGAGAAGATCCACCATACAGGACGTAGGGTATTACGCTCTCTACTCGAGGCGGCCTGAACCTGTCTAAATCGTCTCGTGTTCACCATCGTGCTTCTAGTTCCGGCGAGGCCCTCACGAACAACTCGACTACTTAGGGACCCCCATAGTAGGCTAGCCGGTATAAAAAACCGACAGCTGGCGCGCCAGGTAGGGGCTCTCGTCGAGAATCGTTCAGCAAGCTCGATGGCACCAGTCATCATCAACTGCGACGGCGACATGGCGTTCGAGAAAGGTGCCACCTTCGTTTTCGGCTCCTGGGTTTGCACGGCGGACGGTGGGGGCAACTTCGACCGCATCCTCAAGTCACCGACTCCGGAGCAACTCGCCGACAAGCTCGACGAGATCGCGCCCCCGGGTCCAAATACAACTCGGGCTCGGGGAACCTCGGGTTCGAACTCAACTCGGACTCAAGGAACCACCACGCCTAGCTCGATTCCAACTCGGGCTGGGAAAATTCCGAAGCGGGCCAAGCGATCCGAGCCGGTTTCTGAACCATCGGTTATGCCAAAATCCGCCAATTCAAAAAATCCAGAAGAAAAGGAGTCCAGCCACTGTTAAGCATGAGGCCGACACCCCGAGCCAATATCCCTTTGGACTCGCGGGCCCCACCTCTGCTTTCCAGGCGGCATCCTCAAAACAACTCCGATCTCTGGTCGAAATCGACGAACTTCCCCTAAACGGGAAACAAGTCGGACTCATTATCACTTCAACCCCTGAAGGACGATTTGTTCACTGGCCGGGACGCAAGCCAACGCTTGGAGCAACACCACAGGAGGACCTGGACATGTCTCGCATCATCGCGTGCATCGATCCACTCCCGTTTCAACATGGGCAACCCCTGAATTCTTCAAGCAGCCGCGGCTCAACTGTCCCAGTAACTTCAAGCACAGGAAGCTACTCGCCAGAGCGTCAAGCCATGGTGATCATCGCTCAGGAACAAGAAGTCTCCAACGATGAGCCAACTGTGGAGAACGAAACTGAAGCTGACCGTAACCGACGCAGGGAGCGAAACGCTGCCCGCGCAGAACGTCGTCGCCGCCTCGGCCGTAGGCTACCTCCACAGGACCTCAACGCCAAGTTCAAGCAAGTCGCCGGTCAAGATGTCTACTCCAGCGCCGCAGCCAACATCATGGCTGTCGTCACAGAGTTGGGACAGATGCCTGAAACTCCTGAAATCCTCAGGATGAAGACAATGCTCGAGACAGCGGCCATCCAGCATGACGCAGTCAACCCGGCGAAGACATCACCCGAGCACCAAGCCGCCAGGCAAGCAGCCGACATCCTGAAGTTGGAAACCGAGGCAACCAGTCCCACCACCCGAGCAGAGAACAACGCCAACGCCAAAACGAGGGAGGCATGGTACTCGGCGGCGGAGGTCGTATACACGGCGCCAGACCAAGCAACCGCGAAGTTTAGCAGAGCCACATCGGCGGGCGTGACGGCAACCAGAACAGGGACGGACGCCCCGGCAATCATGACAACAACAGGGATCTGCGACAACAATTGCCACCCAGGGACGCGCGCACCATCATCTCATCATGGGCGCGCGATCGCGAAGAACAAGAACGCCGCAGACGCCAGGCGTACGACCAAGTCTACGGGCCGCCGGGTCAGGATCACCACAACCTCCACAAGTACGAAGGGTTCCCGGTCTTCTCAGACCGTATCCGCGCTACTTCCTGGCTCGACAAGTTCAAACCAGCTCATATCGATAGATATGACGGGAATCGCGATCCCGAGCAGTGGATTCGCATCTACTACTCGGCAATCAAGGCGGCAAGAGGCAACACCGACACCATGTGCACCTATCTCCCAGTAGTCCTCGACCAGGCCTCACTGACCTGGTTAGTAGGGCTCAAGCCGGGCTCCATCGACTCCTGGGATGAGCTTTGCAAGGCTTTCATCAACAACTTCCAGGGTTCATGGCAGAAGCCGGGTACTCGCTTTGACCTAGCCCAGTGCAAACAGGGCCAGAACGAGTACCTGCGCAGTTACAACCGAAGATTTTGGGAGAAGCGCTCGACCTGTGCAGGCCTATCCGACCAAGATGTCATTGATTGCTTCCACGGCGGCCTCACAGACCCCGTGCTGCACCTCGACTTCGGAAGGAACAGGCCAAAGACACTAGAGCAGATGCGAGACCTCGTCAGTCGCTGGTCAGACGCTGAAGACCTGCAGCGTGAAAGATTCAACCGCAACAAGTCGGGAGGAGATCGCAACAACAACAACAACGACCGTAACAAGGGCAAGCAAGTTGACAACAACAGCAAACGCGACTTCAACGACAAGAAGCGCAAACGTGAAGACACGGTCAACTTTGCTGAGAAGAACTCTTCCCGCAGGAAGTTCGAAAAACTACTCGACAAGCAGTGCCCCTTCCACCCAAAGGATAAGCACTCAAGCAGGGACTGCTGGTCGCTCAAGAAAGCGTTCTCAGCAGAGGGCGCCCCCAAACCAAACAACCCTGACAACAAAGGAGACAAGGGTGATAAAGACACCGGCTACCAACAAGCCGACAAGGTGGTCAATGTCATCTTTGGGGGAATTACTCAGTCAGAATCAAAGAGCAAGCAAAAGCTTATCCAGCGCGAGATTGCTTGCATTGAGCCTACCATCCCTACCTTCCTGAAGTGGTCAGAAGTACCAATCAGCTTCTCTCGCGACGATCAATGGACCAACATCAAGAACCCAGGGCAGTACCCCCTGGTACTTGACCCTGTGGTAGCTGGCGCGCGACTCACAAGAACATTGATCGATGGCGGAAGTGGACTTAACATCCTGTTCGCCAAGACGCTGAAAAAGATGGGTTTGGACATCACCAACTTGCTCCAGCCCACCGACTCACCCTTCTACGGCATCGTTCCTGGCAACGCTGCCGTGCCCCTCGGCCAGGTATCACTTCCAGTTACATTTGGTACCGAGGCCAACTACTGGACCGAGTACATTACATTTGAGGTCGCCGACTTCGAATCATCGTACCACGCGATCCTGGGAAGACCTGCTCTGGCAAAGTTCATGGCGATTCCACACTACATCTACCTCGTCTTGAAGATGCCAGGCCCTAAGGGGATTCTATCCCTAAAGGGAGACCTAAAGACCTCCTACGATTGCTACACCGAGGCAGTGACGATTGCTGCAAGCATACAGCAACCGAGCCAGGCAGCAATCGTAGCAGCTATGGTGAAACAACTCAGCGAGGCTGAGTTGGACATACCAACGAAAAAGCCAGCCGTGTCAAACATGAAGCCCTCCCAGGAAGTTCCAATCAAGGCAATCGACCTAGGGATGGGCGACCCCTCCAAGACGGCGCTGATCGGCGCTGACCTGCCTACCAAATAGGAAAGCACGCTCACCAACTTCTTACGGGACAACCGCGACATCTTCGCATGGAAGCCATCTAACATGCCGGAAGTCCCAAGGGAGTTGGCTGAGCACAAACTCAACGTCGATCCTGCCGCCAAACCGAAGAAACAACGCTTACGACGCTTCGCCCAGGACAAGAAGAAAGCCATGCGTTCAGAGCTGGCAAAACTATTAGCAGCCGGGTTCATTAAAGAGGTGTTCCACCCTGACTGGCTCGCTAATCCTGTCCTGGTCCGCAAGAAGAACAACAACGAGTGAAGGATGTGTGTCGATTACACCGACCTGAACAAGCACTGCCCAAAGGATCCCTTCGGGCTACCTCGCATTGATCAGGTGGTGGACTCCACAGCTGGCTGCTCTCTACTCTGTTTCCTGGATTGCTACTCGGGCTATCATCAGATAAGCCTACATAAAGACGACCAGATCAAGACGGCATTCATCACTCCGTTCGGCGCCTACTGCTACACTACAATGTCCTTTGGACTTAAGAACGCAGGGGCAACATATCAACGTGCAATTCAGAGTTGTCTTAAGGCTCAGATTGACCGCAATGTGGAAGCCTATGTTGATGACATCGTCGTCAAGACAAAGAACCCGGATAGTCTCATCGACGACCTGTCCGAGACCTTTGCACATCTCAGGAAATTCCAATGGAAGCTCAATCCTACCAAGTGTGTGTTTGGCGTGCCCGCGGGAAAACTGCTGGGCTTCATAGTCAGCCACCGGGGAATTGAAGCTAATCCCGAGAAAGTCACCGCTATTACATCCATGACGCCTCCAAAATCCCTCAAGGACGTTCAAAAGCTGACTGGATGCATGGCGGCCCTCACCCGATTTAATTCAAGGCTGGGTGACAGAGGATTACCTTTCTTCAAGCTCCTCAAAAAGCAACACAAGTTCGTATGGACTCCAGAAGCTGATGCGGCGTTTGAAGATCTCAAGAAATTTCTCCAGTCACCACCAGTACTGACTGCACCAGCTGATCAGGAACCACTGCTCCTCTATATCGCAGCAACAACTCACGTCGTGAGTACTGCTATCGTAGTCGAGCGGGAGGAACCCGGCCATGTATACAAACTACAGCGGCCAGTTTACTTCATCAGCGAGGTGCTTTCAGAATCAAAAGTGCGATACCCCCAGGTCGAGAAGCTATTATATGCTGTCTTGATCATATCTCGCAAGTTGCGCCACTACTTCGACGCTCACCGGGTTGTTGTAGTCACCTCTTTCCCAATTGGTGACATCCTTCGCAATCGGGACGCGACAGGGCGAATCTCCAAATGGGCGGTCGAGTTGGGCTCTCACGCCATCGATTTCGTCCCATGAGCTGCCATCAAATCTCAAGCCCTGGTGGACTTCATTGCTGAGTGGACAGAAATACAGCACGCAGTACCAGAAGAACCTCTCGAGCATTGGATCATGTACTTCGACGGATCATTGAAGCTTGAAGGGGCCGGTGCAGGAGTACTACTCATTTCTCCAAAAGGCGATCAGCTCAAATATGTGCTCCAAATCCTCTGGAAAGCCACCAACAATGAAGCCGAATATGAAGCTCTACTACACGGGCTACGCCTGGCGGCTTCCCTTGGCATCAAGCACATGGTGGTGTACGGCGACTCCTCTGCGGTGATCAATCAAGTCAATAAAGATTGGGACTGCACCAAGGAGAACATGGATGCATACTGCATGGAGGTGCGCAAACTCGAGAAGCACTTTCATGGGCTCGAATTTCATCACGTCATCAGAGACAACAACATGGCTGCTGATGCACTTTCAAAGCTGGGTTCCCACCGAGCGTAAGTGCCAGGCGGCGTTTTCGTCCATGAGCTGTTACAACCATCCATGAAGGAGCAGGAAGTACAGCCGACTACAACACCACCCCATCAGCAAGTCATGGTGATTACACCCGAGTGGACAAAGCCCTTCATCGAGTACATACTACACAAAAGAGAGCCCGAAGATAAGGTGGAGGCTGAGCAAGTTATCAGGCGAAGCAAGCACTACGTAGTAGTCGGATCCACCCTCTTTCGACGTGGCGCATCATCCGGAGTCTTGATGAAGTGTGTCACTCCAGAAGCCGGATAGGAAATCCTTGAAGAAATCCATGGTGGGATCTGTGGCAACCATGCCGCTCACCGCACGATTGTCGGCAAGGCTTTTCGGTCAGGATCCTATTGGCCATCCGCTGTGACCGATGCAGAAGAAATCGTGAAGACTTGCCAGGGCTGCCAATTCTTTGCCCGGCAAGCTCATGTTCCTGCAACGGTCCTCAACACCATACCGCCCTCTTGGCCCTTCGCATGCTGGGGGCTCGATATGGTTGGACCACTCAAGACTGCGCCAGGAGGTTTCAAGTATCTCTACGTGGCGATCGACAAGTTTCACCAAGTGGATTGAGGTCAAGCCGCTGGTCAACGCTACAGCAGCAAAGGCAGCCGAGTTCATCCAAGCCATTGCTCATCGTTTCAGCGTCCCGTATCGCATTATCACTGACCTCGGCTCAGAATTCACAAGGAGCGAGTTCTTTGATTTTTGTGACAACCTGGGAATTGAAGTCCGCTATGCATCAGTGGCGCATCCACGAACCAATGGACAAGTTGAGCGAGCTAACGGCCTCATACTTCAAGGTCTCAAGCCAAGGCTCTATGAACCATTCAAAAAGTACGGCGGTAAGTGGGTGCAAGAATTGCCAGCGTGGTATGGGGCCTCAGAACCCAGCCCAGCCGCGCGACGGGGCAATCACCCTTCTTTCTGGTATACGGCTCAGAAGCAGTACTCCCGGTAGACATCGAGTACAATGCTCCAAGAATTCAAAACTACACGGAGGAAGCAGCAGAGCAAAGTAGGGCAGAGGATGTGGACATGCTAGAAGAGGCGAGGCTAGCCACGTTGATCAGGACAACCACGTACCAGCAAGGACTCAGGAGGTATCATGACCAAAACATCCAAATGCGGTCATTTAACATTGGTGATTTGGTTCTTCGGAGAATTCAGAGTACAAAAGATTAGCACAAGCTGTCCTCTCCTTGGGAAGGTCCGTTTATAGTATCAAGGGTCATCGGTCTGGGTACTTATCAACTACAATGGGAAGACGAAACAGAGGTGCCCAATGCTTGGAACATTGAGCACTTGCGGCGTTTCTACCCTTAAAGAAGTTATTAGAGTTTTTTTTCAAGAGTCAATAAAAGTCAGTCCTTTCTATGTACTGATATCAGCTTGTTAGCCTAATAATAATAAAGTGTCAATATTCCATTGTCTTCAAGCTTGGAATTCAGATACAATCTTACAAATTTGAATCACCCCGGGTTGTTTACAAACAATCCAGAAAGGGCTGCATTCAAACAAGCCATCTACCTTCTGTTTCACACAGAAGGATCGGGCACATCTATTTTGACTCATCCCGGATTGTTTAAAAACAATCTAGAAAAGGGATTGCGTTCAAAAAGCCATCTACTTTCTGTTTCACACAGAAGGATCGGGCGCACTTATTTTTGAATCTAGTCGGGTTGTTTAAAAACAATCCAGGAAGACTACATTCAAAGGCCATCTACTCTTTGTACCACACAGAGAGATCGGGCGCACACAACCAGATAAACAGATACTTTTTGTTAATAAAACATTAAGTATTTACATCTGAAACCAAGTTCTTTACAAAGGGTTTTCTTACAAAAGAGGCTCTAGAACTTAAGACGAGATACAATTTTCTCTACGGTGTCCTTCTCCTCCTCCATGTAGGTATCATACATGGCCCGGGTACAAGCCGGGTTGATTCTTCCTTCAGTAACACCTAACGGCTGTGAAGGGAACCATGACCGGACAACCCCGAGTACTTGCTTAGTACACGAATGGGCGATCCGTTGGCAATACACCTTCACCTGCCCAGGAGTTGCTCGAAGGCAATCAAGGAGAGGAGAAGCAACACTTCCTGCCGGTACTTTGGCATATACATCAACCAAAGGCAGGGCGGCTTCTTTCCAAGACTCAATTTCCACGCCTCGACGATTGACTTCTACGCGAAGAGCCTGGATTTCAGCCTCTTGGTTGCGGATCTTGGTCAGGTCTTCAATGAGTTGGGCATCGGCATGTCGGCGCATCTTTTGCTCTTCTGCAAGATCCGCCATACATTCCGTTTCCCACCGCTCTGCCTGGTTTACGCGCTCTTGCTCCCGATAAAAGCGGTTCTTCATATCAATGAACTCACCCTTTAGAGCCTCAACGCGTTTCTCACTCTCTGCAGACAACACATCATATCTTATTCATTATATGATCAACGCAGACAAAAGAAGAAGTACTCGGTGTACACACCTGAGAGTTTTTGTCGTAAAGATTTATTCTTTTCAACGATGTCATCGCGCTGGTCTTGGTACAAGTTAATTTTCTTGTACGCCTCATCCAGTTCTTGGTGCAATTGGGCACGTTCTTGGTCCCAGGCTGCTTGCCCCTTGGCCAGATCGGCTGTGGCTTTTTCGGCACGGGCGATCGACGTGCTGGCTCTCCGAAGCATCTCAGATTTCTGCTGAGATCGTACAAGTATACTCTACATCCACAAAAAAGGAGGCAGGGTTGATTAAAGTACAAAGGAGATAAGTATTTACAATACTACGCTATTTCTACTAACTTCTGTGAGCTTGGAGAGTTGTTTGTACAGCTCGGTAGCCTTTTCCAGATCTCTGCGGTCAACTTCCGAGTTGAATAGAAAGGCGTCTTCATCTTCATTTGCGTTGACGCCGGGTGTGCCAGTGAAGATCTGGAATGGCTCTGGTGAAGGCTCGCGGGGTTTCTTCTGTTCTCGGATGATTTCTTCAATATCTGTCTCCTTCACCAGGCTTGTGTTGGCGTTCAGCTCCGCAGTCCGCAGGCTCGCCATCCGGATACTTTCTGTGGCTCTGGGCCATGATCCAGAGGCCGAAGTACCCGGAGCGGCTTGTTCTGAGACCTGGGCTGGCGATGTGATGTTGTCGCTTGGTGCTTGGGGGTGGAGCTGTGGAGATGCCTGGGGGCCTGGCCCTTCTCCTTCTCCTGTTTCCATAATTGGAGTCTTTAGTACATCTGTCGGAGCAGGAGTAGGGGGACGGCTGCACAACAACTGAAGATTAGCAATATTCGAATTTTAGAATTTGGCTCCATTAAGGTTGGGTGATTTACCTAGCAAATTCCATGTTGAATTCAGGTTCATCCACAACGAAGTCAAAACCGCCAAACGGGTTGTCTTGAGGTCCTTGAGGCTCTCCCGACTGAGCAGGTTTTTCTTGTTGAGGATTCTGCAATCATACATTCAATTCAGAAAACAACTCGGCAAGAGGCAAGAACCAAGATTTTTTGCAAACAAGACAATTGGGGTACCTTGAGCGGAGATGAACCCAGTGGGATTCCTACCGGAATCTCCACATTGGTTTCAGGCTCTGCTTCAAGTGCCTCTGCTTCATCAAGAACAGTATCTGATGATTTCTTCAACGAAGGAGACACTTTCTTCCGCAGAGCCCGTTTCTTCTTGGGGATTGGTGGACTTGGAGCATCTTCAGCACTAGGTCTCTTCAGGCCTGATCCTCCTTGCCCGAGTATTTTTCCAGGAGGTGGTCGGGGTGTATCATCATCAGAAGAGGATTTTTCCTCCCAATTATCTCGTCCGTATCTGGTGCTGCCTTTTTCTTCCCTTTCCCTGAACTTTCAGCAGTTTGCTGGGGCGGGGGAGATCCAGGCAACCCGGATTGGTTCTCTGCTACTTCTGGAGGCGAGGAAGCAAGTTTGGTCCGCAATTCCTGGCATTGGATAATACAGCAATTGATTAGTTGTCAAGAAGCAAGAAGGTGTATATCATAATTGATATTCGGGTTGTTTTCGAGCTTACCAATGACGAGGGACGACTTGCCGAGTACTCGGGTACCCGGCGTGGCAGATCCTGGGCATCCATGAAAAGTGCCTAGACGCGGATGGCGACTTCATCTGACGATAAATCTCTGGTCGAGATCCTGGTCGGGTCTTCGGGGCCAGTGTATTCATAGCCAGCATGCACCCGCTTCTGGCAGGGTTGTACGTGCCGGCGCAGGAAAGAACTGGCGATCCCGATGGCGGTTAGGCCTTGATCCTTCAAAGCAGTGATCATCTTCAGAAGCCTGGCAATTCCATTAACCTTATCCCTATCGAGGGATTCATTCCATGAATCTTATGGCCGAGGCAGATGACCGGAGTGTTTGGACGGCCTCGGGGGCTGATTCTCCACATAAAACCACTTGTCATTCCAGTCCTTAATGGAGTCATTCATCTTGAAATCAAAGTAGACGTTCTTCATCCCTTGACGCAGCTGAAATCCGGCCCCACCGACTACTTTGTCCGGGGTGGACTTCACACGGAAGAGGCATCGGAACAGATTGAAGTGGGGATCGATCCCCAAGAAGGTTTCGCAGAGATGAATAAAGAGGGAGATTTGAAGAATGGAATTGGGATTGAGATGAATCAGTTCCAATTTGTAGTAGGAGAGAAGCCCTTGGAGAAAATCATGAGCGGGGAGAGCGAATCCGCGTTCATAAAAAGCAACAAAAACCATGATTTCGTGGATTTCTTCAAAAGGCCAGGCCTTACCAGCATCGGTGCGCCAACAGAAGATTGATTTATCCAGAAGATAGCCTTGCTCCACAAGACCCTGCACCGTCTCGTCTGTTGCCTTGGATCTTCCAGGCAAGAGCCGGCGCAGGGGAGTTCTTGAACACCAGCATATCTGTGGTTGGGATCTTGGATTTCTTTTTGCCCGTGGCGGATTTGCTCTCAGTAGGCTTGTTGGAAGCAGGTTTCTGACCCATCCTGCCAGACGAGATTTTGGATTGATTCTCGAACGGGGCTTGAGTAGATTGGGGATTGCGCGCGGAGGCCAAAAATAGTTTGAGGATTTCAGTTGTGAAAGCGACGGCGGCGGGGAGGAGAATACGAATGGTTCATCCTCTGTCTTATAAGATTGAAGCGGTAACCCTAAGCGTATTATCTGTAACCCGTTTTCCAAAATTGCCAACACTTATGTATTCGCGGTTACAAACCAGATGCATATTTGTGCGGCCATTTCCTAACGAGCTAGGTCATTTTCCGATGAATTTTCATTCTCGGGGGCTGATGCTTAATAGGATTTATTTCCATATCAAAGAATATACATATTTCAACAGAAGTCTTTAAGCTTATTGTCATCTGCTTTAAGCTTGGGGGCTGGGGGGAAATAGTATATTTCTTTTGGAAAGTTTTTTCAATAAAGACCCTGGAATTGTTTTTAATCCTTGAAAATATTTCTAGGCTCGGGGGCTAGACCCATAATGGGTCCATCTTTTTTCAAAAGCTGGACACCATTATAGTAAATGGGGAAGTTTTTGCATCAATCTTGGTTCATAAACCAAGGCCCGGGGCTGGCTGCAAAAGAAGTCGGCAAAGGAGCACATCATGTTCACTTCTGAAGGTTTTCAACAAGCAAGACGACGAGGAAACAACTCGGCTGATGCTGAAACTGTTGAGAAACAACCCGGCAGACGTGAAGACATGAAGACGCTCGGGGGCTTGACGGTCCAGGATCCATGGGAGTCCTCATGGGCCACAGTCCCGTTAGGAAATTGGGCCGGCAACTCTGACTGATACAAGAAAGGAGCGTACAGCTTAAGGAAACTAGTCGGGTACTAGGAAACAACCCGGCCTACTCATGTTAGGATTCTGTGTGTTGTATCCGACTAGGAGTTTGTATTTTGAGAAAATTTGCTCATTGCCATCAAAAACTATACCTCTTCCCTGGTTGCCATCAAAAATTATACCTTTCCTTATCTGCCATGAAATTGTGTTTTTTGATTCCCTAATTGCCATCACCGTTGTTTCTTACTTCAACTGCCATTGAATTACATCTTTTGTTTCCTTGAGTGCCATTGAGAAGACGGCGTCACCTGTTCTGTCCGTTCGGTCCGTCTCTTTTTCCCCGTGTTGCCCCTGCCGAGCTCCCCGTGACCCTGGACAAAACGTATTCTCTCCAGACCCGTATTCTCTCCAGAGTCCAGACCCTAACCCTACCTAGGTCCCAGTCCGATCCCCTGCTCCCTCCGATCCGATCCCCGCGCGCAGCCTCGATCCCTGCCCCCTCGCTCCGATCCCCGCGCCCGAAGTCCATCCCGTCGCGCTGCTGCAGGGTCGGGCGCCGCCTCCACCCGCGGGGCCGAGCGTCTCCACCCGCGGGGCCGGCCAGCGCCTCCGCAGGCCGGGGGACCGGGCGCAGCCACCGCTGCTTATTTTGCTTAGCGGGAATGAGCCAAGTTGCGAATTATATGGACAATGCCAGCGCCTCGGCACCCTACGGGGCCGGCCAGCGCCGCTGCCACCTGCGAGGCCGGCCGCCACCGCAGCACCCGGACATCACCCCCACCCACCAGACGCCTCTCCTGCGCATGGTCTGAGGAGGCATGGCGTCACCGGCACATAGCCCCGACACATCATGGCTTCCTGCAGGGTAATTGGTTTTGCTCTTCCTTTTCTCTTCTCATATCTTGCTGATTAGAAGATTAAGAGCACGAACGAGTAGATTTTGTTCCTTGTGCATAGTTTTGATAGCATATTGAATCACAGGATGGACCCTGTGTCCAGCTACCTGCTGGAAATCAGACTTTCTGCGAGTCCTAAGAAGCGTAGGTACGAGTTTGCATACTATCTGTTGTGGCCATAATACCAGGGTACCCGACTACGAGGATTACCGACCACCGACTCCAGACGAGAGACTCCGAGCAGGACACGGCGGCCTATTCAAGGAAGGAAAGCCCGAAGACAGGAGATAGAGTCCTAATAGGTTTAGGTCTGTTTTGTCTTGTAATGCAAGTCTTCCCGGACATAAATAGTGGGGGATCCTGTACGTAGGGGGTATCCAATCCAACACCCGATACTCCATACACCATATTGTACTCTCTGTACTCGCCGAAATAATACAAGAAGCAACTGGACGTAGGGTTTTTACTCGATCTCGAGGGCCCGAACCAGTATAAAAATCCTTTGTCTCTGTTTATCTCTATTCGTCTACTATGATCGTTCTTTGCAGGAAGCAGGGTGCCCTAAGAACCAAATATCTGCCGAATATAACTTCGACAGAGGCGCGCCAGGTAGGGGCCCTTGCGTGAAGATCGATCATATCCAGAGGAGTTTGGTTGTGAAATACGTCTGCTTCGTCGCCACTACATCAAGCTTCACCAAAACCGATCTATCAACTCGCCGATTCGAGCGAACAAAGATCGAATTAATTCAGACCATCACCAGAGACACAACTTGCCGACTCGAGCAAGTTCTGGTCAGAAAATCTGATTTAATTTATTCCAATAAGAACATGACTCGTCTACAACGACATCGACTCCCATAACCCGATAACTCGTCGGCCTATTCGGGAGCACAGTACCCAAGTCAATTCGCCGACTCGAGCAAACCAGGGGAAGGCTAATACTCCTATGAGCAATTATTTTGCTGACACGTGTTTCTGACATCATGCTGTCAGTTGCGAGACCCTGCGCGCTGCGAGCTCATGCTCTTCTGGTCAATGACACTGGAAGCCTCCATGCGGTCCATGTACGTGGATTCACCAGCAGCATCTAGCGCAAGCTACCAAGTTCTGCAGCAGTAAAAAAAATCAGACTATCTATTCTGAATGGGTAACGATCGAACTAGGAGATTCCTGGAATCACCCGAACAATTCGATATGCCCGAACAGACAATCCCCCGATGACGAGACCTCGGGGAGCTCAATCAACATCGGAGGAGGACTTGTTGACCGCATCAGCCTCCAATCAACTTGAGTCTTCTTTTTGTTCTCCTATTTACAATTTTCTGCTCCAGTTAAATGAGCCAATATGTATTTTTCATACTCCTGAATATTTCAGTCTACTAATTAACTAACGTGACCTTGTTGCATGCATGGCCGTATCCGAGTTGTTTTCCCTCTACAGGCTGCAGATCGAATTGCGTGATCAAGAGACATCCAGGCCGAAGCGAGGGTGACCGTTGCCATGTGTGACAAGCGAGGGCGACGTTCCAATTGTCCAACTCGGACACAGATCGAGCTAAGCGATATTTCAATACTTTCGCAGTTATTCTATTATTCTATTCAATATTTTGATCTATACATCCGTGATAAATAAATGTGGAACTAGCAATAATCTTGCTTAAATTCGATGGCGGGCAGCTATGTTTAACACATACGGGCATCAAAGAGATTATCGAACATCTCGCCCTTAGTGAAATTACAAACGCCTAAATTGAATTTGAGCAACGGAATTATCTAGTCCAATAAGACGCATTAAGACGTCAGCTTAAATTTATTACGAATGTATAGACAGCCTTTTTCTATCGAAGTATATACTCGGGGGCTCCATCGTATACCCGAACACATACTCAAATTGGGCATATTTATTTTTACTATATTATTTACTAACTGCCTTTTCGCATAAGCATCAGTGGCTATTCAAAGCCTCAATATTCATATTTACAATATCTATTGAGCTGATTCCGAGATACTGCATGACCAAGTATCCGATCTCAAATATTCGAACTATTCAAATTCCTATGGCGCTTGATTGCAAGAGAGTCCATTGTGCTCGACGGAGCACTCGATCTCAAGCAAGCCCGAAGCGCATTCGAAGCGTCTGACCATAAGAGAGTCCAAAGTTCTCGACGGAGTGCTTGATCTCAAGTGGGTCCAAGATGCACTATTATTCTAAAAGTGCTTGATCGTAAGAGAGTCCATTGTATTCGACGGAATACTCGATCTCGAGCGAGTCCAAAGTATGCCGAAGTACCAAATCATAAGAGGGCCCATTGTGCTCGACGGAGTACTCGACCTCGAATGATTCAAGTACTCATAAATATCAAAGTACAAATCATGAGAGGGTCCGTTACGCTCGACGGAGTGTTCGACCTCAAATGATCCGAGTACTAAAATATCGAGGTGCCATCATGAGAGGGTCCATTGCGCTTGGCGAAGTGCTCGACCTCGAGTGATCAAAGTACTCATCAATAGTCAGCAGTACTGCCACAAGAGTGCCTATAATACATGCCCAGTATTTGGTCTCAAGTGTAAAAAGTACTCATTCTATTTTCAACGAACCCGAGTATAAGGCTCGGGGGCTTTTCCAAACATGTTGCCCCGAACATGCTGGTCGGGGGCTACAGATTCACGACGCTTTCTAGTCGTTCCTACAGCTTTAACTATCATATTTGCGAATCAATTTATTATTTTGCAGATTACCTGTTACTAGCAATCAGATCGCGTTTGTCACGCTCAACACTACTTCAATCAACATGTCTGACATATCAGATAAGTTATTTCAAGTTTTATTTCCTGCAATACTTGCTCTACTCTCTATTTGATATCAACGTCCAAATAGAGAGTCGGGGGCTACCACTTGCAAACTTCTTTTTTACTTTTGCTCTACTCTCTAACTGGTTACCATTTAATCAAATAGAGAGTCGGGGGCTACTACAATACTCATATCATATCACCAAATGTTGCTGATTCAAAGCAAAACTAGCTATTTATCATGTGCACTTGTTTCAAGGGACTAACGCATGGAAGACCGCCTGAGTCTCATCTGCTAACGCCCCAAATAAACACTGTGTACTACCAAAATAGCCTGAACAAGCTAAAGGACACTTCATTTGGTTATAATGATCTATTTCCATTCTCTGCAACATTCAATTTTTACTATGTAATTTTCTTCTTATAATTTCTACTAATTATTTTGTTTTGAGAATTTGACGCAGAATATATTCAGAGGCTCAATCATCCACCTGAATTTACATTCAGGGGCTCTATCGCTGATCCACCCAAACACACATTCGGGGCTTCAACGTCGACATCGCCATCTGCTAGCATGGTTCTACAACAACAAATACAGCGTGGTTTTTCTGAAAATCCTAAGCAATTCTGGATGTTCAAAGTCTATTGCGTGGAATACACAGTACGGCGGACCGCATGAGTCCCGAATGCTGAAAAATTCCCCAATATGACATAAACATTCTAGATAACCAAAGGTAAATGCAGAAAGCTACCACATCGTTTATATGTACGACATATCAACATGTTTGTTGCTAACAAATCCGACAGCTTAATTTATTGGGGCATGTTCGGGAAGGTCAAAACCAGGATAAGCAGAGCGTTCGGTCATTGGAGGTCTAATAGCCCCGATTACCAAACATCGGACTCTCAACTCCTGAAATCCAAATTCCCGAATACCAATATCCCGAGCAGAGTCAGCACTGCTGAAAGAAGAGCTCGGGGGCTGATAGCTAACTCCCAACAAAAAAAATATATATATATACTTGGTCGCAAAGTACCGAATTACGAGGTACCCGATCACGGGTATGTCAACGATAAAATTTCTCAACTCCAAAGGACTAGGTTGCGAGCACCCGATCTCAAGGTGCCTGATCACAAAGTCCCCGAAGATCAAATTTCAAGTTCCGACAACCGCAAAATGCCCGATCATAAATTCTTAATGTCTAAAGATCTCGAGGCATGTGAAATCACGACCCTGTTTATGGCACTTGATTACTTTCGAGCTTATCATCCAGATGCAGGTTATTTTGCTAGGGATCTCAGTCTTTTCAAATTCTCGGCAAAAACATCTAGGAATATTCTAAATATCCTACGAATGCCCGAAGAATAAAAAGACCCGATGAACGAAAACAACAACCTTTTCTGGACAAGATAAGCTCGGGGGCTACTGTTGTGGCCATAATACCAGGGTACCCGACTACGAGGATTACCGACCACCGACTCCAGACGAGAGACTCCGAGCAGGACACGGCGGCCTATTCAAGGAAGGAAAGCCCGAAGACAGGAGATAGAGTCCTAATAGGTTTAGGTCTGTTTTGTCTTGTAATGCAAGTCTTCCCGGACATAAATAGTGGGGGATCCTGTACGTAGGGGGTATCCAATCCAACACCCGATACTCCATACACCATATTGTACTCTCTGTACTCGCCGAAATAATACAAGAAGCAACTGGACGTAGGGTTTTTACTCGATCTCGAGGGCCCGAACCAGTATAAAAATCCTTTGTCTCTGTTTATCTCTATTCGTCTACTATGATCGTTCTTTGCAGGAAGCAGGGTGCCCTAAGAACCAAATATCTGCCGAATATAACTTCGACAGATTTCACCAAGGTGGTTGATTCTGATCGATGCAATTTTAAGGATCTTGTTGAAGAAATTGTCAATGCATATCCACATGGCTACAAGGAAATAGTAACTGTTTTTTACTATGATGAGCTCCAAAAATCTTTCCCTCAAGTCACAACAGATCAAGAACTTCTTGCAATGTTCAACAAACATGTTCATAGCAAGGTAGTTCGCATGACCATTACATACACCGAACCCGGAGATGTTGTGCCTATCCCTAAGCCTTATGCTTGTGAAAATTCAGAGGTCCTTGATATCCCAAGTACTCCATCTATAGCTTGTCCAGTTATACCTCAAGCAAGCCAGTCCACTATGCCTTCAACAAGCCAGTCCACTATGCCTTCAACAAGCCAGTTCACTATGCCTTCAAGCCAACCTAGCACAAATGAGCCTGCTGCAGGTGATATTCTTGCTGATGGTATTCTTGCAAATCCTAATCCACATAATGAACATGTGGGTATTAAGATGAAGGTGAATACGTGACCCCTAACCAATCTGGACCTGCGCATATTGTGAGCAGTGACTCTGACTCTGAGTCTGAGTCTGAAGAAGAGTATGAGGAAGAGGATGGTCTAGTTGGGAAAGATCCTCTGCCACCTACATCAGTTTTAATTCATGACAAAGATGATCCTCCAATGCATGTAGACAGCATATATCCCAACATGTATGAGTTTAGAATCGCACTTTCTCGGCATGCTATTAAACATGAATTTGAGTTTAACAACGAAAAGAGTGACCCAGGGAGAGTGAGGGTATATTGTTCAAAGA
This sequence comes from Alloteropsis semialata, assembly GCA_004135705.1. Taxonomy (NCBI): domain Eukaryota; kingdom Viridiplantae; phylum Streptophyta; class Magnoliopsida; order Poales; family Poaceae; genus Alloteropsis; species Alloteropsis semialata. The sequence continues at coordinate 49,642,588 of CM014273.1, forward strand.
AGGAAAAAGAAGGATGTAGATGGAGATTACATGCTCGTACAATGAAGGATGACATAACACTGAAGGTAATGTTTGACAAATTGGATTTTTTTATAGTTTTCTCTTCTTCTTTTTTTGCAAAAAATGCTCAATTTGTTGAAATGTATATGCAGGTGACCAGGAATCCACATCAACATGGTTGTTCCAGTGCAAGGAGGAGTAAGGTAGTGAGGAATGCAACCAAATTCTGGGTATGTGAACAAGTCAAGGATTGGCTTGCGGAAGATGCAAGCGTGGGAGCTAAAGAATTGGAGAGGCGGATACAGGATAAGCACAAGGTACATGTTCCTTACAGGAGAGTGTATGATGGTATGAAGCTGGCTGAAAAACAACTATTTGGTAGTTGGGATAGCAGCTTTGACAACCTTTATAGGTTTAAGACAGAGGTTGAAAGGTGCAGCCCTGGAAGTTTTGTGCTCATAGATCATCACACAATTGCTGAAAAGATTAGATTTAATAGGTTATTTTTTGCTATGAAACCATGCATAGATGGTTTTCTCAAAGGATGCAGACCATACTTGGCCATAGATAGCACCTTTTTGACAGGAAAGTTTAGGGGGTAGCTAGCATGTGCAGTAGCTGTTGATGGGCACAATTGGATGTACCCAGTGGCTGTTGGAGTGATAGACTTTTTTATGCATCCACCGCTTCTAAAGTCTACTGCTGGTAGAAGGCAGAAAGAGAGAAAGAAAGGATGTACTGAGGGTGGTAGCAGCACGACAAGGAAGAAAGGGTCACATCAGTGCCCCATTTGTAAGAGATATGGCCACCGCTGGTATAACTGCAAAGATGGTGACCCTGAAGATATAGCAGCCCTGCGAGCTGAGAAGTAAGCATGCTGACATTGCTCATCTTTAATTGTTTTTTGGCACTTGTTATTATTTTCAGATTGCTGTCTTTTGATATTGCATGTGATTCATGAATCGCAGGGGGGAACCGAAGAGGAGGAAGAAAACAATTGAACCATCATGTGAGAGTAGTATTGTCCCAGTTGAAGCAGTGCCTAAAATAATGCAGTTTCCATCACGGTACAGCCAAGGCGCTTCAGTTACCTTAGGTTCTGGCAACTCGATCAGGTATGCTGAAATTGCAAAACTTCTGTTCTTGATTATAGTATTGTCAATATTATACTCCCAAATTGTAAATTTAATGTTCTGGTTATAACATTCTCAATATTATCCTCTGAAATTATAAAACTCTCACATGCAGGTCTGAAAGTGGCTCAAACCAACCAGATTTGCTTGCCATTGAGTACCCTGTCATATCTTTGGGTGAAACAACACCACCACCTTCCACATCCACGCGTACAGAACAGAAAAAGGATAAAAGAAAGGCCAAGGCACAAGTGAAGAAGAAGAAAAAGATGGTTCCAGTGCCACCAGATAGTCCAGCTATGGCGACTAGAAGCAAGATTCCTCTAAACCAAAGCCCTGCTGCACACACTAGAAGCAAGAGGAAACTTCCAGATCTCAATTTGTAGTTCATGCATATCATCTATGTTGCTTGTCATGTTAAGTAGTGCAGCTGCATTATTTTGCTTGCTATGCAAACTTATGGCTGCTTATTTTGCTTAGCGAGAATGAGCCAAGTTGCGAATTATATGGACAATGATGGCTGGTTGAACTTGCTCTTTTGCTCGGTCTGTGAACCAATGATTTGCTACTTTTGCTTGGTAAACATTTGAACCAATGAGCATCGCTATGGTGTATGCCTAATGTCATGTTAACTGTGTTACAAATATGTTGCTTTAATATTGCCTGATCAAGGTTCTATAATATTCATGTTCCTGACATATCTATGTTGCTATTATTTTATCTACTATATGGTCTGGACATCAACTGGCATTTAAGGGATTCTTGCAGCAATTTTTTGGAGGGGTTTTTGGAGTTGTTTTTTGGAGGGGTAAAACTGTCTTTCCCCATCCAGTCTAACAGAATTGGGCTTTTGTTAACGGTGATGGCAATTAGGGAATCAAAAAACACAATTTCATGGCAGATAAGGAAAACTGTAATTTTTGATGGCAACCACGGAAGAGGTATAGTTTTTGATGGCAATGAGCAAATTTTCTCTTGTATTTCTTGCCTTGTAGACCCTGTCCCCCGAGTATATAAGGTGAGGCAGGGACCCCTTGTAAAATCATAACCATCAATACGAGAAGATCCACCATACAGGACGTAGGGTATTACGCTCTCTACTCGAGGCGGCCTGAACCTGTCTAAATCGTCTCGTGTTCACCATCGTGCTTCTGGTTCCGGCGAGGCCCTCACGAACAATTCGACTACTTAGGGACCCCCCATAGTAGGCTAGCCGGTATAAAAAACCGACAGCCCTAATAAAAGCGAACAATAATGGTGAGAATACGTCGCTCCTGGACGACGAGAAATATGTGGAACAAGTTGTTGCGCTGGGCCTTCGTGTCGTCCTCATGTTCCTCTTGTGCGAAGAGCACACGCTGCACAAGAAGGCTAGGAAAACCCACGGAAGCATCTTTGGAGTTAATGGTGTTCTCCTTCGAACCTGCAGCAATGTTAGCAGCAAAAACCACATCATCTTCAACATCACTAGCACTTACATATCCATCTCCGTCTGGTGAAGCGATGAAAGCACGAGTACTTGGACAGTCCTTCATGACATGGCCCATGCCCTTGCAGCGGTGGCAAACGATGTTTGCAGATTTACTCGAATAGCTCTTGGCAGAAGTAAGCTGGGTCTTGTTCTGCTAGGCCTGCACAGTAGACAAATTGCTTACCGCAGAAGAAAACGCCGTAGCTGGTGGTGACGAACGTGTACTCACTGGTGGTGCAGAAGGAGAGGCAGTCGGCGATCTAGCGGCTGGTGGCGTGAAGGTCTTGGGCGTGGATGCGTCGACCCTACAATTCTTTTTCTGCAAGTATAGCAAGCTGGAACAACTGGTTGGTGGTAGTAAAATCTTTATAGTCAACAATATCCTGAATTTCACGTCTCAAACCACCATAAAAACGACAAACTTTATCCTCAGGATCCTCAACTACCCCACAACGAATCATGCCCTTTTGTAACTCTGCATAATAATCCTAGACAGACATGTCTCCCTGCTCTAAACGTTGCAATTTCTTATGTAAATCACGCTTATAAGATGCAGGAACAAAACGATCACGCATGGCAAGTTTAAGCCCATCCAAGTATCAGGTTGCATGTTTAAAGAAGCACACTCTTGCCACCAGATTATAGCAAAATCTTTAAATTCACTAGTGGTTTGTGTAACCTTATGGCGATCGGGAACAAGGTGGGAAGCAAATTTTTGTTCTACTATCATCTCCCAATCTAGGTATTGTTCTGCATCATATCTCCCATGAAAAGATGGAATGGTAAATTTAATTTTAGCATAAGGATCATCGTTACCTTGTCGATGTCGAGTTTTGTTACCTCCCATACCCGTTTTATTGCGTTCAAGTCGTTTACGCATCTTCTTCTCGCTGGTCAGCCTGTGATCAATCAAACCATCAGGACCGTACACGATGTCGTCATCGAGGTCATCAATATCCTCGACCTCCGCATCTTTAGTCTTACCTATGAGGACGTGGTACCAAGATTGCAAGGGTCCTTCGCTGTACTGATCTGAAGTATCTGTTTGTGGAGCTTAGGACAGGCACAATATGTATATGTGGAACAATTAAAGAATGCAGAGTAGCAAAGTTCAATAAGTATCCAAAGCACAAGTCATAATTGCTGGCTAAGACGTGTCCTAGACGTAGCACAACAAGGTGAAACAAAGAACAATGGAAAAAGCTCAAAGAACCAGCAAAATGGCAGTGCCGTAATTTTTGTACTAAGATTGCCAAAAAGGCACTAGTAGGAATCACAATTGTTTTTGATTTTCTTTTTTGTTTTATTCATTTGATATTTTTCTCACAACGAGGAACACCAGAAAAGGAGCCACACAAAATTGGAGCTCAAACGGAGATCAGATGTGGTCTACAGAATTTCCCTGAAACAGCTTGTTAATTTCAAAACTATTTTTCCTAATTTTTTTAATTTTTCTGAGAATGGCCTAACCGACATAGCCGGTAAATCTATGTGCAACTTTTCGTTACAAAGCTGTTGTAAAAAAATGAGCCAAAATGGAGCACTGAGCGAAAAGTTATGTCCGTTTTACCGAAGGTACCTCAAGTTATGGTTTCGGAGAGGCACAACTCGGCAGATAGAACAGCAGCGGCTAGGGCAAAGCTTCCCTATCTGATCACGGCTGAGCAAAGCTTCTCAGCAACCAAAACCAAGGGTAAATCCTCCCTGGTATGTGTAGCAAGCAATAGGTATTCGCCAGATGAAACAAGGATTAGGTATGCGATGCAAAAGGCGACCAAAGCGGCTTGCAACCTATCTAGGGTTTGCGCGGCGAGAGTTCACACAAGGCGGCTAGCGAGGGCAAGTTGAGTAGTGGGGTGGCTCGACTTGTAATCTGGATGAAGGTGGATGGGATAGCGGCGGAAACAAAGAACAGCGACGGTGCGGTTGAACTACGACGACGAACACGACCTAAACCAGCAACAAGACTCGACCACGGACACAAACTCAACAAAGCGAAACTGAAACGAAATTGCAAGGCTAACACAGCGGTTCTAGGACAGCGGAAATTTTTGTAGGTTTTTTTTGTGGACTATGGGACAAAGGCGAAAATCTATACTAGGATAAAGCCTGACGATAATACCTAAGTCTCTGATTACCACTTAATGGGGACGTGGGTGCCCGATCTTCCGTCAGGTGAAGGATAACTCGTTTTGGGCGGAGGTGACGCACCGATCCGGCTTCAGATCTCAAAGACCCGAACTCCTGCAATCTTAGCACCACGATTCCTCTGGTTATCAACCGTGTCACAACCCGATTGACCTCGCCACGAAGGCTGATCCCTGCCTGCAAAACGAAGAACACAAGCAAGAACTCGAAAGACGCAACTCAAATATGAAGTGACAAACTGCAGATGAATGATTAAGCACACGAGTTGGGGTTTTACAAACCGACGAACGGCGAAACTGTTCTTGGCAGAATAATCTAAGCAAAACCTGAGTCTAAACCGGCGGTGGCTACTGAGTTTATGGGGCGAACTAGGGTTGGAGGCGGCCAAAGGGCGCGCCCACAACATGGGCTGAAGGCCCGACTCGATACAAGGCCAAGTTGGCCTAAAATAGGTGGTGCAACACCTTGTCATAGTCATACAGCATGATCCACAAGGCTTCTGGAGCTATGTCGGATACCAGTGTTAGGGGTATCCAATGACAGCGAGTTAAGAATTAAAAGCCTCGACGACACAGCCGTTCAGATACGACCGCACCTCAGCCGATCCTATGAAAGGATCGACGTGTCCGTCTCACCCGACCATCGCAAGGGTCGGACGTCCCTATCTAATTTACCTCCACCCGAACAGAGCAGGCACGCGCGGGCGCATACGTGTGCGTCGGTCTTGCGCGGCGCGAGGAAGCAGCGGTGCCAGAGAAGCAGCAGAATAGCGGCAGCAATTATTTCCCCCAGCATGCATGCGCTTGCATGACTCCCTCTCCTCTTTTTTGTCCAGCCGAAGGGCCATGCAGTACATGCATGCCTGCGTGAGTGCACCACTACTTCCATGCATGCGTGAGTAATCCGCCCCCGGCTCACTACGGGCATCCGCAATTCTGCGCGCATGCACTCAGCTAGCTGGCGCCATCCCATTCACATCGTCTCACGTATGTACTAGGCCGGCACCAGAGTAATCAACGCCACCAACGCTATCTCTCCCATCAATCTCTTTCTCTTCGGTTAGAAAGCGGGCAGCCGCAGGCCGCGGCTCGGACGCCCCCGAGTAGATTCACGCCTCGCCCGACTAGTTTGGGACTCGCCCGACTAGTTTGGGCCCCGACCGACCCCTCGTCCACCTCGTTCGACAAGAATCACGTCTCGACCGACAGGTTCTCGTTTCGCCCGACAAACTATGTACCTGCCCGAGGAGTTGCATGCTCAAGCTGCACGTTCGCCTGACTACTCTCCGTCTCGCCCGACGAGCTGCTCCGCGAGATACAGCATCGCCCCCGACTACTCTCCGATTCGCCCGACAGGCCGCACCTTCGCCCGACAGGTCTTCGCCTCCGAGGAGTCTCCGATTCGCCCGACCAGTCTGCGGCTCCGACTGGTCCAACCCTTCGCAACGAAGCAACCCCCGAGAAGACCGTAGCACCCGAAGTCAAGCTGCTACACTGTGCCAACCACTCCCTGACGCAACTGACACCAGCAGGACATGGCTACAGTGCTCGGAAGGACGACGGGCCCCTCAGCATGGGCAAGCACGCCTCCTTTTTTCCTGTTTTACCCTTTGACTGTACTTTTCTACAGCCTTCCCTTGAGATATAAAAGGGAAGCCTGGGCCTCCTGCGAGGGGCATGGACTCTTTTCCTCCTCTCTCCTGGGCCTCCTACGGGAGGCAGGGAGCCTCTTTTCTTTCCCGAGGAGTACTCTCCCTCGACCTTCTTCTTCCTCCAGCCGGTCACTGGACCGAGCTCGATTCACGCACCAGAGACTTGGGAAGCTCTCCCTCTCTCGCCCATTTGTACCCCCTACTACAAACCAGTGCAAACAACACGAGCAGCACGAACTGGACGTAGGGTATTACACCCCATGGGTGGCCCGAACCAGTATAAACCCCCGTGTCCTTTTGCACTACCATCCGAGGCCCGACGCGCGCTCCACGATTTTATTATTTGCCGGCGGTAAAGAACCCCGACAGTTGGCGCCCACCGTGGGGCCTTTTGCGCGTCACGTCTTTTTACTTGCAGGTCTCGGGTGGCCAACCACGACGACGGTGGTGTCCCCGATGGACGCAGCCACGGCGACGACGGCAACAGCCGCAGCGCCGCCAAGAACGACGGCCCGACAGCATCAGCGGCAGCCGCGACTCCGCCATCGGTGCCGGCCACCGCGGCAACGCCGACGCTAACAGCCACAACATCGCCAACAATGGTCGCAGCCCCGACAGGCTAGCAAGCAGCGCGTCTCGCCGACGAGGCCGGCAGCCGTATGCCTCGATCGACCAACCGGCGGGCTGCACTCGATGTTCCGGCCGGCGAGACCAAATCGATTCGCAGCAGGAAGATCTTTCCTCATTTTTCCATTTCTATCTTACCTTAATTTAATTAGCAATTGCCGCACTGGTCCTTGTCTCTGATTGCTAATGTCACCTTCCGCTTCGTGCTATTGGAGGGATCCGAGTGCATGTTCTTTTTACAGGGTCGCGTACGAGCGAAAGCGGTCAGCACAGCCACTAGCGGCCACGTACGTTGCCACAACTCGGTGTCAACCTCGACCACTCGACCATCCCATGACTGCGACCGTGGCGTCGTGGACTGCTGCTTCGGCACGCTGCATCATCAACCGACATCGACGGCGCCATGGGGAGCAGCGGCAGGCCGCAAGTCTACGGTGCCACTGATTCGGTGGGCCATGCCCGAGCCTCCACGACAAAGCTCAGCCATCAGGGGCGCGCGAGCTACGGCCAAGCTCACACGCCGCTGCTGCCGCTATGACGCTCGCCGCACCACCTCGAGCCACGGCCACTACTCACGTGCCCACGTGGGAGCATACGAGCTGGCCTCTCGGCGGCGGCACCGTCAACCGCGACGACGACGGCGGCGGCACCGTCAACCGCGACGACGACGACGGCGGCGCCGACGGCCGCGACGACGACCACGGCAACGACGCCGTCAGCCGCAACGACGACCACGACGCCGTCAACCGCGACGACGACGGCGCCGCCGACACCGACGGCCACGACGACGCCCATAGCTCCGCCAGCAACGACGACAACGGCATCAGCGGCCGCAGCGACGCCGACGACGACACCGACAACGACCGAGACAGAGTCGACTCGGGCGAATCGAAAACTGCTCGGGCAAAAACTACTCGGGCACCACGGCTTGAAGGACGTAACGAGGACGGCAAAAACTACTCGACATAATCCACCACATCGTCCGGCACCTGTTTCGCCCGAGCAGCCACGTCCGGGGCCTCGTCACGCGCTACTACGACGTCTACCTCGCCAGCGCCGCACAGCGCGTCGGCATCCAGCAACGGCGGCCCCGAGCACGTGCAACGGCCGAGCTGCGGCGGCCCCGACCTCGACTCCGACCGACTCGGCCGCGCCTCCAAAGGAGTGCGCGCGCCCCGACCTCGACTCCGACCAACTCGGCCGCGCCTCCAAAGGAGTGCGCGCGCCCCGACCTCGACTCCGACCAACTCGGCCGCGCCTCCAAAGGAGTGCGCCGCCCCGACCTCGACTCCGACCGACTCGGCCGCGCCTCCAAAGGAGTGCGCCGCCCGACCTCGACTCCGACGACTCGGCCGCGCCTCCAAAGGAGTGCGCGCCCCGACCTCGACTCCGACCGACTCGGCCGCGCCTCCAAAGGAGTGCGCCGCCCCGACCTCGACTCCGAACGACTCCGAACGACTCGGCCGCGCCTCCAAAGGAGTGCGCGCGCCTCGGCCTCGACTTCAACCGACTCGGTCGCGCCACCCGTGGAGTGTGCTGCCCCGACTCGGATGGCTCGCTCGACTCAGCCTCAACGACGGAACGCTCGAACAGCTAAATCCTGCTACAATCCTTCGTATTTCCGTGCATTTCCTTTTACAGTCCCGCATGCCTCTTTTGGGTATCGCTAAGTACTCGGGTAGCATAGGCCTCATCCGTGAAACCTCGTCCCGCGTGCCGCCTACACCTAAGCCTCCCCCGATGAGCAGTGTAGTCTGCGGTAAGCCGTCCTCTCTGCGAGCAGTGGTCAGTGGGACTAGGAGCTCAAACGTGATGTGCTAACTACCCAAGGAAATACGTAGCCTAATAAAGGCAGGGCTTACGCAACTTTCCGTTAGTAACGAATAAATCCCGACTCCTCGCTTTACGCAACGCTTTTGCATTACACTGTTTTTTGCAGCTTGGCGTGGCAAGTTCCGGTGAGCTTGCTGCAACTCCTACATGCAGGGAACGGCACCCTTCGACTCACCCCGACTTCGGCGCGCGGGGTCAAGCATACGCATGTGATCGTTTTCCGAAACGCACTCTTCGAACTCTCTAAACTAAGCGGCTCCCGCCGGCCTTAACGGCCCCTCGCAGCCCTGCGCTTGGGGGCTGGGCACCGGGACGGACGACTTCGACAGTCGACCTGACAGGTGATTACGATGGGGGTTCGAAGGCTAGCCCATCGAGGGGTTCGACAGCCGCCCCCGGGCACCTTATCGAGCGAGGGGCAGTGAAGGATGGGCCCCAGCGGCCAATACTCAGGCGAACGAGCGCCACGAGCATCCTGAACCGCGTTCGAGTTCTAGTGGAAAGGAAGATCATGGTTTTTCCTCCGACGGAAAGGCAACGAGCCGCTGGGTCCGGTCGAACGGACTTGGTAACTAGATGATCTCACCACTAGGAATTTGAGGTCGATCACAAGCTGATCCATCGACTCCCCGCCGAAGGGGCGTTGGGCCTCACTCGAACCTACCCGTTTGTAGCTCAACGAGAGTCGTGCTTCGGCCTGCGTGGCAAAGTGCGATGCATCTCTTACCCTCCTTCCTATCGCACGGGAAGCGTGAGGGGAAAAACGCAAAAAGACGAAACGAATCCCCGTCCAGACCCGGGTCTCGGGATGCACACGGGGTCGGAATCGCTAACAGAGACCAACGCTGTGGTCGCATAATTCGCAACAAATCACTATAGATACGCTATAAGCCTGCGAGCGAGTATACCACTCGCCCACAGGCTCGGGGGCTACACCCGGCGGGTGCGCTCGCGCGCCCCCACCCAAAACTCCACCACGTTCCTGGCATCACGATAATCAAACCCGCGAGCGAGTCTACGACTCCCTCCCAGGCTCGGGGGCTCCTGTCGGATACCAGTGTTAGGGGTATCCAATGACAGCGAGTTAAGAATTAAAAGCCTCGACGACACAGCCGTTCAGATACGACCGCACCTCAGCCGATCCTGCGAAAGGGTCGACGTGTCCGTCTCACCCGACCATCGCAAGGGTCGGACGTCCCTATATAATTTACCTCCACCCGAACAGAGCAGGCACGCGCGGGCGCATACGTGTGCGTCGGTCTTGCGCGGCGCGAGGAAGCAGCGGTGCCAGAGAAGCAGCAGAATAGCGGCAGCAATTATTTCCCCCAGCATGCATGCGCTTGCATGACTCCCTCTCCTCTTTTTTGTCCAGCCGAAGGGCCATGCAGTACACGCATGCCTGCGTGAGTGCACCACTACTTCCATGCATGCGTGAGTAATCCGCCCCCGGCTCACTACGGGCATCCGCAATTCTGCGCGCATGCACTCAGCTAGCTGGCGCCATCCCATTCACATCGTCTCACGTATGTACTAGGCCGGCACCAGAGTAATCAACGCCACCAACG
>CM014273.1:49654015-49675945 GCA_004135705.1 Alloteropsis semialata
TCCCCCACAGTTTCTCTCAAAAAAAAATGCTAATGTCTATTTGGCAGCAAGCAAGCTTATAATATATAAGTAGACTATGTTACCACCATTTGCCACAACAGCTTGCGTAGCTTAGTGGTTTGATCACAGCTATCTCAACCATGAGGTCGTGGGTTCAAGTCCCCATCTCCACGTTTTTTTTGGAATTTTGCCCTTTTTTTTTGGAATTTTGCCACATGGCATTAGGGATGCCAATGTTTCAAAAAAATTAATAAATAAATTTGTGACATACAACTTTTGTCATATATTTTATGACATTAACAAATACGCCTTATGACATAGCAATTATCGTCATTGGGTGACATTGGAGTACATATATGACATATGTTATGACATACAATTTTTTATTGTCATAAAATCAAAATGGCTAATACATAATGTCATAAAATGAATGATATAATGACATTATGCTCTATTGTCATACTAAATACGTCATAAAGCCACACATTTCTTGTAGTGTATGGTGTTGACGAATGGTTTAAATCGTCACTGATTTAGCACCTAATTATCAAATTGTCATGGACTGAAATTTCTATGATCATTTCAGAAATTGTCAACAGGAAACCGTCATGTATCAACACATTCCTAGTAGTGCTTTCTGCATGAAATCATGGCGTCACTACCGGAAATCCGGCCTTTGCCGAGTGCCGACCTCTTTGCCGAGTGCAATTTTGCGGGCACTCGGCAAAAATTTCTTTGTCAAGTGCATTTCAAAAAACACTCGGCAAAGAAAAGACACTCGGCAAAGAGGGCCTTTGCCGAGTGTCAAAAAAATCCACTCGGTAAAGAGGTCCTTTGCCGAGTGTATTTGTTTGACACTCGGCAAAGATGAGATTCAAATCACATTTTGCACTAGTAAATCAATTCAAATTGAAAAGTTTTGAACTACAAAGTTGTATAACTTCTCAAGATGTACAACTTTTAGTTTGGTCATTTCTTCATTCGACAAATTCATATAAATGTTGTTCACAAAATCTATATCTCTCGTAGAGTTTCCTGAAACTAAAAGAGACATTTATAAGATTTGTGAACAATGTTACTCTTACTACGTCGGATGAACAAATGACATATATGAAAGTATCTTCAGAAGTTATACAAAATTGTAGTTGAACTATTTTTAATTTGAATTTATTTTCATAAGAAAAAGTATGTAGTTCTCAAAATTTGAAATTTGAGTTTTTTTAAACGACCTCGGATGAAGAAACAGTCAAAATAAAAGTTGTAGAGCACAATAACTTATGAAACTTTGTAGTTGACAACTTTTTTATTTGAAGTGATCTTATCAACGAAAAGTAAGTTTGAATGTTCTCAAATTTGAAATTCAAATTTCGTAAACGACCTCGGATGGAGAAACTACCAAAATAAAACTTGTAGATTTCAAAAAGTTATGAAACTTTGTAGTTGACAACTTTTTAATTTGAAATCGTTTAGGGCCTCAAACAAGCAATTTACACTCGATTTAGTATAATATGGTAGGAATCAGAACAGCATCTAGTCACTAGAGAGAGTGTGGTACAGTGGTAGAGAAGGTCACGCGCGAGGGAGAGGTCGCGGGTTCGAATCCCGCCGCGATTTTCCGCGAAAAATGCCGCTGGGTGCCTTCCCACATTTGAATAATTTTTTTTGCTATTTGTTTTCGGCTTTTTGGTGCACAGGAACAATGGACTTTGCCGAGTGTTTTTTGGCACTCGGCAAAGGCAAAGTTGCCTTTGCCGAGTGCCCGATGAGTGGCCCACGGCAAAGACCTCTTTGTCGGCTGAGCTTTGCTGAGTGCCCTTTGCCGTAGGGCCCACGGCAAAGCCTTTGCCGTGGGTAAAACAGCCTTTGCCGTGGGCCCCTGGCACACGGCAAAGGAGGGGATTCCGGTTGCGCGTCCACCCGCGTGCTTGCAGGAATTTCAACTTGCAGTTTTTGGAAGAGCTGCATCAGAAAAAAGGGTTATGTACTTGCACAGGGACCCTAGCGGTGCACTTTGAACTATAGCAGCGTCCCCATGACCATAGCATGCTTGGGCTTGCCAAATCATATTAGCATGTAATTAGGAAGGTTTCTCTTTAGTATAGCTAGAAGTATGAAGAAGTGATTAGATTGGATCCAATCTATTAATTGTTTGGATGTCACATAATCATCTCTACATGAGGAGAGGAAGTCAATTAATAGAGGGCAAGATGGAATTGGAAAGTGAAACCATATTTACTCTCATACACGCCTCTCACGCTAGCCACCGGCCTCCTCTCCCTTTTGCACTACAATATGTAACGCAAAACTCCATCGAAGGTTCTCCCAAAACCTAAAAATACAGCAGAATTCATTCCCTACAGGATCCTTGTGGTCCCTTTATGTATATAAGCGTTCAGCTACTAAAATCAAAAGGATAAAAAATTTATTAAATCATATAATAATGGAACACAAAGAAATCTACCAGGCATAGTGTGGCTATATCAGAAAGAACAAGCGTTAATGCGCCTACGTCCAAGGAGATTATGAAGTTTTGAACATATTAATTATTAAATCAATAGTTATCTTCATAGCCAACTTTTACAGTTTCACAAGTGCACGCAGAACTAAACATGTGCTTGGAAGAGGCCCCTCTCCCTATAACACCGGAGCAGAATATCACTTTGGTGCTTGGAGGTATTTACGTATCCTACTTTACAAAGGTTGCTTGAGATGTCTTGCCTACTCCTGTGACAATAGTTGCATCAGAACAAGTCCTTGATACTGGTGGGAGAATAATTAGCCACTGCCAAAGCTGACTTGCACCAAAAATGGCTAAGCGCACTGCTGTGTATGAAAGCTTGTTTTTTTTAAAAAAAATTGATGTTAGGTATATTATCAAAGTCGTTAATAATTTCAATGAAAATTTCAATTTCATCTTATTTGATCCTTCTCACAGTTAACAGGTTATTAGACTGCAGTATTAGGGGATGACAATCCTAACATGTCGCATGTTTGCATTGTTTTTTTTAGAGAAATACCCCAAGAGAGACTCCTAAGGTCCAAGTGTGGCACCCAGGGTTCTAACCCTGGGCGGGAGCACTCCAGCTAGTGGCCTTTGCCACAGCGCCGCGAGCCTCTTCTCCATGTCTGCATTGTGAACTTGCCTCATGGATGCTGATGATTAATGGTATTATTATAAATTTGATCTTTGTTGTGTGATGTTTCTGCTTACAGCTGACAGTGACAGGCCCAAAGGGTAGTCCAGTAGGCCCAGAACTACCCTAAATTTTGGCCCAAATATCTTATAGTACTTGGACTTCATGGCCCAAATCAAAGAACCGGCCAAACCAGGCGACCCTAGCCCATGTCAGAACTTGCCCAGCATCCCAGGCACCGCACAGCCGCGCAACCTCGTCCGTTCCCCGCGTTCCTGTCCGCCCATCCAGTCCTCGTGTCCTCGGCGCCTCCCGCTAGCCTGCCGCAACGCGCCCCCGCTAAACCTGTAGGAGGAAGAGCCGCAAATGCAGGGGGGCGTGACTCCCGCTAGACCGGGCAGCGGGTGCAGCCTGCACTGCCGCCGGCCGCCTCGCCAGACATGCAGGTGCAGGAGGCAGGGTGCGGCTCGCCGGGAAGCGGTTGCTGCTGCGTGCGGCGCAGCTCACCGGGCAGCGGCTGCAGCCTGCACTCCCGCCGGCCACCCTGCCAGTACCTACAGGAGCAGGAGGCAGGGTGCGGCTTGCCGAGAAGTAGCTGTAGGCTGCGCGCCAGTGCCCCCAAGCCCGACCATCAGCCCAGCCTCATTTCCAGTATCCCCAAATCCTAAATCGACAATGGTACTTATCTCCTGCTATTCCACTAAATCTTGCTTCTTGATTGAATATTGAAAGTTAGATCCAGTCATTCATACATTCAGTGACTAATTGGTGTCCAATTGGGATTGTTGTTATTGTGTGCTATCAGGCAGCTAAGAACCTTTTATCCCAAAGAATTTACAAGTGCTCAAATAATGGAAGTTGAACTACAAAACTCGATGCATACATTGATGATGTGAAAACTGACGATGATTCCATGGCCTAAAAATCTTGGTGAGCCCTTTATTAAGATGGTTGCAACAAATAAGCATTACCTTTACGGTGTGGTGTACTTTTGGTTACTTTTACTGTCCAATTACCGATTTTTACCGTCCGTTTACCGATTTGCTTCTAGATTATACCGTTTAGCCTTTTAAAAATTTTGGGCAGGACTACCCTTGGTTCAAATCCTGGGTTCGCCACTGACAGCTGATGCCATTTCTCTAAAAAAGCAAAAACTTAATTCCTATCGGTTCGATATTCAAGTAGACAATGGGTCTACTATATATGTCCCTGATTGTTAAGAATCAATTCAATTCGTAAGAATAATCAAGCATCAGCTACTGCTATGAACTAGTAATACGTACCTCTACGGCTCTACCTCATATCGTAAGTGTTAGTGTCTGGACCTTATTTGTAGTCTGCGTGATTAACTTTTTGATGAAAAAGATTGGACAAGGCTGTGGATAGATTCTTACCGGCCCTACCTCGGCTTTGGATTTCTGGATGGCATCGCCGGTGGCCTTGTTGACGAAGGCGAAAGCTGCGTAGCCATCCTCGTCCTTGATTATGTCCCCGTACCTCGCGTCCTCGACCCAGTGCTGGCGCTCGTCGTGGGAGT
This sequence comes from Alloteropsis semialata, assembly GCA_004135705.1. Classification (NCBI taxonomy): domain Eukaryota; kingdom Viridiplantae; phylum Streptophyta; class Magnoliopsida; order Poales; family Poaceae; genus Alloteropsis; species Alloteropsis semialata. Next base: position 49,658,687 of record CM014273.1, read on the forward strand.
TGGTGGGTGCGAGGCAGACGGTGCCGTCGCGGACGGTGACGCTGAAGTCCTCGTCGGCCTTACAGTACAGGCGGAAGGGGTGCTCGCCGCGGGCGAAGGCCTCGTCGCTCCAGGGCAGGATCTTCCACTGGTGGTTGTCGCCGTCGCAAGAGTCCGAGAGCCTGACGGCGGCGCCGCCATTGTCTCCCTGGAAGGCGGCTAGCTTGAGGGAGATGTCGTTCAGCGTGCGGATGAACCCGAAGCCGTCGTTGCCCAGGCCGCCGGACAGCGTCCACATCAGCGTGTTGTCGAAGGAGTCCCGATCGAACCGCACCAGCTTCACCTGAAAATCCCCCGACGAAATCATTCCAGTCTCGGCCGGAGAAGGGTGAACTCGAAGACGCAAGAACCATTCACACAAGGGGCGAATCGATCGTACAGAGAGTGAGAGAGAATCGGGGGAGAAATTACCGGGTAGAGCGGGCCGCCGAAGTACTGGACGGCGAGGCCGGTGGCCTTGTTGATGAGGGAGAAGGAGGGCTTTCCCTCCTCATCCTTTACGAATGTGCCGAAGCGCTTGTCTTTGAACCAGTGCTGGTGCTCGTCGCTGGAGTCGACGGGGGCGAGCACAGCGGCGCCGTCGCGGACGGTGAGGCAGAAGTTCTCGTCGGCCTTGCAGAGGATCTCGAAGGTGGGCAGCGCGCCGCCGCCGCCGCCCGCAGTTCTAGTGTGGAAGACGTTTGAGAAGCCGAACATTCTCAGTCCGGGAATTCGTGGGAGAGAAATCTGCTCTCTTTTTTCCCAACCGCCGCGTGGCTTCCCCTACAGTCACATTCAACATAGGCTTTCCAAAAAGAAAAACCAGTCTTTTTTTAAAAAATACTTCCTCCATTCTAAATTACAATTTATTTGATTTATCACGCCAAATTTGACAGCTCATTTTATTTAAAAATTTTGTGCAATTATATTCAAATTTAAGTCATTTTTGAAGAACTTTTATTAATAAAACAAGCCACAACAAAAGATATGATATTTTGCACAATTTTTTGAACAAGACGAACGGTCAAACATAGGGTCAAAAAAATTAAACGAATTGTAATTTGGAACGTAGGAAGGACCAATTTTACTCGTGCCTTGCTATCTGTTTTTTTATTTTGTGTATGCCTATTTCTCTTTTCTTTGCAACAAATATTCATCTAATCGAAGCAAATGGTTCCAAATTAGCAATTAATCAATACACATGAGGAATTCTTTGTTCATCGCGACTACAGTTAAATACATACGATGTGTAGCCGCCGCGTCCATGGACATGCCAAAATGCAGCCCATCTTCTAGTCTTTTTCATCTCTCTTATGAATCGAATGAGCAATCTTTGTAGTGACTAGTGATGGTGCAGTGAAAGCCTCCTTAGAATAGCTCTATCCAGAGCAATCCACGGAGAGTCGGATAAAGTCATTGTTCGTACCTTCGATGCAAACATCCACTTCGATTATGTACCAGCTCTACCATTGTATTTATTTGCTTCGGTTCGACATGTCTACAACAGTTAGTATTATTGGCTCTGACAATGATAGTTCATCCACTCCAATATTAAACAGTTTGTTTCTTGCGGCCAAGATTCATATATTTCGCTGAAGGTGCTTTTTTAGTCAAGAATAGACATAGGAACACAACGATACCAGCAATGTCGTAGTGGACAGGAAACGTCGACACCGTATCTCTTTCGCAGGTCCCATTGTTACACTCTTTTTACATCAAAGGATCTTGCTCTCTCTACATGTAGGGCGTGTTTGGTTTGCGACTAAGATTGCCACACTAACTTTAGGCAGCCACAGTTTTCTTAGTTGATGTTTGGTTCCTACCACATCTTAGTCTGCCTAACTTCTTAGTCACTTGGTCCACATGTTATAGACTCAAACTTTTTGCCTAACTTTGCCTAAGGTTAGGTGGTCAATTTTATTGCCACAAAAGTGTAGCAAAACTAACTTTAGTAATCTTAGACAAAATTGTGTGGCAAATTTGTTACTCAACCAAACATGCCCGTAGTCGTGCTAGGAGAAGTGCAATGCGAAGGCGACCATGGACATGGACGTCGTTGTCTAGGGAAGCAAGGAGGACCGGAAGAGCGAAGAGGCATGGCCATTGGAACAAACAGAGACCTTCCGTTTTAAGTATACTACACAAGATTAGAGATACGCTGGATCTCCCAATCTGGAAAAGAATAAAAAAAAATAGAGATGGGCCCACCAGGCAGCATGCGCTCGCAGCTCGTCACGTGACTCTCACGAGCGGTCGCGGTCACCCTTATCTCCCCTCCCAACTGCTCACAGTCACGCTCACGCCTTCCCCGATCTCCCCCACGGCCCCACCGCCGCCTGCTCGCGCGGCCCTGCCGGCGGCGGCGCCTCCCGAGCGCGGGCGAGCCAGCGGCGGCGGCGTCTCCTCCGTCCGCGCTGCGCCCAGCGGCAACGCGCGGCAGTAGGGGCAGGGGCCGGAGCCGGCGGCGCCAGGGGGGGACCAGCCCTCCTCTCTCGCTGGTTGCCGCTCGTCTTCCCTCGTCATCTAGCATGGCCATGATGCTGCTGGGGCGCACCCTGCGCTCCCGCTTCCGCCCGCCGCTCGCCGTGGCGGCGGCGTTCTCCTTGGCGCCGCGGCGAGCGGCGTTCTCCTCGGCGCCGGCGTCGGCGGCCGCGGCGGAGGCGGAGCGGGCGGTACGGGACGGGCCCCGGAACGATTGGAGCCGGCCTGAGATCCAGGCCGTCTACGACTCGCCGCTCCTCGACCTCCTCTTCCACGGGGTAAGTACGGCCGCCCGTCTCATCCCATCTGGACTGCACACCTCTCGCAACATCGAAAGCCCCCGTTAATTTTTCGTTGTGTTCCGTGTTTCGTACTTTACTTGGAACTTTAGCAAAAAAAAAAGTTCCTTCATTAAGCTTTGTGGGTGTGAAAGGCCGTAGATTTGCTGCCAAGGTTGGATTTGTAGGATCAGAGGCGAAGAAGTACATGCATGCATGGCATTTTTGTTGGTGTCTAGTGGAGATTTCTAGTGGCAGTTGCGGACTAATACCAAAAATATCCCATTTGGAGATTTTTTTTTGTTGGGGGGTGGGGGGATTTCTTGTTGAAGTTACTAAGTTAGTGATAATTGACAACTCAGGTGCCAATCTTTGAACGACCTCCTATATTTTAGGTATAGCTATATTCAAGTTTCTCCGTGGTGGTTCCTTGCTCTGTAGCCTTCTATAAGATCATCACAAGAAATGACTTAATAATGGATGGTTTATGGTGACAAGCTAAAAAGCATTACCACAGTTTCATAATATGCACCCAAACCAAATAGATATGGATATCTGTTAATATAACATCAACCATATAACGAAGTTCTCGAAATCTTTAGTCATCTGTACAGAATTGAAGAGTAGAACTGCACCTCTTCTTGTTATTCAGTATCTTCATAATGAAAAATATAAGTGCAAATTATTGGCGAGGACAACACTAGAATGGATACCAATTATAATGAAGATGTATCTGAAATATGCTATTATAAACTTATCTAACAGTGAGTAACTCTTAACTAATCAAATAGCCACACCATTACAGCTTTGTCCATTTGAAGCTTTGAATCGAGACACCTTGCTTCCTGATTTAGTCACAATTGAACAGCAATAGTAAAGGCCTCACCTTGCTGTTGTTGAACACATGTGCCTCACAAACCTTGTTACTCTGCCCACCATTTCGATTAATCTGCAACCTGGAAAACTGAGGACACATGTAAGGCTCTGCATAATATGTTCCGAAAAGAAAAAAAAATCTACATACACATGATAAAAAAAATCTGGAACCTAGTTATATTTGAGGGGCTGAATATTAAAAAATGCTAATGGGTGCTATTGAACACAAAAATGGTACCTACTGCAGTATTGTCTTATAAAGAAATTACCGTGTTCATACAGACTTAGTTGTCAAGCTTGTGACTCTTTGTATGACTCTTTCCTCTCCTTTTATTAATACAATGATACGCAGCTCTCCTGCGTGTTCGAGAAAAAAAAGTTGTCAAGCTTGCGTGTTCATAAATTCATAAAAAATATGATAGGTCTGTGTCCATCTGTAGTGTTGGTAGGAAGGTACTGCCCTACAGTGCAATCAACAAGTAGAGTGCGAAAATCCACGTCAAGCATTTCCCTTGTAGGGGAATTTGGATAGTTGAGACTGCACGTAATGAAAAGTTTCGCTTTTAGGAATCTTATATGGCAACATGAATGGGCTGTGTTCTTGACAAGCCTTTCCAAGATCCGCCTCTACAAGGCTGTTAAATCTTCAGATACCTATTGGACAGGTGTTAGACCATCACATAATCCTGTAGAGAGTATACAAGTTTATGCTGCTATGAATTCCAATGTTTTATGCTACCTATAGAAAAGGCTAGTTCTTGTTGTAAACCATGGAATGAAGATCAGGCATGGTGATTCATTCTTGGGCAGATATTGTGTGATATTCTGATAAATGCATGTTAATACCAGATTTTGTGTGACTAATGCACTATTCAATATGTTTGGTCACAGTAGTATATTTGTTTGGTATAGAACTTTAACATTCCTGAGCATCTTATTCATCATGGATTGTGAGCATTTTTTGCATTGGCTCCACAGATTGCCAGTCTGTAAGAAATAATATAATAACAAGACAAAACAATTCAAATGATATTGTATTCTGCTGAAGAACACCATAATAATATAATTACAAGATGAAACCATTCAAATGATATTTTATTCTGCTGACTGTTCTTTTATATACCAGTTTTACCTGTAATGGAGAATTTAGCATTCATGTGACCATGTCACCATGCCAGTCAATAGGGTAGCAACAATTCCGAGTACCATTTGCTCTTCTCATTATTGTGCAACTACTTTATTTTTCAGGCTCAGGTCCACAGAAATGTTCACAAGTTCAGAGAAGTGCAGCAGTGCACACTTCTTTCAATAAAGACTGGTGGGTGCAGTGAAGATTGTTCTTATTGCCCTCAGTCATCAAGATATGATACTGGATTGAAGGCCCAAAAATTAATGAACAAAGATGCTGTCTTAGAAGCAGCAAAAAAGGTACTGTTAGTGTAATAATTGTCTAGGATGTGAACAAGTTCACTTCTGCTGTTGTTTTTTTACATTGCAAATTGACAATATAACCTTTTATTTTCTTGTGTAGACTTACATAATTGACAATATAACCTTTTATTTTCTTGTTGACTGTAGACTTACATTTTATTACCCATGAAATTCCATGTTGTATTATTATTGTTTCACAGTACGTCACTGTGTATACTGTTCCTTCTTCTAACGAGTATACATCACTCTGTATATTGTTGTACAGGCAAAAGAGGCTGGGAGCACCCGTTTTTGCATGGGAGCTGCATGGAGAGAAACCATTGGCAGGAAAACAAATTTCAACCAGATTCTTGAATATGTCAAGGAAATAAGGTACTCATTGGGATCTTTTATTTATGGAATAAAACTTTGGTATATGGTGCATGCTATGTGTTACCGTGCACAAGTTCTCTTCTGTTATCATGCCTTTATTTGCCTAGTTTGTTTGTTTTTTTATTGAATGAACTAGCTTTATATATAGGTCATTGATTTAATGGCTTTGATTGTGTGGAATATGATTCAGTGGACCGAAGTTTTCTGCATTATTATTGTAACCTATTTTAACATTTTGGAACTTTGCAGGGGTATGGGCATGGAGGTCTGTTGCACGCTGGGCATGATAGAGAAACAGCAGGCTGAAGAACTCAAGAAGGCTGGACTTACAGCATATAATCATAACTTGGATACATCAAGAGAGTATTATCCCAATATTATCACCACAAGATCATACGATGATAGACTGGAGACTCTCCAGCATGTTCGTGAAGCTGGAATAAGCATCTGCTCAGGTGATTTTCCATTTCACTGCATAATAAGCATTCCTCTGCTAGCTCTAAACAATCTGCGAAATTTATGGTGTATAATTTGGTGTACCTTTTCTTTTATGCAGGTGGAATAATTGGTCTTGGAGAAGCAGAGGAGGACCGCGTGGGGTTGTTGCATACACTAGCCACCTTGCCTACACACCCAGAGAGTGTTCCTATTAATGCATTGATTGCTGTAAAAGGCACACCTCTTGAGGATCAGAAGGTATTTGTACTGCTGATTAGTATTTGCAATAATCAATGGTTTACTGTTTACACATGAAAAAAGAAATGGCTATATAATACAAGTCTTTGAAAACACACTGTTGACTACAATGTCCAGGCTATAAAGTGGTTTAGTATTACACATCGGCTTTGATATACTAGCCACCTTGCCTGCACACCCAGAGAGCGATTTTATTAATGCATTGGTTGCTGTAAAAGGCACACCTCTTGGGGATCAGAAGGTATTCTGTACTGCTGATTATTTTATATAAACTAGAGTTTAGATGTTTGCAGCTAGTTTGTGAGCCTGCATTGCACACATGAAAAAAATGCCTCATTGTAGAATACAAGTCTTGGATAGAATACTGTGGAGTACAATGTGCAGACTATAACCTGGTTTAGCATTACACATGCTGCTTTTCTTTTGTACTTGTTTGTGCTAACTAGTGTTCTACATCAGCCTGTAGAGATCTGGGAAATGATCCGCATGATCGCCACTGCTCGGATAGTGATGCCAAAGGCAATGGTGAGGCTTTCGGCAGGCCGTGTACGGTTCTCCATGCCAGAACAAGCCCTCTGCTTCCTTGCTGGTGCCAACTCCATATTTGCCGGCGAGAAACTTCTTACTACCGCGAACAACGACTTCGATGCGGACCAGGCGATGTTCAAGATCCTTGGTCTAATCCCCAAGGCCCCAAGCTTTGGCGACGAAGAGGAGGTGGCTCCTGCTGACACTGAGAGGTCTGAACAAGCCGCTTCAATGTAAAAGATTAGTTCCAAAAAAATGTAAAACAATATCATCGATTTTTAGTATGGCTGTTAGTGCGAAACTAGCACTAGTGTTAGCTAGGGCGTGGTATTGTAGGAACCACTGTTTTGTAATCGCTCAAGACTGATTGGAAATAAAATAGGCCCATGGCATGATCTGCGGTCCAACACCGGCCATCATCGCTTCAAGGGATGCGCAGTTTACCATTGCCTGGCGATCATGAATAATTCATGAGGACCAGCAAAAGCTCGTTGTTTTTCTCAAAAAAAGAAGCTAAAGCTCATTGTACACGACCACCTTTTGACCCCGCGCACCTTTTGGATTGATCCATGGGTTTCAACACCTTTTGGCGTCAGTTCTGTGCAGGAGATCTATGGGCTGTTTTGGTAGATCGACAGCTTCTTATGGCAACTTTTAACAGGGTTGGTGTTTTGTTCATAGCCACAAATTAGTAATGCCAAAGCTATTTTCCAAAATTCCTTCGAGAAAAACAATTCCAAAATTCCTTTAGATGGTAAAGATAAAGATGCGTTTCATTTTTCTTCACTACTACGTTTTTGACACGTCACACAAGAAAATTTGGCATTCTTAAGATATATCTCTGCCCTATATGAATCAAAACCTCTAATGTTTTTCAGTGGTGTTGCTAACTTAGCAATCCACGGACCGGAATAGTACAAAACCACTATTTACCAGAGTACCAGACAAAGCAAAAGTCCATACCCTACCATTTTCTCGTAGCTACGCAAAGATAACGAAGTCACTTGTAGCAAATTCACAAAGCATAGCACTCTCAAAGAGGCATCATGTTGGGATAGTAGCCAAAGCCAATGAACCCAAGCAACAGATGAAACAGAGAAACAGGGACAAGCAATATAATATTACTTATCAACAGTGTTCTCAGGAATCAACCTCCTTTACATGTGGGAGAGGGACCTCCTTTTATAGAGAGCCCAAAGGTCTTTACATCCCTATTGTACCCCTGGAGATCAGGCATCATCCTCTAGACTATATAATACAAATAGCCCAGGGACACTTTGGTACATTTACTCCTCCCAATGTGAATGCGTAGACTTGTGATTCCGTGTTTGACTTGGCTTGGACTTGGTCTTGTTGGACTTGGTCCACGTCGGCTTCGCCTGCTGAATAGAGCAAAACAGCTCCCGGATTCGGCTTTTTCCGACTAAGACGATCCAGAGCCGTCACTCAGCGTCCAAAAGCCAATGGCTCCTCCAGGAACCTGCAAAATGGAGTGAACCGAAGCTAGCCAGCGACTTATCCATAGCTTTTGGTACTCAATAGTATCAATGCTTCATCAAATTGGCTTCTAACTTAGTTTGGATAACGTCGCTTTGGTATATTTACCACGACGTGATGACCGAAGCCGATTGGCTTTGGTGAACTAGAAACGTGATGACCGAAGCCAAATTAGAGATCGATAGAATAGACGAAGCTGATTGGCTTCAACTCCTTTATCCATTGTTGCCATTACGTATGAGAGAAAGCAAAACAAGTAGAAGGCGTTTGTCGGCGAGCCAAATCCCCAACAGTAGCCCCTCGAGGACGAGGGCTTTCTTCAACAGGCCGAGCTCCATGAACTTTGGATTGCTTGCCAGCCCGAGAAACGCCTCCTCCTTGTTGGAGAAAGCCCCTAAGTTGTTTTGTCAAGTTGACTATTTTGTTTTTGCTTCGTTTGTCTAACTTGTATAATATCATTTGGCTTCGCTTTGTCGAAATTGGTTAAATTATTTTAACCGTTGTTGTACCTTTTGCTTCGGTTTTTTTGAATTTGAAGCAGTGGCTCGTTTTTGAGATTTTTAACGGTCAGATTTTACTGCCCTATAAATAGGACCGAAAGGGGGGGTTGAGTTTTGCTTGCTTCGCTTGACTATTTTTTCACTTAGCTTGAGCTTGACGCTTTCTCTTGCTTTGGAAGCTTTTGAACTCAAGCTTTGGCTTTTTTCTTCTCGACACAAGTAAGTTTTGCTTTTTTGCTCTTTGATTTCCTTCGCTTTTGCTTTTCTGTCTTTTTTGCTGTTTCGTTTTGCTTATTGTTTTTCTGTTTGTTATAGTGTCGGGGGTAGACCCCCAGGGGTACCCAGCAGGCGGATTGGCCCAACCAGCAAGGGGCGGCCCAATCCGAGTGCAACTGGACCGGTTTGTCGGACTGGGTGGCCCACCAGTCGGGAGGCCCACCAGTCGGGCGAACCGGATGGGCGCGACGGCGCGCGCGGCAAGGAAGAAGACGGCGTATCCCGCAAGAAGCTCGGAGATTAAGATAAACTAGCCGGAATTATAGGGAAAGATATCTGTAATCGTTATAGGATCGAATCCTTGTATTTCGGGTAGGTTACGATCTCTAGCCGACTTGTAACTCAAGGCAGCCGGACTATATAAGGCGCCTTGAGACCCCCCTCCAGCACGATACAACCCACGATCATACAACCCTAGGACAGAACCCAACTACGGAGATCCTTCCAGGAACTTCATACACAGCAATACAATCACCCCCAACACAGGACGTAGGGTGTTACGTCATCTCGACGGCCCGAACCTGTTCAATCCTTGCGTCTTGTGTTACCATCGACTTCTGATCCTCGATCTGTCCCTCAACAAATCAACCACGTAGGCTACCCTGTGTGGACTGCCGGGTCCAAACATCCGACAGTTGGCGCGCCAGGTAGGGGTTGATCGACGAGATCAATCTGCAAGCTCGATGGCATCTACTTCCGCCGTCATCACGCCGGCTTCCATGAAGATTTCCATCGCTGAGGGGGCAATGTTCTTCTTCGGATCCATGGTCTTCACCGCCGGGCCCGAGGGAGAGCTCTCCTTCACTCGTGACGCCACCCCGGAGGAGACAGCGCCGCGACTTGACGCTACGCCAGACGGGATCGTCACCATCACCGCTCCGTCACCAGCCATCGCCAACAACTCGGCGACCGCGACGGCCGGCGTCGTTCTCCCGCCGTCCGAGGAGAACACGCCTTCTCCTGTACCGCCGACTGCTTCGTCCACTCCGCCTCAGCCACGCAGGGCGCAGGAGACGCCCGAAGAGCGAAGGCTCCGATGGGCCGCACGCCAACGCCAGTTCGAGGCGGACATGGATCACGCCATCGCCTCCATCGGTGAATGCATTGAACTCACCGAGTCAGCTCGTCGGAGCATCGCCTCGCCGACACGATTCCCGCTGGGGCTCAGGAACAGCGGAGCCGCCTACCAGCAAGCACTCGGCGAACGCGCGAACGCCGACTACTCTCCAGATGCGATCAGGGCGGTCGGTCCCATCGCGGCCACCCAGATCGGATCTACTCCGGACGTTGCAGCGGCGCAGCACCCTCATCCTCAGGATACGCCGACTCCACCTGAACCAACTCCGACTTTCCCGCGGGTGACACGTGTCCTTCCTCCGAATAAGAGGATCACGCCTGCCAAGCGGGAGATGTTCGTCTCCGACATATCCGCCGACGAACCAACGATCCAAGGCGAGGATTAAGCACACCGTGACGCCAGGATCGGGCGTAACGGTGAGAAGCAACGACGCCGCGACGCGCGGCGGGAACGCCGAAACCCCAGGGTCACGCGTAACCTCCAAGACGACTTCATCCAAGAAGTTGGCGGCGTGGGTGTTTACGCCACCCCGTCGGCCAACCTTGCCGCCGCACACCAAGAGCTAGAGGGGATCCCGGAAACCCCTGAGCTCAACCGTATCAAGGTTAGGTTGACTGCAGCCGCGGTATGATCAACGCCCAGAGGGCTCCTGCTTCCTCGTCCCGCCACTCCAAGTCGGCTAGCCGCCGAGAAGCCGATCGCGACGTGGTCGAGCAGCCGGATCTCCGCGAGCAACTCCGCAACCGCGATCTCCGGAGGAACCTCGACGACCGTCATCGGCGAAGGGATGAGGAAGAGCTCCGACGGCGCGCCGAGTACAACCGTGAACACGGCCCCCCAGGGCTGGATCGCGAAGCACGCCAACGCCGAGAGCTTGAGGTCGCTGAGGCCGCACGCCGCCGAGAGTTCGACCGCAAGTACGGGCCTCCACTCGGACAAGACAGGCCGCCCCGGGCTAACTCCCCGGACGACTATTCCGCCGACTCAGGACACGCGGACGCCGGGAACCTCAACGACTGCGACGGCTTCCCGGCATTCACTGCCCGAGTAAGATCCATTAGAATGCCTGCTAACTTCAAACCTACAGGCATAGAGAAATATGACGGGAAGGCGGACCCGACGCTATGGCTCCGGACGTACAGCATCGCCATCCGCGCGGTGAATGGCGACCACGACTCCATGTGCGCCTACTTCCCCGTCGCCATGACCAAGGTGGGGCTGACCTGGCTTCACAGCCTTGAGCCCGACTCCATCGACAGCTGGGGGACCCTCTGCGACAAGTTCAAAAGCTACTTCCAGGGGAGCTCCATCCGACCAGGCACCACCTGGGACCTGGGCAAGGTGAAGCAGAACCGTGGGGAAAGCCTCCGCGACTACACCGACCGGTACATGGAGAACCGGAACCTAGTTCCCGGCTGCTCCGAGTCCGAGATCATCAGCTACTTCCTCGATGGCCTCGCCGACTCCGCCGTCTTCGAGCGCCTCTGCGAGGACATGCCAAAGACCTCCGGCGAGTTCTTTGGCCGGGTGAACAAGATGGCCAACGCCAAGGAGGCCGTCCGCCTCCACTATGGCAAGAAAAGCACTCGGGACGACGATCGTCCCCCTCGCCGAGAAGATCGCCCGAAGAAGGAAGACGCACGCCGCCCGACCTGAACCAAGCAGGAGGGATGACCGAAAGCGCTCGAGAGACTACACCGTCGCCGCCATGGACCGTAGCGGCTCTCGCCCGCGGTCCAACTTCAGCGCTGACTTCGAGAAGATGCTCCAGGGACCCTGCCCCATCCATAAGCAGTCCAAGCATCGCATGATCGACTGCATGGGGCTCGCCGAAGCCTACAAGAAGAAGGAGGGGAAGCTGCCGCCGCAAGACGACGACAAAGGCGACAAGGGAAAAGGGGCTCCCGCGAACCCTGCTTTCCCAAATGTCGACAGGCAGGTGAACTTCATCCTCGGAGGACCGCCGCCCGTGGACGACAAGCGCCGGGAGAAAGTACGCGACCGGGAGATATTCTCCTGCTACACATCGCCGATCCAACCACTCCGCTGGTCCGAGCAGCCGATCACCTTCTCCAGGGAGGACCAGTGGTTCCAGGTCTCCGACGTGGGCGAGTACCCGCTGGTACTCAGCCCGATCGTGCACAACGCCCGCCTCACCAAAGTACTCATCGACGGTGGGAGCGGGCTCAACATCATCTTCGCCCAGACGCTGAAGGACATGGGCATCGGCCTCGACGCCTTGACCCCTTCTCTCCACCCGTTCTACGGGCTGATCCCGGGCAAAGGCTCCAAACCACTCGGGCAGATTGCTCTGCCCGTCACCTTCGGCGATCAAGACAACTTCAGGACTGAGTACCTCAACTTCCAGGTCGCCGACTTCACCACCGCCTACCACGCCATATTGGGGAGACCAGCGCTCGCCAAGTTCATGGCGATCCCCAACTACACGTACCTGCTGATGAAGATGCCAGCACCAAACGGCGTCCTCTCCATCCGCAGCGACGTACACCTCTCCAAGGGCTGCGACAAAGAAGGGCTCCACCTCTGCACCGGCATCGAACGCAGCGTGCTGCAGATGGAGGTGGTCCACGAAGCAAGAACCTTCCAAGGGGACCCGGGCTCCGTCCCCAAGTCCTCCAAGCGAAGGGCCGCGCCGACCACAATGCAGCCGGCCGAAGAAGTGCGCGCCATCTCGCTTGGGCTCTCCGACTCCTCCAAGACCGCCCTGATCGGATCAGGGCTCGACCCCAAATAGGAAAGCGCGCTCGTCACCTTCCTCCGGGACAACGCTGACATATTCGCATGGACTCCATCAGATATGCCAGGTGTTCCGAGGGAGGTGGTCGAGCACTCCTTGACGGTTGACGCGAACGCCAAGCCAGTTCGCCAAAAGCTCCGACGCTTCGCGCAGGACCGCAAGGAGGCCATTAGGGCAGAGATTACAAGGCTGCTAGCTGCCGGGTTCATTAGAGAAGTCTTTTACCCTGACTGGCTCGCTAACCCAGTCCTTGTAAGAAAAAAGAATAATGAATGGAGAATGTGTATTGACTACACGGATCTCAACAGGCACTGCCCTAAGGACCCCTTCGTCCTACCCCGCATCGACCAAGTCGTTGACTCCACCGCCGGATGCGTACTCCTATGCTTCCTCGATTGTTACTCCGGCTACCACCAGATCGCCCTGAAAGAAGAGGACCAGGAGAAGACGTCCTTCATAACTCCGATCGGCGCCTACTGCTACACCAAGATGACGTTTGGCCTCCGCAACGCCAGAGCCACCTACCAGAGGGCCATTAACTTGACCCTGGGCACTCAGATCGGCCGCAACGCCGAGGCCTACGTCGACGACATAGTCATCAAAAAGACAAAGATCGAAGCCGAGTTCATCGCCGACCTCTCCGAAACGTTTAACAATCTTCGCAGGCACAACTGGAGGCTGAACCCGACTAAGTGCGTCTTCGGCGTACCCAAAGGGAAACTACTCGGCTTCATCGTCAGCAACAGAGGCATTCAAGCCAACCCAGAGAAGATAGACACCATCCGGAGGATGAAACCGCCGACTGGGAAGAAAGAGATCCAAAAACTGACTGGTTGCATGGCGGCCTTGAGCAGATTCATCTCCCGGCTCGGAGATAAGGGCTTGCCATTCTTCAAGATCCTCAAGAAGACCGACAGGTTTGAGTGGAACCAAGAGGCGCAGCAAGCTTTCACCGACCTCAAGAACTACCTCTCCAATCCACCAGTACTCGCCGCTCCGCATAACGACGAAACGCTACTCCTATACATCGCTGCCACGACCAATGTGGTGAGCACCGTCATCGTCGTAGAAAGGGAGGAAGAAGGAAAGGTGCAACGAGTACAGCGACCAGTCTACTACGTAAGCGAAGTTCTCAGCGAGTCCAAGTCTCGCTATCCCTAGGTGCAGAAGCTACTCTACGCACTGCTGATCACGCCAAGAAAACTCCGACATTACTTCCAAGCGCATCGCATCAAGGTGGTCACGCAATTTCCACTCGGGGAAATCCTCCACAACAGAGACGTCACGGGGCGAATCATCAAGTGGTCCGTCGAGCTCGGCTCCTTCAACATAGACTTCGTCCCGCGCACCGCCATCAGGTCACAGATCCTCGCCGACTTCGTCGCCGAATGGACCGAGAGCCAGGACGCGAAAGAAGACACCAGCGGCGAACACTGGAAGATGTACTTTGACGGCTCCCTGATGATCGATGGAGGAGGGGCCGGGGTGCTCTTCATCTCGCCGAAAGGGGAACAGCTCCGATACGTCCTCCAAATTCGTTTCCCTGTCACCAACAACGCCGCCGAGTACGAAGCGATTCTCCACGGGCTCCGCATCGCCACTTCACTAGGCATAAAGAGGCTCCTGGTCTATGGCGACTCTGCTGTTGTCATAAACCAAGTGAACAAAGAGTGGGATCGCCACAGCGAGCGGATGAACGCCTATTGCGAGGCAGTGCATAAGCAGGAGGGGAAATTCTACGGAGTTGAGTACCACCACGTCCCACGGGAAAACAACCTCGCCGCTGATGCACTCGCCAAGCCAGGATCCACCCGCGCAGAAGTTCCAGGGGGAGTGTTCGTGCAAGGCCTCCTCAAACCCTCGGTCAAAGAGTTGAGCGACGAGCCAGAACCTGCCCCAGAACTCTGCGAGGTGCTGGCCATTAACGCCGAAGACGAAGACTGGATGGCCGAGTTCATAGATTTCCTCGCCCATAACAAAGTACCAAAGGACCCCACGGAGCGAAAGATCCTGGAACGCCGAAGCAAAAACTACGTGGTGGTCGGTGGCGCCTTGTACAGACGAGCCACCACAAATCAAGTATTCATCAAATGCGTCACGAAAGAAGTCGGCCTCCAGATCCTTGACGACATCCACTCGGGAGTTTGTGGAAGCCACGCCGCCGCAGGGACACTAGTCGGGAAAGCATATCGAGCAGGGTTCTTCTGGCCCACCGCTGTCTCCGACGCCAAAGCACTCGTCCGTCGATGCCAGGGGTGCCAATTCTTCGCCAAGCAGAAACACCTCCCGGCCCAAGCTCTGCGCACTATTCCGCCTTCGTGGCCACTCGCCTGTTGGGGGTTGGACATGGTGGGACCATTCAGAGCAGTCCCGGGAGGTTACACACACATCCTCGTCGCCATCGATAAATTCTCCAAATGGATAGAGTACAAGGCCATCGTCGGACTCCAACATCAAAGCAGGCCGCCGCCTTCGTCGAAGAAATCACACACCGGTTCGGAGTCCCTAACAAGATCATCACCGACTTGGGGACACAGTTCACCGGATCCGCCTTCTGGGACTTTTGCGAGAACAGCTGTATCGGCGTATACTACGCCTCCGTCGCCCATCCCAGATGCAACGGACAGGTGGAACGAGCCAACGCCATGATACTCCAAGGACTAAAAGCAAGGGTCTTCGACCCATTGAAGAAATTCGCCGGACGGTGGCACCAGGAGCTACCACAAGTCATTTGGGGACTCAGAACTCAGCCGAGTCGTGCAACAGGTCATACTCCATTCTTCCTCGTCTACGGCTCCGAGGCGATCCTCCCCACCGACATTGCTTTCGGATCTCCGCGCATCGATAACTACGACGAAGGTGAAGCAGAGGCAGCTCGCGAGGTGGACCTAGTCTCCATCGAAGAACACCGAGTTAACACGCTTATACAGTACGCGCGCTATCAGCAACAACTCCGACGCTACCACGACAAGAACGTCCAGGAAAGGGACTTCAACATTGGTGACCTCGTCCTACGCCGAGTGCAATCCACTGCAGGGGTTCACAAACTCTCCGCCCCATGGGAAGGCCCATTCATCGTGACTCAGGTCATATGTCCGGGTACTTTTCGTCTCCAATACGAGGATGGCACCGAGGTCCCACACCCGTGGAACATAGAACACTTACGCCGATTCTACCCATGAAAAGCTATGTATCACAAAGTTCAATAATACTATATGCTTTTTTCGTATATTCGTTCTCCTTGCAAAACTTCTCGGAATCACTCCGTTCCGAGTAGCTCTTAACTAAATGCTGTGTAACCGGGCCCGGAACGACGCCTAAGCCTTCTACACGTGCACGGGATCTGCTCTCGACGTTATGAACTTAGGATAAGTGAGGCAAAGGGAAAAGCACATTTCAGCCAAAAGCTACTCGGGTAACAATAAAACACGAAACAAAGTCTCCAACACTCTTGTTTTACTTCTTTCTAATTACTTGTATATACAAAGGTTTACACTACTCTGCTACAGAATACAGGACTCTACTCAAACTTGAGAGCCTCGCCGACTTTCTCGGCGATAAGGCGAGTTTCCGCCATCGCCGCATCAACTTGCTCCGCCGTGGTGTCCGCCGCCACCCCATCTCCAACCGGCGCAAGGTCGATCCGCGGGTACAGTGTCCGAACACGCGCCAAGGCGTCGTTCGCGCACACAACGGCCGATTCCTTGATCAACTCGGCGATGCGGGTTGGCGCGGCTTGAAGACGCGGGACCAAGGCAGTCGGCTCACCCTCCTCCGGGGCCACGGAGTCCAGCAGGTCCCTCGCCGCCTCGTTGACCTCCGTCAAGGCCAGATGCGCCGATGAGAGATCTTGCTCCAAGCCTGTTATGATTTGAGAGTTATTCTGGATTGTATACATGGCTTGGAGCATCGTCATGTCCGCACCTTTCCGGAAGTCCTGCTCCTGCTTCAACTTGCCCGCCATCACCTCCTCCGACTGCTGCAGAGTCGCGTTCGCAAACCGCAGCTGCTTCAGCTCGGAGATGTGGCGCTCCCTCTCCATCTCCTTCTCTGGAAAGGCAAGAAAGCACTCGGTCAGGACGAAGACAACACGGCACAGTCCTGCAGTTTAGCAACTACTCGGAAATCACAAGGAGAAGGCCTTACGATGAAGAATGTGCCGATGCTCCACGACAGCGTCATTCAAGCTCTTCTTGGCAGCGTCGCGTTGACGCTTCACCCGCTTGAGCTCTGCTTCCGCCTTCGCCGCACGACGGAGCGCCGACTCCGCGTCCTGAGACTGCGCAAGGCGCGACTGCCGGAGTGTAGCCAGTTTCTACAACCATCCGAAAAGGCGAAGGATTCAGAAAACCAATGAAGAAGAAGAAAGGATCAACAAGACAGGGGAGGAATCTAACCGCTGCAAGGCGCTGGGCGTGGTCGACGGCAATCTGAAGTTCGGCGATCACCGACCCTTCCTTCTCCGCCATG
>CM014273.1:49676945-49697387 GCA_004135705.1 Alloteropsis semialata
ATTCGGTGACCTCAAAAGAAGGCTACTAACCCTTGGACCGATTCCTACGGAATCGCTTCAAGGCTCGGGGGCTATGGCCAACGGACGCACCTCGCGGCGCATCCGTTGGAAGACGGCTCTTGTCTATCCAGTATCACGCGGTTTCGCTTCCAACTGCAGCAGGCTCGACGCTCATCAGACAGCACGACCTCGCCGACTTGTCTCTCAACCACGTACTACTCGGGGCTTGTCGGGGGTAGACCCCCAGGGGTACCCAGCAGGCGGATTGGCCCAACCAGCAAGGGGCGGCCCAATCCGAGTGCAACTGGACCGGTTTGTCGGACTGGGTGGCCCACCAGTCGGGAGGCCCACCAGTCGGGCGAATCGGATGGGCGCGACGGCGCGCGCGGCAAGGAAAGAAGACGGCGTATCCCGCAAGAAGCTCGGAGATCAAGATAAACTAGCCGGAATTATAGGGAAAGATATCTGTAATCGTTATAGGATCGAATCCTTGTATTTCGGGTAGGTTACGATCTCTAGCCGACTTGTAACTCAAGGCAGCCGGACTATATAAGGCGCCTTGAGACCCCCCTCCAGGGCACGATACAACCCACGATCATACAACCCTAGGGCAGAACCCAACTACGGAGATCCTTCCAGGAACTTCATACACAGCAATACAATCACCCCCAACACAGGACGTAGGGTGTTACGTCATCTCGACGGCCCGAACCTGTTCAATCCTTGCGTCTTGTGTTACCATCGACTTCTGATCCTCGATCTGTTCCTCAACAAATCAACCACGTAGGCTACCCTGTGTGGACTGCTGGGTCCAAACATCCGACATATAGCGGCTCGCACGAAGCAAACCGCTCGTTTGATTGACTCCGACTCCGCAGGAGACAATTCAGACGCTGCTGATATGAACGCTGCCGAAGCTGAAGCCTTTGCCCAGGTGCTTGAGGTCAATGTGGCCGCAGCTCCCGAAGCAGGGATTGCTATGGAAATTGATGATATGGGCAAGGGTCCCGCCGGGGAGGGTGAGGATGCCGAAGGCGATGATACAGAGGATGCCGAGTCTGCGGCAGGTGATGTCCTCGGTGATGTAGAAGCCGACGTGTCGGAACTTTTGGATTATCAGAAGAAGCCAAAGACCACTGTCTTTGGTAAGTCCAGTGTTACCCCTGAGTTGATTCGCTTCTATGAGGAAAAGGGGTACTTTGAGGCCAGTCAAGGACGAGCCCCTGGCACAGAGACTACCCTGACGCCCCATCCGGATGAAGCTGTGGTGTTCAAGGAGTTTTTCTGCGCTGGGCTTCGGATGCCCATAGACAATATAGTTGCTGAAATTCTTGGGAGGTTCGGCTTGCAATTCCATCACCTTACCCCTAATGCTATCACTCATCTACTTCGTTTCTTTTGGGCCGTGAAAACAAATGCATCGGATGTTAATGTGGATTGCTTCGTCCGTTACTTTGAGGGCCATCGTCAAACAAAAAGCGTTAAGGTTGACGGCTTTGAATACGAGCCGGACTATGGCAGTGTTACCTTTTGCGCGCGGTGGAGGCAAACTGAATTGCAGAAGGTAGAACTTACCTTTCACCAGAAAAACACCTGGGACAAGAATTGGAAAAGCTATTGGCTTTATGTCAAGGTGCCAGCACTAGAAACTGTGTTAGAGGATGGAACGAAGCAGATATCATTTCCTCTGCGCGGTTCTATTGAGACTTGTGATTTTGTTGCTTGCCCTCCATTCAACAAAAATGCCCCCGGCTTCGATCGCTGTGAAAGCGCCTTTTTCAAAGCCAGTCGAGTCTCGAGCAGCCGGGACTTGATCGAGGAGGGACTTGCTGTTGGGGTTAACATTTTATCTGCGAAGTGGAAGCCATTTGCAGTTGAGACAAGGCTTTATAGAGGTATTCCTCATGTTTGTTTTCCCAAGTTCGGGGTGAAGAAGCCAGAGAACATGTCTGACTTTGCCTTCGTTCAGTCCATTGAGTTAATGGCTGAAATTATTTGTGGAAAGTACACTTCCAAAGAGCATGAGAGCTGTTTGGCTTTGGTGGAA
This sequence comes from Alloteropsis semialata, assembly GCA_004135705.1. Classification (NCBI taxonomy): domain Eukaryota; kingdom Viridiplantae; phylum Streptophyta; class Magnoliopsida; order Poales; family Poaceae; genus Alloteropsis; species Alloteropsis semialata. Next base: position 49,678,993 of record CM014273.1, read on the forward strand.
GGAGTTCGGCTTAATCGAGTCTTTGATGAAATGGGCGTCAGCTACCCTCAGCGTACAGCCCCATCCAAGCCAACGAAGAAGTTCACCGCTCAGGATCATCCCAGCGTGCTATCAGCCCCGAAGCCAGGTCGTGGCCATGGGAAGAAGGGGCGTGTTGGAGGTCGCGGAAGCGGTCAGTCAGATGAGGGTGGCAACGAAGCCGGGGGCAGCAAAACCAGGGCCCCCTCCAGCCGGGGCGGGAGCCAAAGCCGAGTTGCCCTGAAGAAACGAGTTGCTTCTTCCTTGGAGACTTCCAAGCGTACTTCTTCGTTGGAGACTTCCAAGCGTCAGAAGCTTGCGAAAGCTCTTCCCATCGTTCCGCTTTCCAGCGCTCCTCCTCGTCCTATTGCTTCGGCTGTAGAAGTGCCTACCACCGCCGCGCCTAAGCAAGTTGATCCTGTAGCTTCCGCTGCAGTTGATGTGCCTTCTTCTGGAGGTTTGTTTCTTGTACAACTTTTCTTTTTGTTTTTAGCTTCGCTCTGCTTATCTATTTTTTGTCTTATTACAGTTAAAGCCGTTGTTGCGCCGCCTCATCGTGAACGCCTGCCTGGATGCATTGACGATGAGGATGAAGTGAGCTTCAGTCGTCTTCTGAGGGAGGATGAGACGAAGGATTTTGCACTTGGTGAAGCTGAAGTATCGTCTGTCCCGTTCCAGCCATCGTCCTTGGACTTGTTGGCTGGTGCCGCGGCCAAGTCGCTTCAGATTTCTGAGGGGCTTACGCAGTCGGCTTCGGCTAACATTGAGGAGCCAATGCAGTTGGCTTCTGCTAACGTTGAGGAACTTGTGCAGATGGCTTTTGCTCTTGAGACTAGGCAGGGTTCTGGCGATTTGGTGTCTCCAGCAACTGCTTCGCCAGTTAATTTGGCTTATTCAGCTATCGCCGGACAACCTGTCCCTGCTAAGGACATTGAATCAGCTCCTACGAAGCCATCCCCCGAATCCAAAGGTACGTTTCGCAAAGCAGTTATAAATGTGATTTGACTTTAACAACGGCTTTTTTGATTTCTTGATTCTTTTGCCTCAGAAGCAAGTTATGTTGGGTACGGGCCCATTGCAGATCGGCTTCGGCAGAGCGGTTTTTGTCCTCTTGATGACATTCCAGTTGTTGCCCCTAAAGGTTACCATTTTGTCTGTTGTTTCGCACTAAGCTGATGAGTGTTACTTTTTTGTCTCAATTCTGCTTTTGCTTTTTCAGAGCTTGAGACTCATGTGAAGTCTTTAGATTTGGACACGCTTTCTATCTCCAGCCTTAGTGGCAGCATCCAGGTTTGTTCCTTCTGCTTCATTTTTGAGTTTGTTGTTTAGCTTTCTGATACTCATATTTTTCTTGTTTTAGTCTATGATGTCCATGCAGGAGCTTTTCGCTCGCCTTCCGCTTCGTCTCAACGATGTTGAGAACGAGCGGGCTGAACTCGAGACTTTAAGGAAAGAGCGGGAAAGCTTCCTTCAGCTTAGGACATCCTTGGAGAGTGAAAAAGAGCAGCTTCGTCTGGTGCGGGAGTCCGCCACGATGGAGATTGCTTCACTCAAAAGCAAAGTCTCTTCGTTGGAATCTACCCGAGCTCTCAATGCTCAGACTATCGAGGGGCTTCGGAATAAATTGGTCGAGGCTTCTACTTTAGAGCATGAGTTGAAAAATCAAGTAAAATCTCTTGAAGCTGATAAGGAAAGGGCGATGTTGGATTCTGAGAAATACAAGAGGGAGCTTCTTGTTGCTGTTGACCTGAAGAACTCCCTCATATCTGAGGCCAGCGAGCTGAAGTCTCAAGTAAGGCAGCTTAGGGCCGACAAGGAGAGCTTAGATTCTGAGATACTCAGTCGTAGCTCTAGCATCTACACCGAATACGAAGCTGCTCTGAAGCAATATGGAGCCGAGCCGCTACCTTTTCCTTTTGATAACTTTAGCGTTGGGAAGCTTTTCGAATGGCTTGATGATGAGTTTAAGTCCCTACCGGACGTCTTGTCCAGAGTAGGTGACTATGCTGCGCGGACATGCATCACTAATGCCTTTAAGATGCTGGCAGATGACGGGTGCTCTCACTATAAGGGCTTCTTGAGAAGGGATTTTCAGTTTCCTTCAGCTTTGAATCCTAACAAGAAGGAGTTTTTCAACGAAGCCATTTTGGCTACTCGTGGCCTCTTTTTTAGGAAGTTCTAGTCTGAAACAGGAAGAGAGTGCGCTCGACGCACCGCGTATGATCGTCTTGTTAAGGTTAGCTTCTTTTACCCTTTCGGTTATTTTTGGCTTCGCTCATATCCTGTTTGCTTTGCTTTTTGTACTGATTGTTTTGTTTAATTTCAGTACAACGAGGAGCTTGCCCTTGAGCAGCAGCAGAAAACCGAAGCCAAAGCTGCTGCCGCTGCCGCCGCTGCTGGGGCGTCTACGACGAGAGCTGGTGCCGAAGCTGGTCGTGAAGGAGCTGAAGCCGGAGCCTCTAGTGCTGACCCAAAGGTTTAGCTTTTATAGAGCTGATGACTTTGATGCTTTTGTGAAGGGATCTTAAAGCTTTGTAAATTTGTATATACTCAGATCCCTGATGAGGGAGGTGTTCTTGAACTCATACCCATCACCATGCGCGATGGCCCGTTGTGTGTATCTGGCTTCGCGTGGGAACAGTATCAACAACGCTATTCAAGTCGAAGACTTGATGATTTTTGGGAATTTTGTCACGAGTTCTTTCGTCATTACGAATTTGAAGTGTTTGACTTTTTTAACTCTTTCATCGTTCAACGCTCTTCTCGCGTCAAACTCGCTCGTGCGAGAAACGCCGAAGCCGCTCGTCTGCTTCCAGTTAAGGTCGAGCCAGAAGATTTAGATGGTGTTGGTGATTTTTCTTATGTATTTAATGCTCCTAGATTTAGGAGATCTGGCCAGCAATTTGATGGCTATGTCTTTGAGATGTTTTGAGTCATCTCTTTGTAAAACACATTGTAATTCTCTTAATCATTGTTTTGATTCGAAACACTTGAATGAATGTAAGCTCGATTTGGCTTCGTTGCGAGAGAAACGCCTCCTCCCCCCCGAAGTGAGGTTTTATTTGTTCAAGTGTTGTACTTGCGGGTATTTGTTGCTCGAAACCACTTTAGCTCTTTTGAGCTTTGTAGTTGTGTGCATATGAAAATGGACAATGATATGGTGTACATGAGTTCTAATAGGTTGCCGAAGCCCCTATTACTTTTTGCTTCCATAAGCAAGTCTTGTATGTTTGTTTACCAACGTTTATAGTACTGTTAGCCGAAGCTATTTTCGATTAAAAATATTTTTTATGAGCCGAAGCCCCTTTTACTCTGTTTAGAGTAAACGTTTTTGGACCGAAACCCCTTTTACTCTTTTTTGGAGTAAGCTTTTTTGGACCGAAGCCCCTTTTACTCTTTTTTGGAGTTAGCTTTTTCTTAGATCTGAATTGGCCTTACTCTTGGTAGGGTCAATTCAGTTCTATTTAAGTTATCGAATACCAGCGACTTGGTCGAAGCCAATCGCTTTCAATGCTGCTTTTTTGGGGAATACCTCGTTCACATATGGTTTGACGAGTTACAGTAAGCACCGCCTCGTTAAAAACCTCACCCCTTGGTCAGGGTCCCCTTGTGAGGAAAAGAGTACGGGCTTTTGGAAAGAAAGTAAAAATGCTATTCTACTTAATGACTTCGTTTATAGACCACGAAGCCATTTTACATCTTTTTCATAAATAGTATTTGCGTAAGCTGCCCGCATTCCATGAATGCGACAGCTCATTGCCTTCGTCGTCGCTTAAGCGAAATGAGCCAGGCCTGTTGCTTTTGACGACCAAAAATGGGCCTTCCCATTTCTGTTGCAGCTTTCCGGCTGGCATGCTTGGGTTTTTCCTTAGGACCCAGTCCCCTACCTTGATATCTTTCCTCACTACTTTCTTGTCACGCCATCTCCTTATTTCAGCTTGATACTTTGAGATGTTTTTGGCTGCTTGCAACCTGTATACCTCGGTGAGATCTTTGTCAACGGCTTCACTTTCTTTGGGAGCTTCTTGTTGGGTGCGAAGCCCTTTGTGCAGTATTTCCTCTGGGCATACTGCTTCTTCACCGTAAAGCAGTTTGAATGGAGTAAATTGTGTTGCCCTTGATGTCGTGGTGTTGTGAGCCCAGATCACCTTCGGCATCTCTTCTACCCACTTGCCTTTTTTCTTACAATTTGCAAGGCACTTTCGAATGGCTGTAAAGATTAAGCCATTGGCTCTTTCAACTGCTCCATTTGTTTGCGGGTGGTATACCGAAGCGAATTTAGCTTTTGTTCCAATTGACAAGCAATATTGCCTGAATTCATCGCAGTCGAACTGCTTCCCATTGTCTACTGTTATTTCCCTTGGCACTCCAAATCGACACACAATTTGCTGCCAGAAAAACTTGATCATTGTTTTTGCTGTGATGTTAGCCAATGGCCTGGCTTCAATCCACTTGGTGAAATACTCAACTGCTACTATGGCGTATTTGAGATTTCCTTGAGCTGTTGGAAGTGGGCCAACCAGATCTATGCCCCATCTTTGCAGAGGCCATGTTGGGGTTATCAGCTGTGATTGCTCCGAAGGAGATTTTCTGTTTGCTGCACACTTTTGATACTGATCACATGTCTTGACCGTGTTTGCTGCATCGATGATGATTGCAGGCCAATAGAATCCTTGCCTCATTGCCTTGCCTACTAAAGCTCTTGCCCCAAAGTGTGCTCCACATAAGCCACTATGTATCTGTTGAATCAGCTGTTTGCCTTCGTTGTGAGAGATGCAACGAAGCCAAGGAGCTACAACTCCTTTTTTGTACAGGACATCGTCTATCAACTGATAGCATCTTGCTCTTTGTTGCATAGCTTTTAGATCATCCTCGTCAATTGGCTCATAGTATCCCCGAAGATAAGCTATTATTGGTGATCGCCAATCCTCTGAGCTTATTGCATTGATCAGCTTCGGCAGATCATCTGAGTCTTTTATTGATGGTGTTGTTAGTGTTTGAAAGAATACGTCCGGTGGAAGCTTGTCCCCCTTTGCAGCTGCCTTAGCCAACGCATCTGCCTCTTCATTTTTTGATTACACATACCATATTCGAAAAAAGTAAGAAGGAAAATAAGTAGATTACACATACCATATTCGAAAACGGCCTCTTGTCCATAAACAAGCTCAAAAGGAGTAACCTTAGTGGCACCATGCCTAGATATGCGATGAGCCCATAAAGCTTCAGACAAGACTTCATGCCATCTTCGGGGATGCTCCTCTATCTTCATTTTGATCAACTTTATCAAAGTCTTGTTACTAGACTCGGCCTGACCATTGGCCTGAGCATAGTATGGAGATGAATTGAGCAATTTGATCTTATACATATCGGCAAAAGACCGCACTTCCTTAGACATAAAGGACGTGCCTTGATCCGTAGTTAAAGTTTGTGGAATGCCGAATCTGTGAATAATATGCTCAGTAATAAACTCAATTACCTCCTTGTGGGTCATATTCTTGAGAGGAACAGCTTCGGTCCACTTAGTGAAGTAATCTGTAGCAACCAACACGAAGCGATGTCCCTTTGAAGAAGAAGGATGTATTTCTCCAATGAAATCCAATCCCCATCCACGAAAAGGCCATGGTTTAATGATAGGATGAAGCAATGCAGCAGGTACCATCTGAATATTTCCAAATTTCTGACATTCCTCACATCCCTTGTAGTAACGAAAATAATCGGCCATCATAGTAGGCCAATAGAATGCAGCTCTCCTAAGTAACCACTTCATCTTAGGAGCCGATTGATGCGTTCCACAAATTCCTTCATGAACTTCACCCATGGCCACTCTAGCTTGATCAACACCCAAGCATTTAAGTAATAAATCATCGGCGGTGCGACGATGCAACTCATCGTCAACTAAAATGTATTTGAAAGCCAAACGCCGAGTTTTCCTGTCTGTTCCAGAACTAGGATTCCTTAAATACCTGATAATGGGCGCTCTCCAATCATCCAATTCGGCTTTTGTAATTTGAGGATTTTTGGCAACCGAATTTGGATCAGCAGACGCCTGACCGGTCTGACCGGTGCCTGGATCGGTCTGACCGCTCGCTGTGGACTCGGGACCGGTCTGACCGGTCTGGGCATCGGTCTGGCCGGTCTGGCATTGTTCTGCTGTAAGCATTAGAGCTTCACCATTGACAATAGCAATCAACAGCCTTTTCTTATGAAAGTGTCTTTTCTGGACATTATAGCCGGATGCTTGCTGTGCCAAAGTATTAGCTCTAGGATTTTCACATCTTGGAACATGATATATGGTGAATTCATCAAAATATGGTATAATATCAAGGCACTTGTCAAGATAAATATTCAATGAACCTTCTAAACATTGACAAACCTTAGATACTTGCTGCACAACCAGTAATGAATCACCAAAAGCTTCAACATGCTTTACTCCCATGTCATGCAAAATTTCTAATCCGAATAATAGAGCTTCATATTCGGCTTGATTATTTGTGCATTCAATTTCTAATTGGCTAAGAGCTTCAAAAACAGCCCCATTAGGAGAAACAAGAACTATTCCAATACCACATCCGTTCTTGCAAACCGATCCATCAAAGTGCAATTTCCATTTAGTAAAAGTCATGTAATCAATTTCTAAATCATGCTTATCATTAATCCGATGTTCAACAATGAAATCAGCTACAATTTGGCCTTTCATAGATTTCAAAGGTTCACAAGCCAAATCATATTCAATAAGAGCATACGCCCACTTACCGATTCTACCACTCAAAATCGGTCTATGCAACATATATTTGATAACATCGGCTTGACATGCCACAATACAAGTACTAGACAATAAATAATGCCTCAACTTTGTTCAAACATAATATAAAGATAAGCATAATTTTTCAACAGGTTTGTACCTTGTTTCTGCATCCAAAAGCCTTCGACTCAAGTAGGTAATAATATGCTCCTTACCATTTGTTTCTTGAGTCAAAACAGCTCCAATAACATTATCTTCGGCCGCAATATAAAGCCTAAATGGCACCCCATTCTTAGGCGCTTTGAGAACAGGCGGCGAAGACAAATATCTCTTGATTTCATCAAAGGCTTCTTGCTGCTTTGCCCCCCAAGTAAAATCGGCTTCATTCTTTAACCGAAGTATAGGAGTAAAAGCACTAACTTTCCCGGACAGGTTAGAAATAAACCTCCTCAAATAATTAACCTTGCCCAAGAATTTCTGTAAATCATGCTTGCAAGTAGGCGCTTTGATCTTCTCAATAACTCCTATTTTCTTAGGATCTATCTCTATGCCCCTTTCATGAACCATGAAGCCTAAAAATCTTCCAGCCGATACACCAAATGCACACTTGAATGGGTTCATCTTTAAACCATACCGACGCATTCTTTCAAAAGCAAGACGCAAATCAGCCAAGTGAGAATTTAATCCAGCCGATTTGATAACAATATCATCAATATAGACTTCTAGGATAACACCAAGTAAGTCATGAAAAATCAAATTCATTGCTCTTTGATGAGTAGCGCCGGCATTCTTTAAACCAAAAGTCATCACAACCCATTCAAACAAACCAACAAAGCCAGGACATTTAAAGGCCGTTTTGTATATGTCTTTCTCGGCCATAAAGATTTGATTATATCCCGCATTGCCATCAAGAAAGCTAATAACCTTATGTCCAGAAGCATCATTAATAAGCATATCGGCTATCGGCATAGGATATTCATCTTTGGGAGTCGCTCTATTAAGATATCTAAAATCAATGCACACTCTAATTTTATTAGAACCTTTCTTCTTAACAGACACAATATTAGAGATCCATTCAGCATAGCAACATGGCCGAATAAACTTAGCTTCAAGCAAACGATTAACCTCTTCTTTTATGCGATCATAAAACAAAGGATTAAATTGTCTATTGCCCTGTTTATATGGCCTAAAACCAGGTTTAATCGGTAAACGATGTTCAACTAATTCACGACTTAAACCAGGCATCTCATGATACTCCCAAGCAAAGCAATCAGAATACTCTTTCAATAACTCGATTAATTCAACCTTATAATCGGCTTTCAAATTTTGGTTTACAAAAGTCGGCCTTGGTATAGAACCATCACCTATATCTATTTTTTCTAAAGGATCAGCTGACGTTAATCCTTGTCCTAACTTTTCTACTTCTTCAAAATCATTAATGGCTTCACATGCATCGTTCATATTTGACTGATAATGCTCCACCCATTCCTTTAGCCACTTCTCGCTTGTATCCATCTACTCTTCATCTGAATCAACCGATTTCTGAACCGGCCTTAGAGCAGCAGACACAAAGCCATCCTTGGTACAAGCGAGGAACTCAAAGTCCGAAATATCAATTCCGGTCAAGCACTTGACATTATCATGAGTTCCCAAAATAGATGCATCGGCCATAGCAACACATGCCGAAGTATCCGCATGAACCACCTCAACTTCGTCACCAACCCATTGAATTAAGCATTGATGCAAGGTAGAAGGCACACATTGATTTGCATGAATCCAATCGCGCCCCAAAATAACACTGAAGTTACCTTGCACCTCTGTGACGAAGAAAGCAGTTGCTAGCGTCTTGCTCCCAATGGTAAGCTCCAAGGATGCAACTCCCTTGGCACTCATTGGTTCTCCTCCTCCAACGCCGCTGATCGTCATACTCGTTTTGATAAGCTGGCCATCCAAACCTCCTAACTTGTTGTACAAAGTGTATGGCATGAGGTTCACAATAGCACCACCATCAACGAGCATCCTAGAAATCGGCTTTCCCTTAATGTGACCCTTCACATAAAGAGCTTTTAGGTGATTATTCGATTCTGAAGGCCTCTAAAACACAGCGTTCTTGGGAGCAAAATCAACTTGAGCCACTCGTTCATCATCTCTGATAAAACAATAATCGGTGTTCATGTAAATTACATTGATGTCCATGTCTGTCCTGCTGAGTGAAGGCTCAAAATCAACAGCTTTGTCCTCATTGCCCATCTGAGTATCTGAAATTGCAGTGGGCGGAATCGAAACTTTAGCCGAAGACGAAAAAGCATCGGCCACTGACTCTCTGGGCGACACCGGTCTGACCGGTTCCTCCTGACCGGTCTGACCAGTTCCAGTTGCCGGAACTGGAACAGCGGGCAACCGGTCTGACCGGTCTCGGCCATGTCAGCCGAAATCGCTGCAGATGGCTCGGCCTTTTCTGGTGTCTTAGCCTGAACATCTTGTGCACCAGAACCATCTTTGGAACTTTGACCAGATGGCGAAATCATCGGCTTAGCCTCATTGAACCACTCCTCCCTCTTCTTAGCCGATTCTTCCTCCCTTTGCTTTTGAGTGCGTAACCGCTGAATCTCCTCTTCTGGGAATGAGTCAAACCAGGAGGACACCACTTTGGCTGCGTATACTGAGGCAAAGGAACCTTTTTTACGGTCGATGCACCAATAACATTGGGTCCATCAGCCATAGAAGGATTAACCGCCATAGAGCCAATTTGAATTGCACTCTTCACAATTGGCTTTGGAATAACAGGGGCAGGCTCTTCCTTCTTCTGCACAAGGCGATATTCTTGCTTGGCCGGCTCCTTGCCCGGCCTCCTCTGGAAACCAGTCTGACCGATTGGCGGGACCGGTCTGACCGGTCTGTGCTGTTGCATGAAAGCCGGCCTCTGTGGGGCACCGGTCGGACCGGTCAAGGGCACCGGTCTGACCGGTCTGTGCTGCTGGGGCACGAACGTCTGTCTTTGCTGAAACCCTGCTGGCCTAGGCTGTTGTGGAGTTATTCTAGCATGAACAAGAGCTCCAGGCCGTGGTTGATTGGGTGCAGGACAGTAGGGCACGTACATAATTCCATCCCTCCAAATAGGCTGAGGAGGGAGAGGTGGAAACGGCCTCCACAGCCTAGAAGGACCAGCACCATTGGATGAGCTTGGGCCCTGATTCCATTGTCCTCTTGGTGCCTTCATCGCACCAAAATTCATTGGTGGCGTGTGGGATATGGGTACCCCTGGGCCCACTACCGACCGGATAGCCAGTCCGCCTGGTCCCACGTCTGACAAGGGTGTGGGCCGACCCCAGGCCGGCCCACGAAGATCCCCGGCTTGATGGACAAAATTGGAGAAGACTTAACCAGCAAGGCATTTAGCGATATCCTCAGATCCCACCCGGAGATCACGGTAATTATGTTGTAACCGACTTGGATTAGTTTCCTGATTTGAGCCGGACAGTAATTAGAAATAACCGACTTGTAAACCCTAGGCCGTCGGCCTATATAAGGCGGCCTAGGTCGACCCCCTTAGACATCTGATTCCCACGCCATTCATCCATTGTAACCAAGAGCTCGCCGTCGTTCCCCGGAACCACGCCGAGCAAATCAATACAAGACCCCCGAGCACAGGACGTAGGGTATTATACCTCCGGGTAGCCCGAACCTGTATAATCCCTGTGTCCCTATGTTACCTCGAGCTCCCTAGTCTCGCGATTGCCCTTTGCCTACAAATCAACCATCTGGGTACCCCCGGGTGGACTGCCGGACAATAGATCCGACAGTTAGCGCGCCAGGGAGGGGTAATCGCGAGGCATTACAGCTAGCTCGATGGCAGATCGTCGCTCCGTCATCTTCCCCGACTCCATCAAGGACTGCGCTATGCATCTTGAGGGTATCAGCTTCTTTGCTGAAATCCACTCCGCCACCACCACCGCCTCCGACTCCACCACGACGCTCGACGCTTCCGCGCCGACCGGCTCCGCGCTTACCTCATCGCCGACTTCCTCGTCAGTCATCGCCCCGCTCCAGCAGCGGCTCCATGCAATCTCCATCAGCGACCAGGCTCCAGGCCTGAGCACTTGCCGGAGACTTCCGCCCCTGACTGAGCTCCTCGTCGGGTTGAATCGTGTCCAAGACACCCTTGCCGAGTGCATCACCATGTCGGAGGAGGCCCTGCGCCGACCTCGCAAAGCGCTCCCGCTAGGGCTCCGCAACGCCTCATCAACCTACTCGGCCCGGCTCCGAGAAGATATGTCTTAGATCCAATCTGAGATGCCACCCCAGCCCACCCAGTCTCCGGACTGCGGCGAGTTCCAGGTCGCCACAAACGTGCTCTTGCCGGCCCCGGCCGACTCGAGCAATGACTCTAGCTACACCACGCCCCCAGGGCGAGAAGTCTTCATCTCTGAGGATTTAGTTACTCAGAATGGAGATACAGATCTGGCCAGGGATCGTAAACGGGAGCGAAACGCTGCTCGAGCCCGCCGCCGTGCCGAAGAAGCAGCCCTGCCCCCGGCAGTGGCCGAAGACCCCGTAGTTGCTGCAGCTGCCGGAGTGGTCCCCTAGGGGGCCCCAGCAAGACAGCCTCCTCCTCCTCCTCGGGGTCCTTGTGGTGTCCGACCCCAGAACTTCGATGGAGCCTTTGCCAGGGTGCCGTTCCGCACGCCCCAGGCTAACGTCGCCGCCGCTTTCGCCGAGCTGGGACACATGCCCGACACCCCTGAGGTGCAACGGGCCCGAGCTCAATTGGAAGCAGCCCAGGAGCAGATCGAGCGATCGTATCGTGCCAGATCCCGATCTGGGCGATCAAACTCGACGCGCTCTTCAAGCCACCGCTCTGCCCATAGCAGATCGGATCGGGGTCACCCTCCCCAGAGGAATCCCCCGCTACCCGTCGTGGAGGAAGAGGTGGCCCAGAACCACCATGAAGACGAAGAACATGAGCGGCGTAACCCACGCAATGCGGATCATCGCCGTGAACGCCACCAGGAGCGGCGTGACAGGCGCCAACGACATCCACCACCTGAGGATCTCCGTGATCGCATCAGGGAGTACGCCCGGGACCTCCGTGCCGACCTCGATGCCCGGCACCAAGAGCGTGACGCCGCCGAGCTCGAGCGCCGCGAACGGTACGACCGGGAGTACGGCCGACCCGACCGCCAGCCGGTGGGAGAGGCTGGTGACGTTGGAGCAGAAGTCGACGAGCGCCGCGTTGTTCATGAGCTCATGGAGCGCGAGCAGTACGACGCACGGTACGGCCCCCCGCGGGATGACCGCCGCCAGTGGCGCGACGATGTTCGGCCCCGAGCCGACCCAGTTCAACCTCCCCGCCGCGACCACCGCAACGAGGAGATCTACGATGGTTTCGCCGCCTTCACCGCCCGACTCCGCGCCATCCGTTGGCCCGAGTCCTTCAAGCCAGCCCTCGTGGAGAAGTTTGACGGTCGCTCCGACCCCAAGCTCTGGCTCAAGACGTACCACACAGCAGTCAAGGCTGCCCACGGCTCCAACGACCAAGCTGTCGCCTACTTCCCTGTGATGTTAGGCAAGGAAGCACTCCTGTGGCTTGAGGGCGTCCCCCGAGACACCATCGACGGTTGGGCAGACCTTTGCCATGCCTTCACCAAGAGCTACCAGGCAAGCTACACCCGGCCAGGGACCAGATTCGATCTGGATAACGTCAAGCAGAAGAAGGGTGAAAGTCTCCGAGACTACACCGATCGGTTTTTTGATAACCGGAACAAGATCGCCGATGTCCAGGATCGGGATGTCATCGACGCTTTCCGGCGCGGCCTTATAGACACCCAGCTGTTCCGTACGCTCTTCAAAACCAACCTTGTCACGGTCTCCGACCTGATGGAGGTGGTCAACTTGGAGGTTCGGGCAGATCAGGCTGAACAGGCCCAATTCAAGAACAAACAGAAGCGCCCGGAGGAAGATGACCGGGTTGACAACCCGAAGCGCCATGAGTCGTCATGTGGGCGCAAGGGAGGCCCTGAGCCCCTCGTAGCCCTAGCAGAAGCAGAAGGCCGGCCAGAACCCAGGTTCCTGCCCGAGGAGTTTTACGACACACTGAACGATCAGTGCCCTTTCCACAAAGACGCGAAGCACACTCTCCGTGATTGTCACGCATTGCTCAAAGAACTCGGCGCCCTGCCGCAGACCAAGAAGCAGCGCTACAACAATAACGGCGGACGCTACAACAATTACCGTCGTGACGGCTACAACGGCGACCGGCGGGACGACTACCGCCGCAGAGAAGACCGCGACCGCCGCGATGACTACCGCCGTGGCGAGCGCGACCGCGATGCTCCGGCTCGCTAGGATGATCAACGTCGTCATGACGACGAACGCCGACCACCACCACCACCGGAGGCGCCCAGGCGCGACGCCAACGGCGACTTCCAGCGTGCTGACCGCCAGGGCAACGTCATCATTGGGGGGCCCGGCGCCTTCCCAGATCGGCGCAAGGATAAACTCCACAAGCGCGAAGTGAAGATGGTCTCCACCAAGCCAGTGGAATACTTCCAGTGGTCGGAGATGCCTATTGCCTTCAGCTGCGCCGACCATTGGGTCCACCTCCCGGAGCCAGGGTCCTACCCACTCGTCGTCGTCCCCATCGTGGACAGGGTCCTCCTCTCCAAGGTCCTGATCGATGGCGGGAGCGCCCTCAACATTATCTTCACAAGCACCCTCAACAGCATGGGGTTCAACTACAGCAAGCTCCTGAGCGCCGAAGATCCTTTTTTTGGCATTGTGCCAGGAAAAGCTTCCTACCCGATAGGAAGAGTCGCCTTACCAGTCACGTTCGCACGGCTGACAACTACCGCATGGAGTTCCTGTACTTGCTGGCTCGATTCATGGCGATTCCGAACCACACTTACCTGGTTCTGAAGATGCCAGCGCCCAATGGCGTCCTCTCCATCCGTGGAGATATCAAGACCTCGTTCAAGTGCGACGGCGAGGCCATCAAGATAGCCGAGCTGTCCCATCAACTCGGCAACGCCACTCTGTTGGTGGAAGAAGCCCCCAAGGCGGCAACCGGTGAGCCTGTCCTCCCGGAGCAGAAACAGCTGCCCACAGCGCTAGCACCTGCAGACGCCCCCAAAGCTATAAGCTTGGGACTCGACGACCCCTCCAAGACGGCCCTCATAGGGCCAGGGCTCACCACCAAATAGGAAGACGCGCTCACCTCCTTCCTCCGGGACAACTGGGACATCTTCGCATGGAAGCCATCAGATATGCCGGGTGTTCCGAGGGAGAAGACTGAGCACTCCTTGGACTTGAGCAAGATCGCGAAGCCTGCTAAACAGAAGCCTGCGCCGATTCGCCCAAGAACGCAAGGAGGCCATTAGGGTAGAACTGAATAAGCTCCTAGCTGCCGGTTTCATTAGAGAATGCAAACACCCTGAGTGGCTTGCAAATCCTGTACTTGTAAAGAAGCAATCCGGTGAATGGAGAATGTGCATTGACTACACGGATCTCAACCGCTACTGCCCTAAGGACCCCTTCCCTCTTCCGCGAATTGACCAAGTCGTCGACTCTACGTCCGGCTGCGTACTCCTCTGTTTTCTTGACTGCTACTCGGGTTATCACCAGATAGCCTTGAAGACATCAGACCAAGACAAGACAGCGTTCATCACCCTACACGGCATATATTGTTACAAGACGATGACGTTCGGGTTGAAGAACGCTGGCGCCACGTACCAGAAGGCCATCCAAGGTTGCCTGCAGAGCCAAATCGGCCGCAACGTGGAGGCTTACGTGGATGACGTCGTCGTCAAGACGTATAACGCCGACTCCCTCATCGCCGACTTGCAGGAAACTTTCAACAACTTACGCCGATTCAGATGGAAGCTCAACCCCACGAAGTGCATGTTCGGGGTGCCGTCAGGAAAGCTCCTGGTCTTCCTGGTCAGCCAGCGCGGCATCGAGGCAAACCCAGTCAAGCTGGACACCATACGCAACCTCAAGGAGCCAAAGTGCAAGAAAGATATCATGAAGCTCACTGGAATGATGGCGGCCCTGAGCCGGTTCATCAGCAAGCTCGGCGAGAAGGGACTTCCGTTCTTCAAGATACTCAAGAAGGCGGACAAGTTCGAGTGGACCCCTGAGGCAAGCAAGGCCCTGGCCGACCTCAAGGAATTCTTAGTCACATCCCCGGTTCTCACGGGTCCGACCCCCGGGGAAGAGCTCTTGCTGTATATCTCGGCTACCACTCATGTGGTCAGCAACCAGAAGAAGGCCACCCTTACAAGGTCCAGCGCCCTGTATATTTCGTCAGTGTGGTGCTCAGCGAGTCCAAGGTCCGATACCCCCATCCTCAGAAGCTGCTCTACGCACTTCTGATAACAGCCAGGAAGCTACGGCACTATTTCCAGGCCCACGTGATTCGAGTCATCTCGAATTTTCCCCTTGGAGCCATACTCCACAACAGGGATGCCAGTGGCCGCATTGTTAAGTGGTCCGTAGAACTCGGCGAGCACACTATCAACTTCGAGCCACGAGAGGCCATCAAATCTCAGATACTAGCCGACTTCGTTGCCGAGTGGACGGAGATCCAGACGCCGACCCCCGCGGAACGGCCAGAACACTAGAAGATGTACTTCGATGGAGCCCTCAACCTCGAGGGAGCCGCGCAGGAGTGTTGTTCATCTCCCCGGAGGGGCAGCACCTCAAGTATGTCCTCCAGATACACTACCAGGCTACCAACAATGGGGCCGAGTACGAAGCCCTCATCCACGGTCTCCGGATCGCGGTGTCACTCGGCATCAAGCGACTCATGTGCTATGGCAACTCCAAGCTAGTTGTCGAGCAAGTGAACAAGAACTGGGACACAACCAAGGAAACCATGAGCGCATACTGCGCAGCGGTGCGCAAACTTGAGGCCCACTTCTATGGCCTCGAGCTCCACCATGTCCTCCGGGAAGACAACGTCGCCGCTGATGTCCTCTCCAAGTTAGGGTCCATCAGAGCCCAAGTACCAGTCGGCGTCTTCGTCCAAGACCTGCGTACCCCGTCCATCAAGATGCTTGAGGACGGCAGCCCCATACCCGAGCCGGAGCCACTCCCGGGTGGCCCGCCGACCAGTGAAGTTCTCGTGGTGGAAGCAGACTGGCGCGCCCCCTTCATTGCTTTCCTCACAGAGAACTGGTCGCCGGATACGAGGGAAGAAATCGAGAAGTTGACTCGGCGTGCCACAAACTACGTCGTCATCGGCGACGATCTGTACAGAAAGGCAGCCTCCACAGGCACACTCATGAAGTGCGTCCTTCGAGATGAAGGTATCACCCTGTTACATGATATCCACTCGGGTACTTGTAGCAACCACGCGGCGGCCGGCACACTAGTCGGCAAGGCCTACAGGGCAGGGTTCTACTGGCCGACAGCCCTGTCTGACGCCAAGGAGTTGGTACGCAGCTGCACTGGCTGCCAGTTCTTCCAGAAGCAAAAGCACCTGCCGGCTCAGGCGCTACGGACCATCCCCCCATCTTGGCCATTCGCCATATGGGGACTCGACAACGTCGGACCCTTCAAAACCGCCCCGGGCGGGTTCAAGCACATCTTGGTGGCGGTCGACAAGTTCACCAAGTGGATCGAGTACAAGGTCGTGACCGACACCAAGTCGACCACGGCTGCAAAGTTCATCCAAGAGCTCACCCATCGGTTTGGCGTCCCAAACCGCATCGTGACTGACCTTGGATCCGAGTTCACAGGGCACGAGTTCTGGGATTTCTGCCAGGACAGCTGCATCGACGTCTACTACTCCTCCACGGCGCACCCCAGGTGCAACGGCCAGGTCGAGCGGGCCAACGGAATGGTCCAAGACTTGCTCAAGAAGGCCATGTATGACGAACTCAACAAGCACCCCGGCCGGTGGGCCAAGGAAGGACCTCATGTCATATGGGGCCTGCAAACGCAGAAGAGCAGAGCAACAGGATATACTCCTTTCTTTCTGGTATACGGCTCCGAAGCCGTCCTCCCAGCCGACGTCACCCATGGTGCTCCGCGCATCCAGCACTACGAAGAAGGAGAAGCAAAAATCGGCCGCCAGGTCGACATCGACTGCCTAGAAGAACACCGACTCGCCGCTCTGATTAGACATGCCAGACTTGAGCAGCAGGTTCGGCGCTACCACGACAAGAACGTCCGGGAACGTTCCCTCAACGTCGGCGACTTGGCCTTGCGCCGAGTCATGTCCACCAAGGACAAGCACAAGTTATCTGCCCCCTGGGAGGGCCCCTTCATCGTCAAAGAAGTTGTTTCGCAAGGAACATACAACCTTCATTGGGCTAACGGTGACCCAGTCCCGAACGTGTGGAACATCGAGCACCTCGTCAAGTTCTACCCGTAGAAATTAAACAAAAAGCTATGTATCCCCTGTCTCGTATTAATAAAATTACTTTTGCCTCATGGCTTGCTGTTGTCTTTCTACCCGACATCCATGCTGATGCTCGGGGACTGGGCCTGACCCAGGTTGCGTCTTCTTCATCACGATATTTGGGCGGTACCTGCTTACTCCGACTTCCGAGTCCTTACCCAACCCTATGTTCCCCCCGGCGACTACTAAGCTAACTCGGCTGGTCCGAGTCCCCAACTGTGAAACCCTGAGCTCCACGCTCAACCCGCGCGCCCCCTACACCTAAGCCTCCCCGCTGAGCAGTGTAGCTGGGTAAGCCGTCCTCTCCGTGAGCAGTGGTCTGCGGGTCAAAAAGGGTGCTTAAACAGCACAGGGCAGTGGCTAGTCGGGCGACGCAGAGTCCCAGTCGGCAAGGAAAAGGGTCCAGTAAAGCACCAGTGCACATTCATACTTCAATTAAAACCGGAATTTTATTTACAAATTCTACAGAGTTTACATCTATAGTTGGTTTTACAGGCCCAGTTCCGCTGCTACAGCTTCAGCCAGAGGGGTACACTCCTCGACTAACTCGTCGAACTCTTCGTCGGCGAGTTCTTCAGGGATGCCATCGGCGATGGGAGCCAGCTCCTGCGTCAGAAAGTGTATCCTGAACAGTGCCAGTATCCGACTCCCGAAGCCGATCGCAGTCTGCTGCATCAACTGGGCTGCCCGAGTCGGACCGGCCCTGAGCCGCTCTGCCAACGTCGCCACCGCCGGGCCGGACTCGGCAGGCACCAAGGAATTGGCGTTGAACTCGGCCGCCTGCTTCAGCTCCATCAGCTCCGTCCGAAGCCCTGCAGATTAACATGCATAAGCACAACCGACTTCTTCACAGCCCCAGACGATTCGACAAAAGACTCTTACCATGCATTGCCTGGTCGTGCGCATCCTTCAGGACCTGATTGGCTTCCTTCAGGTGCTCAGATTCGGCGGCGAGGCGAAGATTGGCTGCTTTAAGCCCACGCACCTCTTCCTTGAGCTCATGTTTGGCCCCGGCCAGCTCGTCTTCAAGCTTCTTTTTGGCCCCGGCCAGCTCGTTGATCCTCCCCTGAAGGGCATCCTCCCTCTTCCTCGACTCTGCAAAGAAACCCCCATGAGCACAATTGTTCGGCGAGATACACCAGCAAGCAATGCATGAAGAACCCACCTTCAGTGAGAATGCTCATGTCATTCATGAGGTCCTCGTTGGTCTTCTGCAGGTCAGCGAGCTCCCGC
>CM014273.1:49698701-49731719 GCA_004135705.1 Alloteropsis semialata
CGCCATGTGTCGAGATAATATAAGGCACTGTTTGTTTTCACTTAGTATTATATAATCTAGCTTATGGTTGAAGACAACATGGTAAAATATCACCATGGACCACTAAATAATCTCAAATAAGCTGCACATTGATAGCTTATTTCAGATTATTTTGTGGTCCATGATGACCTTTTACCATGTTACCCTTCAACCATAAACTAGATTATATAATCTATGGAGAATACAAACACCTTCTAATAGATGATTTATCCAATGTCGTTTTTAATATGATGGCTGAAATACACGGTGGCAATCCTTCTGGTGTGTTTGGTTAGAAGCAAGATTGTAGGCCGTAGATCCGCTTCGGGGATCTCGTGTTCGAGCACCAAGGCGATTACGAGCTCAAGATGACAGGGATCCATGATCCCGATCTCACGTGCGCCGGTCGGGAAGTTTTCGCCACCTTCACGGAGCCGACTCCCGAAGACATTGCAGATCGCACTGCACAGTTGGATCTCGAATACAGTGGATCTAGCAATGGGTCGGAACAACCCGAAGACCGCCGCATCCATGTGCTAACTGCAAACGGGACCGAGGCCGCTGCCGAGTCATCTAGCTCACGCAGGCCCATGCCTCCTCCACGTTTCAGCAACGCACCAACGCTTCAGACGGCTAAAACCCGGACACAGCAGGTCGCGTCCTCGTTGGCTCCCCGAGATCTCAACAACGATTTCCGGGCTGTCGAGCAGGACAATCTGCAGATCCGAACCCTCTTGGAGACCATGGAAGCAATGGCCGAAGGGACCCCGATGGCCACCATAGCCAAGAAGGCTCGGGAAGCAGCGGACAAGGCCAAGGAGCGCATTGAGGCCGCCGCTGCCGCACCACCAGCTCCGTCAAACAGACCGCGTGAGCCACAGCCGGTTCGGTCCCGATCTGTTAACGGACGACCCAACTATCGCCCACATGAGGGGCGCGACATGAGGCCGCAGCTCGAACGCAACCGTCGCGCTCGCGACGCTCGGGAAACTCTCAACTACAATCGAGATTACCGAGCATGTGAGGGCTACTATCGGTCCCATCAAGATTCGCCGCCACGTGACTCCCGACCAGGCACGAGGGGATGCCTTGCGTACTCCCCAGCCCTGCGCAAGGTCAGGTGGCCCGAGAAGTTTCGTCCTACTAACATCGAGAAGTATGACGGAACAACCAACCCCCGCGAGTGGATTCAAATCTATTCCACGATCATCGATGCCACCGGGGGTGACGACTACGTCAAGGCCAACTACTTGCCGACTGCCCTGCAGGGATCAGCCCAGTACGTGGCTCATGAACCTGCTCGAGGCTAGCATCAAGTCATGGAGCTACCTCCGGGAGACGTTTGAAGCTAACTTCCAAGGCACCTACAAACGCCCCGGACATGAAGGAGATCTGCTCAACTGTGTGCAGAAGCCTGGAGAATCCCTCCGGGACTACATCCGCCGGTTCAGCGACACTCGTAACACCATCCCTGACATGGTGGATGATCGGGTGATTGTGGCCTTCAATCAGGGTTGCAAGGACGAGCGAACGGCGGAGGAACTTGCCAAGAAAAACCCGAAGACGGTGGCAGAGCTCTACGGAATCCTAGAAGAGACCGCCAAGATGGCGGACGCCCGAGCACGGGTTCACGGAAAGCCCGAACAAAGCCAGCCAGCCGGGGAAGGCAAGAAGAAAAATAAGCATAAGAACAAGAAGCGCAAGACCGAGGGCGACGAAGTCATGGCCGTGGACAACAAGCCCCCGTACAGGCGTCAAGGCAAACCTACCGATCTCTCGATGTACTGCCCGATCCACCGATCCACAAAGCATCACTTTGTGGACTGCACGGTGTACAAGAAGCAGAAGCAGGAGGAGGAGAGCCAGCAGCCAGGGGGCTCCGCGTGACCAGGCAGCCCACAACCCTCGCACGGCGAACTACATGGATTGTGATGATGAGCCAGATCTTCCCGAAGATCTGGAGATCGCCACAATTTTCGGTGGCTGTTCTACCCGAACCTCCAAGTCCCAGCTCAAGATGGTCGAGAGGCAGATAAACAGCGCCGAGCCCTGCAAGCATCTCTTGAGGTGGTCCGAAATCCCGATCACATTTGATCAGAGGGACCACCCCGAGACGCTCTACGACAGGCCGCTACTACCACTGTGCATCAAGCCATGGATCGAGGCCCCGCAAGATCGGGCGAACCCTGATCGACAGTGGAAGCGCCCTCAACCTACTATTCGTCAACGCCTTTGACGAACTCGGGATCCCGAGGAGGTCCTTGTCCCCAGTGGAGAAGCCTTTCTACGGGGTCATACCAGGCATCCAAGCCTTTCCCCTAGGGAGGATCGATCTGCAGGTGACCCTCATGGAGGGCAAAAACATCCGAACAGAGTTTCTCACCTTCGAGATGGCTGACATCACGTCGGCCTATAACTGCATCTTGGGCCGGCCGTTTTTGAAGAAATTCATGGCGGTTGCTCACTTTGCGTACTCCATGATCAAGGTCCCAGGGCCACTGGGCCCGATCACCATCTGCGGCGATCGCAAGGGCGCGGTCCAGTGCGACATGAAGACCCTGGAAATGATCAAGGGAGACGAGCAGGAGCCAGCCAAGGCTGCCGAACCTGCCAAGAAAAAGATCAAGAACCAGCCTAAGACTGCCGCTAAAGCAGCGTTGGCTGAAACCTCCCGAGCAGCGGAGCTCCGATCAAGGGCCAAGGGGAAAGAAGTTCCCGAACAGGAGCCCATCGGGGAACAGGAGAAGCACGACGCCGCCGCCGAGAAGCAAACCGTGGTGGACCAGACTCCACTCAAGGGGACGCCATCGCAGGCAGCCGGCGAGTTGCCAACTGACGCCTCACCAATCGTGCCAACAGCCAAGCGCTCCGAGCTAGGCACAAAGGCTGTGGCCCTGGACGAGGCGGACCCAACCAAGACCACCCAGGTGGGCCTTGGTCTGGGTGACAAATAGGAACTCGAGCTCATTGCTTTTCTCCGGGCAAACGCGGATGTGTTCGCTTGGGAACCATCTGACATGCCCGGGAACCCCAGGGAGGTGATCGAGGACAAGCTTGGTATACGAACTGGCGTCCGACCAGTCAAGCAAAAGCAAAGGAGATATACCCCGGAGAAGCGAGACGCCATTAACGAAGAAATCAACCGACTACTCAAAGCCGGCTTCGTTCAAGAAGTCCCTTTCCCGGAATGGCTGGCAAACCCAGTCATGGTGAAGAAGCCCAACGGAACGTGGAGGATGTGCGTGGACTACACAGATCTGAATAAAGCTTGCCCGAAGGACGAGTATCCATTACATAGGATAGATCAAATTGTAGATTCAACCTCTGGATGCGAGCTGCTTTGTTTTCTAGATGCCAATTCGGGGTATCACCAAATCAGCATGTGCATTAACGATGAGGAAAAAACTGCATTTGTAACTCCTTTCGGTGTTTTCTAGATGCCTTTTGGTCTGAAAAACGCAGGTTGCACCTATCAAAAATGTGTTCACATTGTTCTCGAAGGCCAGGTTGGCCGTAATGTGGAAGCATATATCTATGACATCGTTGTAAAGAGTAAGTTAAAGGGCGACCTGATCGCTGATTTAACCGAAACATTCAACAACTTGCGTAAAAACAGGATGATGCTCAACTCGCTGATCGACGACATGAAGTCTCCACGCAGCCGCCACGAAGTCCAGAAGTTGGCAGGAATGATGGCGTCCCTGAGTCGATTCGTGTCCAAGTCAGGCGAACGAGGTATGCCATTCTACAAATTGCTACGTAAAACTGATCGTTTTGAGTGGTCGGCAGAAGCAGAAGAGGCGTTCCAGGCGTTCAAGCAATACCTGCGGAAAATGCCCGTACTGGTCCCGCCACAGCCACAAGAGGAGATGCTGTTATACGTAGCAGCGACACCAACTGTTGTCAGCACTGTTTTGGTGGTCGAGAGACCAACAGAAAAGTCAACAACACAACACCCTGTTTACTTCGTAAGCGAGGTGCTACATGATGCCAAAACAAGGTACCCCCAGATTCAGAAATTATTATATGCTGTACTAATGACTTCCAGGAAGCTCAAGTATTATTTTCTGAGCCACAAGACCAAGGTCATCTCAACTTACCCTCTAGGCAACATTTTACATAATCGAGATGCCGTGGGTAGGATTGCGCAATGGTCTGTGGAGATGGGGGCTTATGACGTTGAATTCATACCTAGAACTGCCATCAAGTCGCAGGCTCTGGCAGATTTCATCGCAGAGTGGACAAACCCCGAACCCGAAGAAGCTGCCCAAAATCCCGAACACTGGACCATGTTCTATGACGGAGCATTTTGCCGAGCAGGCGCGGGGGCTGGGGTGGTCCTGATTTCACCGCACAATGACATCATCAGGTATGCATTACAAATCAATTTTGTTGATCCAACTCCTACTAACAATGTTGCCGAGTATGAGGGACTTTTGACAGGACTCCGCATAGCTGCTTCTCTTGGCGTGAGAAGGCTGCTCGTGAAAGGGGATTCCGAGTTAGCTGCAAAGCAAGTCATGAAAGAGTACAGTGCGCGGAGCGAGGTCATGGCCAAATACTTGGAAGCATATAGGCGCATGGAGAGCAAATTTGATGGACTTGAAGTACAGCACGTCAAGAGGGAATTCAATGGCGACGCAGACAAGCTGGCAAAGGCAGCTGCAGAGTGCACACAGCTCCCAGGTAACGTGTTACTTGAAGTTCTTACAAAGCCATCTGTGTCGGTTTCACCACCGAATCTAAAAACTGCGCCTGCCAAGGGCACAGTTTCTACAACCAACGAATCCGCCAAGGAGTCTATGTTGGTCGGTACGGCCCGAGCCGCCACTCTAGTTGGAAACGAGGAGAACTGGATGGATCCAATCCGGGCGTACCTCACAAACAAAGCTATTCCGGACGATGATGCTTCATTGGAGAAAATCCATCGTAAAGCCAAGAACTATCAATTGGTTGACGGGCGATTATACAAGCTAACCCGCAATGGAATGCTCCTCAAATGCATCACACGGACCGAGGGCATTAGTTTGCTCCAAGATATTCACGGAGGAATCTGTGGATCACATGCTTCTCCCAGATATCTAACAGGGAAAGCATTTCGACAGAGCTTCTACTGGCCTACAACTCTTCAAGACGCAAGCGAGTTAGTTAAAAAGTGTGAGGCATGCCAATTCTTCGCACGGAAACAAACTAAACCTGCGCAAGCTTTAAACACTATACCCTTGTCATGGCCCTTTGCCACATGGGGTATAGACATCCTCGGGCCCTTCCCCAGGGCGGTCGGGGGTTACAGATTTCTGTTCGTTGGCATCGACACATTTACAAAATGGGTTGAAGCCGAGCCAGTTCAGAAAATCACAAAAGAGGCAGCTGTCAAATTCCTACAGAGTATTGTCGTTCGATTCGGTGTCCCGAACAGGATAATCTCTGATAATGGAACGCAGTTTAAAAGTAAAAAGTTTTCTGATTTCTGCTACGACCACGGGATCAGGCATGATCGGTCATCGGTAAATCACCCGAAGACGAACTGGCAAGTAGAGCGTGCCAATGGCATCGTGCTCCAGGGCATCAAGAAGAGAATCTTTAACAGATTGCAAGCTTACGACAAGCGTTGGATTCATGAAGTCCTCACAGTACTTTGGTCAATGAGGACCACCATGAATCGGGCAACGGGCGAAACACCTTTCTTCTTGGTGTACGGAGCGGAAGCGATTCTACCATCCGATATCCGACTACAAGCCCCACGCGTGGCAATGTTTTCAGAAACTGAAGAGCCTGACAGACGCGCTGATGAGCTAATCCTCCTAGAGGAGGCTCGTGATGCAGCTGCTTTTAGAGTAGCTCAGTATCAGCAAAAATTGCGGCAATACTATGATGCTAATGTTCGCAAACGAAGCCTGTGCATTGGTGACATGGTGCTCAAACTAGATCAACACACCAAGGACAAAACTAAATTGTCCTCTCCATGGCAAGGGCCGTACATTGTAGTAGATATCGCACGACCACGAGCCTACAGGATCACAGAGATAGACGGGGATATACTACCAAACACGTGGAATATGGATCAACTACGCAGATTCTACGCCTAAACTACGGAGATCGTGCAAGTTCTAACCCAACCATCAGGTTTGGCAGAAAAAAAACCGTCATCTGCGTCGTCTACAGCGCCAACAAAATAAAAAAGATAAGTTCTACACACTCTACTCACCCTCGCTTTTATGCTCAGGGGCTGGGTTTTATTTTTTCTATTCTGTTTCTACTCTTTGTTACCATACTGCATACACTAACAAAGAGCCGGGGACTACTATGCTGAAAATTTTCTTTTCAGACCTATCCTATGCGTCCCGAGCTCTAGGCTCGGGGGCTCCCCACTTGATCGGGAAATTCTTGCGGTTAGTACTTCTAGACTCTTTTTCAGCATGCCTGCATGACAGTAAAAGAGCCCGGGGGCTACTATGGTACTACTACCACACAAGAATTGGGCTTTTTAAGTCAAGAAAGCTAGGCTACGCTAAATTACCGAACGCCATGACTGCAAGGAATTACACAGTTCAGAAGGCCGCCCGTGTCTCAGCGACTAAACAATTCTGAAATAGCTTGTGGCAACAGGACCTTTGGCTATGACAAAGCTATCAGTTAAAAAGCTCCACAGAAACACCGATCAGCTCTAAAGGCTTATGCAAAAACATGCAAGCATATGTTTCACAAATTATAGTCACATTCTAAATCCTCAAAGTTTTGCCCTATTACAGGAATCTTGCACAGAGTTCAAGGTGATTCCTCCGAATCACTCAGATGGAGATCAAGGTTCTTGACAAAAGGCTCTACCAACGGGGCAAAGTTGTCAAACATTACCTCAGCTTCTGTCGCCGAGCACTTGAAGCCTTTGGAAAGCAGGGAAACGTCAAGATCAGGAATGTGGCTCTTCAAGGCCTCGATGGTGTGAGTTGCTACGACGCAGGCACCTTCCATCAGCCTGGATTCCAAGGAAGAGCTGCGCTTTTCTAATGCTTCAAGACGGGCGGTTAGATCAGCAACGTCTTTGTCCCGAACTGCTAGCCTCCCTTCCAGATCCGAGCATTTCTTCTCGAGCACCTCAATGCTCTTGGAGTTAGCTACAGGATCAAAGGCAGTGTGTAAGCAAAGTTTGTAGATGAGGACTCAACAAACAAGCATGATAACATAAGGTCATGTACCTTCCTTCTCGGACTGGAGAATGGTCACTTGGGCTCCCAGTCTGATCACAGACGCTTCTACAGCAGAGGCACGAGCGTCTAGCGAACGCCATTGCCCTTCGGCTGCCGAAAGCGCGCCAATGATCGGGCTCAGGGGCATCGGGACAGGTCCTGTAATTTCCGCAGTCTTCTCCATACCGTCAGGCTGAGCTGCCGAGTCAGGCTCGGGAGTTTTCTCCTTGTCAGACGGCTTGACGAGAGGAGAGGCGGCAGGATCAGATTGCCTGAGTTCCCGAACAATCAGATACAGTTAAAACAAGATTTTCTCCGAGAAAACACTTAAGCATAATCAAGTTTGTCAGAGCTCTTACTTCGCTGTTGGGATTCTAACTTTGAATCTCTTAGCACCAGGTGTAAGCTTTGATGGCAGTAGCGTCGGACGGTTTCCTGTCGAGAAATCTCCCGAGCACGTTTAGCTTTGGTTATGCGATCAAAGGCTGCGAATAAATGCCCGAATACGATCATGCTCGATACCTGGGCATCAGGGCGAGGTGGATCATGACTGGGCTGCAGCACGGCGGCCTCGGGCACACTGAGAATTCCCGAACCCGGAAGTGTCCTTTCCACGCTGCAAGAGCGCTTTCGAGTTCGAGGAATAATCACTTCGGGGCTGCTCGGGATCTCTTTCTCCGCACCAGGTGACGGGTCAGGCTGTTCGGAGGTCGGGGCCATGGCGCCCTGATCAACGGGCTGTTCTTCCTCCTCCTCTACGTTGATGGCACCGCTCTGTGCGGGGGCGTCAACAACAGCAGGGACCTATTCGGGGAAAAGAGTTGCATCAAATCAAAATTAAGCAAGAAAGAAAGTTTTCTGAGCAACAGTTTACCTCTGGAGGAGGGTTGTCAGCGCTGTAGGGTGTAGGGACGTTTTCCCAGTTCGGGAGATCGGCTCCAAACATCTTCTTTAGGCGAGCGGCCACTTCTGTCTCTGGGACAACTGTTAGTTAAAAGTCATGAATTCAAATGACTGAACGAACTCAGAAAAACACCCGAACAGAAAAATGAAGGCTCACCATCGGGTTTTATTCTGTTCGGGTCGTTGTCGCCTCTAAATGTCCAGGCATAGCGGTCGTGAGTCATGAGCGGGATAAATCTCCATCTGATGAAGATTTCTGCTACATGAACCGCCGTCAGGCCGGCATTACGGAGCTCCAGAACCCGATCAATATGCTTCTGCATCTCTGGAGTGATTCTTGGCAGGGCCTTGGTCTCTTCTTTGAGATAGGGCATCAAATATTTCCCTTTTGCCACTGAGGCTTGGGGAAGAGTGATGTAAAACCAGTGACGCTCATATCCTTTCCAGCAATCTTTAACTGGAAAAGGGATATAGATCTCCCGATCTCTCAAGGAAAACCCAATGGACCCGATCATGAGTTGGTTCTTGTAGAATGCAGGGGTATAAAAATATCTCCACAGCAGCAGTGACGGCTTAATCCCTAACCAAGCTTCGCACAGAAAGGCAAAGACGCTAAGCATAGTCAAGGCGCCGGGCTTAAGGTGCACAAGCTCTATTTGGTAATGGTCACAGATGTTGTGGAAGAAATTAGAAGGATAAACCCCAAATCCACAATGGAAAAACTCCAGGAATGCCACCATCTCAAGGGTGTTGGGGGTCGGATACACCTGACCTTTGGCATGCCGACGAGGGAAGAGGCTGGTGTCAGGGAGCAATCCAAGATCCTCCAGTTGCTTCAGTTGTTTGGCTGTAGTGGTGGACTTGTCCCAGTATTGGTCCGTGGTGCAGACCGTGTTTCCGCTGCGAAGCTCTCGCCCGGCGGCGGCGCTGCTCTGATTTCCTGAAGATTCACCACCGGACGAAGATTGGTGCGAGGATACCATGGCGACTGGAAGCTGGCCTGAGGGGCTGGAGGAACAGGTGGATGAAGGGAAGAAAACGGATGAAGAATGGCGAAGTGTTCTGTAGATGCGAACAAGGATGATGAAGGCCCAAATGGAATCCAAGCGGCCGTGCTTGGGGGCTTTATGGTTCTGCGAGGGCGCACGAACCCCGAGAAACCTGCCCTCGAGCCGCGCAATCCGCAGTGACTGTTGGGTCAAAAAGATTCTTTCCTTTTTCTGCGGCACGCGTTGTTTCGAGGAATGCGCAGGTCAAATTCAATGCATTTAGGATTGTTGGCTTACAAGGGAAGCTGTCAGTTTTAAATGACCAAACATTTGCTGTGAAACGAGGAAATGACCCGATCACATTTGATCCGGGTCAAACTTCCCGAACATGCTAAAAACTTGTTAGTCTGATCGGAAGAAACTTTTGTTCGGGGATTTTGTTTCTGAACAGTCAGTTTCATGAACAGATTGATACAAACAATGTTCCGAACATAGGGAAAAAGGGACTTTTGTTACATCCATTAAGTGAAATTTCTTCATTAATCCAAAAGGAGTACATTTCACGAGGGATCGATAACTATACTGCTGCTAAAAATTCAAAACAAAGATCCTCGCTTGACTAATATCGTCCGCGAGGATCAGGACGGTGGAGCGCCAGGCGGTGGATCATCATCTATCGCGTTCTCTTCTTCAGAGTCGCTGACGAGATCCACGAGTGCTCCATCTCCAGGGATCCCGATCAGGTCGCGGTTCAGGGAGACGAAGAGGCGCCGGGCGAATTCCTCGTCGCCGCTGGTGTCCACCGGAGCAGAAGATGAAGATGCGCCTGCGTGTGCCGCCTCTGGCTTCAGCCGAGTTCTACTCCCTCTCTGTTCTGGCTCGTCGTCGGAGCAGAGGGAGATGGGAGATGCTGGGGCTGCAGAGGAAGACGCAGGGCGTTTCCCGGCGGCAATGCTTGACGGAGCAGCCTCGGGAGTTGGAGACGCCATCACCGGAGCCTCCTCTGGCGGCTCGACCTCGACTCCTTCATCCCCGTACCAGGGGAGGGCTAGGAGCGGAGCCTGAGGAGGAGCAGGGGGAGGTGTCGTCGCCGGCGGGTCCTCCGGCTTGTCAGGCGGCTGTTCGCCGGAGCTGCGGGGAGAGTCTCTGAAAAGGAGGCGAGGGAGCTTGAACTTGCGGCTGAGTTTTTTCTTTCCCACGGCGAGGGGAGGGGGAAGGCTTAGAAAAGAAGGTTCAAGTACAAATCGACCAGGAGATCTGATACTTAAAGACCCAGGGAGCGGCGCTTTGCACGGGAATCGAGGAGCCGGAGCAGAGCCGTGAATGACGTGTGCGCTGCTAAAGTTTCGGGGGACGTCGGAGTGGGTTTTAAATGCACTGGGCAGCCATTACATCAGTCCTGGGGCGTTTCAGTTTCCGTGATGGAACAGTTTTTATTTACTATTATTATGGCTGATATTTTTTCTCTGACCTTATCATTCAGATGCAGGTTTCAATATTCAAGAGTTCGGGATCTTTTCTGGCTCTCATGGACAAGTGATTGACGAGGTATTAACATATCCAGAAATCATCCGAAGAGCAAAAAGACCCGAAGGCTATTGAACGATCAACCTTTTCTGAACAAGATAAGCTCGGGGGCTACTGTTGAGGCCATAATACCAGGGTACCCGATCACGAGGATTACCGACTACCGACTCCAAACGATCAAGACTCCGAACAAGACACGATGGCCGGATCGCAGGAGGAAAGGCCCGAAGATAGCTAGAGTCTTACTAGGTTTAGGTCTGTTTTGTCTTGTAAGGCACGTCTCCCTGGATATAAATAGCGAAGGTCTTGTACGTAGAGGGTATCCCAGAATCTAGCCAAACAACCCGAGGGTACTTGTTACGCATTGTAATCTATACTCGACGAAATAATACAAGCAGCAACTGGACGTAGGGTTGTTACTCGATCTCGAGGGCCCGAACCAGTATAAAAATCCCGTGTCTCTCTGTTCATCACCGTGATTAATCTTCGCACAAAGCAGGGTGCTTGCCGGACAAATATCTGCCGAGTACAACCTCGACAGAACCACTGCTGTCGCCAGTTCTTGTTGGAGTCGTTCATGTCCAGGGTGAAATACCTCCTGGCCATGCCGACCCTCAACGAGAACCCAGCTCCTCCGATGATCCTAGCAGGACCCTTCCCAGAATTCTCCCCGATAATCTTCATCCGATACAATCGCCGCCACAACCTAAAATGTGGCGGGATCCCAAGGAACGCTTCGCACAGATGAATGAAAACAGAGATTGAAAGAATCGAGGTGGGGTTCAAGTGACTCAACTCCACCCCGTAGAAATGCAGCAGACCCCGGAAGAAGCCTCCCGTGGGCAATCCGAACCCACGCTCGAAGAACGGCGCGAAGACGGCCATCTCGGTCTCCGAGCGCTCCCACGGCCGGGCGTCATCGCCGGCAGGCCGCCACTGCAGGATCTCCCACGACCCGAGCACTCCACGGCGCACCATGTCCTCCAGCCTCTCCTCGGTGATGGAGGATTGGCCCCAGGCCGGCTCTTGGGGCGGCACTCCTCCAGGCACGGAGGTGAGTTTCGGGACCTCTCCAGACGAGGCCACGGTCCTTCCCCCGGTGTCCGCCCCGGTGGCGGTCGCCGGCGTAGCAGCATCGCCGCCCTCGCGGGCGGCGGTGCCCCCCGCGGACCCAGACTGGCCCGCGGAGGGCATCATCTCCTTCCTCGCGTCGGCGTCGCCACCCACCGTGGAAATGGGGGTGCTCACCACCCTCGTCGCCGGCGGCACCTCCTCGCCCGCTGCGGGTGTCCTCGCCGTCTCCCTGGTGTCCGCCATCTCCGTCAGAGGGCACAGGCACGATGGAGGCACTCAGCGACGGCGGCGGCGTGTGAACTCCGGTGGCGGCGAATGGGCGGTGGGTGAATCGCTCTCATGACGGTCCTAAGCGGCGGCGGAGGCGCGGGATGAATCTCGATTTGGAAATGACTGTGGTAAAAGCCGCCGGTGAACAGTTCCGATTTATTCCCCCCCGGTCGATCCAAATTACCCTAACGGCGCCGTAACTAACGGACGGAATCCGCGGGACTCCCGTTAATTGCAGGCCAACGGCTCTCAGCACGCCAACGGCTCTCTACTACAGCACTCGGCCAGCCCCGACCCTCGGGGACTCGGCGCTCTTGACTCCGGTCAATGGGTCTCCGGACTCGGCCAGCCCCGACCCTCGGGGACTCGTCGCTCTTGACTCCGGTCAACGGGTCCGGACTCGGCCAGCCCCGACCCTCGGGGACTCGGCCCTCTTGACTCCGGTCAACGGGTCTCCGGACTCGGCCAGCCCCGACCCTCGGGGACTCGGCGCTCTTGACTCTGGTCAACGGGTCTCCGGACTCGGCCAGCCCCGACCCTCGGGGACTCGGCGCTCTTGACTCCGGTCAACGGGTCTTCGGACTCGGCCAGCCCCGACCCTCGGGGACTCGGCGCTCTTGACTTCGGTCAACGCGTCTCCGGACTCGGCCAGCCCCGACCCTCGGGGACTCAGCGCTCTTGACTCCGGTCAACGGGTCTCCGGACTCGGCCAGCCCCGACCCTCGGGGACTCGGCGCTCTTGACTCCGGTCAACGGGTCTCCGGACTCGGCCAGCCCCGACCCTCGGGGACTCGGCGCTCTTGACTCCGGTCAACGCTCCGGACTCGGCCAGCCCCGACCCTCGGGGACTCGGCACTCTTGACTCCGGTCAATGAGTCTCCGGACTCGGCCAGCCCCGGTCCTCAGGGACTCGGTGCTCTTGACTCCTGTCAACGGATCTCAGGACTCGGTACTTCAGTACATCGACCAAGAAGACTCCGTAGCTTGTTACTATTGTGCGAACCTACGATGCCTCTCTTGACCCCCGGGTCCAGGGACACAGATATTGCGTTTATAGGAATGCAAAGGAGAAAAGATTCAATACAAGGATTACAAATTACAAAGAGAGCCGGTCACAAGAATCAAACAACCGTCAAGATGACGGCCTGGGGCACTCGTCCCTGCGCCTAGTGCTGCATCCGTAGCAAGCTTGGCCCACATGAGCTCATCGCAAGCTCTCTTGTAGCACCACTACAGCCGTCGATGGGACAGCACCAACAAAGGGTTGTTAGCGAATGCCTCCGGGTATCCCTTGCTCTACAAAGCATTTCACCCCACATGGCCCCCGTCACATGGGAATGCAGGGGTGAATGGGACAGCACTCAGACGCTAATCAACACCTCAGGATTTTCACAAGCACTCTTCTAGCACCAAGCTATCAAGTCCCCATGATTCTTCCCCGGAGGATGAACCCAGCATATAGTCCCCAACATGTTCAAGTGAGGTGGTTGCTATGCCTACCTTTTGATAATAACAAGGCCCTGGGCCTCGGTGTCTATTTATAGCCCCGGGCTATACAATTGCATGTGACTCCGGTCGCATTGTTCGGCGCGTGAGCCCTGTGCCATGCAGCAGCTCCCCTCTTCGAGGCGCTCAGTCCAGCCTTATCACCTTCAGCTTCATCCGAGCACGGTATCGCCCTGTGCATCCATGTGAATATTGTTTTTGTCGCTATTCGGCAAGCTTATCCTTTGGGCGGCCTGACTGCCCCGACGCTCGGAGATCGTTCTCTTTTGACCATTAGCCCGACTTTTCTAGTCGGCCCAATGCTCGGGGACTACTCCATATGGAGGGCTCCTTGCGTCGCCCTCCATATGCCCCATCAGGATGTCTCACTTTTCCCAAGTGGTGCAGCTCCTCGGCGCCCGGCTTGGCCACGACTCGGCGCTACATCACTCGAGGCTTCGCCCCGGGTCTGCCCAGGGTCATTCCCGGATGGCCTGCGGTTTTCTTTTTTGAGCACCGCCCACCCTTGTGTCAGCCTGCCGACCAAGGCGCTTCAGCCAACCTTGATGGCTTTGCTTCTTCATCAGCAGTCCGACACGCGCCTGCACGTTGCTCGGGGACTTGTGGGATATGGGTACCCCTGGGCCCACTACCGACTGGATAGCCAGTTGGTCTGGTCCCACGTCTGACAAGGGTGTGGGCCGACCCCAAGCCGGCCCACGAGGATCCCCGGCTTGATGGACAAGATTGGAGAAGACTTAACCAGCAAGGCATTTAGCGATATCCTCAGATCCCGCCCGGAGATCACGGCAATTATGTTGTAACCGACTTGGATTAGTTTTCCTGATTTGAGCCGGACAGTAATTAGAAATAACCGACTTGTAAACCCTAGGCCGTCGGCCTATATAAGGCGGCCTAGGTCGACCCCCTTAGACATCTGATTCCCACGCCATTCATCCATTGTAACCAAGAGCTCGCCGTCGTTCCCCGAAACCACGCCGAGCAAATCAATACAAGACACCCGAGCACAGGACGTAGGGTATTATACCTCCGGGTAGCCCGAACCTGTATAATCCCTGTGTCCCTGTGTTACCTCGAGCTCCCTAGTCTCGCGATTGCCCTTTGCCTACAAATCAACCATCTGGGTAACCCCGGGTGGACTACCGGACAATAGATCCGACATGTCGAACTTGGTCTCTTTTTTGGTGGCCGATCTTGTTGAACGGCCGCGTTGTGCATATGCTTTGCCATAACTTGATCAAAGGTCGCCTTCGGCTTGAAAGTTTTCCCCTGATCTTTATCCTGGTTCGTCTTCCAAGTTCCCACTTCAGGACGCTTAGGCACAAAGGTTCGGACCGGCCTCTGGGCCGGACCGGTCTGACCGGTCACGCCAACCGGTCTGACCGGTGCCCCCTGGGCAGCAGGAGCAACCGGCCTTTGATCCCGCGCTTGAGAGCTTGATTCTCCCCTAATTTCAGAATTCTTCACTGTAATAGTCAAGATCTTCTTTCCATCAGGAGCTTGCTTAAGCACAACTTCTCTCCCAAGCACTTTGTCTTGTTCCATCACCCTCCTTGGTTCTCCAATCACAATATTCTTGCCTCCTGCTGCATCGGCATTGTCGGGCCGAACCAACATCTTGGCATCTTTAATATCTATGGTATTGACTACCATATTGTTGACTGGAAACGGGCGCTTATCAACTTCCATCTCATTTAAAATCAATCGTCCATCATTTAAAGCCGATTGAATCTGTCGACGAAAGAAATTACAGTCATTAGTTGCATGAGAAAAAGAATTATAAAACTTGCAATAAGCACGCCGCTTTAACTCCTCAGGTGATGGAATTTTAAAAGAACATTTGATATATCCATTCTTATGCAATTCATCAAAAATTTTATCGCACTTAGATACATCAAAAGTAAACTTCATCTCCTCCTGCCGATTCCTATGAGTCGGCTTAAGAGATGTGCAAGCAAAAGCTTTATTAGATGCTGGCCATACAAATTCAGCAGCCAACACCTCATGAGACTCTTCATCAGAGCTACAAGGATCACATTCTACGTTATGCACATTAGCCCGATGAATCCTATGGCTTTCTTTTAAGTCTTTGCTCCGGCTTTCAACAGCCAAAGCTCTTTGATGCAATTGGTTTACGCTATAAAATTCAAAATTCTCTAATTTTTCTTTAATATGAGAACGCAAACCATTGAAAGCCAGATCAGCAAGATCTTTTTCGGAAATAGAAACACCAAAACAACGGTTTCTAGTATCACGGAAACGCCTAATGTAATCATTAACAGTTTCATCTGTGATTGTCTAACCGATGCAAGATGTGACAGCTTAAGTTCATTAGTGCCCGAAAAGAAGTGATCATGAAACTTTTGTTCTAACTGTTCCCATGAAGTAATAGAATGCGGAGCTAATGATGCAAACCATGAGAAAGCTGTACCAGTTAGAGACAAAGAGAATAAACGCACTTTTAAAGCCTCACTAGAGTCAGAATCGCCTAGTTGTGCCATGTATTGACTAATATGTTCAAAAGTGCTTTTAGAATCCTCCCCATTAAACTTAACAAAATCAGGAAGTCTAAATCCAGCAGGGAAAGGAGCTAAATCAAAGCGAGGAACATAAGGCTTTTGATACAATCTAGCCTTATCCCTAACATCTACTCCCAAATTCTCCTTAAGAGCTGAAGCCAAATCAAGTTCGTACTTAGAAAATATTTTATCTAAATACTCTAATGAATTATCCTGAGAATTTGGCTGTTGAGTATTATGCACAGGAGTAGAAGGCAAATTCCCCGTTTCTGCTTCTCCGGAACCGGTCTGACCGGATCCAGTG
The DNA here is from genome assembly GCA_004135705.1 of Alloteropsis semialata. Lineage (NCBI taxonomy): Eukaryota > Viridiplantae > Streptophyta > Magnoliopsida > Poales > Poaceae > Alloteropsis > Alloteropsis semialata. The sequence goes on from CM014273.1 coordinate 49,714,999, forward strand.
ACCGGTTTGACCGGTTGGACCGGCACAATCTGGTTAGCCGTACCCGACCCTCCAGGGCCGGTCTGACCGGTCAAGGTGACCGGTCTGACCGGTTGATGCTGGCCAGATTGATTGGCCGACATCATTCCCTGCATCTGCTGGCCGTACCTTCCAAAAAGCTCGTAAGGTACTGGGCCTTGTGAAAATAAATTTTGAACATTTGGGGGTACAGTATATCCAAAGTTTGGGTTTTGCAGGTAAAATTCACAACCTCATTATTAACCCGGCCATAATTAGCCGAATTAGGTAAAGTTGTGAACGGTTGAGGTGCACTAGGCCGAGTAAACATTGGGTTGGATGGTGTAACAGATTGGCCTTCAAAATAATTCAACGGCATACCAAACGTAGGTTGTTCTACAGGTTTTGTTGCCGGTGTTTTAAAATCAGGCGCAATAGGAACTTTAGGAATTAAAAGATTAGGATCGGCGGCAGGTTGTTCAACCATGGGTTGTTTGCTTTCCGATTCTAATTTTTTGTTCATCATCCAGTTGACCAATTTGACATTATTTGCAACCATCATATCCTCCATGTACTTAAGGAAAGCTTCATGTGAATTTTCATCGGGTTGTACCTAAGGGATTGGTGTCGAAGATGTAGCAGTTGCATCTACCTCCTTGATCTTGGAGACCACACCCTTGCGGTCCTTCTTGAAGTGCGAGAGGTAGTAGAGTCGTTCTTCATCCGCCTTCTTCTTCAGGTACTCTTCAAGCCCTTGACGATCTTCAGTGAAAAGTTCATCGTCCTTTACAGTGAAGATGTTCTCAAGATCCAACTCAGCGGTGGAACCCATCCGGATGAGTTAGATAGATCGGTTGCACGAACCAAATCTCCAATTCCCCAGCGGAGTCGCCAAAAATATGTTGACGCAGAATATGGTCAACACACGAGAGCGTGAAGCGCCCCTGCCTAAGCAGAGACTAAATGTGATACAATTATCAGTCCCAGGAGGCTGATACACATTTATTCAACAGATAGTTCAGAACCTTACACTCCCCGATGGGGAGGAAACTTGATACAAGCTAAGACAACCAAAAGGTAAACTACGGCTATGAGCCAAATGATGAACCAGACCGGTTCAACAAAAGGATCAGAGTTATGCGACAGCGAAAGCATCTCGGGCAGGGCCAAACTCCACAGGCAAAGTCGGGTGCGGGCACGACCACCTACTCGGCGTCCTCAGCGACAAAGTCCGGGTCTTCTTCTGGATTGACAACAACAAGGGTGAGTACAAAAGTACTCAACAAGTCCAACCACACCCACGGAGGGGTTTAACACAGAAATATGCACAGGATAAATCAAGGAATAAGGCTAAGTTTTAAATTTGCAATAAAGCTAATTTTACTCATGCAATGGTTTATCAAGGAAAATGGTCATAGCAAAAATCAGAAAACTTTTTGCTTTTAAACTGCTTTCCATTATCAGAGATTATCCTGTTCGGAACGCCGAACCGTATGATAATACTCCGTAGGAATTTGACAGCTGCCTCTTTTGTGATTTTCTGAACTGGCTCGGCCTCAACCCATTTTGTGAATGTGTCGATGCCGATGAACAGAAATTTGTAACCCCCAACAGCCCTTGGAAAGGGCCCGAGGATGTCTATCCCCCATGTGGCAAAGGGCCATGACAAAGGAATAGTGTTTNGGTTGGATGGTGTAACAGATTGGCCTTCAAAATAATTCAACGGCATACCAAACGTAGGTTGTTCTACAGGTTTTGTTGCCGGTGTTTTAAAATCAGGCGCAATAGGAACTTTAGGAATTAAAAGATTAGGATCGGCGGCAGGTTGTTCAACCATGGGTTGTTTGCTTTCCGATTCTAATTTTTTGTTCATCATCCAGTTGACCAATTTGACATTATTTGCAACCATCATATCCTCCATGTACTTAAGGAAAGCTTCATGTGAATTTTCATCGGGTTGTACCTGAGGGATTGGTGTCGAAGATGTAGCAGTTGCATCTACCTCCTTGATCTTGGAGACCACACCCTTGCGGTCCTTCTTGAAGTGCGAGAGGTAGTAGAGTCGTTCTTCTTCCGCCTTCTTCTTCAGGTACTCTTCAAGCCATTGACGATCTTCAGTGAAAAGTTCATCGTCCTTTACAGTGAAGATGTTCTCAAGATCCAACTCAGTGGTGGAACCCATCTGGATGAGTTAGATAGATCGGTTGCACGAACCAGATCTCCAATTCGCCAGCGGAGTCACCAAAAATATGTTGACGCAGAATATGGTCAACACACGAGAGCGCTAGTTCGCGCGGGTCGCAAACGGACCAGATCACAGCTGCCCTGCGCCGACCGGTCAGAGGCACCGGTCAGACCGGTTACCGCCGGCGAGCTACGGGGTAAAACCCTAAAAACGCCTCCCGGAAGGATCCGTCAGGGAGAACGTCGTCAGGGGTGCCCTAGGGTCGGCAGGCCACCTAGGACGCCTTCAAACGTCACGGAGACGCAGGAAGAACAGCAAGTAGGGTTGAAAAAGCTAGGGTTTGGAGATGCAAAAAGTAAAGGACAAAAGTAGTAAATTGGATAGATTCGATTGTTGTGTGTTCAATCGGCCGAATCCCCTTATATTTATAGGGAGGGTAGGTCTTGTCCCGCAAGGAAACCAAGTTACAACTCGTTACAACCTCGGAATCCTAATTTTAGAGTCCTAGTCGGATTACAACTCAGGTGACCGGTCTGACCGGTCCCCCGCACCGGTCAGACCGGTCCGGACGTGACCAGCTCTCGCGCCGTCTTCTGTCTTGCTCCATGCGCCGTCTTCTATCTTGCAATCCTTCTGGTCACATGCCAATTTTGGTTGTCAACAGGAGCCTTGCCGAGGAGCCTTGCCGGACTCGAGAGCGACAAGGCCTTGCCGGACTCAGTTCATCAAAGATTTCGGTGTCCCCAAGCAGATCCGCAGGGGAGAGGCCAGGCAGACTTAGGGACGCCAGATCCGGGCACCACCAGGCCGTGGCCGGCAGCCACTGCCGGCATCCACCAGCAGCCGCCATAGCCTGCAGCAGAAACAAAGGGAGTGGAGGGAGAAAGTGAGGCTCCGTGGGGAAGAAGCAGTGCCCACCGCTGCCCTCATTGCGGCCAAACGGACTTCCGCCGGCGAGCTCCGGCAGCGGCGAGAAGGACGGGTGGAGGGGTGGCCGCGAGAGGCGGAGGGGACGGCGGCGCCCGAGTCGCCCCTTGGGACGACGCAGGGGCGTGAGTCGTAACCTCTTCTAGCCACCCTCAACTTCTTCCGCAGCTTCTTCTTCTCCGCGGTCTTGTCCGGCTCTGACGCCGCCTCGTGTTCGGCGGCGGCCGCCGCAGCGGCCGCAGGCTCCGTCGGGCCCATTATCTCTTCCTCTCGTGCCATCTCGCTTCCCTCCGCCCCCGCCAAGATCTCTGGATGCAACATTTGCGGCCGTGGATTGGATTGCGAGGGTCGGGCAGGGGTGGAGTCAGTGGGAAAAATATAGACGTACTCGTCGTATTCGGTCGGCTCTCTTTCAGCGTAGGGAGCCCAGCTCCGCGCTGACGACGTGACACGTGGCCGTGTCTGTCCGTCCGTCCATCCTAAGACCCTCGCGCATTTCCTCGTTCGTTGAGACAAGTCCTTTTGGGCCAAAACTCTTGACGCTTTTGGCCAACCGGCTTTGCATGCATCAACGTGACAAAAGGTCAATATAGAAACATGACAAGATTACTCACTCACTTGTTCGAACTAATTTTGGGATTTATGGCTCTTTGTTTTGGCGTTGGTGATTTTGAACAAACTTTCGCCGCCTCTGCATGGCATGCATCAACAACTTTGCTCCTAGGCAGCATCGATACTTTCATTTTCCTCATCATCTTGAATGCAATATTATCCGCCGCGTGATTATGATACATCGGACAACTGTTCTACTTTTTCCTTGAAATATATAGATCATATTGCAAGCCTTAAGTTTTGACATGAACGAATTTATATTTGTGTACCGTGCACTTTGCATTGGTAGCAGGAGTTGCAAGTTGCGATGGTGTCTTACTTTTTTCCTTCTTACTTTTTTCGAATATGGTATGTGTAATCTACTTATTTAGGAGATCTGGCCAGCAATTTGATGGCTATGTCTTTGAGATGTTTTGAGTCATCTCTTTGTAAAACACATTGTAATTCTCTTAATCATTGTTTTGATTCGAAACACTTGAATGAATGTAAGCTCGATTTGGCTTCGTTGCGAGAGAAACGCCTCCTCCCCCCCGAAGTGAGGTTTTATTTGTTCAAGTGTTGTACTTGCGGGTATTTGTTGCTCGAAACCACTTTAGCTCTTTTGAGCTTTGTAGTTGTGTGCATATGAAAATGGACAATGATATGGTGTACATGAGTTCTAATAGGTTGCCGAAGCCCCTATTACTTTTTGCTTCCATAAGCAAGTCTTGTATGTTTGTTTACCAACGTTTATAGTACTGTTAGCCGAAGCTATTTTCGATTAAAAATATTTTTTATGAGCCGAAGCCCCTTTTACTCTGTTTAGAGTAAACGTTTTTGGACCGAAACCCCTTTTACTCTTTTTTGGAGTAAGCTTTTTTGGACCGAAGCCCCTTTTACTCTTTTTTGGAGTAAGCTTTTCTTAGATCTGAATTGGCCTTACTCTTGGTAGGGTCAATTCAGTTCTATTTAAGTTATCGAATACCAGCGACTTGGTCGAAGCCAATCGCTTTCAATGCTGCTTTTTTGGGGAATACCTCGTTCACATATGGTTTGACGAGTTACAGTAAGCACCGCCTCGTTAAAAACCTCACCCCTTGGTCAGGGTCCCCTTGTGAGGAAAAGAGTACGGGCTTTTGGAAAGAAAGTAAAAATGCTATTCTACTTAATGACTTCGTTTATAGACCACGAAGCCATTTTACATCTTTTTCATAAATAGTATTTGCGTAAGCTGTCCGCATTCCATGAATGCGACAGCTCATTGCCTTCGTCGTCGCTTAAGCGAAATGAGCCAGGCCTGTTGCTTTTGACGACCAAAAATGGGCCTTCCCATTTCTGTTGCAGCTTTCCAGCTGGCATGCTTGGGTTTTTCCTTAGGACCCAGTCCCCTACCTTGATATCTTTCCTCACTACTTTCTTGTCACGCCATCTCCTTATTTCAGCTTGATACTTTGAGATGTTTTTGGCTGCTTGCAACCTGTATACCTCGGTGAGATCTTTGTCAACGGCTTCACTTTCTTTGGGAGCTTCTTGTTGGGTGCGAAGCCCTTTGTGCAGTATTTCCTCTGGGCATACTGCTTCTTCACCGTAAAGCAGTTTGAATGGAGTAAATTGTGTTGCCCTTGATGTCGTGGTGTTGTGAGCCCAGATCACCTTCGGCATCTCTTCTACCCACTTGCCTTTTTTCTTACAATTTGCAAGGCACTTTCGAATGGCTGTAAAGATTAAGCCATTGGCTCTTTCAACTGCTCCATTTGTTTGCGGGTGGTATACCGAAGCGAATTTAGCTTTTGTTCCAATTGACAAGCAATATTGCCTGAATTCATCGCAGTCGAACTGCTTCCCATTGTCTACTGTTATTTCCCTTGGCACTCCAAATCGACACACAATTTGCTGCCAGAAAAACTTGATCATTGTTTTTGCTGTGATGTTAGCCAATGGCCTGGCTTCAATCCACTTGGTGAAATACTCAACTGCTACTATGGCGTATTTGAGATTTCCTTGAGCTGTTGGAAGTGGGCCAACCAGATCTATGCCCCATCTTTGCAGAGGCCATGTTGGGGTTATCAGCTGTGATTGCTCCGAAGGAGATTTTCTGTTTGCTGCACACTTTTGATACTGATCACATGTCTTGACCGTGTTTGCTGCATCGATGATGATTGCAGGCCAATAGAATCCTTGCCTCATTGCCTTGCCTACTAAAGCTCTTGCCCCAAAGTGTGCTCCACATAAGCCACTATGTATCTGTTGAATCAGCTGTTTGCCTTCGTTGTGAGAGATGCAACGAAGCCAAGGAGCTACAACTCCTTTTTTGTACAGGACATCGTCTATCAACTGATAGCATCTTGCTCTTTGTTGCATAGCTTTTAGATCATCCTCGTCAATTGGCTCATAGTATCCCCGAAGATAAGCTATTATTGGTGATCGCCAATCCTCTGAGCTTATTGCATTGATTAGCTTCGGCAGATCATCTGAGTCTTTTATTGATGGTGTTGTTAGTGTTTGAAAGAATACGTCTGGTGGAAGCTTGTCCCCCTTTGCAGCTGCCTTAGCCAACGCATCTGCCTCTTCATTTTTTGATCTTGGGATGTACTCCACAGTGAAACCCTTGAATTTTTTCTCCATTGAGCGTACAGTGGTCAAGTATTTGATGAGTTCTGGTTGCTTCGCTATACTTTCTTTTTCAATGTGGTCTGCTACCACCTTTGAATCTGTTTTAACAGTGAATCTCTGAGCTCCCAAAGCCTTGGCTTTTCTGAGCCCAAGTAAGACAGCTTCGTACTCAGCAACGTTGTTTGTGCTTCTGTCACTGCATTTGCAAAACTCTAAGTTTGCTGCATATCTCATTTTTACACCCGAAGGCGATTGCACAATTGCCGCGATGCCAGCTCCCTTGTCCCCCCCAGCACCGTCACAGTGTATCAGCCAGTTTTCCTCTCTGATAGTGTTTTGTGGTTTGGGTGATGTCCACTCCATTATGAAATCTGCCAAGACTTGTGATTTGATTGCTGTTCTTCTTTCGAAGTCCACGACATACTCTGAAAGCTCTGCAGCCCACTTGCGAATTCTCACCGAAGCTTCTTTGTTGTTCAAAAGCTCCTTGAGAGGTTGATCCGTGAGGACTTTGATGTTGTGGCCCTCAAAATAGTGTCTGAGCTTTCTGGAAGCCATTATCACTGCATAAATCATCTTTTCAATCTCTATATAAAACAGCTTTGACGCGGCCAATGCCTCCGATACATAGTATACTGGCTGCTGAATGTTTCTGCCATCTATCAGCTTTTCTGTGATGAGCGCTGCGCTTACTGCTGATTGTGATGCTGCAATGTACAGTAGCAATGGTGCCTTTGGGTCTGGTACTGTCAGCTTCGTTAGCTGCATCAAGTATTGCCTTAGCTCATGAAATGCTTCTGATTGCTGTGGTCCCCATTGAAACTTAGCTGCATTTCTGAGTGTTGCAAAGAATGGTAAGCTTCGCTCAGCTGCTTTTGCGATGAATCTATTGAGTGCAGCAATTCTGCCCGACAGTTTCTGCACATCTCTCATACACTTAGGATCTTCCATGTCAAGGATTGCATTTATCTTGTCTGGATTGACTTCTATCTCATGAGCTGATACCAGACAGCCAAGTATTTTGCCTTTTGTCACTCCAAATACACACTTTTCTGGATTTAGCTTGAGACCAGCTTGTCTCATGCGAGCGAAGGCAGTTGCCAGATCTGATATGTGATCTTTCCTTTTGGCACTTTTGACCAAGATGTCATCAACATATGCCAATATAGTTTTGAACAGTTCGTCCTTGAACACTGTGCTTGACATTCGACAGAAGCTGCCTCCTGCATTCCGAAGCCCCTCGGGCATCCTGACGAAGAAAAAAGTGCCAACTGGTGTGATAAAGCTGGTCTTTTCCTCATCCTCTTTTTTCATCCAGATTTGGTGATAGCCAAAAAAGCAATCTAAGAGGGACATCATTTCACTTGCTGCTGCCTGATCAACGATCTTATCGATTCTTGGTAGTGGGAAATCATCTTTTGGACAAGCCTTGTTGAGGTCGGTGAAATCAAAGCACATTCTCCATTTCCCATTCTTCTTCTGAACTGGTACAGTGTTTGCTAGCCATGTTGGATATTTGACTTCGCGTATGGCATTGGCGTCCAGCAGCCTTTGCACTTTGGCTTTTACTGCATCAGCTTTTTCTTCTGACATCTTTATCAGCTTTTGCTTTTTTGGCTTTATATCAGGACTGATTGCCAACTTATGCTCAATTATGATTCTGTCAACACCTGGCAGATCTTTGCTTGACCAAGCGAACACGTCATTATTATTCCTCAAGAATTCAATAAGCATGTCTTCTTCGTCCGGCTCTAAGTCAGAGCCAATGATCACTTCTCTATCAAAGACATCAGGCTGCAGCTGCACTTGCTTCGTCTCTGTAGCTTTCTGCATCTTTCTGCTATCTTTCTCAATAGTTGGCTTTTCTTCTTGATAATATGGATCTTTTTCTTCAAGCAGATGCACATTTCGCTGACCTGGTGCTCTGGCTTTCTCAATGTTTCTGGCTTCCCTCTGGTCGCCATATACAGTTATAACTCCTTTGAGAGCAGGCATTTTCATACATAAGAATGATTGCCTTATGATGATATCAAAGGCGTTTATGACTCCTCTTCCGAAGATGACATTGTAATCAAAGATCATGTCTACTACATCAAAGGTGATGTACTCTGTTCTTGCATTGGATGTGTCACCGAAGGATACTTGCAATGAAATTTTTCCAAGTGTTTGGGTTCGCTTCCCCCCGAAGCCGACCAATGGAGTGTCTGATGGCTCCAGATTGTCTGGGTTGATATTGGTCATGTTTCTGAGTGTTTTGGCTAGGATGATGTCAGCAGAGCTTCCTGTGTGTACTAGCACTTTTCCGATCGTCCAGCCAGCAATATTGGCTTCGATTGACATCGCATCATTGTGTGGGAAATTGTGGAGTTTGAGATCTTCCTCAGTAAAGGTGATAGGCATGTGAGACCATTCTGACTTTTTATATGGACCATCAACAGAGATATTGTTGACTTGACGGAAATAGCTTTTCCTTTGCTTTTTGTTCTCAAAATCAAGCGATGATCCTCCAGAGATGGGTATGATGTGTCCATAGCTTGGGAGTGGGCTTGGAGCTTCTTGTTGATTGGCTTTTTGTTGTGGAAGTGGTGGTGGTGGTAGCTCCTCAACTTTTATGTTTTGCGAAGCCATTTGGTGGGTTTGTGGGTACAAGTGAGGATATGCAGCTTGTGGGTAATAGTGCTGAAAGGTTTGTGGTGAAGGCACATATTGAGTTGCCATTGCTGTTGATGGATGCACAGTGTTTGAGTTTCGCGAGGGGTATACTGGGCAGTATGGTTGGATAGCTTGGGAAAGGCTTTGGGTGTTTGGCTACGAAGCCGATATTTGCTTCGTTTGGGTTGCTTGAATCTTCTCTGCTCTTAGCTTTTCTATTGTTTTCTTGATGTCTCGGCACTGCTTTGTGCCATGGGTGTGATTTTTGCCGTGGTATTGGCAAAACAGTTCCGGTCCCAATGGACCTCTTCCTCTTCCTCGACCTCTGCCGGCTTTTCCGCCTCTTTGAGTGGGCTCATTTCTCTGGTTGTGGTGTTGGCTTTCTGGGTAAGGTGGTTGGGTAGCTTGGGAAGAAGGTGGGTTGTCTACCTTCATGATTGTTTGGTGGGAGTAGTTTTAATAGTTGTGGCTATGGTGATGGCTTTTGGGTTGTGACTCATATTGGTTTCTCATGATGGCTTTTCTGGCCAATCTCATTCGGTTGTCATTGTCAGACCGGCAATACTTCTTGAACTCATCATATAGGTCTGCCAAAGTAGGTGGTGTCTCTCTTGCGATATGCTGTGCAAATAGTCCAGAGCGAAGCCCTTGTATTGCTGCGAATTTCGCTGCTTCGTCAGGGATGTGCGGAGCTTGAGCGCGTAGAGTAACAAATCTGCGGAAGTAGTCCTCTAGGGGCTCCTTCGGCTGCTGGTGTAGTGTGAGTTCAGCATATGAGAGTGATTGATCTCCCATAATGCTAAAATTTTTGATGAGCTCCCTCTTCAGATCATACCAGCTGTTGATTGATAGACCTGGCAGCTTCGTGTACCAGTTCATTGCAGTGCCATCGCAGACAATGATGAAAGATTTTGCTAGAACAACATCATCTCCCCCAGCAGAAGCTATTGCAGCTTCGTAACTCATGAGGAACTGCTTCGGGTCAGTGAGGCCATTGTATCTTGGTAGAGAAATGGGTTTGTAGGAAGGTGGCCATCTTGCCAATTGGAGGCTTTCTGATAGTGGGCAAGTATGGTCAATAGGACGGGTGTGGAGTGTTTGGAAGCCAGTTTGGGATGAAGAGTTGTGGTTTGGTGGGTTGATGGTGATGTTTGGCTCATTGAGCTCTGCTTGTAGCTCAGCAACTTGTTTTTTGGCTTTCTCAAGCTCTTGACGCAGCTTTTCAGCTCTTGAGGTTGTATTGTTCAGCCTCCTCTGTTTTGCTTGCCTCAGCTCCTCCAGGTGCTTCTTGACTTGCAGCAATTGGAGCTGCTGCTCCTCTTCTTCCTCTTGCATTTGTTGCTCCAGTTCGAGCTGTGCAGCCTCCAGCTCTCTCTGCTGCTCAAGGCGTCGGAGACGAAGCCTTTCTTTAAGTCGGTGCATTCTCTCTTCAGTGGTAAGGGCTTCGTTATCGACCTGTTGTTCATCGATAACAGTTTCGGTTATTTGTAGTAGGCTTGGTTGTGGGATTGGGGGTTGGGGAGCGACTTCGTTGCTGGAAGTCGCATTCGGTGTGGTGGTGGTTGACTTGGCTTTTTTGGGTGGCATGGTGGTTTTCGTGGGTTTTGTTCGTGCACAGCACAAACGGTGGGCGCCAGTTGTTGGGATAGTAGCCGAAGCCAATGAACCCAAGCAACAGATGAAACAGAGAAACAGGGACAAGTAATATAATATTACTTATCAACAGTGTTCTCAGGAATTAACCCCCTTTACATGTGGGAGAGGGACCTTCTTTTATAGGGAGCCCAAAGGTCTTTACATCCCTGTTGTACCCCTGGAGATCAGGCATCATCCTCTAGACAAATAGCCCAGGGACACTTTGGTACATTTACTCCTCTCAATGTGAATGTGTAGACTTGTGATTCCGTGTTTGACTTGGCTTGGACTTGGTCTTGTTGGACTTGGTCCACGTCGGCTTCGCCTGCTGAATAGAGCAAAACAGCTCCCGGATTCGGCTTTTTCCGACTAAGACGATCCAGAGCCGTCACTCAGCGTCCAAAAGCCAATGGCTCCTCCAGGAACCTGCAAAATGGAGTGAACCGAAGCTAGCCAGCAACTTATCCATAGCTTTTGGTACTCAATAGTATCAATGCTTCATCAAATTGGCTTCTAATTTGGTTTGGATAACGTCGCTTTGGTATATTTACCACGACGTGATGACCGAAGCCGATTGGCTTTGGTGAACTAGAAACGTGATGACCGAAGCCAAATTAGAGATCGATAGAATAGACGAAGCTGATTGGCTTCAACTCCTTTATCCATTGTTGCCATTACGTATGAGAGAAAGCAAAACAAGTAGAAGGCGTTTGTCGGCGAGCCAAATCCCCAACACATCACATGACAATAAAAATGTACATGCAATTGAAGAAAAAATTCCATAATAGTAATAACTCTATAATTTGAAATTTGACATGATTGTCCCGTTTTAATACTGTACCGAAGCACTTCAATCAGAAGTTTGCATCCCTAGTATACATACATACATGAAACTCAACGTGATTGAGTCGACCTTGCCGGTGAAACAAATGATCAAAACCAATCCCATTAGTCCTCTTTAAATGGATCTTTTATTGACTAACTAATGTACAAACCACCATGAAGACAAATCTTCAGCAGACTCTCCAGTTCAGGCCTGTGAAGGGGCACTTTTCTTGTGGAACATTTTGTAGGCATCGCTGTACACAGCTACTACATTTGATACAACCGCAAGAACAATCATAAAGACAGCCAGAATCTTGTCCCACTTCTTTGCTATGCCTTGTGGATCCCTGAAATATTAGAAGCAGATGAGACTTGAGGTCACCACAATAAGATGTCATTCAACAATCAACTATCATGTAAGCAGCCAATCCAGAAATGCTTTCAATTTATAATCCAGCTTATTCATTAGGTACGCTACATATTTACAAATTAACAGCATGCACTACAGTCATAATTCACAAATATATTTTAGAGTAACCATAGACAGGGTTTATTTCATTTTATTCTCATTTGCTCCATGTCAATCAGCATTTAGGACTATAGAGAAAGAAGAGTATACCATACTAGGGGAGTCTTATCTGTTGAACTGGAAGGAAACCGCTGTTACAATTATTTTAAACTAATATTTAACAGCATCAGCTTACCTTAGGGTGATTGCAGCTGGGAAAATAAAGGCAATACAGACAGCAGCAGTAGCTCCAGTAAACTGAAAGGCATCCCAAATACTAGGAATGAAGTTTGCAGACACAAAAATCACTAGGAGGAGAACTGCTGTCATTACACCAAATCTTCTGTTGTCAGAAGACAGAGGCCTTGCAGAAGCGAAGAGAAGCCCATCCAAATTAAGACGCAATGCATGGAATATCATGGGGAACACAAGCATAAGGTGAACAGCATAGCTGACTCTGACAGCATCATTTAGAACTGAACTGTATGGGATCCCAAGATTTGAGTCAAAGTTGGAGAGCACATCAGAGAGTGTAGACTCGCCAAAGAGGAGGTATCCAAAGAAACTTGTTGTGATGTAGATAGTCGAGCACAGTGTCAATGATGTATGCACTATTGGCTTTATCTGCGAAGAGTCCTTTAGCTCATTGTGAATTGGGTGAACTGCAAAGGGTAAATCAGATTTCCTTAGAAAGCTGAGAAGCAGGCATTTTTGTTGTATTGGTGTGTGCACAAAAAAACCAACAATGGGAGTTGCAGGGATAGCTCTCAAGCTGGCCTATGACCATTTATTTCAATTGTTTGGTCATTTATATGCAATTTATACCCTTGACACTTTTACACCAATGGAAATACTTAAATTTCTATAAATGCAATTATATAAAGTACTAGGGTCCATGTTTTCACTACTTTTGATAATAAAAATGATATTGTGCAGTCGGAACTAGAATTGGTTCATACCATTGTAATGACAAACATAAGCGGTGACAAGAACAGGCACTGCTGTAAAAAGTTCCCAAACAGAGGCCAAATCAGGAATTGCCGGAAACAACTTGGGCATTGGAATTTGTCCACCTATCAACTTGACAATAGCAATGCCTGCAGTAATGATGACGAATACAACAGCCAAAGCTACAGATATTGTGGACGTATAGCTCAATGACTCTGCAAGAAACAAATAAAAGGAAAACCTACTCTCAGATATGAAGTATAGAAGTGAACCAAATATCCATTAATCTTACGGATTAGAGCCGTAATAACTTATTCTTTTGATCATCTGCTTACCAATATGCTTCAAGCATGCTAGTGGAGTGAAAATACAAAGGGTCGTAACTAGGAGAACAAAGAAACGCCCATTCCACCAGTGCATGCCAAACCATCCTTCTAGAACACCATAGTGGTGTTCACCACCAGAATCAGTTCCAGAAAGCACATCACCTGCAGTAGAAAAAAAAAAGAACATTTGTATGCAGTGGGAAATAATGATAATGTCCACAATCGAAGGCATCAACTAGGGAAACCTTGGAGCGGCATTTTATCAACCTTAAAAATGTAAATGCAGGATGTAAATTGCAGTATATGATATTAAGTGCCTCTGAGCAGCTACATCAAAAACCTCAAGAAAAACAAATACGCATTTTCTTCAGAAGGTATACAACGTTTTGAACACAAAAAAATAAAAGAAAATCCATGGGGTCTCAAACCTTCATAGGAAGTATAAAGGTGCTGACAAAGCTGTTTAGCAGAAGAAATGGATAGCAATTTACTGAAAGCAGAAAAAATATTCCAAGTCTATTGCCCCCATTTCATTTTAGTTCAGTAACTTGCAGTGTGTTGTACAGGCAAGAGGCAGAAGCACGACATCTGGTCTTAAATCCAAGGTCAAGAACAGTCCATAAACTCAATGAATGACTACTAAATCCAAAACCGAAGTCAAATTTCTCAGACAACGGACTAAGACCCCACAACAGTCCTGAGAAATTCGCAGCGAGAAAGAAGCAGCAGGGTGAACAGTAAGACGAATCGAAATTCAGGCTGATTCCAGACGATGAGTAGCAGTTACCAATAATGATCATGTAGACGATCATGACGCCGACGTTGTTGATGACGACGCAGACCTGAAGCAGCCTCCTGCCCCACCACCCGAAGGCGTCCCCCATGGCGGCGCCGTAGGAGCGCGCCCCCACGGCGCGGCTGAAGCGCACGAGCAGCTCGATGGAGGCGTCGGTGAGGAGCGCGGCGAGCACGATCATGACGAGCCCGGGCACGAGGCCGAGCACCTTCATGGTGGCCGGCAGCGCCATGATGCCCGCGCCGACGATGGTGGTGGAGAGGTTGAACACCGCGCCGGCGAAGGACGCCCCGTCGAACTCGTGGAACGCAGGGGCGCCCGCGGCGTCGTCCTCGTCCCCCTCCCGCTTCGTCGGGAGCAGCGGGTCGCTGCCCCCTGGGAAGCGCTCGTTACCGCCGCCGCCGCCCATGGCCAATCTCCGGAAAGCAGAGCAGCAGATTCTTGCGCTCTAGCGGAACAAATCGCACACAAAAAAAATGCAAAATCTTTGGCAAGGCACACAAAAGTGATAAAAAAAGCTAGGATCTTTGTATCAGTGGTTGAGTACTGACACTCGCAGAAGAGATTCAAGAACTCGACGAACTTCACAGGAGCAGCAGAAATCGCCAAGAATCTGGCGGGGCCGGGTAGCAGATACACCGAAGCAAGAGAACACTTGGGATTGGCTGGGGGAGAGATTCTGCCCCCGTGCCGTTGAAGCGACGGAAGTGGAGGAGATTAGCGGAAAATGGGCAGCAGAACAGGGAACTCTATAAAAACGTGTTGCCACGGCTTGTGCCTCCCTCCCCCCTGCGAGCCCCGCGAGAAAAGGACAGGGGCGAGGTGGAAGTCGAATCACGGCCAAGCAATTGCTACGGGCGGCCGGCGAGCGTGGCTGTGAATCTGTTGGAGGTCTCTGTTGAGAGTTTGAGACTCGCAGCATTCTTTTTTTAAAAAATTATTTTTTCGAGTATTTTTTGTGTGATCTGGAGTACAGTTGCTAGCTCAATGTCAATGATTAGCTGGTTGAGTGTTGTTAATGCTCATGTCAATGGTTGGAGGAGGGGGTTAGTTGGCGTGCAGTTTTGTAGGACCGGTACAGAAGATTGTTGCTATTTTAATTTTTAATATCTGCGCGCATGCTAACCACGTTGCGGGGAGAGTATCAATCCAACTTTGCTTTTTCCGATTACCTTGCCGGGGAAATTAAATTTCAAACTTGAAATCATCAAACAGTAGCTCGTGTTTGTTTCTGTTTCTCTCAGTCATGCTTAGATTTTAAAATAAACAAAATTTTTTATTCTTGATTTTTGATTATTGTACCTCAATCTTTGAACCGGATTATCACAGAAGCGAGGATAAGCGAAAATAATCAGGATGTTTGGTGGGGTTCTTATTATCTCACTTATTTTCATCAATAACCTAATTTTAAGTGGAAACTAACAGAGCCAAAAATCAGATTCCTTGCCAACCTTAGCAGAAGCTGAATATTCTCATTTGTTTTTGACCGTGCTTCATCAAACCTTTTTTTTTTGAGACTAGCTTCATCAAACTTTATTAGTAGTAAGTTGTGATTGGTTGGGTGTTTGAGGTCCCAAAAAACAAATTTATTGGGTACAATTTCACCATGTCCGGCTGGCTAGCCCCAAATAATGCAAAGCAGGCTCTGAACGTGGTGGCCAGCCCTATTCTGTGCTAAGCTAAACTCATGGCCCATCACAGTTTTTTAGCATGTGGCAGTGGGTTGAGCTCGGTTTTAGGCCAATTAAACTTTGTGATTCTTTGGATTAAAAAACAAAGGCTGGAATCTTTCTCCATTAAAGTGCGAGTACTAGTTATTCCACAAAAAAAAAAGGAAAGTTGCTCCAGCCGCCTGCTGCACGTGACGGAATTGGGGGAGAGATCTGGAATTCTGGATCCCGATTTGGATTTGTGAAAACCGTGTGGTGTGACCCGAACCCGAGGCACGATTATTTGGTGCTGCCCATTCTGCCAAGTGCCAACACAACGCCGCAACCGCAACGCGTGCGGTGGTCTTCCTCGGTGCCTCCGCTGCGGATTCCTCGTCGCTCGTCGGGGATGATGATTCATCGGTGTGGTTCCGGGATCAAAGCTGGCGTGGGCCAGCTCATTTTGGGCCCACATACCAACCGACTCGAGGGAGCTGCGCGTGCCGCCGCCGCGCAGCGCCCGTGGGCTCCTGGCGCACCTGGCCCTGCCGGTCACATCAGCCGTACCCGTGGGAGCCACGGAGTGGCCGAGTGGGCACGGCCGCGACCGCGACAGCGGCCAGCGCCTCACCCTCGTCATATGTAAGCCTATCCGCATTTGTCGTACTCTGTATCCATCCTCTAAAACAAATATACTATCTTGATCATCAAGATTCTTTCCTCTATACCATTTTCTCTCGCATCCATCATACTCTATATCAACTATCAATTACCCAACACGTGAGGCCCACACGTCAGAATTTCCTTTTTTCTCTCTCTCTTCTCTCCCTTATCCATCCGAACCCCGCAGTCCCCATGCTCCCTCCTCCCGATCCCCTCCCGCTCTCTCTCTCCGGTCTCTGCCGATTCCTTCGGTCGGCCGGTGTCTCCCTCCCCAGTGAGGCAAGGCTCGCCCGCGGCCCCTCCAGACGCCATCCCCGCAGCCCCCGCAGCTCGTCCCCGCCACGGCGCGAGGGATGGCGAGGAGGAGGACGGCGCGGGGCTCAAGCGCCGGTCCTTCTCCCTCACC
>CM014273.1:49731914-49746374 GCA_004135705.1 Alloteropsis semialata
GGTGGCGGCCCGGCCCAGCGGCGGCGGCCCCTCACCTCACCTCCGGCGGTTCGCGCCCAGGTTGGGGCCGCGTGCTCCTCCATCTCCTTCCGCGGACGGCGGCCATGGCGGCCATGGAGGGCCCCTCTCTCTCCCTTCCCCGTCGGCGGCCGGAGTGCGGCCAGACCTCGCTCATCCGCCGCACCAAGCTCACCGCCGGCCGCCCTCCCTTCCTCCTCTCCTTCTCTGGCCAGACGCCGCCGGCCACCCTTCTCTGCAGGGCGGTGCGGTTGTTGGCGATGGCGCGCAGATGTCGTGGGCACGCGGGCCCCGCGTCACGTCGGCGCGTAGCGGAGGTCCTGGGAGCGCGCTAGGAATAGCGTACTCGGGCTCGTCCGGGACGCTAGCGGAAGCTTTAGCGGACGACGCTGCAGCTTGTTTTTCCGCTATCGTACCCGGTGCTAGCAGCCTAAGTGAATCCCAACGTGATTAGTGTGGAGCGAAAAGGTGTTTGTTTCATTGACCTGAAACTAATTTTTGTACACCTTTTTGTACACCTGAAACTTTTAGATTGACTATCGTATCTAGATATTGTATACGTACTGTAAATTTGGAACCTGAGATGGTGCTGGTTTGATATGTGCGCGCATGCTAACAACGTGATATGTGCTTGAACTAAGGTCCTCAGGGAATTAGACGGTACATTTTCATTGAAATAATAAGTTTCTACTATTTAAAAAGTCTTAAACCCCAACCATTATGTTAACAACCAAAATTGGCACGATAAAGGTTTGCTTGCAATCTGGGCAAACATGTTAAACCCGTTTTAGAAACTGGTCAGACCGGATTTTGTAATTTTGTTAAATCAGCAATTGGGTAGCACCGTTGTGTAGCTCTTGTCGAGATGATCAAGATGCATATGTAGGCAGTCCAATTTTGAGTTCGAGCGACAGAGTTATGACTTCGAAAGATCTTCACCTGAACAAAATAGGTGAAATTGGTTTCCCAAATAGGAAAAACCGGTTTTGGATACTACGTTCGATCTGGCAATACAAACTGGTGAAACCGGTTTGTCAAAGCGGTGGAACCTATTTTGGCTGAGTCCAGGTAGAATTGGAGATCCATGTGGATTACGACTTGTACAAGGATTTACTTGTGGGGCAAGACCTCCCCACCCTATAAATATAAAGGGCCACGACCGATTGAGAATTTATCCAATTGATCAATCGAATATACCTTTACTTTTATCTCTCTGAAACCCTAGCTTTTCTAACCCCCTCTGCTGTTCGTACTTCATCTCTACGCTGTTTGATGGCATTCTGAGTGGCCTGCCGATCTCAGAGCAGCAAACCCTAGCAAACCAATTTTACCAGTTTCTCAAACCGGGTTTACCTGTTTGTGCAGGAAGCACTGCCGGTGATGGATTCGTTGCAGATCCGCGCGATCTAGCGCGATTTTTGATGTGTTGGCCAGAAAAAACGTCAACACATAAGTTGGCTTAATATGTGCAAATGGGAATTCGAACCGTGGTTGCTAGTTTCACTCTACGAAAAGCTAGCCAACTAGACTAACATCAATTTTCTTTTTTTTTTCTCCCTCCATGTTCCTCGTTTTCCCGTTTCTTTCCTCCTCTTTTTTTCCTTATCTGCTCATTGTCTTCTCCTCCCTCCGATCCCCTAATCCACTATGCCGCCACTGTGCCTTAGCACCACCGCACCACGCTTGTTGGTTGCCTCCGCCTCATGTGCCCACTTCCTCATCTTCCCGCCAGTCGCAATCACCCCCATTGCATGTTGCCGCACCGCGGCCCCAGCACCATCGGGCCTGCTGGCCGCTTCTCGCTGCTCACTGTGCCATTACCTCTGCATCGTGTTGGGGCCTCCTTTATGCTGCACCGAGCCATTTCGTTAAGTGTGTTTGAGGGCTTTTAGTAGAAGTAGCTGGAGGAGCTGGAGCCTTACAAAGGCACTCTTATCCTGTGGTATTTGAGATTGTGCAAATGATTTGGGCCGTTGGGAGGTTCGGCTTTGGGTGTTATACAAATAAAACGGTCAATGGGTGCATCTGGTGGGCAGCATTGTGGCTTTTGCACTATCAGATCCTCTAAATAAGTCTTTACTCCAAATTTGAAAACTGGGGTCACAAATGAAATCCGCAGACTCTCTACTCACCATCTAAAATGGAGAGCTCTTCAAATCCCCTCACATACCACCAGGCCTAGTGGGTCTCTAAGGAGACCTATATCCTAATGTACATAGGGTTAGGGTTAGGGATGGAAATATGAAAGTGGAATCCGAATTATCCGATATCCGTATCCGCTAAAATACAAATATGGATATCCATATTCGTATTCAAATTTAATGTGGTACTAAAATGGATACATCCGAATTCGTTTTTCGTCGATTTTCTCTATCCGGTTCCACATTCGTATTCGGCAATATCCGACACTATTCGTATCCGACCATATGAAGATAACATTTAAAGTGTTTATTTGGATGTTAGTAATGATAGTGTATAATCAAAATTATTTAAAAAATGTTATCTCCATTACTAATGATTATAATATCAATTTTAATATTACTATTATATACCCATATAACTATTTAAAACTTATCTCTAATTGTAATAACTAATGTAATTAATTTAAAATAATAAAGATATATGAATATTAAATTTAATTTAATACTATAGTTTATTTATTTACTGATGGAAATATTTTTATATACTTTTATTATTTCATGATAAATGTATATATTTATTTATAAAATATATATTTATCTATAGTTTTATTTAATTTTTACATGATTAATTACTGAAATAATTATGGATAAATATGACATTATTAATGAGCGGTCTTTGTCTACACTTGTTATGTACTTATACTTTAGTATTTACTTGTTGACGGTCCAGGATCCATGGAGTCCTCATGGGCCACAGTCCCGTTAGGAAATTGGGCCGGCAACTCTGACTGATACAAGGAAGGAGCGTATAGCTTAAGGAAACTAGTCGGGCACTGGGAAACAACCCGGCCTACTCATGTTAGGACTCTTTGTATTGTATCTGACTAGGAGTTTGTATTTCTTGCCTTGTAGACCCTGTCTCCCGAGTATATAAGGTGAGGCAGGGACCCCTTGTAAAATCATAACCATCAATACGAGAAGATCTACCATACAGGACGTAGGGTATTACGCTCTCTACTCGAGGCGGCCTGAACCTGTCTAAATCGTTTCGTGTTCACCATCGTGCTTCTGGTTTCGGCGAGGCCCTCACGAACAACTCGACTACTTAGGGACCCCCATAGTAGGCTAGCCGGTATAAAAAACCAACAGCTAGCGCGCCAGGTAGGGGCTCTCGTCGAGAATCGTTCAGCAAGCTCGATGGCACCAGTCATCATCAACTGCGACGGCGACATGGCGTTCGAGAAAGGCGCCACCTTCGTCTTCGGCTCCTGGGTCTGCACGGCGGACGGCGCGGGCAACTTCGACCGCATCCTCAAGTCGCCGACTCCAGAGCAACTCGCCGACAAGCTCGACGAGATCGCGCCCCCGAATCCGAATACAACTCGGGCTCGGGGAACCTCGGGTTCGAACTCAACTCGGACTCAAGGAACCACCACTCCTAGCTTGATTCCAACTCGGGCTGGGAAAATTCCGAAGCGGGCCAAGCGATCCGAGTCGGTTTCTGAACCATCGGTTATGCCAAAATCCGCCAATTCAAAAATCCAGAAGAAAAAGAGTCCAGCCACTGTTAAGCATGAGGCCGACACCCCGAGCCAATATCCCTTTGGACTCGCGGGCCCCACCTCTGCTTTCCGGGCGGCGTCCTCAAAACAACTCCGATCTCTGGTCGAATTTGACGAACTTCCCCTAAATGGGAAACAAGTCGGACTCGTCATCACTTCAACCCCCGAAGGACGATTTGTTCACTGGCCGGGACGCAAGCCAACGCTTGGAGCAACACCATAGGAGGACCTGGACATGTCTCGCATCATCGCGTGCATCGATCCACTCCCGTTTCAACATGGGCAACCCCTGAATTCTTCAAGCAGCCGCGGCTCAACTGTCCCAGTAACTTCGAGCACAGGAAGCTACTCGCCAGGGTGTCAAGCCATGGTGATCATCGCCCAGGAACAAGAAGTCTCCAACGACGAGCCAACTGTGGAGAACGAAGCTGAAGCTGACCGTAACCGACGCAGGGAGCGAAACGCTACCCGCGCAGAACGTCGCCGCCGCCTCGGCCGTAGGCTACCTCCACAGGACCTCAACGCCAAGTTCAAGCAAGTCGCCGGTCAAGATGTCTACTCCAGCGCCACAGCCAACATCATGGCTGTCGTCACAGAGTTGGGACAGATGCCTGAAACTCCTGAAATCCTCAGGATGAAGACAATGCTCGAGACAGCGGCCATCCAGCATGACGCAGTCAACCCGGCGAAGACTATCACCCGAGCACCAAGCCGCCAGGCAAGCAGCCGACATCCTGAAGTTGGAAACCGAGGCAACCAGTCCCACCACCCGAGCAGAGTATAACGCCAACGCCGCAGACGCCAGGAGTACGACCAAGTCTACGGGCCGCCGGGCCAGGATCACCACAACCTCCACAAATACGAAGTGTTCCCGGTCTTCTCAGACTGTATCCGCGCTACTTCCTGGTCCGACAAGTTCAAACCAGCTCATATCGATAAATATGACGGGAAACGCGATCCCGAGCAGTGGATTCGCATCTACTACTCGGCAATCAAGGCGGCAAGAGGCAACACCGACACCATGTGCACCTATCTCCCAGTAGTCCTCGACCAGGCCCCACTGACCTAGTTAGAAGGGCTCAAGCCGGGCTCCATCGACTCCTGGGATGAGCTTTGCATGGCTTTCATCAACAACTTTCAGGGTTCATGGCAGAAGCCGGGTACTCGCTTTGACCTAGCCCAGTGCAAACAGGGCCAGAACGAGTACCTGCGCAGTTACAACCGAAGATTTTGGGAGAAGCGCTCAACCTGTGCAGGCCTATCCGACCAAGATGTCATTGATTGCTTCCACGACGGCCTCACAGACCCCGTGCTGCACCTCGACTTCGGAAGGAACAGGCCAAAGACACTAGAGCAGATGCGAGACCTCGTTAGTCGCTGGTCAGACGCTGAAGACCTGCAGCGTGAAAGATTCAACCGCAACAAGTCGGGAGGAGACCGCAACAACAACAACAACGACCGTAACAAGGGCAAGCAAGTTGACAACAACAGCAAACGTGACTTCAACGACAAGAAGCGCAAACCTGAAGACACGGCCAACGTTGCCGAGAAGAACTCTTCCCGCAGGAAGTTCGAAAAACTACTCGACAAGCAGTGCCCCTTCCACCCAAAGGATAAGCACTCAAGCAGGGACTGCTGGTCGCTCAAGAAAGCGTTCTCAGCAGAGGGCGTCCCCAAACCAAACAACCCTGACAACAAAAGAGACAAGGGTGACAAAGACACCGGCTACCAACAAGCTGACAAGGTGGTCAACGTCATCTTTGGGAGAATTACTCAGTCAGAATCAAAGCGCAAGCAAAAGCTTATCCAGCGCGAGATTGCTAGCATTGAGCCTACCATCCCTACCTTCCTGAAGTGGTCAGAAGTACCAATCAGCTTCTCTCACGACGATCAATGGACCAACATCAAGAACCCGGGGCGGTACCCCCTGGTACTTGACCCTGTGGTAGCTGGCGTGCGACTCACAAGAACATTGATCCATGGCGGAAGTGGACTCAACATCCTGTTCGCCAAGACGCTGAAAAAGATAGGTTTGGACATCATCAACTTGCTCCAGCCCACCGACTCACCCTTCTACGGCATCGTTCCTGGCAACGCTGCCATGCCCCTCGGCCAGGTATCACTTCCAGTTACATTTGGTACTGAGGCCAACTACAGGACCGAGTACATTACATTTGAGGTCGCCGACTTTGAATCATCGTACCACGCGATCCTGGGAAGACCTGCTCATGGCGATTCCACACTACATCTATCTCGTCTTGAAGATGCCAGGCCCCGATTCTATCCCTAAAGGGCGACCTGAAGACCTCATACGATTGCGAACCGAGGCAGTGACGATTGCTGCAAGCATGCAGCAACCGAGCCAGACAGCAATCGTAGCAGCTATGGCGAAACAACTCGGCGAGGCTGAGTTGGACATACCAACGAAAAAGCCAGCCATGTCAAACATGAAGCCCTCCCAGGAAGTCCCAATCAAGGCAATCGACCTAGGGACGGGCGACCCCTCCAAGACGGTGCTGATCGGCGCTGACCTGCCTACCAAATAGTAAAGCACGCTCACCAACTTCTTACGGGACAACCGCGACATCTTCGCATGGAAGCTCAATCCTACCAAGTGTGTGTTTGGCGTGCCCGCGGGAAAATTGCTGGGTTTCATAGTCAGCCACCGGGGAATTGAAGCTAATCCCGAGAAAGTCACCGCTATTACATCCATGGCGCCTCCAAAATCCCTCAAGGACGTTCAGAAGTTGACTGGATGCATGGCGGCTCTCAACCGATTCATTTCAAGGCTGGGCGACAGAGGATTACCTTTCTTCAAGCTCCTCAAAAAGCAAGTCAAGTTCGTATGGACTCCAGAAACTGATGCGGCGTTTGAAGATCTCAAGAAATTTCTCCAGTCACCACCAGAACTGACTGCACCAGCTGATCATGAACCACTGCTCCTCTACATCGCAGCAACAACTCACGTCGTGAGTACTGCTATCGTAGTCGAGCGGGAGGAACCCGACCATGTATACAAAGTACAGCGGCCAGTTTACTTCATCAGCGAGGTGCTTTCAGAATCAAAAGTGCGATACCCCCAGGTCGAGAAGCTATTATATGCTGTCTTGATCACATCTCGCAAGTTGCGCCACTACTTCGACGCCCACCGGGTTGTTGTAGTCACCTCTTTTCCAATTGGCGACATACTCCACAACCGGGACGCGACAGGGCGAATCTCCAAATGGGCGGTCGAGTTGGGCTCTCACGCCATCGATTTCGTCCCACGAGCTGCCATCAAATCTCAAGCCCTGGTGGACTTCGTTGCTGAGTGGACAGAAATACAACACGCAGTACCAGAAGAACCCCTCGAGCATTGGATCATGTACTTCGACGGATCATTGAAGCTTGAAGGGGCCGGTGCAGGAGTACTACTCATATCTCCAAAAGGCGATCAGCTCAAATATGTGCTCCAAATCCTCTGGAAAGCCACCAACAATGAAGCCGAGTATGAAGCTCTACTGCACGGGCTACGCCTGGCTGCTTCCCTTGGCATCAAGCACATGGTGGTGTACGGCGACTCCTCTGTGGTGATCAATCGAGTCAATAAAGATTGGGACTGCACCAAGAAGAACATGGATGCATACTGCATGGAGGTGCGAAAACTCGAGAAGCACTTTCATGGGCTCGAATTTCATCACGTCATCAGAGACAACAACATAGCTACTGATGCACTTTCAAAGCTGGGTTCCCACTGAGCGCAAGTACCAGGCGGCGTTTTCGTCCATGAGCTGTTACAACCATCCATCAAGGAGCAGGAAGTACAGCCGACTACAACACCACCCCATCAGCAAGTCATGGTGATTACACCCGAGTGGACAAAGCCCTTCATCGAGTACATACTACACCAAAGAGAACCCAAAGATAAGGTGGAGGCTGAGCAAGTTATCAGGCGAAGCAAGCACTACGTCGTAGTCGGGTCCACCCTCTTTCGACGTGGCGCATCATCCGGAGTCTTGATGAAGTGTGTCACTCCAGAAGCCGGACGGGAAATCCTTGAAGAAATCCATGGTGGAATCTGTGGCAACCATGCCGCTCACCGCACTATCGTCGGCAAGACTTTCCGGTCCGGGTACTATTGGCCATCCGCTGTGGCCGATGCAGAAGAAATCGTGAAGACTTGCCAGGGCTGCCAATTCTTTGCCCGGCAAGCTCATGTCCCCGCAACGGTCCTCAACACCATACCGCCCTCTTGGCCCTTCGCATGCTGGGGGCTCGATATGGTTGGACCACTCAAGACTGCGCCAGGAGGTTTCAAGTATCTCTACGTGGCGATCGACAAGTTCACCAAGTGGATTGAAGTCAAGCCGCTGGTCAACGCTACAGCAGCAAAGGCGGCCGAGTTCATCCAAGACATTGCTCATCGTTTCGGCGTCCCAAATCGCATTATTACTGACCTCGGCTCAGAATTCACAGGGAGCGAGTTCTTTGATTTTTGCGACAATCTGGGAATTGAAGTCCGCTACGCATCAGTGGCGCATCCACGAACCAATGGACAAGTTGAGAGAGCTAACAGCCTCATACTCCAAGGTCTCAAGCCAAGGCTCTATGAACCACTCAAAAAGTACGGTGGCAAGTGGGTGCAAGAATTGCCAGCCATTGTATGGGGGCTCAGAACCTAGCCCAGCCGCGCAACGGGGCAATCACCCTTCTTTCTAGTCTACGGCTCAGAAGCAGTACTCCCGGTAGACATCGAGTACAATGCTCCAAGAATTCAAAAACTACACGGAGGAAGCAGCAGAGCAAAATAGGGCAGAGGATGTGGACATGCTAGAAGAGGCGAGGCTAGCCGCGTTGATCAGGACAACCACGTACCAGCAAGGACTCAGGAGGTATCATGACCAAAACATCCAAATGCGATCATTTAACATTGGTGATTTGGTTCTTCGGAGAATTCAGAGTACAAAAGATCAGCACAAGCTGTCCTCTCCTTGGGAAGGTCCGTTTATAGTATCAAGGGTCATCGGTCCGGGTACTTATCAGCTACAACGGAAAGACGGAACAGAGGTGCCCAATGCTTGGAACATTGAGCACTTGCGGCGTTTTTACCCTTGAAGAAGCTATTAGAGTTTTTTCAAGAGTCAATAAAAGTCAGTCCTTTCTATGTACTGATATCGGCTTGTTAGCCCAATAATAATAAAGTGTCAATATTCCATTGTCTTCAAGCTTGGAATTCAGATACAGTCTTTCAAATTTGAATCACCCCGGGTTTAAAAACAATCTAGAAAAGGGTTGCGTTCAAAAAGCCATCTACTTTCTGTTTCACACAGAAGGATCGGGCACATTCATTTTTGACTCATCCCGGGTTGTTTAAAAACAATCCAGAGAAGGTTGCGTTCAAAAAGCCATCTACTTTCTGTTTCACACAGAAGGATCGGGCGCACTTATTTTTGAATCTAGTCGGGTTGTTTAAAAGCAATCCATGAAGACTACATTCAAAGGCCATCTACTCTTTGTACCACACAGAGAGATCGGGTGCACACAACCAGATAAACAGATACTTTTTGTTAATAAAACATTAAGTATTTACATCTGAAACCAAGTTCTTTACAAAGGGTTTTCTTACAAAAGAGGCTCTAGAACTTAAGACGAGATACAATTTTCTCTACGGTGTCCTTCTCCTCCTCCATGTAGGTATCATACATGGCCCGGGTACAAGCCGGGTTGATTCTTCCTTCAGTAACACCTAACGACTGTGAAGGGAACCATGACCGGACAACCCCGAGTACTTGCTTATTACACGAATGGACGATCCGTTGGCAATACACCTTCACCTGCCCAGGAGTTGCTCGAAGGCGATCAAGGAGAGGAGGAGCAACACTTCCTGCGGGTACTTTGGCATATACATCAACCAAAGGCAGGGCGGCTTCTTTCCAAGACTCAATTTCCGCGCCTCGACGATTGACTTCAACGCGAAGAGCCTGGATTTCAGCCTCTTGGTTACGGATCTTGGTCAGGTCTTCAATGAGTTGGGCATCGGCATGTTGGCGCATCTTTTGCTCTTCAGCAAGATCCGCCATACACTCCGTTTCCCGCCGCTCCGCCTGGATTGCGCGCTCTTGCTCCCGATAAAAGCGGTTCTTCATATCAATGAACTCGCCCTTTAGAGCTTCAACGCATTTCTCACTCTCTGCAGACAACACATCATATTCTATTCATTATATGATCTACGCAGACAGAGAAGAAGTACTCG
Source organism: Alloteropsis semialata (assembly GCA_004135705.1). NCBI lineage: Eukaryota > Viridiplantae > Streptophyta > Magnoliopsida > Poales > Poaceae > Alloteropsis > Alloteropsis semialata. The sequence continues at coordinate 49,741,868 of CM014273.1, forward strand.
GTGTACACACCTGAGAGTTTTTGTCGTAAAGATTTATTCTTTTCAACGACGTCATCGCGCTGGTCTTGGTACAAGTTAATTTTCTTGTATGCCTCATCCAGTTCTCGGCGCAATTGGGCACGTTCTTGGTCCCAGGCTGCTTGCCCCTTGGCCAGATCGGCTGTGGCTTTTTCGGCGCGGGCGATCGACGTGCTGGCTCTCCGAATCATCTCAGATTTCTGCTGAGATCGTACAAGTATACTCTACATCCAGAATAAAGGAGGCAGGGTTGATCAAAGTACAAAGGAGATAAGTATTTACAATACTACGCTATTTTTACTAACCTCTGTGAGCTTGGAGAGTTGTTTATACAGCTCGGCGGCCTTCTCCAGATCTCCGTGGTCAACTTCCGAGTTGAATAGAAAGGCGTCTTCATCTTCATTTGCGTTGACGCCGGGTGTGCCAGTGAAGATCTGGAATGGCTCTGGTAAAGGCTCGCGGGGTTTCTTCTGTTCTCGGATGATTTCTTCGATGTCTGTCTCCTTCTCCAGGCTTGTGGTGGCGTCCAGCTCCGCAGTCCGCAGGCTCGCCATCTGGATACTTTCTGTGGCTCTGGGCCATGATCCAGAGGCCGAAGTACCCGGAGTGGCTTGTTCTGGGACCTGGGCTGGCGGTGTGACGTTGTCACTTGGTGCTTGGGGGTGGAGCTGTGGAGATGCCTAGGGGCTTGGTCCTTCTCCTCCTCCTGTTTCCATGATTGGAGTCTTTAGTACATCTGTCGGGGCAGGAAAAGGCGGACGGCTGCATAACAACTGACGATTAGCAATGTTCGCATTTCAGAATTTGGCTCCATTAAGTTGGGTGATTTACCTGGCAAATTCCATGTTGAATTCAGGTTCATCCACAACGAAGTCAAAACCACCAGACGGGTTGTCTTGAGGTCCTTGAGGCACTTCCGACTGAGCGGGTTCTTCTTGTTGAGGATTCTGCAGTCATACATTCAATTCAGAAAACAACTCGGCAAGAGGCAAGAACTAAGATTTTTTGCAAATAAGATAATTGGGGTACCTTGGGTGGAGATGAATGCAGTGGGATTCCCACCGGAATCTCCACATTGGTTTCTGGCTCTGCTTCAAGTGCCTCTGCTTCATCAAGAACAGTATCTGATGATTTCTTCAACGAAGGAGACACTTTTTTCCGCAGAGCCCGTTTCTTCTTGGGGATTGGTGGACTTGGAGCATCTTCATCACTAGGTCTCTTCAGGCCTGATCCTCCTTGCCCAAGTATTTTTCCAGGAGGTGGTCGGGGTGTATCATCATCAGAAGAGGATTCTTCCTCCAGAATTATCTCGTCCATATCTGGTGCTGCCTTTTTCTTCCCTTTCCTGAACTTTCAGCAGTTTGCTAAGGCGGGGGAGATCCAGGCAACCCAGATTGGTTCTCTGCTACTTCCGGAAGCGAGGAAGCAAGTCTGGTCCGCAATTCCTAGCATTGGATAACATAGCAATTGATTAGTTGTCAAGAAGCAAGAAGGTGTATATCATAATTGATATTCGGGTTGTTTTCGAGCTTACTAATGACGAGGGACGACTTGCTGAGTACTCGGGTACCCAGCGTGGCAGATCCTGGGCATCCATGAAAAGTGCCTGGACACGGACGGCGACTTCATCTGACGATAAATCACTGGTCGAGATCCTGGTCGGGTCTTCGGGGCCAGTATATTCATAGCCAGCGTGCACCCGCTTCTGGCAGGGTTGTACGCGCCGGCACAGGAAAGAACTGGCGATCCCGATGGCGGTTAGGCCTTGATCCTTCAAAGCAGTGATCATCTTCAGAAGCCTGGCAATTCCATCAACCTTATCCCTATCGAGGGATTCATTCCATGAATCTTGCGGCCGAGGTAGATGACCGGAGTGTTTGGACAGCCTCAGGGGCTGATTCTCCACATAAAACCACTTGTCATTCCAGTCCTTAATGGAGTCGTTCATCTTGAAGTCGAAGTAGACGTTCTTCATCCCCTGACGCAGCTGAAATCCGGCCCCACCGACTACTTTGTCCGAGGTAGATTTCACACGGAAGAGGCATCGGAACAGATTGAAGTGGGGATCGATCCCCAAGAAGGTTTCGTAGAGATGAATAAAGAGGGAGATTTGAAGAACAGAATTAGGATTGAGATGAATCAGTTCCAATTTGTAGTAGGAGAGAAGCCCTCGGAGAAAATCATGAGCGGGGAGGGCGAATCCGCGTTCATAAAAAGCAACAAAAACCACGATTTCATGGATTTCTTCAAAAGGCCAGGCCTTACCAGCATCGGTGCGCCAACAGGAGATTGATTTATCCAGAAGATAGCCTTGCTCCACAAGACCCTGCACCATCTCGTCTGTTGCCTTGGATGGCTTCCAGGCAAGAGCCGGCGCAGGGGAGTTCTTGAACACCGGCATATCTGTGGTTGGGATCTTGGATTTCTTTTTGCCCGTGGCGGATTTGCTCTCAGTAGGCTTGCTGGAAGCAGGTTTCCGACCATCCTGCCAGACGAGACTTTGGATTGATTCTCGAACGGGGCTTGAGTGGATTGGGGATTGCGCGCGGAGGCGAAAAGAGTTTGAGGATTTCAGTTGTGAAAGCGACGGCGGCGGGGAGGAGAATACGAATGGTTTACCCTCTGTCTTATAAGATTGAAGCGGTAACCCTAAGCGTATTTTCTGTAACCCGTTTTCCAAAATACGCCAACACTTATGTATTCGCGGTTACAAACCAGATGCATATTTGTGCGGCCATTTCCTAACGAGCTAGGTCATTTTCCGATAAATTTTCATTCTCGGGGGCTGATGCTTAAAAGGATTTATTTCCACATCAAAGAATATACATATTTCAACAGAAGTCTTTAAGCTTATTGTCATCTGCTTTAAGCTTGAGGGCTGGGGGGAAATAGTATTTTTTTGGAAAGTTTTTTCAATAAAGACCCTGGAATTGTTTTTAATCTTTGAAAACATTTCTAGGCTCGGGGGCTAGACCCATAATGGGTCCATCTTTTTTCAAAAGCTGGACACCATTATAGTAAATGGGGAAGTTTTTGCATCAATCTTGGTTCATGAACCAAGGCACGGGGGCTGGCTGCAAAAGAAGTCGGCAAAGGAGCACATCATGTTCACTTCTGAAGGTTTTCAACAAACAAGACGACGAGGAAACAACTCGGCGCGTGAAGACATGAAGACGCTCGGGGGCTTGACGGTCTAGGATCCATGGGAGTCCTCATGGGCCACAGCCCCGTTAGGAAATTGGGCCGGCAACTCTGACTGATACAAGGAAGGAGCGTACAGCTTAAGGAAACTAGTCGGGCACTAGGAAACAACCCGGCCTACTCATGTTAGGACTCTGTGTATTGTATCCGACTAGGAGTTTGTATTTCTTGCCTTGTAGACCCTGTCTCCCGAGTATATAAGGTGAGGCAAGGACCCCTTGTAAAATCATAACCATCAATACGAGAAGATCTACCATACAGGACGTAGGATATTACGCTCTCTACTCGAGGCGGTCTGAGCCTGTCTAAATCGTCTCGTGTTCACCATCGTGCTTCTGGTTCCGGCGAGGCCCTCACGAACAACTAGACTACTTAGAGACCCCCATAGTAGGCTAGCCGGTATAAAAAACCGACACTTGTATAATAATTTTATTATTTAAAAATCATCAATAAATAAAATAAGTAAATGTTGTCTTCTAAATCGAGTAAATATCCGAATGCGTATCCGCATCCGACCATTTGTTTTGTATTCATACTAGTTGAAGGGCACGTGCGACACGCACGTGANGCTAACTTCCAGTATAGAAGTTTAGCAGATGTATGTTGAGTGTACGTGATCTTGATCAAGAAAGCATGAAGAGCATCTTGCAAGGGTCACAACAATTTGACAAAGCTCAATGCAATAGCAAGCAGCATATGTGTAAGGTTTTCAATATGAGCAACATATGGCTTTGTTTGGAATGGAATGTCATTGAGGAGCTTTGCAAGGCTATTGATTTTAAACTTTTGCAATAAAAACCTCCCAAGTACTTTATACAGAAAGAGCAAGATTTCTTTCATCACCATATCTCATTAATCAACCACTTAGATAAACATGTTTTCCGAAAGAAGTATGTTCACAAGCAATAGGTGTATGTGCAACGAATAAAGAATATGCAAGCCAATCAAGGATGGACATGTATATAAAAGGAGCATCGGGATTCATTGAGTTTAATTTTTAGTAATCATCTTAAATTTGAAATTATTTAAACTCATAAATCAGAGAGGATGAGAGATAGGATGCGCAAGCCATCGCTTTGGACGAAAATGGAAGCGAGAGGTACCAGGGGGCCGTCGGCCGACCTGGGGGATCGGCCGACCCCTTCGGGGCCTCAGTCGCCTTGATCTTTCTTGAGTTGTCATGTGCGATGTTGTACAACCTGTCTATGGGTGGTCTCGCTCATGTGCTCATCAGAAAGCTGGAGAGACCACTTGATCTTTTGCCTGCATTTATTCTCACACAGTGGAA
>CM014273.1:49755846-49794987 GCA_004135705.1 Alloteropsis semialata
GGCGGAGGGGAAGAAAGACTGCGGAGAGAGAGAGGAGGTGGGTGGACAGGAGAGGAGAGAGGATAAATAAAAAAAAACTCTGACATGTGGATCCCACGTCATGGTAGTTAATATAGAGTATGAGATATAGAGTACGACAAGTGCAGGAGAAGTTGATATAGAGGAGAGAATTTTGATGGCAGAAATATTTCTTTTAGAGGATGGATTTAGAGGATGACGAGTCGGCACAGTTTTAACCCTTTTTACTGTGCAAAAAAAAATAATTGACCACCAGTCCACCATCCAAGCACAGAGAAGATGTACGGCTTCGGGCTCGGGCACCCCTGGCTGAACCCTGAGGGCACCTTCAAGGTCTTCTGCAAGGCCGACGAGGCGCTCTGCCTCGCCGTCCGCGGCGGCGCCCTCGTCCTCGCCCCCGCCGACCCCGCCGACGAGCACCAGCACTGGTTCAAGGACGTCCGCTTCAGCCTTCGCATCAAGGATGAGGAGGGCAAGCCCGTCTTCTCCCTCGTCAACAAGGCCACCGGCCTCGCCGTCCAGCACTCCCTCGGTCCCTACCACCCTGTAATTGCCCTCTCCCCCTTCCTCCAGATCTCTCACTCTATCTGATTCGTGATCGGTTATTGGATGTCTTGAGTTCTGGAGAATGCGGATCGGGACGATGTTTATGGGACCTTTGATTTCAGGTGAGGTTGGTGAAGTTCGACCCGGAGGACTTCGAGGAGTCGGTGCTGTGGACGGAGAGCGGCCACTTGGGCAGGGACTTCGGCCGCATCCGCATGCTGCACGACGTCGACCTGGGCCTCGACGCCTTTCCCGGCGACGAGGACGGCGGCGGCGGCGGCGGCGTGAGAGACGGCACCACCATCGTGCTCACGGAGTGCGCCGAGAGAGACACCCAGAGCTGGAAGATCCTCTACTGGAGCGACGAGGCCAACGCGACCTGCGGCGGGCTGTACGCCGAGCCCACCTGCCGCATCTACTGCAAGGCCGACGAGGCCTTGAGCGTCACTGTGCGCGACGGTGCCGTCTGCCTCGCGCCCACCGACGCCGACGACGAGTACCAGCACTGGATCGAGGACAAGAGGCCCGGGAACATGATCAAGGACCTGGTGGGCTACCCTGCTTTCGCCCTAGTCAATCGGGCCACCGGCGACGCCATCAATGCCTCCGTGGACAACCGTGTAAGTAACCGTTCACTCTTGTTCAAGATCTCACCCTACGGCCTTACCAATCTACTATACACAATTGGCTTTCATTCGTCTGAAAAAAATATATCTCGTTAATGAAATGCCCAACCCTCACCATAGAATCTCGAGAGTTCTCAAATCTAAGTCATGAACTGTTCCCCAATCATCATGTTTGCACACAGATTTTGTAAAACAATTGACCATGTCCATGTGTGAGCTACTTAAAAAAAAAGATCAGGTTCCCCCCACCAATATGACACCATGTCCATGGTTCTGTGGCTAACCTTTTGTGTCAACATGATTCTTCATTATCGGCATGTTTGTATTTTTTTTCCAACGCATTATCGATGTCCATAAATGGTTTTCATGTGTGCTATTAAAAAATGGTGTAGGTGAGCCTGGGCATTTATCTCCCCTTCTTTCTGTGCTCTTTTTTCTAGTGATGCTGAAACCCTCACCCTTCACCCCAATGGGCGGTGCAACCAGGTCTGGAGTATATTCCCTTGTCCGTTTGATTATGGACAGCGGGTGGTCGTTAGCTCCATGATCGTCCATTGAAGATTGAATCACCATTTGGAACTCAGGAATACAGCATAAAGTGGGGTATTGATGATCAACCTTCATTTAACATCCTACCTCCATTTTTATATATTTAACGACGGTGGTGGGAAACCTAAGCTAATTAGCACTAACTTTGTTGTCGGAAACAACAAATAAACAAAACTAGATGTAGTAACCAAAAATGGGATACAGACCAGTTTGAAAGTTTTACTCAGGGCTCAGTTCAGTGCTTGATCTACCCATAGATTCAAAACTCTCTTTCTTGGTCCAAGATAGTCCTTTGCAGTGTCATGTAGCTTAATAAGCATAGACACTCAGCGCCATGTCAGCACAGAGGCAAGGAGTGTTCTTTCGCGGCTTTGTAATCCAGAGCCGAGATAAGAAAACAATTTGATTTCAAGTGCCCTAAGTGTATGCCTGTGTGAACACCTTGTCATGTGGGGTATACTAACTCCTGTGAGATAATGTGTGGAGGTACAATTGCATTATGTCAGAATCAATGTTATCCTGAACGGTAAACGAGAGATCTATCGAACTTGATCTGCTCGTCTGTTTCCATCCATAAGAAACCAGAGAGACTGGGGAGCTATCAAGGCAAAAGCTGTAGGCATCAAATCCTTATTCCCCAATAACCATTTGTTCAATTCCTCTTTGTCTGCTAGGAGGGCTTAAGGTCGGGTGGAGAGGAAAGCTTCCCTGTCTTTTTTCAGCTGATGCATCTCCACAATTCAGTAATCCAAGTGCAGGAGCCATGACCTAGGCTATAGGCTCCCTGCTTCTATTATCCCTGTTACTACTCCCTTTTTTTATGCTCTTTCCTGATGCCCTTGCTGTCTTCATCCAACTTGCATAGGACTTTTTTTGGGGGGTTGTTATCGAATGAATCTCCACAGGGCCGCAAATGTTTCATTTCTTATGTTTTCATGCCCAGAAGTTAGTCTAGATCTGGATGAATTTTACATTTTTGCAAGCAGGGTTCTACTTACAACTTTTGTAATCACCAGAAATTAACACAGCTTTATTTTAAAAAGGAAATTTATATATTTTTATGGATCCCGGTTACAGTTGAAGCTTAAGCCATACAACCTGTGCTACCTGGATGAGTTCGTATTGTGGACGAAGAGCCATGACATGGGGGATGGCTTTCGGTACATACACATGTCGTGCAGTATCTCCCTCAACCTCAAATCCTTCCAGGTCGATAAGGACCATGGTGGGGTGCGCGATGACACCAACCTTGTGCTCTCGTATTTTAGTCTGGAGGAAGACAACCTGCAGCTTCAGTGGAAGATTGTCCCCTGGTGTAAGTCTCCCTATAGCACACACATTTCACTAGCATTACCCTGAGCAGTGTAGAGCTCCCCACGGAGAGCACACGTCACTAGCTCATACTAGTTGCTACGGCTTTCTCTCAAAATCTTGATTTACAGTGCTGAAACTTTTGCACTATTGCACATCACACAAACCATCAAAAGAGTGACATAAAGTGGTGGCCATTATAAACTGATAGGCTGATATTTTTGCACCCTTTTAGTAATTAGCATCATGCTTGATGTCAAGACGAAAGTTGTTAATGCCTTGTAGTTGCCTGTGTTTGCAGAAATGTTGTGCCGGAGCTGTGCATTGGTCATCACCTAGAGTTGAAGAGATGAGGCTGTCTGCTGCAGTGCTGCTAGAATGAAGTTGTGTGGTCTGTACATGGTGACAAATTGATAATATGCCTGTCTGCTGTCACGGGAGTACCTCTTCTGCGAGAAGAGGGGTTTGGCCTCCGGCGAATTGCACTAAGGACTAATGTTCTGATGCACCATGTTAACAAACAATATGATATACATGTTCGGCTTTGTTGCGCCTTATGACTTGAAAGAACAGGAGGGGTGGGAGCCCCTACTGATTATATATATTAGAAAAAGAAAAAGGGTTCAACATAAACAAGACAAAAGAAAAAAAGATTACACAAAGTTCTCTAGCCATAGCTCGATGAAAGGAAAATAAACTTTCTTTGCTCGATGCAGCAGCAGAGCAAACAACTTCTTGAAGACTGCTTTAGTGCTTCCAACTTGAGGCGCCACATTATTAAAAACCAGATCATTTCTTGAAATCCAGATGGATCAGCACACAAGGATGATGATCTCCATAAAGAAAGGAACATCCAGCTGACGCCGAAAGCTCTCCAATGACCAGAAAGGATCCATAGGATCCTCAACTACTAACTGTAAACATGCCCAACAATCTTGAGCAAAACCACATTTCAGGAAGAGATGTTGCGCCTTATGACTTTGCACCTTGCTTTGGATAGTTTACGTATGCTCAAGCATTTTTTTTATTTTTGAAAAAAGATGTCATATATGTAATTGTGTATGCAAGTTGAGTTCACTGTGAACTTGCTCACCAATTTAATTACCTTTTTAGGTGAGAAGATGGATCTTGTTAAATGACAATAGTCTGCGTTAGTGAAGATGAAGACCGGAATCTTTCTTATGGCCAAACCATATGCATATAGTTAATAATACGCATACCAACATGACTCGATCAGGATTCATATGCTAATGCCAAGAGTAAAACAGACCACAGCAGCAGTACAATTCAATATAAGGTCGCACCCATGTCTTTGTTTGACAATTATTATATCTATGATTAGGAGACGTGCTTAGAGTTCCTCTTTACTTTGGCAACAAATAGATGGTAATATGTGCAGATACGACATGATTTACAAGCACCGGCATATCCTGCGACGCGTTGACCGCGCGCCGCCGTCATCCAGGTAGGTCCTGTCTACCCGTCTTCCTCCCTCCTTGTCCTTCTCCTTGAAGCCATTCCGGCTGTCCTCCCACCCGTGCTCGCCGGTCGCTCCACCCACCTCCCTACCCTTACTAACGTTTCTAGCTCGTCGCACCTGTCATCGGCACCACCTACCGGTTATCTCCCACTGCTTCGCTCGGTGGCGCCCTCGCTGCGCAACGACCATTGCTGCTGTTCGGGTGCCCCCTCACCCTCAGCACCCCCTTCTAGTTCCACAGGTCAAATTTACGCCCACCCAACCCATACCGTACCCTAACCAGCTGGCCAGCAGCACTCGCGGTCGCACTCGGGACTGACCGGTCGTCTCCTGATAGACTTAACGTTTTCATAGTGGTTTCGATCCTTTGTTACCTTAATCACATATATTATATTGTTTTACAACCGGACCGTTAGATTAACATATAGGAATATGAAAGCAATAACCTAAAAGGTTAATCGTTGGTCAAAGATTGAAATTTGAGTTGCGTGAGCCTCCTAAAAAAGATTGAGAACTTGTGTCTAAAAGGCATGTAATTTGGCAAACGGCTAGTTTGGTTAGTGTATATAATTCACTAATTTACAGCGAGATCTTTACCCCTACGGCCCTACCCGACTATGTCACATAAATTTGTTGAATCAAGTCAAACAATGAATATGCAAACAAATCAGTATCTAAATACCAAGAACTTAAAATTGTGGTCTCCAAAAGCAGACTGAGGCTCTTAATGTCTCTTATACAACACTATTTTAACAAGAAATTATAGCCATAAGAAGGTGACTCAAAAGCCATTTTCATATTAAAAGCTAGTATATCATGAAAGGCTAATGTTTAGTTGAAAATTAGAATCTTTGAGTCTCAAAGTGCGTTCACGCTTATAAGAAACATGAGAGAAAAAGAAAACAGAAATGGAGGAGTTAAACTTATTTCTTATTGGATCCTCCATGGGCCGACCGATTGGGCTACACGGGTCCTGGTAGATTTTTTTTACCTTTTATATACATTTTTATGTGATATATAAAATGTTGGGAAAAGAGTCCAGAGAGCATACCGGATCCAATCCACGATGCCGCAGCCGGCGGCCGACTGTTCCTTCGGCCATCGCTGCCAATGGAGCGAGCTGTGCTTGCCACTGACCCCGCGCGTCGACCCCGGCCGGGAGTACGCCTCCATGCCGGCCGACGCGAACGACAGCCCCGCGTGGTCGTTTCTGGTCGGCATCATGGCGACATCCGAGTTTGGGCGCTCGCTACGCCTGCATCGATTCCGCGTCGCGCATTCCGGCCGCGTCCTCGGCCGGAACAACGGCGCCCTGGAGGTCTTGGGCGACGACTACTACAGAGCCAAGACCACAATGTCACACATCCGCACTGCCACCGCCACCAGGAGCCCGGACGGCCGCTCCCTCTCGATCTGCCTCTTCTCTCGGGAAGCCGACTTCTCCGATCCCAAAGTCAGTAACGCATTCCCTCCCGTCCCGCTGCAGCTGCATATGGACCTCGGCGCCGACGACGGCAGGGGTATCACCGTGTCACGCATGGCTCCTCTGCCGCCAGAAGTAGGGCCCTTCGTGCCGGCCTGCCCCATCTCGGCCGCCGGCGAGCTCTGGGCGCCGCACCTCGCTCCAGTTTATGGCCCATCCAGATTGACGATGCAACGCTTCGACAGGGATGCTGACAAGTGGGTGGATGTCGAAACCCTCGAGATGAAACGCCCCCCACTGGGCCCTGACGACGATGGCATCCCTGCCCTGCAGGGGCATGTGGTGGTAGGCGACACAATCCTGTTGTCGCTCTGGCCATTTAAGCTCTTCTACATCTTCAATTGCTCCACCCGGTCATGGGCTAAGGTTGCTACCAAGAAGGGAGAGGGGATGATGTACAAGCCAATCTTTGAACGTGGCGTGTACGTGGAGGAAGATGACACCATCTACTTCCTCAGCTATTCTGCTATTTATGCATACAAGCTGTGCAAGGATCAGAGCGGGTATCAGATGGCGCCGCCTACCAGAGTTTTTCGTGTTTCTCCTTTCAGCTATGAAGGATATGGGTACCTCTCATATCTTGGTGGCCGGGTCATGTGCTCGGTCTGGATTGGCGCCAAGCTCTCTTGCAATTGTGACGCTAAACATGTACTGATCACTACATTTCGAGTCAAGGGAGATGCTGGTGAGCAGTTCACCCCCAGAGGTGTTAAAGTCTTGCATTCCACTTGCCGCCGGTTAGACATGGCACCGGGCAAGTCCCTTGAAGACCACCTTGAGTTTAGCTTTCTACAGTAAGTGGATCTTTTTGTTTCCCATTCTATATTACTCGTTTGGATGGCTAATTCCCTTTCTCGCTCATTCAAGTCTTGTGCCTTTGTTTTCGTATTCACATTACATCCTTACATAGAACTAAAACAATTTGGTACTTTCTTCGATCCTAAATACAAGTCTTTTTAGGTTTCTTATATCCGTCAAACAATTTTAACTTTGTACATCAGTATGTAAATGGTTAGATAGGTTGATTGGTTAAGTTTGATGGCAGTAGATCCATCATAAAATGCTCTCAGGTACCATATTTTGTGGGAATTGTCAGGCAAATGTTCCACTCTGCAGACTGTGTTCATGTCCTAAATTACTTGCATAGTTATATTTATGATTAGGGTGGTATCCGAAAGTTATTTAAATTAAAAATTTTCAATTTGGTATGTAATATCTTTTGCATCGCAAGTCACAAACTCTTATACAAAAAGCAATTGTTCTTTTCGCATGTGAACTAGGGAATACAAGGAGTTCAATCATGAGAGCGCAACACCCCCTGCAAAAAGGAGTAGACGGGATGCAATGGCACCCTTAATGCTGCTAACGGATGTGGAAGATCCAGCCAGCTCCAATGTGGTCAAGTCCTCTAATATGCTTGCTTGTTGCAGGTTTGCTATCTTACTGCCTCCAAAAAATAAAAAAACTTTATTCAGATATACATGTTTCAGTTCGACTTCATTTTAAGTTTTCTTGCGGTTTTGATGCTTAAATGCCACTTTACATTTTATTTATTGTAGAAACTTCGTGAATGGAATGCCTTTGTCAGGCACTGTCATGCTTGAAAGGTCTGCTATCCGGACCAACAAAACATTATATATTATTTGCCAAGTCGCTTCTCATTCAACTGTGTATAAGATTAATATCCTGGATGGAAGATTGATGTGCCATGACAAGACTCTCACACCACATTGCATTTTGGAGGCAGCTATGTGCCACGTTGAGGATGGCATCCTGAGTCGGCATGACAGATCATGGCATTTTGTTTGTGACAGCAGATTCATATATGCTGCCTCATCTGTTGAAAATAAAGTTTATTCATGTAGTTTGGATCAGGGAAACATCAATGCCATTGATTCAACATGGCCTATTGGTGTTGAATTCCGTCTTGTTGTTGGAGTTGGTGTCAAGGTTGTTGCTATAAGCGATACTCTCCGACATGTCTATCATTTGTCTGAAGGTGGATGGACGCGTCACGAGACATCTGGGCCTCCACGTCTAGATGACGTGGTTAGCCTGTCTGGATACGTAGTCTTGAGTTCCTCTACCTTTATGGTTTCTGACGACAATACAGATTGCTGCTTTCTGCATGATATAGTTGATGACAAATGGAGCATTGTCAAGCCAAAGGTTGAAACAGAACCAGTCTGTTGGTGTGGAGTAGAACTTATACCAGGCAATTGGTCTGGAAGGGCTTTTCTAAGTGAAAGATGTGTATTTGCCAAGGGCTTCATTTACACCTGCATGGATGGGGGGCTTGCTGCATATGAATTAGTTGAAAAAGGTGATTCTTATTATCTTAACATGCCTGTAAATTTGGAGTTTTCATGGTACTTCTGGGAGCGCCACCAAATGTGCTTGGAGTATGTAGGTGAAGATACAAGCTCTGGTGCCGTTATGTTTTGTGTGATGACAGGTGATTATTTATTTCTCATTTGTGCCTAGCTCTGATTTCTTGAAATTGTGTATCTAATGTTATGGCCTTTTCAACTCTTGGTAGATGATCGTGTTCGGCAGCCTGGTTATCCAGACAACGAGAAACCTGTACGAATCACTACTGTCCAGGTGAAGACTGAACAAATGCCTGATGGTAAACTGAAACCAAAGACAATTGACCATGTGGACATTGGCACTATCTTCATTGACTCCAGTGGTGGGGCAATTCGGACCCGAGATTGCTTTTCAGCTTCCAATAGTCAAGCCTGATGCTTGCTATATCTTATGTGCTGAAAATTTCGTAGGTCATAACTTGCCATGCATCATAAAACAAGTTTGAGATGCAGTGGGGTGTTTTGAAAGATGTGGACAGGGGGCATGTTTTGGTTGTTGAATGCAGACCTTTCACTTGATGGCTACGAGAAGATTAGACTTCTAAAATACTCTGTTGCATCTTTGTCCGTGATTGACTGCGAAAGGAATGATCTACTGTCATCATTCTTTTGTCAAAAGGATATTGAACTCGCTTAGTCGGAATGCAAGTAGTCCTGATCCATGTAATGTATTTGTTGCTTGGTGAGACATGCACAATTTAACGTATTTGTTTCAGGTGAGACATGCACAGTATTTATTTTGTTTTGTTTTCTTATATTAATAATTAATGTATTTACCACAATGGGGTTTCGCTCACTGTTTCATTTAAAAAAAACATTTATTGCTTGGTGCAAAGACACATGGATGTTAGCATAACGTTTTTGGATTGCTGGATGCCCTTCAAATAATTGGGGCTGACTGCATCACCCTCTGTTCTCGATCTGGTTGGAATGGTTGTCATGCTTTTTTTTAGAGTTTTTTTTTTTGTCAATTACAATGAGGCGGAAGTACAAATTGTGGTCTAGCGCACAATGCATGGAAATATACTTCTGTTGATGGTGTTGGAAACATAGCATCTCGGACTGCCACATTGGAGATAGAGCTCGAGCATGGCTGCCAGTGGCTTACGTCTGGAAGGATCTTAAAAATACTCAACGAAGACTAAAGAAGTCATCCATGTTTAATGTTCGTAAAAGAGACCCAGAAATTACCACGTTAATGGAACAATGAAAAATAGCAGTATACAATGTGATCTGGTGGTTTAAAGCATCTCCAACAGTCTCCAATAAGTATTTTTCCAATGATCAGTTAATGTGATGTCACAATATCTCTTTTATGATTATTAGGAAAGTTATTTTTAGGTCTCCAACAACCTTGTCCTAATCCAACTACCATATTGAAGAGTTACAACTCCCCCTCTATTTGGGAGAGTTGGAGTGGATTATTGATTTGTCCCAATAATTATTGGAAAAAGAGAAAGATAAAGAAGATCTACTGGAACACTATTTTTCCAATAACACTCCCACTATGGTAGTTGGATTGTTGAATGAATGACTACCGGAGAAAGTTGACCTAAAGAGTCCATAATTAACAAGATTAACAAAATTCATAAATCAAAGATTTTTTGCCCATAATCATTTCTAATTTATTTCATAACTTCCACTTTGCTGAGTCCTACACCAGAACATGTGGGTGCACTAAGTTATTTTCTTGTGAGCATCTCTAGTAGATTACCAAAACATATCCTGTACAGTTTCTCTCTTCCGTATCCATAGCTCTTTTTATGTTTTTGGTAACTAGTATTGCAGCAGATGGAGGTAGTGAGATGAATTCCCTCTATTTGAGTAAGATGAAGGAGGTGTGTTTTGGTAATGAAGATTGAATTGGTAATCTGCTGCTGCAGCTTTATCACCGAAATGTATGTCTTTTTGGTAGGGATGAGTAATCTGCTGGTAGGCCTGCCACTGGGGAGGGTATGGAAAAACCCCCTCTTATTCATACCCAAATCCAAATATCTATTACCCAATTTTTACCCTCCCCATTCTTACCCATATTCAGTGGATAATTAATTTTGTACTAGATACTATATATCTCTAGTGGATAAATAGTTTTCTCCCCATACCTACCCTCCCCATTTGTAATGAATAATTAATTTTCTATCCATACCCTACCCATTTGAAGTGGAAGTGGATTTGGGTATGAGTTTTGGATATTCAACGATAGGTCTATAGACTGCTGGAGATGCTCTTAATGAGAATTCAATTCGAGGTACTCTATTCCATAAAGGATACAATTATAGCTTTATACTAAGTTAATCTGTCTCGGTTTCGATCAAACATGTATGAACACTAATATTATTTATGATACAAAATAATCATAATTAGATTCAACACTAGATATATGTACCTATTATATGTTAATAATATTTTTTATAAATTAGACAAACTTAAAAAAGTTGGCTTAGTTTAAAGTTTAAACCTAAACTTGCTTTCTTTTCGGTAGTAATAATGTTTTATTTTTTTAAAATAACACAAATTTCAAAAGCGGTGCCGGTACAAATAGAGACCCAGAGTAAGGCCAGTCTTAGTGCAAAGTTTCATTGCATAGTTACCTACACTGAGAACTTGGTAACTGTGACAAATGAGTTTTATGGGATGAAACTTCTCTCTCATCTAATGAAACATTCTCTATTAATTACCTTACTAAGTCGACATTTTTATTGATATGATATTAAATTTAAGGACTTGACTATATGGAGAGGCCTCTCCCGTTAAGCTTAACGGGAGAGCCCATCCGTTACTTTCTGTATCCATTGCTTGTTACTTTTTTTTATCCTACGCGTTACTTTTTTTGCGGAGTGCCGCACCTGCCCTCCTGCCGCCGCCTCCCCCGGCGACTCGCCGCCGCACCGTTCCGCCCTCCACCCACCCCCACCGTGCCAACTCGCCCTTCCTAACCAGTGTGGTTGCTCGCCCCCCGCCGCGAGCACCGCCCAACCGGCCTCTCCCACCGCCCGGCGGGCGGCGCCCCTGTCGCCCCGCCTCGCCGCCATCTCGCCCACCACCACCGCCGGTCAACCGGCCTCCCCGGTGATCCCTTTAGATCCGGAGAGCACAAACACCCCCCAACCCCACAAACCCCAAACCATAACCCTAACCCGAACGCCCAAACCCCAACCACTAAACTCACCATGGCTACATCTTACTCTAGGTCACCGGATTTCGTCGGGGAGAAATCGAATCGAGGAAGGATGCCCCCGCCTCCCTGCCCCACTCCCGGCTCCGGCGGCGAGATGCCGCCACCGCCGCCGCCTTCCACCACGGCCGGCGCTAATCTGGTTGGCATCCTCGCCGTCGAATCGCCCATCATGGATTTGAAGCAGTGTGCGAGAGAGAGAAAAATGAGAAGCCGAGGGAGGAAGACGAGTGACCAGGAAGAGATAAGAGACCGGGTGTTGGGCACATGGGTTATGGGACCAACCCACGTGGAGGCTCACATGACCGCGCGGCGCAGTTCGCTTCGGTCTCCGCATTTGCCAAGGGGGCTCTCGAGTTAAGAGAGAGAGGAGAGGCCTCTTCGAATATATTCACCGTGTTCGGCAGCCGGGACAAAAAATTTGTCCCGGATTACTGTCGCATGCATGAGAGACTAAATGAAGTTTATTTACAAAACCTTTTCACAGATGAGTGCAACTTTGCGCGACGAATCTAACGAGCCTAATTAATCCACGATTTGCTACAGTAATGCTACAGTAATCATCCTCTAATCGCGTGGTCAAAGGCCTCATTAGATTCATCTCGCGAATTTGATAGGGGGTTGTGGAGGTAGTTTTGTAAACTGACTTTATTTAATACCCTTAATTAGTGGTCAAAGTAGTATTTAATATCTTGCACAATTTTTTTACCTCCCATCCGAACACGGCCATTACAGGTAAATTTAATCTATACTATAAAGAACGAAAACAATTGAAAACATTTCTCACCCAATTTGGGCCCACCGTACCCCTCACACCGGACCCACCTGTTAGGACCGAGAGAGGTGGGATTGGACCGAGACCCATGAAAATCGCGAGTTGGGGATTGATTCTACCCAAAACCTAATGTTTTTCTCACCACTTCGGTTCTTACCCGTCCTGATACCCACCATGCCAAACACGGGCCCGCTCTTCCTGCGCCGCGTCCTCTGCGCGCACAACACTGACGATCCTGCCGCCGAAGCACCGCCGACACCTGCTTACACCAGAAATAGAGCCGAGGAGCCCATGCATATTGTGACCAGGTTCATGGGCTTGGATGCGATGCCGGACGAGGCATCGACGACGCGGCACTGCGGGAGAGAGCCGAAGGAGCCAGAGAGCAAGAGAAACGGGCACTACGAAAGCCGCTGTTGTGCGACGACGAGGCGGGGTCCTCGCCGGGCCACCGCAGCGCTGTAGGAGAGTGCTGGCGGCGGAGTGCGACATGCAACTCGAGCCCAGTATTGGCACGGTGCTCTTGGTGAGGGATGCGCACGAGTCCACCGTAACTTCGTCATGCTTGGAAGAGGTGGAGCATGCAGAGGCCGCCGGCCTGCTCGACTGATTGCATTGCTTGTTTCAGTGCCGGCTCTGCACTCTGCATGCTATAGATTCTTGACGTGCTCTCATCTCCCAGAGCACAGCAACCTTCATTGTACAGGGAAAGGTACAGATGTTGGTCTGGTCCTCTTAAAAGCACTTTAAAAGACGAGATACTCCCTTGATGAAAAATTTGAACAAAGTTTAATAGATTCTTTGGTTAAGGGCCTGCTGCTCAGTCTAAAGAAACGATGATCTGGGAGATGCAAGCGTTTTTTCAGCAAGTCGACAAAGTTAACATCATTACCGATTCACAAACCGTGGGTGGCAATGGGCATCAGATGCCAACGACTAAGGAACATTTAGTTTTTCTCATTCCAACAGGATGATGATGATCAGCTCAATTACAGGAGAAAATAACAAGTAGATAGTTTTATTAGGAATATACATGTAAGATTCTTTTACTGTTGTTATACTATTGTCAATATTGCCATTATGATGTTGCTAGAAAATCATTTTTGTTAGTAGCACGAAGAAGATTGGAGTAGTGGCTTATTGCATCTGTGGGGAAGGGAAGATGATTGGTGTCATGTTCAATAATAGATTATTATAATTTTAGTTTTGTATATAATATATTGAGTTTTAAAGATGATTTTGAGCATCCTAAAGATATAAAATAAATTCTTAAGTGAATGTGAAAACACGTTTTGGGAGAAATCTCATTAAACAATTCTTTCTTATATACACCTATGTGATTGATAAAGCCACATGTAAACTTGTATTTTGTACGTGGCCAGCAGTATTACTGACTAATGAAATATATGTATTTGCCAGATTATACCAATGAAATATTGACTTTTATTTTTGGGAAACACCGGTACAAACAAAAACACTCACACACATTTATCCCTATGAATACACGCATGCAAACCCTACCCCTATGAGCACCTCCAATAGACTAGGTTGGTTGTTTCGATCTTGAGATTCACGAAGTCACGACAGCCACCTCTCCATCGACGGGCACATCACCTACCACTAAAAGGATATTGCCGGTTAAATCCTGGAATAAATCCAAAAAAATACGACACACGTGAAGAGCCAGGGACTTGAACCCGGATGGACAGGTTGCACCACAAAGAACCTAACAAACTAAGCACAAATGAACTATGGATTGGATCGTGGGTGTATCCGTTGGGGGTACCCATGTTTTGTAGCACATCACATGGTCCTATAACATTGCTTTGTTATCCCACCTGTGTGAAGCCCAGGTCTTTTTTAAAATATAAAATTATTATCATTAGATTTCTATAAATATAATTTTGTATAACATGTCTTTTTTTTTGTAAAACTTGCTCCAAAGAATAGGGTAACACAATCCAATTCATGAACATGTTCTGTTAGTATCTATTTTTCGCGGTTAAGTTGCTTGTTTGGAAATTTATTCACCTGCCGATCAAGACAAGGAATAGGCCAGACCCATAACATAATCCAGTGCATGAACATGTTCTGTTAATATCTAATTTTTACAGTTAAGTAAGTCGCTTGTTTTGAAAATTTATTCACTTGTCCATCAAGACACGATAACAAGACCCGTGTAGTTGCTGGAGTAGACACGCAGCAAAACCTTTATCACCACCGGCCATGAGAGCTGTTTGCGGCCAGAAATGTTATATTACAACATACTCGAATAATTATTATAATGTGCATCAAATGAAATCATGTATTAGAAATATTTTAAAATTAACTGAATCCTCAAAATTATTGGTCACTAAACTATTTTACTATAAAATTTTAAATTAGTGTTTCTTGACTTTTAAATAACCACGTGCGTGCCGCACGTGCATTTATGCTAGTACCATGAAAATCTCGTCAAAGTCTAGGGTAGCAGAGTATTCACGCGGCACGCCGCATTGGCATCGGCATCTTCTCTCCGTTTTCTTTTTTTTTTAACCGCGGTCCGCTTTCAGATTTTTACCGTGCAATAATTGACCACCACCTCTTCGCCTTCTTCCTCGCAAGCGAAACCTCCCCCAAAAGCCAAAACCCCGGGGTTGAAGATGTACGGCTTCGGGCTCGGGCACCCCTGGCTGAACCCTGAGGGCACCTTCAAGGTCTTTTGCAAGGCCGACGAGGGGCTCTGCCTCGCTGTCCGCGGCGGCGCCCTCGTCCTCGCTCCCGCCGACCCGCCGACGAGCACCAGCACTGGTTCAAGGACGTCCGCTTCAGCCTGCGCATCAAGGATGAGGAGGGCAAGCCCGCCTTCTCCCTCGTCAATAAGGCCACCGGCCTCGCCGTCCAGCGGTCCCTCGGCCCTTACCGCCCAGTAATCACCCTCCCCCTTCCTCTACTCTCCCTGCTCCGCGCCGTATGCCTGATTTAGTCCGTTTGTGCGAAATCTTGGATCTTTGAGTCCTTGGAAATGTAGATTGGAATAGAGTGCTTGAATCGTCGAGTTCTTGGAGAATTTAGGTTGGAATAATGTGTTTTGGGGGCTTAATTTCAGATGAGGTTGGTGAAGTTCGACCCGGATGGTTTCGAAGAGTCGGTGCTGTGGACGGAGAGCTGCCACTTGGGCAGGGATTTCGGCCGCATCCGCATACTACACGACGTCGACATGGGCCTGGACGCCTTGCCCAGCGAGGACGGCGGCGGCGTGCGGGACGGCACGACCATGACGCTCACGGAGTGGGCGGAGGCCGACACCCAGAGCTGGAAGATCCTCTACTGGAGCGACGAGGCAACGCGACCTGCGGCGGGCTGTACGCCGAGCCCACCTGCCGCATCTACTGCAAGGCCGACGAGGGATTCAGCGTCACCGTGCGTGAAGGTGCCGTCTGCCTCGCGCCCACCGACGCCGACGACGAGTACCAGTGCTGGATCCAGTACAAGAAGCCCGGCAGCTGGATCAAGGACATGGAAGGCTTCCCTGCTTTTGTCCTCGTCAACAGAGTTACCGGCGACGCCATCGAGGGTTCCGAAAGCCAGAGTAACCCAGTAAGCAACCGTTCATCCATGCATCATCCTTGTGAAACTTATTTTCATATCGCTTATTGCACCCTACCATATAGATAATTTGGCCAAACTGGTTATGAAGCCCCTCTTCAAAATCAGGAGAAAAATAACCCGGAAACCCTGCTCCCATAAACTCTAGAAAGCTCTCAGATGTCCCAAGTCCCAGTCCCAAACTGCTCATTTTACTTTGTGTGCCAGCCTTCTGTCATTTGGTGTTTGGCGCCGTCCAGTGCTCCTCCAGCTTCAATATCATCTCTACTCTGTTAGTCTGTAGTAGATTGTCTTTGATATCTGCCTGACCCGGTCGCTTGAATAAGATGTTTCAGTGGCTAGTTACACTCCTTTCAAAAAGTGCACTTTGGGATTGCTGACACAATTTTTTGTGGAAACAATTCACCATGTCCATGTATGGGCTACATAAAAAATGACTCACTTGTATTTTTCTCCCCACAGTTAGTTGCCTTTTCTCCTTTTTGTGTGAAAATAGTTCTTCAATGAGTACACATTTTTTCCCACAAATTATCGGAGTCCCAAAACCCTACAAAACCACTCTATTTTGCGTGAATTTTTGCAAAAAGAGTGTACAAATCTCAGGCTCAGCCTAGCTTCAGTCCTAATTGGGCACATTGTCCCCCCTCTGACCACCGCTGTGTGCCCTTGTTACATCCCCTTTAAGCTGTGCTCCCTTTTTTTTTTCTTGTCCTGGATGCTTAAACCCTTACTCTTGTCCACTCCATTATAGATGGCAGTAGGTTGTTGTAGGGCTCCATTAGCAGCCAATGAGGACTCAGGATACTGCATTTCAAATGGGGCAACAACGATCAACCTCCACTTAGGATACCCCAACTCGAGCAACATCTCCAAAAATGAGAGAACTGCCAATTTGATCCTCAAGTTTTGGTCAAAGTTCAATTGAGTCCATATCTTTTTCACTTTCCTTCCATACATCCTTAAACTCTCTTAATTTCTTGGTCCAAAATAGTCCTTTGCGATGTCAAGTAGCTTTACAAGCAGGGACATGCAATGCTGCTCAGCAAAAGAGGCATGAGCTGAGATAAGACCAACAATTTGATTCCATGTGCCTAGTCAGTTCCTGGGTGCATGCTTGTGCGGTCACCTTGTCATGAAATTATTTCCTGTGAGATAATGCGGAGAGATACAGTTGCATTCTCAGAATCAACACAATAGGCTGTGTGCCATCATTTCTGTGCCACATGCTCAAATGTGTGAACGGACTATTCAATTCTGGTAGCAAACTGAGTTATCTGATGTGCGGCTTGTCTGCTATCATCCAGAAACATGAAGCATTAGAATCCACAGAGAGTTGGGAATGATCATTGTATGAAACCAAAAGCTGTAGGAATCAAATCTTTTTTTCTGTTGACGGTTGCTTTTCCCTTCCAAAAATTGTTTGCTCAAGTCAAGTCATCAATAGTGGGAACTCTTTTGCCCTTGGCGGGCTTGAGGATGACAACGTTCATATATATGGAGAGGAAAGCTTCCCCTTTTTTTCTGACTGAATGCATCTCCCAATTCAGCAACCCATCTGTCCGAACCATGACCTAGGCTATAGGCTTCCTCATATTATTAGTATTACTCCTGCCTTTTTTATGCTATTTCCTGAGGCTCTTGCTTGTTTTTTTTATCTCTAGCCTACCCTAGCTTTCTTGGGACTCAAGCCTTTGTTGTGATGAATGAATTCTACAGGGTTCAATATTTCTGCATTGTGCGTATCCAGAAGCTACCATGCTTTTGGATGAAATTCTACATTTATTTTAACCAGGGATGTACTTCCAACTTTTGTAATCACCAAGAATTCAAGACATCACTGTCAAGTGAAGTGATAAAGAAATATAATTCTTTTGCATGCATTATTGTTCCATTGTACAGTTGAAGCTTAAGCCATTCAACCCGTGGTACCTGGATGAGATGGTATTGTGGAGTAACAGCCGCGACATGGGGGATGGCTTCCATTACATCCACATGTTGTGCAATCACTCCCTCAACATTGAGGCCTTCAAGGTCGACAAGGACCATGGCAGGGTGTGCGATGACACTAAGCTCGTGCTCTCGGATTGGGCTCTAGAAGACAACATGATGTGGAAGATTGTCCTCTGGTGTAAGTCTCCCTATAGCACACATTGCCTTGTATAAATCTTCCTATGGATATCACATTTCGCTGGCTCCTTGTTGCCTTGGCTTTTTCAAAATCTTGGTGCCCCTATTGAAACTTTTGGAACCAACCGGCAAAAGCTTGACATAAAGTGGTAGCAGTTATAAATTGACAGGCTGATGTTCTATTTGCTGTCTTTCAGTAATTAGTATGCTTTGTATCCAAAAAGTTGCTTCTGTTTGCAGAAATGAACCATGCTTGAGGTGTGCAACCTTGATCGAAAATTGAAGAGACGAGCTGCACATCTGGTGCTGTGCTGGAATGAAGTTGTGTGATCTACTGTATGTTTATAATACGTTCGTGCGTGTTTAGTTCATTTTTGTCATTGAGTCTTATCTGCAGACTCGGAGAAAAGATGTGTTTCTCCTCGGCTGAACTCTGCTGGAGTTGTATGCCGGAGTTTTTTGGTCTGATGCTCCTTATTAGGTTTATTGCCTAATTTGAGTCTGTAACCCTGCTTTGGATAATTTGCGTATGCTCGATGGTTAACACCTCTAAATCTGAAAAGTCTCTTTTACCAATTTCTCTTTTTGGGTGAAACTGCAGTAGGCTGTAACCTGGCCCACGCATACTGGATATCTGGATTTTCTATCTATGTTCCAGAAAAAGTTAGCTTACACATCTTTAGCGCACAAGCAGTGTGGTGAAAAAGTATTAAATAAGGCCGTGAAAAATATTAAGGGAACAATTGATGTGCCTCATTTTGGTTATTGTTATTTATCAATCGTGAACTTGTATGCGTCTCCTTTTGGTGGCTGTGAACGGAATTTGTAGTGATCTAGTGACGACTGACCTGATCTAGTGACGACTGACCTGGTGGTTTTAGTGCATGTAGTCCCATACTCCCGTGTAATCATGGAACACCTAACTCTGCGGTTTTAGTGCTTGATTACATTGAACTGTTATTGTGGTATGTGACCAATGTTGCCACAATGATGCTGCTGTTATAGATTGACTAGGAAAACATGCTCCACTACGGGAAATCCCAAGTTTGCCGAGTGTCTTCATGTTTGCCGAGTGTTTTTTTTCGGGCACTCGGCAAACAACTTGTTTGCCGAGTGTTTTTCAAAAAACACTCGGCAAAAAAAACACTCGGCAAAAATAGGGTTTGCCGAGTGTCAAAANTTATTGCATCTGTGGGGAAGGGAAGATGATTGGTGTCATGTTCAATAATAGATTATTATAATTTTAGTTTTGTATATAATATATTGAGTTTTAAAGATGATTTTGAGCATCCTAAAGATATAAAATAAATTCTTAAGTGAATGTGAAAACACGTTTTGGGAGAAATCTCATTAAACAATTCTTTCTTATATACACCTATGTGATTGATAAAGCCACATGTAAACTTGTATTTTGTACGTGGCCAGCAGTATTACTGACTAATGAAATATATGTATTTGCCAGATTATACCAATGAAATATTGACTTTTATTTTTGGGAAACACCGGTACAAACAAAAACACTCACACACATTTATCCCTATGAATACACGCATGCAAACCCTACCCCTATGAGCACCTCCAATAGACTAGGTTGGTTGTTTCGATCTTGAGATTCACGAAGTCACGACAGCCACCTCTCCATCGACGGGCACATCACCTACCACTAAAAGGATATTGCCGGTTAAATCCTGGAATAAATCCAAAAAAATACGACACACGTGAAGAGCCAGGGACTTGAACCCGGATGGACAGGTTGCACCACAAAGAACCTAACAAACTAAGCACAAATGAACTATGGATTGGATCGTGGGTGTATCCGTTGGGGGTACCCATGTTTTGTAGCACATCACATGGTCCTATAACATTGCTTTGTTATCCCACCTGTGTGAAGCCCAGGTCTTTTTTAAAATATAAAATTATTATCATTAGATTTCTATAAATATAATTTTGTATAACATGTCTTTCTTTTTTTTTTGTAAAACTTGCTCCAAAGAATAGGGTAACACAATCCAATTCATGAACATGTTCTGTTAGTATCTATTTTTCGCGGTTAAGTTGCTTGTTTGGAAATTTATTCACCTGCCGATCAAGACAAGGAATAGGCCAGACCCATAACATAATCCAGTGCATGAACATGTTCTGTTAATATCTAATTTTTACAGTTAAGTAAGTCGCTTGTTTTGAAAATTTATTCACTTGTCCATCAAGACACGATAACAAGACCCGTGTAGTTGCTGGAGTAGACACGCAGCAAAACCTTTATCACCACCGGCCATGAGAGCTGTTTGCGGCCAGAAATGTTATATTACAACATACTCGAATAATTATTATAATGTGCATCAAATGAAATCATGTATTAGAAATATTTTAAAATTAACTGAATCCTCAAAATTATTGGTCACTAAACTATTTTACTATAAAATTTTAAATTAGTGTTTCTTGACTTTTAAATAACCACGTGCGTGCCGCACGTGCATTTATGCTAGTACCATGAAAATCTCGTCAAAGTCTAGGGTAGCAGAGTATTCACGCGGCACGCCGCATTGGCATCGGCATCTTCTCTCCGTTTTCTTTTTTTTTTAACCGCGGTCCGCTTTCAGATTTTTACCGTGCAATAATTGACCACCACCTCTTCGCCTTCTTCCTCGCAAGCGAAACCTCCCCCAAAAGCCAAAACCCCGGGGTTGAAGATGTACGGCTTCGGGCTCGGGCACCCCTGGCTGAACCCTGAGGGCACCTTCAAGGTCTTTTGCAAGGCCGACGAGGGGCTCTGCCTCGCTGTCCGCGGCGGCGCCCTCGTCCTCGCTCCCGCCGACCCGCCGACGAGCACCAGCACTGGTTCAAGGACGTCCGCTTCAGCCTGCGCATCAAGGATGAGGAGGGCAAGCCCGCCTTCTCCCTCGTCAATAAGGCCACCGGCCTCGCCGTCCAGCGGTCCCTCGGCCCTTACCGCCCAGTAATCACCCTCCCCCTTCCTCTACTCTCCCTGCTCCGCGCCGTATGCCTGATTTAGTCCGTTTGTGCGAAATCTTGGATCTTTGAGTCCTTGGAAATGTAGATTGGAATAGAGTGCTTGAATCGT
Organism: Alloteropsis semialata; assembly: GCA_004135705.1. Classification (NCBI taxonomy): domain Eukaryota; kingdom Viridiplantae; phylum Streptophyta; class Magnoliopsida; order Poales; family Poaceae; genus Alloteropsis; species Alloteropsis semialata. The sequence goes on from CM014273.1 coordinate 49,776,976, forward strand.
CGAGTTCTTGGAGAATTTAGGTTGGAATAATGTGTTTTGGGGGCTTAATTTCAGATGAGGTTGGTGAAGTTCGACCCGGATGGTTTCGAAGAGTCGGTGCTGTGGACGGAGAGCTGCCACTTGGGCAGGGATTTCGGCCGCATCCGCATACTACACGACGTCGACATGGGCCTGGACGCCTTGCCCAGCGAGGACGGCGGCGGCGTGCGGGACGGCACGACCATGACGCTCACGGAGTGGGCGGAGGCCGACACCCAGAGCTGGAAGATCCTCTACTGGAGCGACGAGGCCAACGCGACCTGCGGCGGGCTGTACGCCGAGCCCACCTGCCGCATCTACTGCAAGGCCGACGAGGGATTCAGCGTCACCGTGCGTGAAGGTGCCGTCTGCCTCGCGCCCACCGACGCCGACGACGAGTACCAGTGCTGGATCCAGTACAAGAAGCCCGGCAGCTGGATCAAGGACATGGAAGGCTTCCCTGCTTTTGTCCTCGTCAACAGAGTTACCGGCGACGCCATCGAGGGTTCCGAAAGCCAGAGTAACCCAGTAAGCAACCGTTCATCCATGCATCATCCTTGTGAAACTTATTTTCATATCGCTTATTGCACCCTACCATATAGATAATTTGGCCAAACTGGTTATGAAGCCCCTCTTCAAAATCAGGAGAAAAATAACCCGGAAACCCTGCTCCCATAAACTCTAGAAAGCTCTCAGATGCCCCGAGTCCCAGTCCCAAACTGCTCATTTACTTTGTGTGCCAGCCTTCTGTCATTTGGTGTTTGGCGCCGTCCAGTGCTCCTCCAGCTTCATATCATCTCTACTCTGTTAGTCTGTAGTAGATTGTCTTTGATATCTGCCTGACCCGGTCGCTTGAATTAAGATGTTTCAGTGGCTTTACACTCCTTTCAAAAAGTGCACTTTGGGATTGCTGACACAATTTTTTTTGGAAACAATTCACCATGTCCATGTATGGGCTACATAAAAAATGACTCGCTTGTATTTTTCTCCCCACAGTTAGTTGCCTTTTCTCCTTTTTGTGTGAAAATAGTTCTTCAATGAGTACACATTTTTTCCCACAAATTATCGGAGTCCCAAAACCCTACAAAACCACTCTATTTTGCGTGAATTTTTGCAAAAAGAGTGTACAAATCTCAGGCTCAGCCTAGCTTCAGTCCTTGGGCGCATTGTCCCCCCTCTGACCACCGCTATGTGCCCATGTTTACCTCCCCTTTAAGCTGTGCTCTCTTTTTTTTTCTTGTCCTGGATGCTTAAACCCTTACTCTTGTCCACTCCATTATAGATGGCAGTAGGTTGTTGTAGGGCTCCATTAGCAGCCAATGAGGACTCAGGATACTGCATTTCAAATGGGGCAACGATCAACCTCCACTTAGGATACCCCATCTCGAGCAACATCTCCAAAAATGAGAGAACTGCGCCAATTTGGTCCTCAAGTTTTGGTCAAGGTTCAATTGAGTCCATATCTTTTTCACTTTCCTTCCATATATCCTTCAACTCTCTTAATTTCTTGGTCCAAAATAGTCCTTTGCGATGTCAAGTAGCTTTACAAGCAGGGACATGCAATGCTGCTCAGCAAAATAGGCATGAGCTGAGATAAGACCAACAATTTGATTCCATGTGCCTAGTCTTTTTTTTTTTGCGAAACCATGTGCCTAGTCAGTTCCTGGGTGCATGCTCGTGTGGAAAACTTGTCATGAAATTGTTTCCTGTGAGATAATGCGGAGAGATACAATAGGCTGTGTGCCATCATTTCTGTGCCACATGCTCAAATGTGTGAATGAACTATTCAATTCTGGCAGCAAACTGAGTTATCTGATGTGCGGCTTGTCTGCTATCATCCAGAAACATGAAGCATTAGAATGCAGAGAGAGTTGGGAATGATCATTTGTTGAAGCCAAAGCTGTAGGAATCAAATCTTTTTTCTGTTGACTGTTGCTATTTCCTTCCAGAAATTGTTTGCTCAAGTCAAGTCATCAAGACATCAATAGTGGGAACTCTTTTGCCCTTGGCGGGCTTGAGGATGACAACGTTCATATATATGGAGAGGAAAGCCTTTTTTTTCCGGACTGAATGCATCTCCCAATTCAGCAACCCATGTGTCCGAACCATGACCTAGGCTATAGGCTTCCTCATATTATTAGTATTACTCCTGCCTTTTTTATGCTATTTCCTGAGGCCCTTGCTTGTTTTTTTATCTCTAGCCTACCCTAGCTTTCCTGGGACTCGAGCCTTTGTTGTGATGAATGAATTCTACAGGGTTCAATAGTTCTGCAGTGTACGTATCCAGAAGCTACCATGCTTTTGGATGAAATTCTACATTTATTTTAACCAGGGATGTACTTCCAACTTTTGTAATCACCAAGAAATCAAGACATCACTGTTAAGTGAAGTGATAAAGAAATATAATTCTTTTGCATGCTTTATTGGTCCATTGTACAGTTGAAGCTTAAGCCATTCAACCCGTGGTACCTGGATGAGATGGTATTGTGGAGTAACAGCCGCAACATGGGGGATGGCTTCCATTACATCCACATGTTGTGCAATCACTCCCTCAACATTGAGGCCTTCCAGGTCGACAAGGACCATGGCAGGGTGTGCGATGACACTAAGCTCGCGCTCTCGGATTGGGCTCTAGAAGACAACCTGATGTGGAAGATTGTCCTCTGGTGTAAGTCTCCCTATAGCACACATTGCCTTGTATAAATCTTCCTATGGATATCACATTTCGCTGGCTCCTTGTTGCCTTGGCTTTTTCAAAATCTTGGTGCCCCTATTGAAACTTTTGGAACCAACCGGCAAAAGCTTGACATAAAGTGGTAGCAGTTATAAATTGACAGGCTGATGTTCTATTTGCTGTCTTTCAGTAATTAGTATGCTTTGTATCCAAAAAGTTGCTTCTGTTTGCAGAAATGAACCATGCTTGAGGTGTGCAACCTTGATCGAAAATTGAAGAGACGAGCTGCACATCTGGTGCTGTGCTGGAATGAAGTTGTGTGATCTACTGTATGTTTATAATACGTTCGTGCGTGTTTAGTTCATTTTTGTCATTGAGTCCTATCTGCAGACTCGGAGAAAAGATGTGTTTCTCCTCGGCTGAACTCTGCTGGAGTTGTATGCCGGAGTTTTTTGGTCTGATGCTCCTTATTAGGTTTATTGCCTAATTTGAGTCTGTAACCCTGCTTTGGATAATTTGCGTATGCTCGATGGTTAACACCTCTAAATCTGAAAAGTCTCTTTTACCAATTTCTCTTTTTGGGTGAAACTGCAGTAGGCTGTAACCTGGCCCACGCATACTGGATATCTGGATTTTCTATCTATGTTCCAGAAAAAGTTAGCTTACACATCTTTAGCGCACAAGCAGTGTGGTGAAAAAGTATTAAATAAGGCCGTGAAAAATATTAAGGGAACAATTGATGTGCCTCATTTTGGTTATTGTTATTTATCAATCGTGAACTTGTATGCGTCTCCTTTTGGTGGCTGTGAACGGAATTTGTGGTGATCTAGTGACGACTGACCTGATCTAGTGACGACTGACCTGGTGGTTTTAGTGCATGTAGTCCCATACTCCCGTGTAATCATGGAACACCTAACTCTGCGGTTGTAGTGCTTGATTACATTGAACTGTTATTGTGGTATGTGACCAATGTTGCCACAATGATGCTGCTGTTATAGATTGACTAGGAAAACATGCTCGTACGTTGCTACACGCGAATATCGGTGATTATAGACTCTGCTACGTGACTTGTGAGCAAGTTAACCCTTCACAGGTTCACACTGGATGAGGCTGGTGGGACCTACATGTCCGATCGTACCGAAAAAAGGAAAGAAACAATCCTTGCTTTAGAAATAGGTAAAGATCATATTTGCTTCTGATCTTTGCTGTTGATAGACACAGGCAACCCATGAATGCCTATTAACCTGAGTTTGGGCGAAATTAGGTCACCAGCATGGCATGGGTTCCTTTAGCAGGTCTACTGAGTTTTCATGGGCATAGGTACACGATGGCAAACCTAGAGGGTTTGTGCCCTTTGCCATCTGATCTAGTCTTGAGGATATTAGATTGGGAGGTCGAGGAAAAGGTCTGGTGCGGTGGTTGAGAATAATTTGATCGACCATTGGATTTAATTGAAGTGCTAAGCAGTAATTGTGAAAGGCTCTTGAGTTCTGCTAAGTTACAAAATGTAGGCCGATTCAGTTTTGTCTTAAGAACCTCTAACTTTGACAAGCCCCTTACTGTTATCGAAAATCATATAAAATTAATACGCTTGCCGGTAGGTTCGATCAGAATTTGAATAACATAAGCTCTGTTTGAAAAGAGTGGAGCATTTGTTAGTCAATATAAGCTTTGCTTTATTGGGGATGTTACATGTATCCTTCTTTTGTATCGAACTACCACTACCAGAAAATGGCCTATCGGTCACCCCCTTTAGTACCCGTTGCTTATGACCCGGTACCAAAAGGGTCATTGGTACCGGGTCTAAATTTGGTACCAAAGACCTTCCTTTGGTACCGGTTGGTGTTACGACCCGGTACCAAAGGGTCCACCACGGGTTAATTCAAAAGAAAAGTATCTGGGACTTGGTCAGCTGTGGTGTGTAGGTGAGATGGTAAGGAAGCAATGCGCGAAGCCACAGGTCGTGGGTTCGAACCCTGCGCGCCGCACGCGCGTATTTTCGCGCGAAAAATCGCGTGACTTGTGACTTGCGCGTGTGTGGGAGCCTCCCTGAGATTTAAATTATTTTTTTTTGCGCATAAAAACCTTTGGTACCGGTTGGTGTTACCAACCGGTACCAAAGGCCCCTTTTGGTACCGGGTAAATACCCGGTACCAAAGGGGCGACCCTTTAGTACCGGATGCTCGGTACCGGTTCCAAAACCCGGTACCAAAGGGGGTTTGGAACCGGTACCGATGGCTCCTTCTCCGGTAGTGTACAATCATGAAATGGGCTTATATATATCCATGATCGATATAAGCTTGCTTTGTTTATTTTGCAGATGGTAATTATATCCATGGTCATAGAGGATATGATTTGCTATGAAACTTGTGTCTGAAAGTCATGGGCCAACAGCTAGCCTGATTAATGTCATGTGTACCCCGCATTGCTTTATGCCATGTAAATTAGTTAATCAAATAGTTTACTCACTTGCTATGTAAATATTACCGAAACAAAGCCCAAATCTGAAAATCAGAAAAATAAATTATCGGCGACAGTAACACAATAAGAAGATATTTTTTGAGGAAAAATAGAAAAGATCTAATATGCATATGTTTGGGAATTTAGCTCGTTGGATCCTTTAGACATCTTCAACAATAATATCTCGCTACTAGCTATTTGACGCCACCTTATATTGTGGGCCTCACATGCAAGAATTTTTAACTATATATCTTTTTCTTCTTTCCTTTGTGGGTCCCGCTCCCACACACACAATCTATCTCTCCTCTCTTTCTCTACTCTGCCTGGAAACATGGCCTCTTTTCGTGGGCAATATAGGCGATGCTAGCTAGCTTTGTTATACCCATTCTCCACATCCACATCAGCCAAAATCTGACCTCAGCTGTTGAGGGTGCCCTTACAGCTTCTCCACTGGGCGATGCATGGTCCTATGTGGATCTGATGAATCAAACCATCACCGTTGGAGGAGATCGATTCATGGAAGAGAGAAAAAGAATCGATGCTATTTCTTGCATCAATGCATGGTAGATAAACAACAGAAAAAAGAAACCAGCAACCAACCAACCAGTAGTAGTAGAGAAGATTGTGCTTTTTTTTACTTCATGGTGGGGCAAAAATCGATGCAATCGCTGGAGCCAAGCAAAACTCAGGACCTGCATGACTATTTTTTATTAGCATGACTTGACAGTGGGCCTACAAGGTGATGCAACTGCTGCAGAAGCCTAGGACACCTCTAAGAATACTAGCTGTGTAGCTAGCTAAGGTGGAGTTGAGAGAAAACAAAAAAACTATTTTATACACTCTCTCTTCAAAGCATAGCATGGGTCCCATGTGTGCTCCTCATTATTCTTGGGACACAAGCAATAGTCAGTGGTTTGTTGGTCTCTACCTATGACTTTGTATTCTTCTTTTTCTTATTGACACATGACAAAAAATTACATCTGCTAGCTACATCTCCAACATACTTAGAGCAAGGCTAATAATTTAGCCGATTGTTGGCTATATGATCTTTCCATGACATTCTAAGCCAACCTAACAGTCCACTCATATAATAGTTGGTTCCAGTTGGGAAATTCTCCTCATGATGTGGGCAGTGAGGAAAGTGATTAAACTCCTAGTGAGCAGCCCCACATGTAAGGGAGATAGCCTAAGTGTGGACCAACCTTGGGTGCATCTAGCACTATGTGTGAAGCCTTCTAGGAGAAGGAAGAAGTCTCTGGATATAGGAGACAGGGGAGCTATGAAAATTACAAGCAGAGTATAGCCAAAACAGAGTCTCCACAAGGAAAAGAGAGAGGAGAGGGAGAAGGAGAAATTGGAGAAGAGATCTTGCAAGAGAGCAAGGGGGATTCATCTTCAAGGTTGTGAAGCTTCAGATCCATATCCTTGGTGCCTCCAATTTGTTGTTCCACCACTCTTGGTCAGGTCCTTCTGTATTCCATCTCTGCAGCCCCAAATCTTGATGTTGCTGTCCAAGATGTTGAATATGAGAGCCTCTAGTGCTATCTAGAGAAGAACTTGTTGTAATCCCATAAGCATATAGTGGAAAAAGATTTGGCTGGTTTGGTCCTGTGATTTTTCCCCAATTTGGGGTTTTCCACGTTAAATCTGGTGTCTCTTGGTTGACGTGTTGCTGCTCCGATATTCCTCCATATATGTGTGATGCATATGTTGCCCTTCATGAATAGGTTGATTTCTTGGACTGATTTCAGATCTTGCTGAAATTAGTTGCTTCCGCTGCCACTAACCTGCTGCGTTAGTGTGGTACTCCCAACAGTTCCATGTGGAGGCTGTAACATTAATGTTTGGTGCATTACTCGTCTCTCATTTTCTCACCAGATTTATTGGACCCCATGTTGCAGCTGGCTGAAAGCAAGCTGTAATCTTGTAGCCCGCTATCTTTTCTCTTCTCCTCTCTCTCGTCCAACTCAGCACAAATTCAGCCCTTACCTTATTATAATTGCTCTTATGCGCCGAACTGTTTGTGCTACCGTCGTCCGCGAGAAATTTCAGTATTTGGGTATCAATTTGCAAGCCTTTCAGAATTTGACATCCAATTTGCACGCCTTGTAGAATTTGACACTGGACACACCAATTCTTTCGGTTTAGGTGTTTCTCCCCCTTTTTCATTGATTTTCATTATTTTCTATCATTTTCCTTTTCCAGCTCATGAGAACTGACGTTTTTGCCGCTGGGTCCCTCAGCTGAACGTTGTGTCCGTCATTTTCCTCAGCTCCGGCCATCCCACGACATCCTTATCTCATTCTCCGCCTCGCTCACCGCTGCAGTCGTGCAAGTGCAACCACCGCCAAGCCGTCCCTGCCTTATCGATCGTCTGTTGGGCTAGCATCGTCGAGGGAATCGATTGGGAACTGTAAAGTCCCCAACAGAGGTCTTGAGCACGGCAGCAGCAGTGGTGCAATTTTTCGGGGACGTTGTAGCTGGCGGCGCAACCGAGTTTGCTTGTCTCTGGCTTCTCCATCGCCAGCAGCATGTCTGAGCGGGAGTCTGAGGCGGCAGCAGGGCACGAGGTGGTGGGAGGCGGCGGGGGCACGAGAGCTGGAGTCAGAGATGGGTAGCAGCGACATCAGGCAGCGTCAGGCGTCGGAGTTGGAGCGCAGGGATGAGAGCAGGAGTCGAAGATGGGCAGCGGCTGCTTTTCTGCGCAGGCGGACTTCTTGCATCCTCGTCTCCTGTTGAACAGATAAGGCAAGGGCACATTTGTCCATCTCATAAACTCCAAAATTAAAAGAAAACGAAAAATAAAGAAGATTGACAAAAAGAGGTGGAAACACATGAATTGAAAGAATTAGTGTGCCCGGTTTTAAATACTGGAAGACGTGCAAATTAGATGTCAAATTTTGAAAGGCTTGCCAACCCTAAACCCAAATATTGAAATTTCTCGTCGTCGGCACCTCCCCAATCCTAACAAGGGGAAATTTTTCTGAAAAAAAACAAGGGAAAATAGGAGGACTGGAGGAGGGGGGGAGAGGTAGAGAGCTAAACCCTAGCGCCGAATCCAATCCACAATGTGGCCGGCGGCGGCGGCGGAGGAATGCCCCATCGGCCATTGCCTCTGCAGCTGGCAATACTGCACACCACGGATCCCGTGGCTAGCATCCGGCAGGGAGTACACCTTCTTGCCGGCCGACGCGGTCGACAGCCCCGCGTGGTCGGTTCTGGTCGGCATCATGGCGACGTCGGAGGGGGCCAATCGCTCGCTACGCTTGCATCGGTTCCGCGTCGCGCGATCCGGCCGCGTCCTCCACCGGAGCCGCGGCGCCCTCGAGACCTTGGGCGGCGACTACTACAGAGCCAAGACCCCAACGGCACACATCCGCGCCGCCACCGCTAGCCGGAGCCCCGACGGCCGGTCGCTCTCGCTCTGCTTCTTCTGTCGGGAAGTCGACTTCTCCAATGTCGACAAGATGGTCCCTCCCCAGCCCCCTCCAGCTGCATATGGACCTCGGCATCGACGACGACGACGACAAGAGGATCACCGTGTCATGCCTGCCTTCCCTACCGCCAGAAGTAGGGCCCCTCATGCCGATCTGCCCCATATCGGCCGCCGGCGACCTCTGGGCGCCGTACCTCACCGAAGTCTATGGCCCATCCACCCTCGTGATGCAACGCCTCGACAGTGATGCTGGGAAGTGGGTGTTGGCTGCTGCCATCGAGGTGAAACTCCAGCCACTGGGGTCCGACATGTTCCAGGATCCAATCCCTGTCCTCCAGGGATATGTGGTGGTCGGCGACACCATCCTATTGTCGCTCTCGCCATTCAACCTCTTCTACACCTTCAATTGCTCCACCTGCACCTGGGCTGCGGTTGTCACCACCAAGACTGATTGGAGGACCAGCTACATCCCAATCCGTCACCGTGGCATGTATATGGAGGAAGATGACACCATCTACTTCCTCCATATCGGCATTGTCTACGCCTACAAGCTGTGCAAGGATCAGGATCAGGATCAGCACCGGATGGCGCTGCCTACCGAAGTTGATCATGTTTGCCCTTTTGTTGAGGAAGGATATGGGTTGCTGTCACACCTCGGTGGCCGGATCATGTGCGCTGTCTGGATAGGCATGAAGCTCGTTTGCAATTGTGATACTAAACATGCGTTGATCACCACGTTTCGAGTCAAGGGAGATAACCTTGAGGGATTTGCCCCCAGAGGGGTTAAAGTGTTGCATTCCACCAGCCTCCGATTAGACATGTCGCCCAGCAAGCCCATCCACTTCGAGTTCAGCTTTCTACAGTAAGTGGAATTTTTTTTGTTTATCACTCATCTGGATTGCTAGTTACATCTCTCGTTCATTTAAGTCTTGAGCCTCTTGTTTTTGTATTTGCATCACATTGTTGAATAGAACTTCAACAATTTGTTACTCCCTCCAATCCTGAACATAAGTAGTTTGGTATTAGCCTTTCACTTTGACCATCAATATGCAAAGAATTAGGTAGCTTGATAAGGTAAGATTTACGTTAGTAAATTCATCATTTAAAGTGCTCTTGTAATATATAAGATTTACGTTAGTAAATTCATCATTTAAAGTGCTCTTGTAATATATAATTATTTGTATTTAAGATATCACAGTTTCATGGAAATTGTTAGTCAAACCTCCACTCTTTTGACTATACTGTCCTAAATGACTCATTTATAATCTAAGATCAGAGGAGTATTAAAAAAATTTTAACTGAAATATGTTCAATTTGGTATGAAACGTTTTATTTTTGGTATCACAAGCCATGAATTCTTACATACATATAAAAAGTTCTTTTTTGCATGTCAACTAGGGAGTATGAGGAATTCGATCATGAGGATGCAACACTCATTGCAAAAAGGAAGAGAGGAAATGCAATGGCATCCTCGATGCTGCTGGAGGACATGGAGGCTCCAGCCTGCTCCAGTGTGGTCAAGTCCTCCAAGATGCTTCCCAGCTGCAGGTTTGCCTTACTGTCCAAAAATAAATCTTCATTTAACAACACACGTCGGTTCTGCTTCATTCTAAGGTTCCTTGGATTTTGATGCTTAAATGACACTTTCTTTTTATTCTTGTATTATACAATTCTTTCAGGGAGTTCTTCAGTGAAATACCATTCTTTTGCACTGTTAAGCTCGAGAGGTCTCACAACAGGAATCCCCGAATACGCCGAGTGACAGAAACACTCGGCGAAGGCCAGTATACACTCGGCAAACACTTCGCCGAGTGTTGCACTCGGCGAAACGCACTCGGCGACCCGAGACTCGGCAAAGGACGTTTTGCCGAGTGCCTTTTCTCGGGCACTCGGCAAACACTTTGCCGAGTGCTATTTGGCACTCGGCAAAGTATATTTTTCCAGCGCACAAAAAACCGAAAATAAATAGCAAAAAAATTTATTCAAATCTGGGAAGTCGCAAGTCGCGGTATTTTTCGCGAAAAATTCACGCGCTACGTGGTCGGCGGGATTCGAACTCGCGACCTCTCCCTCGCGCGTGACCTTCTCTATCACTGCACCACACTCTCACCTGTGACTAGATATTGTTTTGATTCCTATCATATTATACTAAACTGAGTGTAAATTGCTTGTTTAAGGCCCTAAACGATCTCAAATTAAAAAGTTGTCAACTACAAAATTTCATAACTTTTGAAATCTACAAGTTTTATTTTGGTAGTTTTTCCATCCGAGGTCGTTTACAAAATTTAAATTTCAAATTTGAAAACATTCAAAATTACTTTTCATTGACAAGATCACTTCAAATAAAAAAGTTGTCAACTACAAAGTTTCATAACTTATTGTGCTCTACAACTTTTATTTTGACTGTTTCTTCATCCGAGGTCATTTAAAAAAACTCAAATTTCAAATTTTGAGAAATACAAACGTAGTTTTTATTGTCAAAATTAATTCAAATTAAAAAGAGTTCAACTACAAAGTTGTATAACTTCTGAAGATCTACAACTTTTATATATGTCATTTGTTCATCCGACATTGGGATAGTCACATTGTTCACAAATTTTATAGATCTCTCTTCTAGTTTCAGGAAACTATACGAGAGATATAGATTTTGTGAACAACATTTCTATCATTTTGTCGAATGAAGAAATGATCAAACTAAAAGTTGTACATCTTGAGAAGTTATACAACTTTGTAGTTCAAAACTTTTTAATTTGAATTGATTTACTACTTCAAAATATGATTTGAATTATGACTTTGCCGAGTGTCAAAAAAAATACTCGGCAAACAGTGCCTTTGCCGAGTGTCAAAAAAAAAACACTCGGCAAAGAATATCTTTGCCGAGTGTTTTTTTTTGACACTCGGCAAACCCTATTTTTGCCGAGTGTTTTTTTTTGCCGAGTGTTTTTTGAAAAACACTCGGCAAACAAGTTGTTTGCCGAGTGCCGAAAAAAAACACTCGGCAAACACGAGGACACTCGGCAAAGATGGGATTTCCCGTAGTGTCTGCTATCCAGACCAACAAAACTCTATATATTATTTGCCAAGTTGCTTCTCACTCATCTGTTTATAAGATTAATATCAAGGACGGAAGATTGCTGTGCCATGACAAGACTCTCATACCACATTGCATTCTGGAGACAATTATGCCAGATATGGATGGTATTGTGAATCCGCTTTACAGACCATGGCATTTTGTCTGTGATAGCAGTTTCATACACGCTACCCCATCTGTAGAAAACGGATTTTATTCATGTCATTTGGATCAGGCAAAGGTTAGTCACTTTGATTCAATAAGGCCTATTGGTGTTGAATTCCGCCTTGTTGTTCAAGTTGGGTATCAAGGTTGTTGGCATAAGTGATAGGCTCCAACATGTCTACCATTTGTTTGGAGGAGAATGGATGCGTCACGAGACATCTGGACCTCCTGATCTAGACTGCGTTATTATCTTGTCTGGATATGTGGTCTTGAGTTCCTGTAGTTTCATGGTTTCTGATGCCGCATCAAATCGATGCTTTCTGCATGACATAGTTTATGACAGATGGAGCATTGTCGAGACATTATTTAAGCCAGAACTTCTCCCCAAAACGGCTTGTCTGAGTGAAAGATGTGTGTTTGTCAATGGTTTTATTTACACTTGCTCATATGGGGGACTCGCTGCATATGAGTTAGTTGAAAAAGGTGGTTCTTATTACCTTGGTGAGCAGGTTGATTTGCAGTTTTCGTGGAACAAGTGTTGGGAGCGCAACCGGATGTGCTTGGAGTATGTTGGCCAGGACACAAGCACTGGTGCTATTATGTTTTGTGTGATGAAAGGTGATTATTTCTTGCTCCTTTTTACTTGGTTGTGAATTCTTTAAAATGCATCTCTAATGCAATTGCCTTTCCAACTCTTGTTAGATGATTATGTCAGTCAACCTTTCCATCTCTAATGCACATGCAGCTTGAGCTCCGCCGCCGGCTCCTACAGCATCGCCACAGGCGAGCCCGCCGAGCTCATCATCATCGCCGCCATGTCTCCCGCCGCCTCCTACGTGCACACTCCCGATCCGCCGCCACGGGGTCCTCAAGCGGGATCTGCATAGACGCACGTGTAAAAAAGATCCAGTACAAAGATTTTTAATTGTAACAATGTATTTGTTCAGTACTGAAAAACTCAATACATACGCTTGATCACTGTCAATAAGCTTGAGAATATAATTTTGAGAAACTCAATACATATATAAATCATTGGCAGCATAACATTGAGAATTTAATTTTGCAATTTTGTTGTGCACTGTCAATAAGCTTGCGTGCACCCGTTCCTCTGAAAGGAAGATCTATGAACATATATAGCAATTAACAAACCCTTGATCACCTCATCTTTGTAAATGATCGATCCAATATCAATTATTGCTTAGGAAAGCAATAAAACTTTAATTACACCAGATCTTTTACAGCAAAATTAAGACTGGGTTACTGCCAGTGCTGCTTACCCATAAGAGGAAGGAGAGCTCTGCAACTTCATTCACAGCAAGAAGGCCAATCTTCTTAATTTTGTATACCAAATACAACAAGGTGTTCTCTACATTCCTGTAGAATTGATATATTCATTACTGTAATCTGAAACAAAAAAAAACCTGCAGCAACGTCAATTGGCTGAAGTAAAATAATATTACTGCATTAGGCTTTGTGCTTTGATTCTTTCTTAACCAATATTTGTTATGCTAGTTACCTATTGTATTCTCTTAGAGCAATTTGGTCTGCCTGCATTAGTATATATGGCTCAGCTAAAGTGATTTTCCCATGTCCATAAAGAACATATCCATGCAATAATCACGTAGGAAGCAAGAACTTCAGAAAACACTGTAAAAGACATAAGAATCCTGACAAACCTCAACTGAAGATTGAGTTGTATACTTGTATGTGGAATTATACACCTTAGCTTCCTCCAATATTCTAAACAATCAAGGGAAAACCAAAAGCCAGTTAAACTACACATTTTTGTAAGATATATATAAAATTAGTATAGCGACTACAAAAGTTGCATCATATAATAAAAATCTGGGTCACTAAAGGTTTCTAAGGGAACAAACAAAGGAGTGCAGACCTTTTTGTGGATAACTCAGTAAGAGTACTAAAGAATCAAAATGGCAGCATATTTTTTTATGTGAGAAAATTAAGGCGGATTGATTAAAATTCAAAATTAAGGAGCTTCCACAGCTGACATGTTTTGCTTGCACAACAATTTTGTTTTCAAAAATAAAATAGCATCCATTAGCAGTACTTTGGCTCATATTGGTGTCAAGATGGGCTGTGTAGATGGCTAATCATGATTCCTCTTGCTTCTCCTAGAATGTCCAGAAAAATCAAAGATGACATTCAATCAACAACTATTTCCTTCAAAATTTTAGAAGTTCAAATGAAAAAGTTAACAGTCATAGAGCAGCTAGCATGAATGGAAAACTTAGTCATTTTACTGTCTACCAACTAATATACCAAATCAACTTGTCATGGAATAACTATTTCCATCAATGTTTCAGAAGTTCAAATGAAAAAAATAACACATCAGTCAAAGAGCAGCTAGCAGATTTTTGGCCCGCGTTGTGTGCAGCGATTGCTCGATTTGTTTGTGTTCAATTTCTTTTCTGCATCGACTTCCTTCAGTCTCCTTGTTTGCCTGCTTCTCTGTATTTCAGGCAGCATGATTTTATCTATTTGGTCAGTGTGCAATAGCAGCAGCTGTACATTGCAGCATGCTGCTTCTACTCATGGGTGCAGATATCAGCAGGGCAGAAATAATGCGAGGTGAGCGGCAAATAATTCAGTGTAACATGTGTTGTGCAGTTTATAGGGCCAAGGTTTCCTAAATAAATTACTGCATGAAACATGAAAACATGATATATCCAAAGCTGGAACTAAAATGCAACAGAACTACCAAATATTGACAATTTGGAAATCAAATAGTAATAGAAAAAGAGTTAATACCAACAGTGATGTAATCTGTATACCCTCGAATGAATAAATGCTCTGTATACCCTCGAATGAATAAATGCTCCACAACACCATTATACATCTTCAGAGTTCAGCTTCAGACCACAATGCATACATTAATAAACGACACTTTTGGCATTAACTTGTCAGCAAAGGAAAAGCCAAAGTGGAGATACGCAAAACATATACCTTGCCGGCAATTCGTCGAACACATCTTGGGCCCGAGCGGCGAACGAACCGAGCATGGGCCCGGGCTCCTCTGCCTCTGCTGGCTGCGGCCGGGAAAGCGTTGGCCTCCACCGCACACAAGAACCCGCCCCCGGAGACGAGGGACCTGCGGCCCATCAGAAGAGTGCAGCGCCGCCCGCCTGGAGGCCGCAGGCGATGCCCCGCCCCGCAGAGACCCTGGCGGCGTGAGTCAGGCGCAGTTGGCGGTGCTGTTGCCCTTCGCTATGCCGCAGACGGCCGGAGAGGCGCCACCCAAGATGGCGAGCGTGGACACGGAGGCAAGAGGGAGGGCAGCACATCGACGGATCTGAGGAGAGCCGAGGGAGCGAGAGGAGATTGGAGGACGGGACGTCTGACGCTATTCTGGGGTAGTGGAGCACCATGTCGCCCGCGAGCGCGTTGGGGCAGTGCTCCCCGCCTCTCCACCCTCCGCCGTCGCCGCTCCATAAACCTTCCCAACGTCCAGGTCCAGAGAGGTTAGAGGTAGAAAGGAAAAGAAAGCCAGCGGGGAGGAAAGGAAACAGCGAGGCATTTAAGGAAGGGCAAGGTCAATTCACGCGAGAAAAAAGGGGGCGCGGGCGTTTTTCGCGGGCGGGACTGAGAGCGGGTATGCGGAAATCGTCCGGTCAAAAAAGTTTCGTCAAAATATGAAAGTTATTTTAGAAACAGCGTTTTTTTTATACAGGTATCAAGTTTTTGAAATCCCAAGCTGCGCGGTGGGCTCTCTGTGAGGGGTACTGGTTATTACAAGTTGGGTCAAAAATTACCAATTCTTTTGGATCCTTATTGTATAGATCAATTCAGTAATTTCTTCAATACCAACTTATGCAATGTGCACACCACAAATCCCTGCTCCAGTCATTGAATACATTGACAGAGCTAGGAGACACTGCTTATGGAGAGGATCAGACAGTAATGCTAAGATGAAGCCATTGGTGGCATGGAAGAAAGTCCAAAGACCCAAAAAGAAAGGTGGACTAGGAGTAATCAACCTAAGGACGCAAAACTCTGCACTTCTACTCGAACGCTTGGACAAATTTTACAACAAAAGAGATATCCCATGGGTTAACCTAATCTGGAACACTCATTATAACAGTGGAAGGATTCCGCATGCCTCAGGTGACAAAGGCTCCTTCTGGTGGAGAGACATCCTCAAATTATGTGATCAGTTTAGAGGCATAGCTAACTGCACAGTGGGTGATGGTTCAACTATCTTTTTTTGGTATGACCTCTGGAATGGCAATCTTCTCCAAGAAAAATTTCCGAGGCTCTACTCCTTTGCTAGAAACAAAAATATCTCGGTGGCCCAACTCCTCCTCAATAATGAAATCGTACGGCAGTTCATCCTACCTCTTTTTGTTGAAGCATATCAGGAATACACAGAGCTCCAAGGTATAATTCAAGAACTACAAATTCAGGAAGGAACAAGAGACAAGTGGTCATACATCTAGGGAACAGATGAATACTCTTCAGCCGAGTTTTACAAATTCACCTTTCAAAACATCCACCCCCCTGAGCCCTTCCTATGGATCTGGAAGTCAAGGTGTTCCAATAAGTTGAGGGTCTTTTGTTGGCTCCTGTTCATGGACAGATTGAACACAAGAAACATCCTAAAGAGGAAGAATCACAAAATTGAAGGAAATAACTATAGTTCTGTCTTGTGTCAGGGAAATACAGAAGAAACTGCTTTTCACCTATTCTTTGGTTGCAACTTCAATAAACAATGCTAAGAAACTGCTTTTCACCTATTCTTTGGTTGCAACTTCAATAAACAATGCTGGCAGCTCCTTGGCATCAACTGGAATACACATCTTAATTTTTTTGACATGTTGATTTCAGCCAAAATGAACTTTCACTACGGGAAACCCCCCCTTTGCCGAGTGTCAAGTACACTCGGCAAAGCGACTTATACACTCGGCAAAGGGGTTTGCCGAGTGTAGCCCATGGCAAACGAGCACTCGGCAAAGAGGTGACGGCAAAGGTTTGTTTGCCGAGTGCCAAACATCGGGCACTCGGCAAACCTTTTGCCGAGTGTCTCCTGGCACACGGCAAAGACATGGTCCCCCTCGGCAAATGGGACTAACGGCCGTAAGGCCAGAGACGGCGTCAGGCGCCATTTGCCGAGTGTCCGATGGTTGACACTCGGCAAATATACACCCTTTGCCGAGTGTCCGCTGTCAGGCACTCGGCAAACAGATGTCCCCTTTGCCGAGTGTCCCGCCCTGACACTCGGCAAACAGGTGTCCCCTTTGCCGAGTGTCCCGCCATGACACTCGGCAAATACATGTCCCCTTTGCCGAGTGCTATGGTAAATGCACTCGGCAAAGGGCCTTCCCAGCAAATCCCAGTATGGTCACTTTGCCGAGTGCTATGGTAAAAGCACTCGGCAAAGTGACCAGAACAAAAACGTTTTTTCTGTTTTCTCTCGTTAAAAGTACCCCAACTCACAAATATCACATTGCACAGGAATATATCATAATATCCATCACAAACGCAAATATATCTCACAATATCCATCAGAAAAACAAATCCATTACAATATCCATCACAAACACACATCCATCACAATATCCATCACAATCTAGAAATAAATATCACATCCATCACCTAAGTTGACATTAACATAATAAACTCTAAGAAGGAGGCCACTGTGACCACGGCTGCGACGGATTTGACAAATCTTGGTCCTCATTTGGCACATTGGATCCCGCCGACTGGTTCTGCACATAGGACAAGATTATGCATTTGTTAGACAAGTTATACATCAGAAGTCATGAGATGAACATATAAGTTTTATAAATGGACTAAATTCTCTAAGTTATCTAATTTATGAATGTTTTCTGAATTCTCTAAATGTACTTTGCTATATGAATTCTCACAAGTCTCTAAATCTTCTAGGTTCTCTAATTCTCTAAATTCTTCTAAGTTCTCTAATTATCTAAATTTTCTAGCTTCTGTAAGAAATTGAACTTGAAGGTTGTCCGAAGTGACTCACAGGTGTATGTGATCCAGGATATGCCGGCGTTGGAGAGAATTGGATGTTTGGCCCCGGCACACCTTGCTTTGCGGCCATGCTCTGCATCCACATGTACATCTGCTGCATCTTCTGCTGCTCGGCCGTCCACCGCATCTGGAAATCGGCCTCTAACTGCTGCCGCTGGGCCGCCAACCTCTCTTCTAACATCT
>CM014273.1:49795987-49811532 GCA_004135705.1 Alloteropsis semialata
ACTCTAAGAAGGAGGCCACTGTGACCACGGCTGCGACGGATTTGACAAATCTTGGTCCTCATTTGGCACATTGGATCCCGCCGACTGGTTCTGCACATAGGACAAGATTATGCATTTGTTAGACAAGTTATACATCAGAAGTCATGAGATGAACATATAAGTTTTATAAATGGACTAAATTCTCTAAGTTATCTAATTTGTGAATGTTTTCTGAATTCTCTAAATGTACTTTGCTATATGAATTCTCACAAGTCTCTAAATCTTCTAGGTTCTCTAATTCTCTAAATTCTTCTAAGTTCTCTAATTATCTAAATTTTCTAGGTTCTGTAAGAAATTGAACTTGAAGGTTGTCCGAAGTGACTCACAGGTGTATGTGATCCAGGATATGCCGGCGTTGAAGAGAATTGGATGTTTGGCCCCGGCACACCTTGCTTTGCGGCCATGCTCTGCATCCACATGTACATCTGCTGCATCTTCTGCTGCTCGGCCGTCCACCGCATCTGGAAATCGGCCTCTAACTGCTACCGCTGGGCCGCCAACCTCTCGTCTAACATCTGCTGCATCTGGGTCTACAATATACCACCCAAATGTTAGAATGAAAATCAAACGTATTTAAATATCAATGAACGATCAATAGAACAGAAACAACCTGGAGCTCCTGTATCTGGTGCTGGGCTACGGTCGGCCTTGGTCGTATGGCGGGGCTGGAGTCCGTACTCCTAGCTTTAATCTGGTTAAGCGTAGGAGTACTGGCCGTGTCGATGCAACCGTCACCCATATAGAAGCGTCCATGCTTCTTTCCTCCTCCCATCGTCATGACAACTTCTCCATCGAGGTTCTCGTTGACAACATCGAACTCTGGCCCGCGGATCTCTCTTGCCATCGATGTGTAGTCATTGAGGCGGCTGTGGATGCTTGCATTGCTGTACGCCGAGGGCGGGTCGTCCGGGTTGTAGTTGACGTCGGACATCGCCTTGCCCTTGTGGGACAAAGCATACGCCTTGAACGTCGAGCAAGACTCACCACCATGGGCCCCCGACTGCAAAAAAATGATCGACGTAATTAGAAATTATGGACAACTGAGTATATTAATGAAGATATGGAATCTCTTACCCATCTAGACGCGTACAGAGGCAGGCTAAGGTTGCCCTGATGGTGTGGTATACCCGGCATCAGCAAACGCCGCTCCCGGCAAGCTTCGTGCTGTTGGACCCACTCCTCCGACAACCACTTGTCGACAATGATCTCCCAGCACTGCCGATGTTGTGCACACCACCATACAGGAGCCTACACATCATCAAGGTTAGGACATGAGAATAACAAATTAAATGTTTTGTATTGAATTTCTATATGTACCTGCAAGTATTGTTCCCGGGTGAGCCTAATGTTTCGAGCTTCAGCTTTAGAGCACTTCTGTTGGAGAAATGTAGCGTAGTACACGATGACGGACTGGACGCGTGCCTCGTAGTGCATGTCCTTCACAAGCTTGAAACATGCTCTGTGAGCCGTCTCATTTGCCGCTTGCTCGTAGCCCGGTTCGCATCTGTAGAAATCCTGCATACAGACGCGATGTAGACATTCAATATTTGAAGAAAATATCCAATGAATGTGCAACGAATTAAGCAATGTAGTGCGAGGAAGACTTACCCACAGCTCGCCCGTGACACGAGCCGCCTTGTTCTGGAATATCCTGTTGTCCCGATCCATCGAGTCGGGGAAGGCTACGTAGTGGTCAAACGTGTAGGCTGGCTCTTGTCTTCCGCCTCTGTCAACGAAGCCTGGAAAGTGCAACCTGCACAAACCACCCAGGATCCCGTTGACATGGCGGTCGTGAACCCCAGGAGCGACCATAATCCAACTCCTGCATAAGTGATTAAGAGAAATTTTAAGTTTGCAATCAAGTTATAACAATATAAAATAAAAATGTTACGATCAAATATAAACCATATTACCTAGGAGCGATGGGCCGAATCATCGGCCGCCTCTCAAACGGTATGGGTCGCTGGGGAAGCTGCGAGGGACCTCTTAACCAAATGGCTGCGACTCCTCCTCCTCCGCCCGCAGCCTCCTCCTCCTCCTCCTCCTCCTCCTCCCCCTGCTGCCACTCCTGGTCCGGGCCATCCTGTGCCACGACGTGGTCGGGAGAGGCCGCCTCCGGTGTAGGTGTAACCTCGTCCTCAGACTCAGACTCCGAGTCTGCCTCAGGAGACGGTGCTGGAGCCTGCCTCCCTCGCCCCCTGCCTCCACCCTGTCTCCCCCGACCCCTGCCTCCACCCTTCCCCGACCCTTGCCTCCACCCGTCCCCCTGCTGGACCCCTCACCGGCAGAGGACCCTCCACCTGCACCGGGAAGCCGTCTCAAAATCCCCGCTAACGACTTGGTGACACCGCCCACCATCTGCAATTACAAAGAGAAAATCAATCAGTACAGATAAACAAAATGTACTTAGAAATAAATGCAATTGAACAAATCATAAATTGGAAATAACATGATATTGCAAATAATAAATGCGGAACATACATGTATTAGAAATAATCATCGTGGTTGGGATTCACTGGATCATAAGTCTCATCATCACTATCACGGTTGTCAAAATTTTCATACTCATTCTCCAACGGAGCAATGTCCTCATCACTGTCATCGCCTAACTGTAATCGCTCTAGTAACTCTAAGTCCTTCACACCACATACCTCATCTCCAGCGTCCTCTTCATTGTCTACTTCCATTTGGATCGCTTCGGTTAAGTCTATCTCAAAATTCCCTTCTAGCCCATCTTCTTGGAAAAACTCCCCGACATATGTATTTGGGTCAATGTTGTAATCTTCATTGTTTGGAATAGGTATTTTACCGTGTGGCGATACCTTGTACACAACATCCCACCCCCGAAGGCGTGGGTCGGTTTTACATGGGTACGAGAGATAGTAAACTTGTGTTGCCTGTTGAGCCACAATATATACGTCATCTCCTGGCAAGACGGTTGATTGTCGAATTTCGACTAGCCCAAGATTTGGAGTTCGTCTCACTACTTTGGGATCAAACCAATGGCATTTGAATATGACTGGGTTCAGAGGTTTGGATCCATGAAAAATGAGTTCGTATATTTCTTCAATTTTTCCATAGTACTCGACCCCATCAATGCCCGGCGTAAAAACTCCTGAATTTGTGGTTCTTCGGTTCGGCCGATTCTTCTCGTGGCGTGTTGTGTGAAAGCGATATCCATTCACGTCATAAGCATTAAATGTTCTCACCCTATAGCCACAACCATCGGCTCTCTCTAAGAAGGGTCCTCTCTAAGAAGGGTCTCGCTTTCCTGCGGGGTAGGTTGCCTTGAACGACGCCAGAATAGACGATGAAATTCCCTATATCAACAACAAACACAAGGTGTTGGATGTAGAATTGTGAGTTAAAAGACTGAGGTAGTTGAGGAGTACGTACCGCAAGTACGGCTCCACCTCATCAAGGTTGGTCAACACATAAAGCATGATAGTGCGCCACTCTTCATGCCTCAAGGTTTTGTATGACCCTTCACTTGCACTTCCGAGTTGCCCTCTGAAAAGGCTGAGGTTCGATTCTTCTTCACGAGCATTGTAACGAGGGGGTGGATTATGCACGTTTGGAAGGTTGTCAAGATAGTATTTTGTTGTGTAGTTTGAAACCTCCTCCAGAATGTATGCCTCAGCAATGGAAGCTTCAATTTTGCATTTATTTTTGCATTTGGTTCGAAGAACCTTCTGACATCTCTCAATTGCATAGCACCAACGGGACTGCACAGGCCCCCCCATTCGTGCCTCATACAGGAGGTGCAGAATCAAATGCTGCATTGGATTGAAAAAACCGGGTGGAAAGATCTTCTCCAACTTACAGAGCAACACAGGTGCCATTCTTTCCATTTCTTCAATCACGGACCGAGAAATTTCCTTAGCACACAGCTGGCGGAAGAAGAAGCTCAACTCAGCCAGCACTTGCCAGACATGATCAGGGACATATCCTCGAACCATCACCGGAAGAAGTCGCTCTAGCCATATGTGATAGTCATGACTCTTGAGCCCGTTGATTCGCATAGTAGATAAGTTCACTCCCCTCTTTAGATTCGCTGCATAGCCATCGGGAAACATTAACGTTTGAAACCATTCTAGAACTTCCCTCCTTTGAGGCCTCGACAGGACGAAATCGGCCTTAGGCTTTCTCCATGACTTGCCGTCTTTGGGAGTCGGTATGTCTAGCTTTGGCCTATCGCATAACCTCGCCTGATCCACTCTAGCCTTAACATTGTCCTTTGTCTTATCAACCATGTCCATGATTGTACCAAAAAGTGCCTCACCGAGATTCTTTTCTGTGTGCATCATATCAATGTTATGTGGCAGAAGAAGGTCTTCCATATAGGGAAGCCTCCACAAGCCCAACTTATGAGTCCAGGCATGTTGCTCACCATATCCGACAAAACCACCTTCTTCATTGACCACGAGAGCATCTAGCTGAGCACGAACATCCACACCTGTCAACATTGCTGGTGGAGGGTCTTTAACAACGACGCCTTTCGTAAAGTTCTTGGTGTCTCGTCTGAATGGATGGTCAAGAGGAAGAAACTGTCGATGTTTGTCAAAACACGAATACTTGCCACCTTTCACCAACCAAATGAACTTCAGAGCTGCCTTGCATATTGGACATGGGAACTTGCCATGAACACACCACCCACAGAACAACGCATACGCCGGCAGGTCATGCAGAGAGTAGTGGAACCAAACATACATTTTGAAGTTTGTCTTTGTAGCTCGGTCGTATGTCCATACCCCTTCCTCCCAAGCACGGAACAAATCATCAATCAGAGGCTCCATGTACACACTCATATTTTTTCCCGGGTACCCCGGAATTATCAACGACAAGAATATGTTCTGTCGTTGAAAGAGCACACCGGGGGGGAGATTGAGGGGGATAACGAACATGGGCCAACAAGTGTACGGTGCAGCCATCATTCCGTAAGGATTGAACCCATCTGTTGCCAGCGCAACACGGACATTACGAGCCTCTATAGCTTTGTCACTATGAATTGAATCGAAGTTAGTCCATGAGTCACCATCGGATGGATGTACCAGCTTCTCAGGATTGTATCGACGGCCTTGCTTGTGCCATGTCATCTGTTTCGTGGATTCCTCTGTCATGAAGAGTCGTTGGATTCTCGGTATGAAGGGAAGGTACCGTAGGACCTTGCTTGTGCCATGTCATCTGTTTTGCGGATTCCTCTGTCATGAAGAGTCGTTGGATTCTCGGTATGAAGGGAAGGTACCGTAGGATTTTCACGGGGATTGTGAGCTGCCTCTTAGTACCATCACCTGACTCTACCTCCAAATACCTAGAGGAACCACACTTTGAACAGTACTTTGCTTCCGCATTTTCTTTTCTAAATAACAAGCATCCATTCGGACAAGTGTGTATCTGCTCATATGGCATCTTAAGTGCACGAAGGAGCTTCTGTGCCTCGTACATGCTCTTTGGCAGAATGTGACCCACCGGAAGCAGGCTGCCAACAACAGTCACCATTGAATCGAAAGCGTCTTGACTCAGGCCAAACTGAGATTTTACGGCCATGAGGCGCGCAACGGCATCCAGTTGAGAAACTTTGGTATGCCCGTGAAGGGGTTGCTGTGCTGCATCCATCATCTGGTAATACGCCTTTGCGGTGGGCTCTGGCTCCTCCTCCCTAGGTGCATCATCGAAGTGTGCTTCATGATAGTCATCCAACATGTCCGCTACCCCGGCATCAGCATCATAATTCTCGATGCGTTGTCTCACGACCTCGCCTCGCACACGATCGTTTTCACCATGGTAGATCCACCTGGTATAGTTTGCCGTGAATCCAAACTTGCAAAGATGTTTGCCCATGGTATCCTTTGTTTGTCGGCGTGTGTTTCCACATTTGTTGCACGGACACCACGTGCTGTCCCCACCTTTAACCTTGGCAAATGCTACATTCAAAAAGGCCTCGGTCTTCTCAATCCATTCATCGGTCAACGAACTCAGATTTGTGCGGCCCGTGTACATCCACTCACGGTCATCATCCATCCTTTAACATCAGCGGGGGTGATATTAAAAACAATTACATCTACACGATGTCTATCATGGTCTAATAGGTAAAGATAGGTCCTAATCCCACCCGAGAATGCGTAGATGGGTTGGTTTCCATGGTCTACTCCTATCCGAGACAGAATTTCGGCAGCATCTCCCCGCTGTTCTCCAGATACACGTCCGGTCAAGGAGATTGTGTATCCGGAGAACAACAGGAAGATGATGCCGAAATTCTGCCTCGGATCGGAGCAGACCATGGAAACTGTACCCATCTACGCATCCTCGGGCTGTCCAAATAACGTGGACAATTCGAAACAGATACGGGTATCCATATGCAGAGATCTGCATACTTCCAACCGTATCTCTTTCGAACGGGAGACGCCTAACTAGGTTACGTGATCTACGAACATGATATGAAATAAGACGGGTATTTCATGCCTCACCTTGCTATCCGACAAAGTGACGCGGCGAGGACGGTGAAGTAGCCGACGGGAGAGTACGAGACCCTGAAAAAGACGCAAAACAATGACGTCAGATAAAATTTTCGGCAGCACCTCCCCTACACGGTGAGGTTTCAAAACCTGCAACAAAAGAACGGCACGATGGCCGATATACACATAACGGCACGATGGCCGACATACACATAACGGCACAAAAGCCGGGAACAATTTCAAGTACATTAATTAAAAAACTAAACTACTACCCCTTCCTAGAAATAACTACCGAAACACACAGATTCAATTTCAGTTAAGACCCAAATATATTTCCAGCTCCATATGGACTTGTCAAACTATCAATGAGGCACTAATCAAAGAAAGATCAACTGTGATCTTGAAACATAATCTTCACAGGTAATTCACACCATCCAACAAATGAAGCTTAAAAGTGTACACGATCCTAATACTATGTTCCTAATATGTTGAGAAACTAATAAGAAATTTCACTTCCTAGTATTTTTCCTTAAAAAGAGAAAATGGCTAACTCACCCTGCGAACGGAAACCGGGGCGGCGCAGGTCCCGGGCGGCCGCGCCGGGGCGGGGGGGGGGGGGGGGGGGGGGGGGGGGGGGGGGGGGGGGGGGGGGGGGGGGGGGGGGGGGCGCCGGGCCGGCGAACAGGTGGGGCGGTTTTCCGGGGGGGCGCGCCGGGCCGGCGAACAGGTGGGGCGGCGGCGTAGGCGGGCGGTGGGGGCGAGCGAAGTGAGAAGAAACTCGAGCGAAGTGAGAAGAAGCTTGCTTTTGTCGGAACACGGGCGTTTGCCGAGTGCCCTGGATCTGGCACTCGGCAAACCATCCCTTTGCCGAGTGCCAGATCCAGGGCACTCGGCAAAGCAAGGTTTGCCGAGTGCCAGTTTTCGGGCACTCGGCAAAGGGCCATTTTGCCGAGTGTCCACCGCGCGGCACTCGGCAAAGAGCATATCTGAAATTTGAATTTCCGAATTTTGTTCAACCAAAATTTGAAAAAAACAAGTTACCTGGACTGTACAATGCATATCTCGTTATTCTTCAATGATCATTACATTATTTTATGTGGTTATTCAACAACATCCTTTTATATCATTTGATTTTGAATATATGTAGTAAAAAAATTATAAAATATAAAACGGATCCAAAAATTTACCAAAAGTTTACAAAATACATTTTAAGTAGCATGTTGCCAATGAAAAATGTGTTGAAGTGAAAATCGAATTGTCATGTCACTCTGTCTCCAAATCATTAACTATCTTTTGAATTCAACGAAACTTATGTCGAGATGTTCCGGTTTACAAGCGTCGTATGTGAAAACTTTTTCAGAATGTCCTATATTTTTTACCACAGACTCCACATATGATATCATGAGCTCCTGACAATTTTCATGAATTACAGAGTTCATTTGATTTTTCTATAATTAAAAAACAAACTGGACACACGTACTTTCAGTTAGTTTCGTGAAAATCAAGTTGCAAATTTACTTCTATTGCATGGAAAATGTTACACAATGGAGTTAGTAACATGAATATCAATTTTTCAATAACTCTGTACCCTTATTTGAAACACTTGTAGTTCAAATTTTGACTTCAACCAACAAATTCATTCTAATAAGAAAAATGCATTGAATATAGCAAACGGGCCGACAAAAATCTGAAATAGTAATATGGAGTGCAATGTATCATATGTGAAACAACAAGCAAAGTTTGGAATGATTTACATGAAATATAGAGGTCCCCTTTGCCGAGTGCAAAAAAAAACACTCGGCAAAGGGGCGGTTTGCCGAGTGCGAGGGGTTGAGCACTCGGCAAAAGTATAGTTTGTCGAGTGCCAGGGGTTGGGCACTCGGCAAACTATAACGGCACTCGACGGCCGTTAGGGCAGCTGGCCGTCTGAGGCAACCCCGTGGGCCCGTGGGAGGTTTGCCGAGTGTCCCAGCACCTGACACTGGGCAAACCTCGCCTTTGCCGAGTGTCCCTGGCAAAGCACTCGGCAAAGCACACATATGCCGAGTGCCGTGGCTATGCCGAGTGTTTTGCTCCGGGCACACGGCATACGAAGCTTTTGCCGAGTGCCCGAGGTTTTGCACTCGGCAAACTTCAAGACACTCGGCATTTTTCGGTTTTCCGGTAGTGTTTGCAAACTCCTTTTACATGGAAACTTTCATAATTGGAGCTTGGCAAATCTGAAAGCAAAGGAACAATCTCATCTTTGAAAGAAGCCAGCCCAGCTTGCAAGATTGGAAGCATCACTTTATTGATGAAAGTCTCCTACAAGCACAAGACTCAGTGAAGATAGGAGAGTGGCTTTCCTTAGCTGGATAGACCTCTTGTAGACTTCTCAACACACACCTCTCTTACTCTTCTCCTTTTTCTTCGTTGTGTATAGCTCACTCCCTCTCCCTATGCTTTCTCTCTGACCTGGCTGTTTGTATAGTTCCTTTTACTTGTCTTTTTTTTTCAAATAAATAAAATAGCTACACAGCGGGGGTCTATAACATTGCCATGGTTTGTGTTTATGTGACTTTTTTTGACATTGCCATGGTTTCTTTAGTGTTTAGAGTTTAGTGTTAGTGTTTAGGTTTTAGGGTTAGTGTTTAGTGTTTAGGTTTTAAGGTTAGTGCTTAGGGTTTAGGGTTAGGGTTTGGGATTAGGGTTAGGATTTAGTGTTTAGGGATTAGAGTTATGTGATATTGATTAGGGTTTTTAGTGTCTAGGGTTTAGAGTTACGATTTAGTGCTTAAAGTTTAGGTGTCATGACAGTGTCATAAAAAAGATCAAAGTAACCAAAAATTGAATTTGATATTAAATAAGGATGATCAAAATTTTGAGTGTCAGTGCATAGTTTCATGGCACAGTTACCTAGTCTGAAAACTAGGTAACTGTGCCTAATGGGTTTCATGGGGATGAAACTCTCCTCACAAATGATGAAACGCTCTCTCCTCTCTCCTCATAAAAGCCTTGCCATATCATTAAAATTGCTGATATGACATGTTATTTAATGCTGATAAAACTCCTAATGAAACCCCCGCTGAGAATGCACTAAGAGTCAAATAGGGAATTGATCTTCTTCCCTCCGTTATCTTTGTAGTTCCAATTTTGCAATTATTTCCTTCTTGTTTTTTTTACCTCGGTGGCTCGGTCCGCCTTCAGATTTTTACCGTGCAATAATTGAGCACCACCTCTTCGCCTTCTTTCTCGCAAGCGAATTCTCCCCCAAAAACCAAAACCCCGGGGTTGAAGATGTACGGCTTCGGGCTCGGGCACCCCTGGCTGAACCCTGAGGGCACCTTCAAGGTCTTCTGCAAGGCCGACGAGGGGCTCTGCCTCACTGTCCGCGGCGGCTCCCTCGGAACACCAGCACTGGTTCAAGGACGTCCGCTTCAGCCTGCGCATCAAGGATGAGGGCAAGCCCGCCTTCTCCCTCGTCAATAAGGCCACCGGCCTCGCCGTCCAGCGGTCCCTCGGCCCCTACCGCCCAGTAATCACCCTCCCCCCTTGCTCTACTCTCCCTGCTCCGCGCCGTATGCCTGATTTAGTCCGTTTGTGCGAAATCTTGGATCTTTGAGTCCTTGGAGAATGTAGATTGGAATAGAGTGCTTGAATCGTCGAGTTCTTGGAGAATTTAGGTTGGAATAATGTGTTTTGGGGTTTTAATTTCAGATGAGGTTGGTAAAGTTCGACCCGGAGGATTTCGAAGAGTCGGTCTGTGGACGGAGAGCTGCCACTAGGGCAGGGATTTCGGCCGCATCCGCATACTACACGATGTCGACATGGGCCTGGACGCCTTGCCCAGCGAGGACGGCGGCGGCGTGCGGGACGGCACGACCATGACGCTCACGGAGTGGGCGGAGGCCGACACCCAGAGCTGGAAGATCCTCTGTTGGAGCGAGGAGGCCAACGCGACATGCGGTGGGCTGTACGCCAAGCCCACCTGCCGCATCTACTGCAAGGCCAACGAGGGATTCAGCGTCACCGTGCGCGGAGGTGCCGTCTGCCTCGCGCCCACCGACGCCGACGACGAGTACCAGCACTGGATCCAGTACATGAAGCCCGGCATCTGGATCAAGGACATTGAAGGCTACCCTGCTTTTGTCCTGGTCAACCGGTACACCGGCGACGCCATCGAGGGTTCCACAAGCCACGGCAACACTGTAAGCAACTGTTCAACCTTGTGAAATCTATTTTCAGATCGCACCCTACCATACAGATAATTGTGCCAAACTGATTATGAAGCACTCTCTTCAACATCAGGAGACAAATAATCTGGAAACCCTGCCCCGGCCCGTAGACTCTAGAGAGTGCTTCCCAGCACTCCTTTATATAAGCCCCCCTCTCCTCTCTATACAAGCCGAGGGGACAGTCTGCACACATTTACCTGGTGCGGTTGTGCCAGCCTTCTGTCATTTGGTGCAACATATCTGGTGCCATCCAATACTCCTCCAGCTGCAGTATCATTTCTGTTCTGTTAGTTTCTAGATTGTCTTTGATATCTGCTTGACCCTGTCGCTTGAATAAGATGTTTCAGTGGCTATTTACGTTCCTTTCAAAAAAAAAGTGCACTTTGGGATTGTTGGTACAATTTTTTGTGGAAACAATTGACTTATATTTTTTGCCCCACGGGCCACAGGTACTCCAGTATGAGACATATTACACTACGGGAAACCTCCGATTTGCCGAGTGTCTGAAACACTCGGCAAAGGGCAAAATACACTCGGCGAAGCTTTTGCCGAGTGTTACACTCGGCAAAGAGCACTCGGCACCGCTCCGGTCGGCAAAGGGGCTCTTTGCCGAGTGTATTATCTCGGGCACTCGGCAAAGGCTTCGCCGAGTGCCTGGGCCCACACTCGGCAAAAATAGCACATAACGGCCCGGCGGACGGCGCGCCATCGTTTGCTGACGTCACGCCGACGTGGCGGCGACGGCGGCGGACGGCTGACGGCGGGCCTTCGCCGAGTGCCACCTGGCAACACTCGGCAAAGAGCCAGGCTTTGCCGAGTGTTGCCACGGGGCACTCGGCAAAGCCCCGACCTTTGCCGAGTGTCCGGGGTAACACACTCGGCAAAGGTTGACCATAAGGTCGCATTGTGATGCACCTTTGCCGAGTGCCCGAAATAAAACACTCGGCAAAGGCTCGGCACTCGGCAAAGGTGCATCACAATGTAACAGAAATAGCACCTTTGCCGAGTGTATGGTCAAAAACACTCGGCAAAGCTCCTCTTTGCCGAGTGTACACTCGGCAAAGCTCCTCTTTGCCGAGTGTACACTCGGCAAAGGTGCCAAATTGCCCCTGTTTCATTTGTTTGCTCTGGTATAACGTGCCCCCACTGAAAATACATCACAGGCAGTTCATATAGATATATATACATATTACAGGCAGTTGATATAGATAAAATCCACAACCATAAATCCACAATAACCATAGCAAATAGTATCTCATCCACAACCATAAATCCACAATAAGTTCACAACTAACAAGCACAGTAAAGTTTATTCGTTCACAAACACACTAAGTTCATAATCACAAAGTTCATAAGCACAGCATCACTGAGTAGGCCCAGGCGGTGGGCCGAACAGACTGCGGCTGAGGCGTGTCGGCATGTCTTCTTCCGCCGCAGGAGCCTCGTTCGACGCCGCCGCCGATCCAGCAAAGTTCTGCACAAGTTTTAGGACAGAAACAAAGTAGAGCTAAGTTTTCTAAGCTATGGTTGTGAATCTAAGTTTTCTAAGGTTGTCATTGATCGAAATGAAATTATAAAGTTTCAGCGGTGACTCACAGGAGAATATGACGGAGGTGGCATCACTGGCGGGGCGAAAGTCATCGGAGGCGGAGGCGGAGATCGGCCCATGTCCCTTGCCATGCCGTTGAACCAGTTGTACCACTCGGTCATCTGCTGCATGCGGAGCCGCTCGGCCTCGTCCCGCTGCCTTTGCTCCTCGTCCCGCCGCCTTCGCTCTTCCTCCCGCCACTGCCGCTCTTCATCCAGCCGGGCCTCTAGCATGGTCGTTCTCCTCCTCTCCTCCTCTAGCTGGGCCTGCAATATTCCATCAAAGCGTTAGAATTCAACGGTAAGGAAAAATGAACTAAAGTGTAATAAAGCAGAAATAATCTGGATTAGTTGCATGTTGAAGTGGCTAGCGGTCTGTGGCTGGCGTATGTCGGGGTTAGCGCTACCGGCTTTGATCTGGGAGAGAGTGGGGGTACTGGCCGTGTCGATCGTGCTGTCGCCGACGGCGTACCTCCCATGCCTCTTGCCTCCTGCCATCCTCATGATGACTTCTCCATCAAGCGGCGCGGCGGCCGGATCCCACTCAGGCCCATGCTTTTGGCGTCCCATCTCCGAGTAGGTGGTGAGGCGGGCGTGGACCATGGGATTGCTGTACGCCTCCGGCCCGGCTTCGGGGTTGTAGCGGACTTCGGACGTGGCCCTGCCCATGTGGGACACGGCAATAGCCTGGAAGTCAGTCAGCTCCTCGCCTCCATGTGCCGCCGACTACAAAACACACAAAAAAACAATATGATTACAAATATTGCAGAATTGAGCGTTTCAATTATAAAATGAGATGTCATACCCATCTTTGTTTGTACTCGGGGAGGGTAAGGCTGCCCTGGTGGTGTGCTGGACCTGGCATCAGCAAACGGCGCTCCCGGGCAGCCAGGTGTGTCTCCATCCACTCAGGGGAGCACCAGTAGGTCACCCACTTCTCCCAAGCCTGGGGATGCGAGGCACACCACCAGGGAATCACCTACGCAGGATGATGTAGAAGAAGATTAGATTATACGTGCTTAATCATATAAGGAATCGTAATTAAAGTTTTATATTTACCGAGATGTATTGATCGTGGGTCAGGTAAATGGTTCTGGCTTGCTCTTTGGAGTACTTTGTGCCTCTGTCCTTCCAGTAGTCAATGACGGCCTGGATCCGCGCCTCGTAGTACATGTCCTTGACCAGTTTGTGAGCCGCCCTCTTTGCCTGCTCACCCGCCTCCACCTCGTGGCCCGGGGCGCATCTGTAAAAATCCTACATATATATGCGATATAGTGGTGACAAATGTAGAAAGCATGCATATATATATATATATATATATATATATATATATATATATATATATATATATATATATATATATATATATATGTGTGTGTGTGTGTGTTGAAATATGTATTGCGGGAAACACTTACCCACAGCTCGGCAAGCACCCTCTCGGCCTTGTTGGGGAAGCTCCTGCCCTCCCGGTCCTCTTGGTCGTCCGTGGCGTCGTAGTAGTGGGCGAACGACTCCGCCGGCTCCTGGACTCCTTGGTGCGTAACTATGCCAGGGAAGTTTGCCCTGCACAGAAGACCCAGGATGCCGTTGACCTTCCGGCTGTGAGAAGCACCCCGCTCTACCACGTCCCAACCCCTGCAAAGTGATCAAGATAGATTGTTAGTTTCTATAGTGATATTCAACATATTAAATAAAAATAGAATGATAACATATAAAGTTTATTACCTTGCACCGCTAGGTCGGATCATCGGACGGTGTGCTGGGAGTATCGGCCGCCTCGGGAGTTGGGATGGACCGCGCGCCCATAATCGGGCGTTAGAAGCGGAACCCTCCCCGGACCCCTCCCCCGCATCCCCCCTCTCCTCCTCCGACGACTCCACCTCGCCCTCCACCACCGCGGGAGGAACCTCCTCCTCAGACGAAGACGAGGACGAAGGTACAGGGGTCGGTACCGTGCCCTTCCGTCGACCCCTGCGTCCACCCTTTCCTCGCCCCCTGGCTCCACCGCTCCCAGACCCTGAAGGTGCCTCCTCCTCACGTGACCCCCTCCGGTAAAGGGACTTCACGTTCCTAACTCCGTCCACCATCTGCATTGAAAAAGGCAAAATAAACATAATTAGCCCGTGTACTCTTGGCAAATGCAAATGCTTTGTTAACGAAATCTTCAGTCTTGGTCAACCATTCAACAGTCTTCTGAGCAAAGCCCGTGTACATCCACTCACGGTCCTCCATCCTCTAATAGATCATCGAGCGATATCAAACTAACTTTTACATCTACCGGAATGTCTATCATTCTCTACTAGGTATAGATAGGTCCTAATCCCACCCGAGGATGTGTAGATTGGGTTAGTTTTCATGCTCTACTCCTATCTGAGCCAGAATTTCGGCAGCACCTACCCGCTGTTCTCCAGATACACGTCCTAGAAAGGAGATTGTGTATCCGGAGAACAACAGGGAGGTGATGCCAAAATTCTGACTCAGATAAGAGTAGACCATGAAAACTAAACCCATCTACACATCCTCGGGCTGTCCAAAAACGTGGACAATTCGAAATAGATACGGTCACACATATGCAAAAATCTGCATATGTCCAACCGTATCTCTTTCGAACGGGAGACGCCTATGGTTACGTGAACAATGAACAAGAAAGGAAAAGAGAGCATGTTTGTCTCACCGTGTAAAGTCGGCGGGGTGTAGGCCGGTCTCGATGGAGGGGACACTCGTCTGCCCAAAAAAAGAAAAAAAAGTGTTAAAAATTGAAAATTTCGGCAGCACCTCCCCTGCAAAGGGAGGTTTCCAAACCCTGCAATTCGAAAAGCGGCACGATGGCCGAGCACATTCAACAACTAACTGTCATTCCACATCCAACATTCCACATCCAAATTCAAAATTCAACATCATTAACTAAGGAAGACACTAAGAAATTCTAGCTCCTGTAATTCTAACTCTAAAAATTCTAACTAAAATATTTTCTAACTCTGACATTTCAAACTATAACATTTCTAACTTTAACAATTCAAAATCTATGAATCTTAACTATAATAATTTAAACTACAAAAGTAAATGATGAAAGACTTACAATCGGCGTGGCGCGGGGGCTGCCGGCGTGGCGGTGGGCGCCGGCGGGGAGGGCTCTGCAGGGGGTGGCGGTGGTGGGGGGCGCTGCGGCCCGTGGTGGGGTGGGGGGCTGTCCTGCGACCCGGGGAAAGGGCCGGGGTTTCGCGGCACCGGCGGGTTCACTGGCGCCCGG
>CM014273.1:49812532-49885971 GCA_004135705.1 Alloteropsis semialata
TGCTGATGCCATACCCGACACACCATCAAGGCAACCTTACGAACGAGCAATACAGGGCTAGATGGGTATGCATATTCATTTCTTTGTTGTAACATTCAATTATGCATAATTTGTAATCAACTTGCTGTTTTTTCGCAGTCCAACGCACATGGAGGCGCTGAGTGCACCGAGTTCATGGGATGGGCCTTGTCCCACAAGGGCAAGGCGTCCGCGTCTGAGACCACCTACAACCTTGAGGACCCGGCCGAGGCGTACAGAAATCCCTCCATCCACGGTCGCATCACTGCGTACACGGAGACGGGAAGGCAGGTCCATGGGCCAGAGTGGGATCCGAGCCGTGCACCGCTTGATGGAGAGGTGATCATGAGGGTGGGAGGAGGAAAGAAGCATGGCCATTACTATATTGGCGACAGCATTTTAGACACGGCCACTACTCCCACTCTCCCGGCCCTCCGAGCAAGGAGCACGAGCAGTGCCCCTCCCATACTCTCACGGCCGTCCGCGGCACTGGCCCACGTGGAACGACTTCAGGTTATTTCTGTTTTATTCATCGTTACTGAATTTCTACATAGATTTTCTTTGCATTGTAACATTGCGATGAACAATTGCAGACCCGGCTGGATGAGCAAGAAGCGGCACACCAGGCGTCCTTAGCCGCGGTTGAGCAGCGGATGGCCCAGCAGTTGGCGGCGCAGCAGCAACAGATGGCTCTGCAGCAACAGATGATGGCCAAGCACTGGGAGGCTTGCATGGTAGCTTTTCAGAACGGACAACCGATGCCCCCGATGCCCACGATGCCCGCGACGGCCCCGATGATGTTCATTCCGACTCCGGCTCCTGGAACTCCTGCTGTGAGTTACTTGACAACCTTGTTGTTTCATTTCATTGATTATAGACTTAGAGAACGTAGAGACTTAGACTCACTTAGAGACCTAGAGAAAGTAGAGACTTAGAAAACTTAGATTATAACTTAGAGACCTAGAGATAGCCGAGACTTAGACAACTTTCATAATAACTTGGAGAACTTAGATTATAACTTATAAATAAAATATAAGAGTTCTTAATAGCTCGGTAACCTTTAACTACAGTTTTTTTTAAAAATACCCTTTTAGTTCTAAACTTCCATGAAACGTCTGTTGCTAGCAACAGAATACCCATACAACTTAACTTCAGTCATATTTTTCAGTGAAATAATTTTAGACCAAATTTCACAGACCAAATTACTGAAGAACACCTTTGCCAGATATCACCTCCTTTTCTGTTCTCCATCTCAATCCAATCTGCAGCAGAAGATACCCTTATAGCAATTTACAGGCCTATACGAGATCAAATGCTACAGTTTTTGGTGAATATAAATGCTGATAGATATCTTTATGAAATCTGCTTTCTCAATCATAGAGTATTAAATAGTTTAAAAATTACAATAAGAAAATGGCTCATTGTAGGGATACAAGGCATCGAGTAATGCAGATGAATATACTCAATGGACTTGTCGATTTAAGATGGTTCATTATTATTATAAGAGTTTGCACAATTACCCTGTATTAGCTGTGTGTATTCCAGTTTTTTACTAGTTTCATGCATGATCTCTCTGGGATAATAGTCTCAAATATTATTGTGTTAACCAGAAAAAGAATCATATGATACCTTGAAAAATAGTACCTATCTACACAGCTATACATATAGTATCCTGATCCTCAGAAACTGCAGTTTTTACACATGTTCTTACACTAAAAACTTCTAGCCTACTCCATTAGAATTGGCTCGATTTAACACAACATCAGTTGCATTAATGCTCAGGACTTGATTACATCAAGTTGAGGATTAAGTACGTCTGTTCACCCTATGTTTAAGTTATCCTAAAAATCCAAATAGTCCATACATATGTGGATGAAGGTAGTATAAAAAGTTTTTGAAAGAAATGGCAGGAGCTTTACCTTATAATTATGAAGGAAAGGAAGGATCAACAAATGTTACAGCCGTTTACCAGTTTTTCACCAGCTTTTGGCTAGGGAGTTTATTTTTTCTTTAGTCCCACAGTTTCACACAACTTCTTTTGGTGGCCTTTGTTTACAGCTACTAGTCAGTAGAGGACAGAACAGTTGAACAGTTAAGCTACATTCACAATTGTGTACAAGTCATATGTTTTTTTAGATTATAGAAACGAACTAAAATTCTGGTGTTTGCTTCTCTTGAAGCATCACATCGTTCACTTCTTACATCTTATTTAGTCCATAGAAAGTCATATGCCGTATACTCATATTGCTATTTGGAAACAAGAACTCTCGACGTGCTTCAAAGAATAAATATAGATGAAAAGTGAAACTGATGAATCCATCCTTTTATTAGTGAGAGTTGATCTTCATCAACACTAGTGTAGAAGACACCCAAATGCCATAAGCTAAACATATAACCGATTGCCATATGTATCGACATTTGGAGACCACAATCGAAATATTTGACCTGATTTTATCATATTTCAAAGGATGGAACCACTGCTTTAATTGTTGGGGGTTATACTAAGGAAGAAAGAACAGTTGAACTACGTTGACAGTTGTGTAGAAGCCAAGCATAGACTATGTATATATTTGTAAAATGCCAATGGCTGCTGGACAAGTCTTCGCTTCTTTTAAAAATATAGAACACCAATGAGCTGTCGTATTTGGAGAGGTGCCTTAATGGGCAGTCATGCATACTCATCATAAAGACTTCACCAATGAGTGTGTTAATTTTATGAAATTTGAAATCAAGGTCACAAGAGTATCACAATTGGCAGGAAGAGAAAAGGAGAATCATCTTGTTATTCCTGCCCATGTGTTAATTTTATGAAATGTGCCCATTGTTGAGTTTAGATAAAGATCCCTCTAAAAGTCATGCTACAAGCACTCTTTCTTTTCTATAGCATTCAAGAGTAATGAAGAAACTACATGTTTACATCTAGAGAACTTGATTCTTGTCTCACATGCAATCTACTCTTTTTTTGCAGAATCTGTCGGCGGGATCGAATAATCTCGAGGCGTCGCCGGGCATGTCACCGACGTTCCCACCGCAGCAGCTGTTCGCACCTCGGCCGGACGGTCCACCCCCGTTCTAGCCACCTCCTTCTCAGTGAGCTACTTCACTTAATTTGCGTTTCTGAACTTTGTGGACTTGTGGATGGACTAGTGCACTTGTGGATGCACTGTAAACTTGTCGATGAACTTTGTGGACTTGTGGATGCACTAGTGGATTTGTTGTTGTTGAACGTGTGGATTTATCTATATTAAGTGTCTGTGATGGTTATTGTTGATGCCTGTGATGGTTATTATGAGATATATATTATGCCTGTGATGGTTATTATGAGATATATATTATGCCTGTGATTTTTGAATGAATGGGGATTTTTAAACGCGAAAACAAAAAAAACAGAAACAATTTGGTCACTTTGCCGTGCGCCAAACAGGTGGGGCGCACGGCAAAGTGACCATTTCCTGTACCCCGTCTGGACTTTTTGCCGTGCGGAATATGTGGCGCACGGCAAAGATGCCATAGTTTGCCGTGCGCCACACAGGGGGGGCGCACGGCAAAGGTCAAGGTTTGCCGTGCGGAATATATGGCGCACGGCAAAGGTCAGGGTTTGCCGTGCGCCGCCCCTGTGTGGCGCACGGCAAAGGTTGATGTTTGCCGTGCGTTTTCTATCCACGGCGCACGGCAAAGATCCCCGGCGCCGTCAGCCCCCCGCGCCGTTAGCGCGGCCGTTGGTGGCCGCCGTTATACCTTTTGTTTGCCGTGCGCTGAACTTTACGCACGGCAAATATTTTTGCCGTGAGCGCGATAAAAGGCGCACGGCAAACCCGCCTTTGCCGGGCAAATCTCTGCCGTGCAACCTTTGCCGTGCGCGCCTAGGGAATACGCACGGCAAAGGGTTTGCCGTGCGTATTTCTGTCTTTGCCGTGCGTGGCAGGCGCACGGCGAACGACCGTTTTCCTGTAGTGCATATAAAGACGAAGTACCTGAAACAGTATCTACAAAAGGTGAAATCAATATTTTAGGAACTGTTAGGCTGGTGGTGCTCAGCGGGCTTGATCGCTAATGTGCCAGATGGCGAATACTCCTTAAATAATGTTTCAGCTTTTCGATTTGGTTTTCCTAGTGTTCGTTTTTGTGGGCCCTGGGGCTGGATTTCACCTACCACATTTAGCCGTCCAATTCCAATTAAGCAAAGTTTTAATTTCATTCTTCCAACCCCTAGCTAATGCAGTAACTTGCAAGCATCCAACAAGTGTCTTCGATGCACCATAAATATATGTATGATACATACCATGACCATCACTAGGACATATAGTATCTATCAACTAGTACAACCTTGAGGCGGACCATGGTGGAAGAAGTGCTGGTGCAAATTATACAACAAATGCAATTGCATGTTAGGCATAGAAGGCACAAGGAAATAGCCTACTTCCACGTTCGCGCAAGGTAGCCGATAAGACTGGATCTGACTGGCATAACTAGTGGATGATGACAATCTCAACGATCACCTTTGTTGATTATCTTAACCAAGGTCTGGCTTGGGATAGATGAGGGCAAGAGCATCATCCTAGTAGAAGATATCTGGTCTGAAGAGGCGGCATGAAGAACAAGAGATATATTAGTACAACCTTG
The DNA here is from genome assembly GCA_004135705.1 of Alloteropsis semialata. Classification (NCBI taxonomy): domain Eukaryota; kingdom Viridiplantae; phylum Streptophyta; class Magnoliopsida; order Poales; family Poaceae; genus Alloteropsis; species Alloteropsis semialata. The sequence goes on from CM014273.1 coordinate 49,817,174, forward strand.
GATCAATGTAGCAAAGGTGTATTGATAAATGTACCCTTTTGACCATTTTTTGTAGCATATGATTAGGTCTAGTAAACGTTTGTTGACTTTTCTACAAATAAGGGACCACATAGTCAACATATTTTTACTGTTGAGGTAACATGCTTATGAAATACATAAGCATATATATCCACCACGTTTTTGACTAACAAGTGTTTGGCTCTACCTTCTAGTCTACTGTTTGTTGTCGGAATCCAGCATAGGCAGTGCATCAAATTACTGTTCCTGGACCTATCAATTCGAGAATCTGGAGACAGGTTCACTGGTAAAGAAAGTGACATTCGTCTGCGCCCCAAAACACATAAGTATCAAGTATAAACATATCCATTATTAATGCTAAACATTAGTAATAGGTCAAAATTTGTAGCCCACGGAGGCCTTTTGTACTGAGTGGTGTTACCTCCCGGTAGTAATGCTTTCCATGGCTTTAGTATCGGGTGGTAACACACCATCCGGTGCTAAAAGTCACCCTTTAGTACTAGGTGGTGTTACCACCTGCTACTAAATTGTACTCCATGGGTTAATTCGAAACAAAAACAACTGGGCATTAGTTAGCTACCGTGTATACGTGAGATGGTAAGGATGTAACGTGCAAAGCGAGACCTCCCTTGTTCGAACCACATGCACTGCACACACGCGTTTTTGCATGAAAAATAGTGTGACACATATGTGGGAGCCTCCCCTGGATTTAAATTATTTTTTTTTACATAAATCCCTTCAATACTGTATGGTAGTACCAACCATCATAAAGGGACTCTTTTAGTAGAAGTTGTGCCAGCTGCGACCTCCATTACTAAATTGGGTTCAAACCCGGTACTAATGCCACATTCTATAGTAGTGTTTGTGTCCATATGATGATACAGAATCTCACCAACCTACCAACCATGCACGTACTGATTAATAACTTGCACACAAGAAGCAATTCGGAGCATAGGAGTACAATATATATCACCACCAATATCATCGCCACTCAGCTGTATTCATTGATTGAACACTCTTTGAGCTTGTTTTTTTTATAGATAACCAGCAGAAGGTAGTAGAACACTCTGTTATCTGTTTACCATGAATGTAGATGCATAATGGACAAAACATATATCTTGGCCAATCATAACCATAGCGAAACCCGACTCTTCACTATGGAGACAGTCTGCCTTAAGGGTAGAGAGCCAAGTAAGGAAAGGCTGCTGACGATGCCTCCTTTACCTATATGTAATCTCACCAAATTTATTACCTAAATTTGATTCATTGTTAAGATAATGAATATAAGAAATACATCAAATGATTTAATCTTATATGTACCAGCTTAGTGGACAGAATTGTATTTTGACTCATACATATGTAAATCATATAACATGTATAGAACGCTATAAATGATGGCATCTGTGGATTGGTGCCAAGCCTATGTGTCAGCTGTGTGGAGCTGAAGTGACTGAGATTCCACAAGAGCTGAATCGATGTTCGGAAGACCCCAAGACTAGTGAGCAGGAAGGCATTCCCTCAAGCATAACCCATAATTTCAAAACTATGCAATGTTATTTACTTATGTTATTTTGCATTTAAGTTTTCCAGGAGTTGTTCGAAACCTTAGATGCATAATCCATAGTACCCATCTTATACTTCTATTATGTGTAGGTCGCTATACTACCATGGTTAATAAGGACCGGAAGTTGAGTGATTTCCAGTCGCTCATTAGATATAGGTTCTTTACTTTTGTTGGAATCACAATGCCGATGGGCGCAGCTTATGTGATACTCTTGTGTTGATTAATCGCCCTATCTGGATAACTGAATTTGATAATGGCTAAAGCGTGTGGTCAGTTAGTCAAGTTTATGAATGTGTTGTGTGCCCAGATATAATGGAAACTAGTAAACTAATGTACCTAGTTGAACAGACGTTTAACTTTTCCCCACTATTTCAGACACATAGGGAGATGATGCTCTATTAATGACCATGTCATAGGTTCACTTGGGGTCCGATGGGGCTTTGCACCCAATTGGAGTGAGGTCTATATATGCAAACGGTAGGGAGAGACAGGAAAAGTTGCTACATGTGGTCCTAGTTGTCGCTCATGTGACGTGCGATTAGGTTTTGCCATATATGGTTTAAAAATCAATTCGAATCATCCACGTTTCAAGGTTACTGAAACTGCTCGATCTCTCACCACAATGTAGTAAGAACGAAGAACAATGATTTTTGTTAATGAACATTGATATTGTATGTTAATTAATCTTAACATGTTCAGTCTGGGTAGTTGCAAACTTAGTTAACAGTTAGCCTAACATTAATTTCGATGTGAAATTCGAAAGTAAAGATCCACTCCTTTAGTCTCTTTTAGCAAAATAAAACTCTTAGCAAAAATCCTAACATGCCTAAGAGTTGGCTAAGTATATACCAATAGTTGGATAAGTTTTACGGAGTATTAGTACACTCAGCCTTACTCATGATATAGTTTTTAGATGATGATATTATGACCTGATATTTGCTATTACTTGGTCGTGTACTGTTCCTCTTGGTTTCTTCTGTTGAGTTTGAGCTGCCCTCTTCTGAAAAGGGTCATGATGATAAATTCATGTATTGTATTGTACTATTATGTCTTTGTATCGATGTTAGACTTGTCGCTTTTTATTTTTGTTGTGCAAATTAACTCTGAATTATGATAAGTTTTAGCAATTGAACATGGTTTCTAATATTCAACCATGTGAACCTTTATGATTTAAAATTTTTGATGAGTATAGTACCGTCTGATCTCACCTTCGTGTGAGACTTGCTATGTATTAGATTTTCGATCAAAATACTGGTAGTTCAGTCAGGACATTACCTGGCAAATTGCACAATTGAGATGATATTGTCAAGTGTGATTGAGCTAGGTTATCTGGGGCATTCCGCCACAACTCACAATTGTTTCATGGCGTATTGTGGAGAGCAGTGTACCGGAGAGGATTTGTACGTCAGATGCATCAATATTTTCCAACATCTTGGAGGACAGTCTACTGCTGTTCAATTTAAGCCGAGTTCGCTCAGAAGCCCCGTTCATAAGAAACTCCCTCTCGTCCATGTATCAGCCCACCGTGGCCCAATGCCCTTTTAGCATTCTAATATCTAGTCAACGTGGACGAAGCAGAGCCATTTTTAAGTCAGCCTATTGATTGCTTTGTACGTTACATTACATTAGCTTGCGAAAGCCAGATGTAAACAAAAATATGTAAATAAAAGTGCAAATCCAAAATTGTTTTAACACATGCAGACATCAGAGACAGTTACAGATGTGGGTCCCATGGTCATCGAGGATACTTTGTACCTCCTTTTTGTTCGATGGGTACAAGCTGGGGTATGTAGACATGTAGTAGTATATATGCAGATGATGGAGCTAGAAAAATATATCAATTGGTTGAACAAGATCTAGCGCAAGTTGTACTGCCAATGCAATCGCATCTAGGGATGGAAGGTATCAGGAAACATCCTGCTGCTAGCATATTGCAGATCACAACTCACAAGTGGGAACATTTGATCCTGTCGACCTACGTGCTTAATTGCTCATGCACAAGAAACATGGCAAGGATGAGGATATGTTAGACTGGAGAACAAATCTCTGGCTGATCCTAGATATTGGTTCGGTTCTGTTGAATGCTGCTAGTGGTCCACGTTGGACTGATACCTACTTGTTTTTGTTTCTCAGAATCCTCGCCCTAGAAGATTTAACTTAATTAAGGCTTTGCACTAAATCTGATTATGCTGGTGACGTAGCATGGCAATGATAACACCCTAAATAGGCTTTACAATAATTACTAATTTATTTATTTATGTGTTCATGGTCATTGTAAGGGAAATATGAATTTCTGATAATTAAAATCAAATATAAGTTATTAGAAACTTGAATGTACATACATGTTGCTCCATTATTTTCTTTGGGTGTGAGCTTTTCAAAAGTTGGAATTTAAATTTGTATTTAAACTCCGTTTTGAATTTTGCTTGGTTTGAGCCTAAATTAGTTTTTGCTGCAAGAGTCTGCTTTTGCCCCCTAAACTCATGGCTCAATCTCTTTTTCTTCCCCTCAATTCTCTGCCCAGACCGCTTCCTCCCCTTCTCTTATTTTTCTCCCGCGGCACATCCCGATTGCCCGGCCCAAGCCAGCCCGTTCCCTTTCCCTCGCCGGGCCAAGGCGCCCCGCGCCAAGTACGCCACTGCCCGGCAGGCCCCACCGGGACGGACTCGAGTTCGACCAGGACTCTGCGCCTCCATGCCCCTCTGCAACTGGCACGTGAACCCTGCGGCCCCTGCTCCGCGCTGATCCGTGTCCAACACGCCCCTTTATAACCCCACCATCCAGCTGCCTTTCCCTTTCGCATCTCGCAAGCTCGCATTGCGTGGCTGCAGAAGCTCGAGGTGAGCTGCCACCACCATTTGGTTCCACCGCCGCAGGAGGCCACTGCATAACCGTCTCTCTCTCGCTCACACAGGAACCCCGCGAGCTACCCTGAAGCCCGAACCGCCCCCCGAGCAGCATGGCTCTGCAGTGGATCTAGCACGGCTATGGCAGAACACTTTGGTGGTTCATATCCGGCATCGGCACTCAGCTCTTCTAGTGGCCGACGTAGAAGTCCGAAGACAAGGGAAATGATATACATATTTAGTTGTGCTAAACGCCCCATTTTTTTAATCTCAACAGCTTCTTGAATATATGTGTTCTGGTAGTCAGCCGGCAAAAATGTGCTTAAAACCAATGATAATTTGCCAAAGTTAATGTTAAGCTATTCCACCATGGGGAGGTGTGCTCCGTATCTCTATGCTCCTGCACGATGGAGAACAGGATCGGGGAGCCTGTGGCCAGTCCATATGTGGAGGTTGCAACGGCTAATCCAGCAAACATCGTGGTGTTGCAGCGGTTCTGGTCCTGCGATGGCACAGCCCTTCGTGCTACAGAGTAGTATAGTAAGCTGTACTTGAGAGTGGATGAATAGACATGACACTTCGTCTCTTATATGAATGAACTGACCAGGTTGGAGCCTGCTGATGCTATGAACCTTTCTTCCTGTGGCTTGAAAGCTCCTTGTTAAATTTAAATCTTGATGGCACACCTCTAAGGAAATCGTCATAATCTTATAAATCTTCTATATGTTGTTACTAAATATTATATCTTTACTAATGTTGGCCACACCATGAAGTTGGAAGAACCATATGATACTCATAGCTCCAATAATCTATTGAAGAAAATAACAAAATAATCTTACGGACACCAATTCAAATGGAGTTGAAGTAATTAAACCAAAGTAATTAGATACTTATTCAAGGATCTTATGGTTATATGCTAAACCTCACCTTAAGTCTGATTGGATGTCAAATCTTTTGAATTTGTACCTTATGTTCTCTTAAAAATAATATAAAGAATAAAAAATTGCTACACATTATATCTTAGAACCGGATGTGAAACTAAGATTATCCGTGGGTTCTATTTGGCACCGAATCATCGCCGCCGGTTTTTTATGAACCGGACAGTGATAGGGGCATTGATGATGAGAGAATCTGTAGTATGGAATGAGAGTCTCAAGTAGGTAAGACCGATAATGGAAATTCAGTATTATTGAATATGCAATGGAAGTGTACTCACAAAGTGTCGCCAACCAAGCATCAATGACAACGGTGTGTGTGCCATGCATTTTCACCCACCAAGACATTTAGTATCTTAGATACATTTTTATAGTTTAACTTGGTCCATGATGTTCAATGTTTCTCACAACGGTTGCGATCAAAACTTAGTTCCTTTTTATAGTTGACATCTCTTCTAATTCATCGATATGCACAAACTCGACCAAGCTTCTTTGGGACATTATTAATTATGAAGTTGAACCCACGTGTATTTTTCTAGATACATGGTGGGCACATTGCTACTTTTCTTATTTCTTACCACAATCTCCCACGTGAACGGAGAATGTGCATAATTGGTACACAAATTGAAGGAATAAGGGTTGAGGCCGTAGGCTTCTTAGACCCTTAAGGTGTTAATGAGAATGAAGTTTTAAAAAAGAGAGCTCCCAGGAAAACTTGGTCTATGTTATGCTAGATATGCAGAAGAAGAACCCATACACCTCTCGTACATCTGCATAGAAGTGTGTTGTAAAATTACTTCATGCATTGGTCATGCTTAATAATAATTTAACTTTGTTGTGTCCTAAATGCATATTCTACCATGTTCTCAACATAGTGTCAGGGTCTATGACACCAAATGGAGTGATCCTAAGAACAACTAACCCTCATTGACGTCCTCAACATGCAAGTCAAGATGACACTATTTATGACCTACAATATGGATACTTGTGTTAGACAATCTACCATCTAAGGTTATCATTTCTTTGTAATGTCACATAGTGTCTTAGACAAGTCCAAGAAAAGAGGCCACAATATACTTAGGCCTTATTATGAAAACTTCAGCGTCATTTAAAAGAAATGGATGTATGGCAGCCTCCCGGCAAGAATCTATTTGGGTTCTATATTATGCATTATCTGCATGCATGTAGCAGAGGTAGCTTCAATGAACTACAAGTTTAGGTTCGTATGAATCCATACATATTTTAACATACCTGCTACCGAATTCAATCATCTTTTTGAAACTGTTTCGACTTTTTATCGTCATATTGTGTTGCAGAATGCTAGTCTTTACTTTCGACTCAAAGATATGGACACCCGAAGGACAACTAACTAGGTTTATTAGTTTGGACCATGTTGTGGCACAAGATAATGGGTTCAACGTTATTTAGGACAAGCTTTGTTTGTTACTTTTAAACTTGTAATGGACTTTGATGTATGGACAGGTAAAAAAATGTAATACATGTACTTGTAATATAGTTGATACACTGCCCTAGTGATATGTATAGTGGTTGTGCATATATATGTGTATTGTCGTCTTGTCAAAATAGATACCTAAATATTTTTAAATCTCGAATTCATGACTACAGCTAGTTCGAACCGACCTTGAGACTGGATTTTTGCATCGGGCATGGGTCGTGAACTGGCTACGGAAATGTGGTCATAATAGCCAGTTCGTGTCTCGAACATGTTGTGAAAAATCCTTCTCACAGTTGAGTCATCTCACCAACCGGCTATAAAAAGTGGGCAATCATAGCTGGCTGTTGACAACCGGCAGTGGAAATCTATTATCACACAGCCAAAAACTGGCTCTGAAAACGCACATTTCTAGCGCCACTTTTTTCTAGTCGACGCCCAAAACCAGCTATGAAAACCCCTTTTATACCGGCGGTGAAAAGCTTTGTATAGTAGTGAATGCATCACCAACCTGACTTTACCTCCTGCTTGCATTGCTAGCTTGCACTGTGCCCTCTCTGATTTCCTTGCAACCAGCACTAGGATATATATGCAGTAGACTATGGAGCCAAAAAGAATATAACTATAGTGAAAAAAGATCTCGTACAAATTATACTGCTAAAACAATTGCATATAGCATAGGCCAATAGCACACAGCAGGATCGACAAGCTAATTAAGTCGGTAGTCCTCATGGATGACGGATGGAAAAGAGGAATGAGAGATGTACACCAGGGAACGGTTCATAGGAATAGAAGGCACTAGGAGAGGTTGTAGGACAGCATTGCTTTCAACCTCTAGCATTATCTCAATGGTGCGTGAGTGCGTGACTTCCGCAGCATGGATGCGGCTATGGTGGCTTCGCACAGGGTAGCTCACGATGTGCGAGGGTGCCGTGCTGTCGTGTCGTCAACGGCCTGATTGATTGAAAGACCGCAAAACAGCAAAATCGGTCACCACACATTGTGGAATTATGTGGCAAGCTTGATTAGTTACAGATTAGTTTATAATTTAGGAAGTAATAAATTCAAGTTAATATAGACGGTTTAACTCTCTTCTTCCACAAACATCACATACGTATAGGAGGTAAGGTCTAATACAATGCTCAATGTACTCTAAATCGTATGTCCATGCTAAAAAAAAACCGTAGGTCTGCCACTGATCACGTCACCTGGTACCATTTGCGGCTTGGCCAACATATGTCAAAATATATAAGGCCCCCTGTAGACGTATAAATACAACATTTATAAGTCTCTTAATTTAGGGGTGTACGTACAGGCACGACTCTTCTTCTTCTCTTATATGAATGGAACTCACCTTGTTGTTCTCTGGATTGACTAGAACTTTTTGTTTTCCTCGCCTTGCTTAAATCCTATTGGCGCAGCTCTCTGAAAATTGCCATATTCTCGGCTTGAAATTGTCAACTTAAAAACATGAAGTTGGTCACACCTTGACTTTCTTACTAAATACCATGTTTATTTTTTTTGTCACACCTTGAAGTTGGAATAACCGTACGAGACTCTTAGCTCCAATAAACTGTTCAAGCAAATAACTAAGTAATCTTATGGAAAATAATGTCAGTCGAGTTGTAGTAATTGAACAGAAGTAAATTAGATCTTTATTTGAGGAACTTACGGTAATATGCTAAATGCACTAGAGCATTATTCACATGGTGAAAGATAAGCAAAATTTAGGCAGTCTAAAGTTGCATAACCGTTATGCTAAATGCACTAAGCCATTATTTACACCCACTGGACACGTCAACTGGCTCCTCTAGTATTTGAACATGTGACCTCTTTGTTCGTGTGAGCCTCGCCTAACTATTGCACACTACAATCACATGTGACTAGTGCAGACCTTACGTCTGATTGGATGACAACTATTTGTGGCTGTCCCTTACATGCTCCTAGTTCAAGTAAAAATATCAGAAAAATAAAATAAGTAGAAAAATAAAAAAATCAATATGCACTGTACCTTAGAATGGGTGGTGAAACTTGGATTATCACTACTGGTTTTTGTTACAAACCGGCAGTGATAATCTTTTTCTCCAGTGGCTCGTGTTACAAAGATCTGTGGTACAAATGATTAGCACCGCCCGTTTTATTTTGAACCATGGTAAAAATTTACAGTTATTTACAAACCGGCTGTGATAATGGTATTGTTGTCGGTTAATTTGGTAGTAGTAAATGAGTCTCGAGTAGGTACAACCAATAATGGCCATTCAGTATGATTGAATATGCAATATAAATGTACACACACAATGTTGCCAAGAATCAATGATAACCGTCTGTGTGCCATGAATTCTCACCCACCAAGTAATCTACTACTTATTTACAATTTTATAGTTCAACTTGATCCTTGATGTTCAATGTTTCTCACAAACCAAACCCGATCAAGCTGGTTTTGCATGCATTTCCTACCTTTAGTTTATTTGCCACTACCAAGAGCAGGAGCAAAAGAAAATGCTGGAGAAATACGCATCCACATGTATTTCTATACCTTCTACGTGCAACATATGTTTGATTTGATGATGCATGATAGCGCTGAGCTGCATTGCTAGTTTCCAACTATATATAGTAACCGCTGATAGTTTTGGATGTTCATTTCATGAGAATCTGACTAGTTCAACTATATATAGTAACCGCTGATAGTTTTGGATGTTCATTTCATGAGAATCTGATCTGGTGCTTCCAAATGCCTTCCATTCTTATAGGGAAGTTTTTTCCTCCATCTCTTGCGCTCTACTGGTTGCAAACCGAAGAGAACTCGGGATATAGATCCAAGCTGAACTGGCCAGTGAGCTGCACACGTGCTAACCAAGCTAACAATTAGCACAAAAGGCGGCACAATGGTTCATTTAGTGGAATTCTAACATTCGGACTAGCTTGTGAGATCAACCTCATTCAATTGCCATTTTAATAGTGCTCTTTTCCTGCATGATGGTCAGTTAATTATGGATGTTTCCTTAAACCTCTAGTATATGCATAATTAATTAGAGGCACGAATTCAAAAAAATATCTCTATGCCTGCTGCAAAAAAAAAATCATACTCTCCCCTCCTTCATCAACCTCCAGTTACCCTCTCATCCTCCTCAAGATCTTGATGTATTTCTGATGCTTTCCACTCCTAGAACTTGCTGACCTTTTCTCACTTTCCCCTGCTTTGCTGCCTCCCAAATTCTATCCGGTTCAGGTTGTATCAAATTATACTATACGAGGGCTTGGTGATCTGTTAATGGAGCATGTGTGGTCTGGTTTCTAATTAACTTAAATATTAGAGAGGAAAAGGTTTGAATTTTGTCCCTAAACTTTTTTGACTATGTAGCTTAATCCATGAGTAAAAAGGTAGCATATATGTTTAACTGAAACGTAAAAACACTCTCATACGTTTTGCTTAAAAAGAAAAGGTACTCCCTGCTTCTCAATGAACTATTTTGGTACGATGCTTGGAGACTTGTGTCATATATATTGCCCGTAGAGCTCGCCCGCTAGTCTCTGGTATGGTCATGCTGCTTATGGAGTATGTCATAGAGTGCAGATGGTTCGGATATGCCATGGTTCATGGTTTCTGGTGTGCATAGTCATGGATGTAAGTGGGGATAAATCACAAGGGAGAAGGCTAACCAGCAACCTTATGTATCGGCAAATATGATACATCATTGATTGAGAAATAACAATTTCATTGCGGGCAAATATGATACACCGTCGCCTTATGTTCCTTAAATTGCAGGGTCCCATTCTCCTCTTTAAACCCATTTTTGTACCCAGTAACTCAGAACTCACATGGAGATGTTTGATAATTGACAGGTAAAATCAATGTGAGACCATAACGAGAAATTCTTTTCCCAAATACTATGGGCCTGGTTATCCAACCATGCTAGCTATGTTGATTAATCTCACCAAATCCAAATCACTTTTTCCCATAAAGCAAATCTCACCAAACCACTATCCCCATAGATAACAATATCTCCAGTGTGAAATATCTCCGGAGCATATACTGTAGTAGCATGAGTCAATGAATTCGTAGAGTTCCCTGCTCACCGTCTTTGCGTGAGCTCTTAATCTATCTACCCTCAAGCAATTCTCTACTCATAGTACGAGCTGGGCAGTGGTATTATATACATGTGCTGTAGATGATAGACTGCAGTTGAAAAACATTGGAACAAGAGCACATGACATATAATGTTTACATACACACATAGGAATAAGAGGCAATAACATGAAACAGCCAGCTGCCAAAAGCCACGGTCTTGCAGAGAACCAACCCTTCAAAAGAAGAGATTTGGTTCGACCTTGGTTAAAACCTGCCACATAATGGAGGGAAATCCACATGATGTGGAGCTGCGTGCGTTTGACATCTGAGCCCTTGAGCACCAAGCGAAAGTTATGTCCCTCAGACCTCAAAAATCAGTCAGCTCTGGGTATTGTTACCATAGTCTAGTTACCTCTTACAGAACCAGCTACACCCATTAGTTATCTCCCTATATGTCAAAAAATTACCGCACGTGTCATTTGAGTCCTGATCGACCTTCAAGCCAGTTTGAAGAAGCCCTCGATGCTTCAACATTTCGCTGTGACCCGAGAATGTACAATACATGTCATATCATGATACTAAGCATGTGGAGCTAGAAAAAATAAACAAACCAAAAAAACTAAAAGCTCTACCAACCTTATCACAATACTAAGCACGTGGTGCTAGAAAAGAAATAAAAAACAAAAAGCAACAAAGGCAACAAATCACACTAGAAATTACGGGTCTCCTAAACCAGTGTATATGTGGTTGACCATGGTGAAGGACCTGTATAGTAGATAGGCGGTGGCATTCACCCGTCTGTAGTCACATGCATGTTGTGAAGTGTACATACAGCATCTAGTGTATTTCTAAATCGAGCACCATAGCCATCTTATAGCAATGTGATTGTTTCGAGGAATTGATTGTTAAAAACTAAATGTAAGATCATTCAAAGAATTTCACGAGGAGGAAAGACTGGGATATCACAAGGAAACGAAATGCACAGCACCAGCATGGTCCCTTTATAGGAGCGGTTAATTCCCCTCCTATGGTACTCTGATCTAGCTCTGTTTTCCATGCTCTGAATTTGTTTCAAGTATTTATGAATTTCTCTTACAACTGGAAAGATTCTGGTTATATTTTCTTGTTCAGGAGATTTCAATCTGTTGTGTATCTTAAAATCAGACGGAGCAGGGTATTTGAAGACGCTATGGCGCAAAAACCAAAAAAAAAACACGTAATCATCTCTATGTAATCAAATACGCCACAAATCCATTCTGTTTGCATTTTAATTCCTTACCATTTCACCAAGAAAACATCACCTAAGTGTCTAAGGTATCAACTTGGAGACTAAATAAGAAAAATATGATAGGAATGTCCATCACTAAATGTGCACACCACAAACAATGAAAACAGGAAACACATGGTGGTGGGTTGCAGTCAGGGAAAATTAAATAATGCACCTCGCCTTAAATATGCAGTCAGGGAAAATTAAATAATGCACCTCGCCTTAAATATCGCACAGAGGTAACTGCTCGTCTTTAGGCTGAGCCAGCCAATGAGGCTTGCCATCCTGATTTAATCTCACAAACCCCAGTTGTCCCTCTGAATAAGAATCTAGCAGAAGTACTAGAAAACAAGAAGTTTTGAGCACATAATGAGATGTCTAATCTGGCACCCCTTTCCTCGCCACGAGCAGCAATTCTCCATCTGTTAGTAGAAGCTGGGATGGTAGAATATATATGCGCAGTAGACTGGATCCTGGGAGCTGAAAAACAGAGTAACTACAGCATGGATTATGCCTACACAAACACAAAGGAATATGAGGCTCAAGGACGATAATGGATACATAGAAAGCCATTTGGTGTTGCCGAAAACCAATGCTGAAACAGTAGTTACATAATTATTTAGCATAGGAATTTGATGTAGTTACATAATTCATATTTTAAGATGCATGGTTATATTCAATATTATATAGCGCTGCACTTTTGTACAAATTTCTCTAGTAGTGAGAAGCTCGTACTAACTAAAGCATAATAGAATGTTTTGTATAACTACATCAGGGCACTAAAGCCACGCAACTCATGGAAACCGGTGCCAAAAAACTCGAGGTCATGTTTCTTCTAAACCTACCTTCAATTCATGCGTGAGGGTCTTATATATGGTCATGCATGGTGTTCAGTATTCGCCAGCGTTTGATTTTTCCACGCCATGTTGGTTTAGTTCCTAGTCCTGGCCCAATACACCTGTGTCTAGCCTATGGATCATCCAGGGGCGTAGCTGCCAGTCGACATTTGACAGCAAGCGTGCGCAACCCAATTAGAAACAAATTTGGAAGGCATCATCACACCCCGTGGTTCCGCGGCGAAACCATGGACGAACACACTGAACACACATCTCATTATCTCTTATATATATGGAAGGCACTAGTTTAATTGTAGACTACTGCTATGAACCTTGCATTCGATTGCATGACTAGAATTTTCGGTTTAGGTCATAATGTTTGCATTATATTAGGACACTACTCAGTAAACCACGATATTCTCGACATGAAATTGTGAACTTATCAAACTTCAAATACATTCTTACTAAATATCATCATATTGGCTACACCTTGAAGCTGGAATAATGGAATGAGACTACCTTCAATAAACTATTGAAGTAAGTAACTAAGTAATCTCACGGACAACAATTTCAGACGAGCTGACGTATTTGAAGAGACATTGTTATACCCTTGTTACAGTCTTTTTATTTGCTAACTCAACAAGAGCGTTATTTACACAATGAAATATTAACTAGATCATGAAAGCCAAGCCAAATTTTAGGCATAGTGTAATGTTGGGCTCATCATAGTCCCAGGTTGGAGTAAAACAAGTAATGGAAATTCAGTCAGATTGAATATGCAATTTACACTCACGTGTCACAATGTCACAAAGTAACAACTGTCTCTGTGCAATGCATTTTCAACTACCAATTAATTCAGTCTTTAAATAATATTTTTATGGTGTAATTTGATCCTTGATATTCAATATTGTTTACAACTCAAACCTACTCAAGCCGGTTTGTGACTGTATTATCAAGTTGATCCCACATGTATGCTAGGAGATACATAGTGAGCACACTGTTACATTTTTTCCATTGTCCCTTTAGTTTACGTGCCACTACCATGACCAAGAGCAAGAGAAAATGTCAGAGAAAGGTATATTGTAGAGATCAAAACTGGTGGTGTCTCGTTCTGCATCAATCACGGGCAAGTTATAGTGTGGAGCGACAATATAGACTGTCACCTCTTGAGCCGGCTCTGTCTGGAGGACGAGCTGGCTATGCAGCACCACTCGATTATTGATAGGACGTAGGAACATTAGTTGTGCAATAATTCTCCATAATATATATTCGTTTCAAAAAAAATTCTCCATAATATAGTACAAGTAGGGTTGGTAGAATATATATGTGCACTAGACAAACGGAGTAGCGAGAGCATGGATTATGTTTACATACACGCATAGGAATATAGAAGGCACCAGGAAGACGGTGGGTGCACAGAAATTGCACATCAGTTTTGCCGGAAACCAATGTGCCAATCGCATAGAGAATGTTCAATCTTTATTTTGCATTACCGTAGGAGAAAAAATATTCATATGAATTGTGCATTTTCATTGATGTGGGAAAAAAATTAATGCTTGGACATACTATAGCTTTTCCTAACAATATTTAAATCTGCATGCTCTGTTTTTCTTGGCAATCAGACTTTGCGCCCGAGAAAGTGTTTTTCTTGATTATTTGTTTAGGCCCTATTTGGAATGCGGGAATTTTTTCCTATTCCTGCGTTTTCCCTGTGAAATTGAACTGTTTCCTGTGAAATTCCTGCACGATTCCTGCGAAATTCCTGCGTTCCAAACAGGGCCTTTATTGTGTAGTGGGGCCAATAAATGGCGATTTCAACACTGTAGCCAGATCGAGAAGCTACCGATCTTAGCAGCCCTTCAAGATGTTTGTGTCCAACTTTCGATCTAGTGATGAGATGCTCATACTAGCTAAAGCATAAAAGGTTGTTTTGTATATTACATTAGGACAATAAAGCCATGAAACTTTTAGCCGTGCCAAAAAACTTAGAGTCATGCATGAGGGTTTTACATATGGTCAATGTGGACTTGTTCAAATCAGGGTTTTACATATATTTTGATGATCTAGGTAAATCGTATAAGAATACCTTAATGTCAATAAAAATAAAGTCACTGTGTGGTCGGTCGGTCCAAAATTAAAATAATTTTTTGAATATGCAGCGTTGCACATGTTGTGCAGTTTATTGTACCAGCCGGCCTATCCAATGGCTTCATACATGTTAGGGTATCCAATTTCCTACGAAAGCCACCTTAGTCGGTTGCAGGCATCACAACAGTTGGTGCATGTGCCAAATGACTCTTTTATCACAACAGATTATGTTGGTTTAGGGCCTATTTAGATTGGTGAGAAACTTTGCGAAATTTACTGTAGCAATTTTAAATCAAAGATTAGGAGGACTAAACATGATCTAATTATAAAACTAATTACACAGATGGACAGAAAATCGTGAGATGAATCTATTAAGTCTAATTAATCTATCATTGGAGATTGTTTACTGTACCACGATATTGTCTAAACATGGTCTAATTAGGCTTAATAGATTCGTCTCACAATTTCACCCGGGGGTTATGAAATGGTTTTGCGTCAGTTATCACATTTAATACTCCTAATTAGTATCCAAACATTCGAATTTACTGTAGCGATGAAAAAAGTTGCCGATCTAAATAGGCCCTTAGTCAACTGATCAATTGATTATCATTAGAGTGTCATTATTTGTTTGCGGAAAAAATCAGTCACTACTGAAGAATGTCACATTGGTGCATGCACGTTAGTGCCGGTTACCCTGGAGCCGGCACTAATGTCAGCATTTAGTGCCGGCTCCAGGGAACAGTGCCTGCGGAGCCCTGTTAGTGCCGGCTGGAGCCCCCAGCCGGCACTAACGTGCGCTCCCACAGCGGTCAGACCCAAGTGCACAGCGGTCAAATGTCAAGTTAGTGCCGGCTGGGAGTTCCAGCCGGCACTAACTTACCTCGGGCAGTTTAGTGCCGGCTCAAACTCCCAGCCGGCACTAACTCCACACGCCCACACTCTGGAATCCTCCACATTCTACCGCGCAGTCAGTACAAAACAACCCCGAGTCTTCTCGCCTACCAGTCACGAGCTCTCTCCTCTCTGTCTCCTCAGATCTACGGCATGCAGTGGAGCAACCACCGGCGAGTTCATGGCACGAGCTCTCGTGGTGGTCGCTGCGGCGCCGGCGAGCTCGTGGTGCAAGGTCGCGCGCGCTACGCCGGCGTTCTGGTGGAGCAGAGCAGCGGATCTAGCAGCGCGGCGGTGCATCCGGCAGCGTGGGTGGCTTTTCGTCCTTGATGCGTCCAAGTATGGCTTCGTCGCGCGCGGTGCTGTCGCCATCGCCCGTTCCTGGGGCAGGCCCGTCCCTAGGGCAGGCCTTCATCCGTGCAGGAGCAAGCCCACGTATATCCAATTTGAACAAGGTTAGCCACAGGAGCTCCCATTGCCCCCATCTAATTTGTTTGCAATTTCTCTTTTATCTCCAAATTGTGATGATTTTGGTATTAAATCAGTTTAGGAAAGGACCTCGTGATGCCGAATTGGATGCTCAACTTGCATTCTCGGTAGTTGTTCCGAAAGGGGTGAGTAAAATGTTTTTAACGCAGCTTCCTGCCTTAGTGATCTTGTAAATTTCCCTTTTAGATTCCAAGATTTGGAATTTCTTAACTAACTTTAGTAGTGTTTGTTGAATCTCCTTAGGCTTTTCTGTAAGCACAAGCTGCGCGCGAGCCTGTGCGGCGCGGGGCCGCCGGCCGCTGGCGCGCGGCTAGCGCGGCGCGGTGCTGCGGGTGCAGGGCCGCCGGCCGCCGGCGCGGGACTGCAGGCGCTTCCTCCTCCCCTCCTTGCAGTGGTGTTCTTGTGTTCTTTTTTGTGAGATGAGTTCTTGAGAATTATTTTGTTGTAATTTTACTGAGATTCTTAGATGTTTTGTGATTCTTAGTATGTCTGTGAGATTGTGAATATGTGACTGTAATTCTTAATACATATGTGTGATTGTGTTCTTTGATTCATGTGATTGTGATTCTTAGAAATTCTTGTGATTGTTGGAGAAGATGTGGGGGGGGAAGAAAAAGAAAAGAAAAGAAAAAAAGAAAGAACGGGATGGGTTAGGCGCACTGCACTTTAGTGCCGGCTAGTAATACCAGCCGGCACTAAACGGCGCATACTAGTGTCGGTCAACTTGACCGGCACTAACGTGCGTCACGTTAGTGCCGGCCAATTAGTGCCAGTCACAGGGACCGGCACTAACGTGTCCTGTGACCGGCACTGATGTGAGTTTCTCCTACAGTGAGTGGACTGTCTGTGACCTTGTTAGGCAGATATGAAAATGTCATCACCACCCATTTGCAAAATCCAAACAACAGTGATATGAAATATCATCATATCACTATCAGGAGGTTTTACAACTCGCCGCCAGTGATAGTATCATTGCCGGCTTGAAACACTAACTAACAGTAGTAACTATTCTGGACTCGAAAATATTATTAACCCAATGAAGTCTTAGCCTTGCGTCCGTCTTTTCTCTTGTGGAGCCCCTCCTCTCGCTCTGAAGTCTCAATCTTATCTTTTCTCTTTTATGCGTAGCGTCTCTGCTATGTGCGGTCACAGAGGCCGGAAACAATATCCTTTTTCTAAAAAAAATGCGTAGTGTCTCTCTCTCTCAATCACCTCTCTCGCTCTTTCTCACCTTGCCAGTGCTGCAGCGCAGGCGAGCGTGCCGCGGCGGCACATAATTAGTGCAACTGGGGAGCAAGCCATGGGGAGCGGGCCATGGCGGCCTGGTGCGCAGCGGGCAGCCAGTCAGTGAGCCATGGCGGCCTTGTGGGGGCCACAGCGGCGTGACGGCCGGCGAGCAATTCGGGGGTGAGCGAGCAATGAAGGCACGAGTGCGTGGTGGCCTTGCAGATGGCCGGGTGCTTGGATGCCTGCAAGCAGCAGCGGCGTACGTGCTGGTGAAGCGATCTGCGGTAGCAGCAGCCGGGTGAGCCAGCAGCGTAGTGGACCGCGGCAAAAGGCTGCGCGGCCACTGCCGCCAAGCAAGACACCTTTTTACCCATGTTTTAGCTTGATTATTAGCTTGAAATGGTATCACTTAAAGATGGGCATGGAGCGGTTCGATCCAGCGGATCATCGAACAGGCTCCAAAAAACGCCCCTAATGGGCCCCTTATCTAAGCCACCAAACGGTGGTGGAGCAATGGATCGGAACCACGAGGACCTTAGGTTCGTGCGGATCGATCCTTCATTCAACGTCTGCTTCTGGACGTCCGACGGGCCCCTGTTGTCGCTGACGCACATCCGGACGTTCCTCTGCTCTCGACAAGCGGCTTGGGCCGGGCGCGGTCGTCCGCGGTGGCGTCGTTGCCGCGGTAAGCTTGCTCAACGGCTTCCTCGTCGTCAACGACGCCTTCAGTACCTTCCTCGCCGCACTGCTCACGCTACGGCAGCATGCCACCATGCGGAGGCGCGACGCCACCAAGCTCGCCTCCGCGGCGCGCGCAGAGGCTGGTCAGCAAAGGAGCTCGAGCAGCTCTCCGCCGCCATGGCTCAGCGAGGTGCGCGCGGGCCAGCCGCCATGTCAACCTACAGCGTGCTCGCCGAGCTTGAGGTTGCGAGGACCATGTGCGAGGCCTTCAACGACACCGCTTTGGCGTCGGTGTCCATGTTCTCGGATGTTGGTGCCGTGGCTCACGCCGTGGCGGCCTTGGGTCGCCGACCTCGTCTTCGCCTAGGAAGAAGCTACCGCTGGTGAACGCTTCACTTGAGAAGCAAAGGGAAGCGATAGCGATGGCCCTTGAGAAGCTGAAGGAGCTTGAGCAGGGAAGCAGGGAGCTGCAGAGACCATGGTCTCCTTGCTCAACGTTCGCAGGCTAGCTGGGTCGCGAGCTGGCCTTTGTTGATGTTTTGTGATTTGTAGCGGCCACCTGCGTGTAGTAGTCCAGGATGGATCGATCCATGGTATCCACCAGAGCACCGTATGGAAGCCTGATACAACAGATGGATAGACCGGTGCTCCATCATAAGTCATGTGGATCGGTGGAGCGAATCCGGTTCGCTCCATGGAGCAACCATCCCCATCTATACTCCCTCAACATTCAGGTCTTCCAGGTCGACAAGGACCATGGCAAGGTGGGCGATGACACTAAGCTCGTGCTCTCTGAATGTGATCTAGAAGACAACCTGCTGTGGAAGATTGTCCGCTGGTGTAAGTCTCCCTATAGCACACATTTCACTAGCTCCTAGTTGCCTTGGCTTTTTCCAAAATCTTGATTTCCCCTGTTGAAACTTTTGCACGATTGCACATTGTACCAACCAGCAAGAGTTTGATATAAAGTGGTGGCAGTTATAAACTGATAGGCTGATATTTCTGTTTTCTGTCTCAGTAATCAGTATGCTTTGTATCAAAAAAGTTGCTACGCCTTATAGTTGCTTCTGTTTGCAGCAATGTACTAAGATTGAGCTGTGCAACCTTGATCTAGAATTGAAGAAACAAAGCTGTACGTCTGCTGCCGTGCTGCTGGAATCAAGCTGTGTGATCTACTGTATGTTTATAAGGCTTCCGTGTGTGCTTAGTTCAGTTTTGTCATCGAGTCCCAATCAGCCTTATCAGAGGAAAGATGTGTTTCGCCTTGGATAAACTTTGCTGGAGTTGTATGGCGGAGTTAGTTTGCATTGACTGAGGTGGTCTGATGCACCTTGTTAACTAACAACGTTATTTGTGTTTGGTTTATTGCGCAATTTGAGTCCTTACCCTGCTTTGGATAATTTGTGTACCCTCGATTAAATCTGAAAAGTCTCTTTTACTAATTTCTCTTTCTGGGTGAGCCCACAGTAGGTTGTAACCTGGCCCACGCATGCTGGAAATCTGGATTATCTATGTTCCACAAAAAGTTAGCTTAGGCATCTTTTAGTGTTTGTGAACCGTAATGGAATAGACTGATGACACCGCGGCGTGGCACATAGGCGATTTGGCAGCGAACCCTGCCGCACTCCTCTGGTGATCTCCCTGCCACAGGCTATGTGCCAAGTGTAAGTTTGCAAGCAACTTGATTATCTGTTGGAGGAGGCTAGGCCAGTAGGGTTAAATTAGTCAATTGACAGTTGTTTTTGTTTTGTGATTAAGGCCACGGCGATGCTATAAAATTAGCACCTTCTGTAGTTTTTTATTTGGCTGGCCATGGATAATTGGGCAAATACATGAACATTGTAGTCTACTATATTGCTTTTAAAAAATTCTTCTGAGACCGTTTTCTACTTAGCGTCCTGGCCCTCCCTCTATGGTCAAATCCTGGCTCCGCCCCTGCTCCCTGGTGAAGTCCTCAGTTGATTTGGCAAAGCAGTACATCACCCCTCCTCTTCTCCCAATGGATATTTCTTTCTCCTCGCCCTGTTTCACTTTTTTGCTTAACCGCAATCTTCCTCGATCTCCTCTCCAAGGCTGTTGGTTTCATGTCTACAAGTTAAGACGGTTGGTTGGCTCATGTTTTGACATGTATTTCCACCTTTGGAACAATGGTGTTGCTTATTGTGAACGTGATAAACCACTTTGGGAAGAATAAGAACGTGAATGACAAAAGTCCACTCCAGAAGATCACGATCACAACCCAAAGTTTGCCCTACTCACACCAAGTGTATGTGTTTTGCTCCCTCAGATCAAACATCAGCCGGTTCCTCATGTTAGTCAGATCAACTTTGGTTCTTTTTCAACCATGCTTGAGAACAAGGAATTTTGAGTTCTAGGCCTTTCCTTTGGGTCTTTCTCCCGTGGTTCTTAGTCACATAAGGATGTACCAGTCTCACAGGTTTTTGGTCGCCTCTTTGATGATCTTGCGATGGCAAGTGATGCATATCATCATGCAAACTCTGATCCAAATCCCAAGGGTGATATAGACGCCTTGTTCAAAATGTCTGTCATTCGGCCACTGGGCTACTTCCTTGCTCTACACCATTCAGATGTAAGGCTTGTTTCAATTCTCCCATTCCCCAATCTAACTACCATATTGGGAGAGTTATTAGAAAAATAGTGCTCCAGCAGATCCCCTTTGTCTTTTCTCTTTTCCAATAATTACTGGGACAAACCAATAATTCACTCCAACTCTCCCCAAATAGAGAGGGAGTTGTGACTCTCCCAATACGGTAGTGGGATTGGGACAAGGTTATTGGGGAACTGCAAAAGCAACTCTCCCAATAATCATAAAAGAGATATTGGGACATCCCATTAAGTGATTATTAGGAAATATTTATTGAGGGACTGCTGGAGATGCTCTAAAGCTAAATGGTGTTTTATAGCATGACCAAGCCCAAGCCCTTTTGGACCCCTAAAAAAGTCTCCAATGCCCAAACGATGTTGGAAGGTCCTGCATCAACTCCTGGGGAGACGGATATGGAAAATAATACTCCATCTAGGTTTTTACAGACCTAGAGCGGCGTTTGATCCGCCCTTCATGCAAACAGTAACTTTGGATTAAACAGCGTTAGCTGTTTTCTCAGGTCTTCACACGCCGTTTGCTACTCCATTTGTACGTCGATGTACGACGTACAGTACGGCGCCTGCTGTCTTTGCAAAACTTGTCCAATTCAATCACTTTGAGTTTTGACTTTGATTCAAACTTGTTCCTTAATGTATACGAAAGGTTTTTTGCTAGTTTTTGGGATGTGTGCATCTAACTCAAGACTAGACTCGATACGATCAAGCTACTAACTTAGAAGAACTCCCTTTATAGTAGGGTCCATCTAGAAAACTATAAAACCTGTACTACACTAAGTGTCATTCGTCTTCTTGTGACACTTAGTTCTAGAATGGTCATAAGTCTTCATGACTAAACCGATCGCTTCCAAAATGGGGAGCCTCCTTTGATTAACTCCATGTGATACTGATGTAGATGATTTTAATCCTTCAAAACACACGTTAGTCACATGATGGGTATTATCATATATCACCAAAACTCGCCATCAATGATGGCCTAGATGCTTTACCAATGGCCGAGAAACCTTGTGACACATGAGGATGACAATTGGTTATTACTGGGGGGTTTGAACTCTTATAGATCTCTGGAGGACCAAAATAGGCCTGGAGGTAACATTCAGGATATTTTTGTCTTCAATAATGTTATTGGGCACCTTGGTTTCCTGGAATTGCCACTTCAAGGTAAAGAAAACCCCTTCTTGAACAATTGGATTGGTTCTTTAACTTTGTACACTGTACTGAGTCATATCCAAATACAATAGTCCTTCCAATGGTGTTGACGCTTTTTACGGTCAACACACCGAGAGTTGTGTTAGCTTGCGTGGATCCGCAACGGATCGATTCACCCGCAGCGGCCCTGGCAAAACCGGTTCCACCGGTTTTGGAATTCGGTGCTACCAGATTTCCTAGGGTTGCTGCGAAGACTTACGAACGCCGGCCCGGGAAGGACCCCATCAGGGCTGGCGCGCCTTGGGTTGCTCTCAGGTCGGCAGACCACTCAGAACGTCGTAGAGACGAAGTACGAATAGCAATGGAGGTTGGAAAAGTTAGGGTTTAAAGATGACAAAAAATTAAAGGTATTTGTATTTGATCGATTGGATAAACCCTCAATCGGCCGTAGCCCTTAATATTTATAGGGTGGGGAGGTCTTGCCCCGCAAGAAAAGTCCTATTACACCTCGGAATCTACAAAAGAGTCTAAACCTACTAGGACTCAGGGAAAACCGGAATTACCGGTTTCAAATCCGGTGCCACCGGATTCTGTTGCTAGACCGGCTACAGAAGAAAACCGGTCCTTCGGTTTCAGAATCCGGTGTCACCAGTTCTTGCTGTCAAATTAGCTCAGTGCCAATTTTGATTGTCAACATATGCCCCCTATTTTTTTTGGTAAAGCTTGCGTACCAGAAAACATATTAGCACGAAAAAATACACTTGAGGGCGATGTTTAAACAACATTCATCGGACTTTTCATTCTAAGGACGATATTCAACAATATCAGCCATATAAACTAAGCTTCCTGCGAAACACTTGGATAATATTTCTTCAAATACCTTCCATTAAGAGCTCTTGGCAGTCGCTGACCTTGCAAAGTCTCCACCATATAAGAATTACCGAAGATCACATTTATCACCTTGTATGGCCCTTCCCAACTTGGAGACTATTTACCAAACTTGTTGATCTTTGATCCTATAGGTAGAATTGCCTTCCAAACTAAGTCACCAACCTGAAAAGATTTTTCTTTTACCTTTCTGTTATAAGCTTTAGCAACTCGGATTTTATCCTTCTCAATTTCCTTCAAAGCCTTCAAACACTTGTCAGTCACCTCATCAATATTGTCCATCATCAAATCATGATAACCAATAACATCAAGATCATTTTGTTTGGACAACCTATATGCACTCAGATTTATCTCAACAGGTAAAATGGCTTCTTGACCATATACAAGCTCAAAAAGAGTAACTTTAGTAGCACCATGTCTAGATATACGATGAGCCCACAAAGCTTTAGATAAAACCTCATGCAACCTTCTGGGATTCTCTTCTATTTTCTTCTTAATGAGCTTAATCAAAATTTTATTACTAGATTCGGCTTGAGCATAGTATGGAGATGAATTGAGTAATTTAATACCATACATCTTAACAAACTCACAAACTTCTTTTGATATAAATGAAGTACCTTGAACAATAGTCAAAGTTTGTGGAATTCAACCTATGGATAATATGTTCAGTAATAAACTCAATTACCTCTCGATGTGTCATATTCTTCAAAGGAATCGCTTCGATCCACTTTGTAAAATAATTAGTCGCCACTAACACGAACCGATGTCCCTTTAATGAAGGTGGATGAATCTGTCCAACAAAATCTAATCCCCATCCTCGAAAAGGCCAAGATTTGATAATAGGATGTAATAATGCCGCTGGAACCATTTGAATATTTTCAAACCTTTGGCGCTCCTCACAACCTTTGTAGTACTGGAAAAAATCAGCTATCATATTATGCCAATAAAAACAAGCCCTCCTCAGAAGCCACTTCATCTTAGGAGCGGATTGATGGGTACCATAAATTCTTTCATGAACTTCACCCATAGCAACTTTAGCTTGATCAGAATCCAGATATTTCAATAATAAATCTTCAGCTGTCCAACGATACAATACACCATCAACCAAAGTAAATTTAAATGCCCATCGTCGGACTTTCCTATCAAACTTGTAGCTAGGATTATGCAAATAATCAATAATGGGTGTTCTCCATTCAGCAACTCAATCCTTAACAATTTCAGAATGCTCAACGGCCGAAGTGCTGCTGTCAGCAAATAAACCGGTGCCACCGGTACCACCGAAAAATCCGGTTCCACCAGTTTCAGAATTCGTTGCTACCGATTTTTCCTGGGCTGAAACTTCGGCTATATGAAGTGTCGGCTTTCTTTCATAAAAGTTAATTTTCTAAATATCATAGCCAAACGCTTGCTAAGGCAGAACATTCGCCCTTGGATTCTCATCTCTTGATACATGATATATGGTAAATTCATCAAAATGAGCAATCATATCTAAGCATTTATCAAGATATGCATTTAAAAAACCATCAAAGCATTGGGATACCTTAGCAACTTGCTGCACAACCAGCAGAGAGTCACCAAATGCTTCTACATATTTCACCCCCATGTCATGGAAAATTTCTAGCCCGAACAAGAGAGCTTCATATTCGGTTTGATTGTTAGTGCAATCACTTTTTAATCGGTTAAGAGCTTCAAATTCAGCACCACTTGGTGATATAATAACAACACCAACACCACAACCACTCTTGCAAACCGATCCATCAAAATGCAATTTCTATGGTAACCGATATCTAGATCATTATCATTATTAATGCTATGCTCAACGATAAAATCAGCAACAATTTAGCTTTTTATAGATTTCAAAGGTTCACAAGCCAAATCATATTCAATAAAAGCATAAGCTCATTTACCAATTCTACCACTTAAAATTGGTCTATGCAACATATATTTAATGATATCGGTTTGACAAGCTACTACGCAAGTATTGGACAATAAATAATGCCTCATCTTGGTACAAGCGTAATATAATGATAAGCAAAGCTTTAAAATAAATATATACCTTGTTTTAGCATCCAATAACCGGCGACTTGCATGAGTAACAATGTGCTCTTTTCCTTCCGTTTCTTGAGTCAAAACAACTCCAATTACTTGATCTTCGAGCCCCATACTATTTAAATGGAACGCCCCTCCTAGGAGCTTTAATAACCAGCAGCGAAGATAAGTAATATTTAATCTTCTCAAAAGCTTCTTACTGTTTTGCCCCCCAAGTAAATTCAGCTTCATGTTTTAACCGAAGAATAGGAGTAAAAGCACTAACTTTCCCAGATAAGTCATAAATAAATCTCCTCAAATAATTCACCTTGCCCAAGAACTTCTACAAATCTTTTTTGCATGTAGGAGCCTTAATCTTCCTAATAAGCTCAATTTTCTTAGAATCTATCTCTATGCCATTTTCACGAATAATAAATCCTAAAAACTTTCCAGCCGACACACCAAATGCACATTTGAGTGAATTCATCTTCAAGCCATATCGACACATTCTCTCAAAAGCAAGTTTCAAATCAGCCAAATGCAGTTTTAAACCAGCCGATTTAACAACAATATCATCAATATAAACTTCTATGATTAAGCCAAGTAAATCATGAAAAATTAAATTCATAGCCCTTTGGTAAGTAGCACCAACATTTTTTAAACCAAAGGTCATAACTACCCACTGAAATAAACCAACAAAACCTGGACATACAAAGGCCGTTTTGGATATATCCTCTTCATCCATGAAAATTTGATTATAACCAACATTACCATCAAGAAAACTAATAACTCTATGTCCAGAAGCATCATTTATAAGCATGTCGGCTATAGGCATATGATATTTATCTTTTGGAGTAGCTCTATTAAGATTTCTAAAATCAATGCAAACTCTAAACTTACCAGAATCTTTCTTCTCAACTGACACAATATTTGATAACCATTCAGTAAAACAACAAGGCCTAATAAAATTTTCATCCAACAATCAATTAATCTTTTTCTTAATCCGGTCATATATATTAGAATTAAAATGTCTAGCACTTTGTTTAAAAGGTCTAAAACCAGGTTTAATGGGTAGCCGATGTTCAACTAACTCACGACTTAAACCAGGCATCTCTTGATAATTTCATGCAAAACAATCAACATATTCTTTCAATAGCTCGATTAATTCAGCTTTATAATCAATTTCTAAGTCTTTGTTTACAAACGTCGGCCTATGTATTGAACCATTACCAATATCGACTTCCTCTAAAGGATCAACCGACGTGAAACCTTGTTCCAATTTACTCATATCATCAAAATCCTCAATGGTCTCACACATATCGTTTTTTTGTGCCCGATAGTTCTCAAGTCTCTGCTGCAACCATTCTAAACTATTCATTAATTCATAACAAATGGTTTAGCCGATTCTCAACCAGCTTTAAAACAGCAGGCACAAAGCCATCTCTAGTACAACTGATCATCTCATAATCTGAAATATCTAGGCCTGTCAAACACTTGACAAGGTCATGCATAGACATGGTAGAACCATCAGCCACAACAACACAAGCCGATGTATCTCCATGCACAACTTCAATATCGCCGTCGACCCATTGAATAAGAAATTGATGCAAGCTAGAAGGCACACATCTATTTGCATGAATCCAATCATGACCCAATATTAAACTGAAATTACCTTAGGCCTCGGTGACGAAGAAAGCGGTAGCCAACGTCTTGTTCCCAATGGTGAGCTCCATAGAAGCGACTCCCTTAGCACTCATAGGTTCACCTCCTCTCACACCACTGATAGTCATGTTGGTCTTGATCAGCTTATTATCCAAGCCATCAAGCTTCTTGAACATAGAATAAGGTATCAACTTGACTATTGCCCCAGTATCAACAAGCATCCTAGAAACAGGCCTCCCATTGATATGTCCTTTCATATACAGCGTCTTTAGGTGATTTTCAGAATCTTTTGGCCTCTGAAATATAGCTTCCTTCATGCTAAAGCCAAGATGAGTCATCTCTTCCTTTGGAATAATGTAATAATCCGAAGAGAGATGCACCACATTAGCATCAACATTCATGTGATCAGGGGATGACTCAAAATCAACAAGTTGTTCATCATCCATATCTTGCGGACCTGATGACAACTTCTCATCAAATGAGGGAGTAACAGAAATTTTAGAAGCAATAAAAGATGGTCTTGGATCAGCAGAAACCGGTACCACCAGATTCGGAGCAGCAGCGGGCACTGAGTCAGGCAAAATCGGTTCCATTGGTTTGGAATCCAGTACCACCGGTTTTGCTCCTGAAGTTTCACCAATCTTCAACTTTCACCCTTTGCCTGGAGGAACCATGGGCCTATATTTGTTGAAGTTCTCATCCCTTTGTTTCTCCATCTCCTTTTTTTTCTGCTCCTGAAAGGGAAGCCGCTGCAACTTCCTCTTTTGCGTGCGCGTTACACCTGGAGGACACCACCATGGCAAGAAATATTTAGATTTATTAATTTCAACTTTTTTACCTTCACCAAGATCTGCAGCAACATCTTCTTGAACTGATGTCTTGACCTTATCTCCAATAACAATTGGTCTCTTGCCATCGTCCCCCGGAATCACCTTGATGCCGCCAATCTGAATAACATCAGCATCAGTAGTCCTCTCCTGGTCGACATCCATTTTCTGAACAGCTTCCTCCACCTTTTTAGGACGATAAACTTGCTTGGGAGGAGAAGGTTGCTTCTTCTGGAGATTTTGGAATCCGGTGCCACCGGTTTTGGGTGGCTGATCCCAATCTGATCGACGATGCGCCGAACGATTATCTACCAATATTTCATGAACAGGCCCCCTGGTATTACCCCATCCTGGACGAAAAGGAGGATATTGCATAGGGATCCATGGCATGGCTTGGTATGTACTGATTTTGCGGAGGATGCAATGTTACAACAACACCATTTTGTCTGGGATTCGCCCTTGGAGGCGAAACTTGCCTTTCTTGACGTATAGGTTGTATCTTTCTCTTTTTTACCGGCCAATCCTCATCAACTGGCCTTTGATTCACATATTTGGAAAATAATTGGTCAAAGGTCAGCTTTGGCTTTGCAAGTTTGCCCTGATCCTTGGCCACATTTACTTTCCAGGTTCCGATCTCAGGTCGCTTAGGTTTCAGCATCTTTGGACTACCCAGACTGAAACCAGTAGTACCGGTTTCTGAAACAGGTGGCACCGGTTTGTCCTGTGTAGCAGGCTCAAACGGTGTCTTCGAGGATCCTTGCCCCCCGAGATCCGAGACTCTTTCAGTGATCTTAAAAGTTTCTCTATCATTTAGAGTCTTCTCACATACCACTTCCCTGATTACCGCCTTCCCTTTCAAGTTTTCAGGCTTCTCATCAACCAAAACAATATTTTTTTTATTTAATTGATTCGACTTGATGCGGCCGAACCAGAACCTTAGGAGGTTGCATCTCAAGGGTATTAACAGGGAAAGACGTCTTGTCAACCTACATCTCATATAGGGTCAAACGTCCTTCATGCAAGGCCGATTGCACCTGTCGACGGAAAACATTGCAATCATTAGTGGCATGTGAGAAAGAATTATGTAATTTATAATATGCCCGCCTCTTAAGCTCTTCAAGTGAAGGAATAGCATGAGACATTTTAATGTTTCCGTTTTTTAATAACTCATCAAAAATATGATCGCATTTGGAAACATCAAAAGTAAATCATACTTCTTCTTGCCAATTCTTTTGAATTGTCTAAAGAGATGGACATGTGTACGATTTATTCTTAGAAGGCCACACAAGTTCAGCAACATACACATTTCCTCATCGTCCGAACTACTAGAATCATAGTTAACAACATGAACATTAGAACGATGAGTCTTATATGTATCTTTAGCACTTTTCAATCAGTTTTCAGTAGCTAAAGCCCTTACTTGCACTTGATTAACCGAAAAATGATCCAAAGCTTCTATTTTTTCTTTAATAAAGGATCTTAAACCATCAAAAGCAACATCAACAAGATCCCTTTCATAAAGTGACAAATTAAAGCACCAGTTTCTAGTTTCTTTGAATCGTTTAAAGTAATCCAAAACAGATTCATCTCTTTGTTGCTTAACCGATGTTAAATCTGTCAATTTCAATTGAGCACTCCCACTATAAAAATGATCATGAAATTTTTTCTCTAATTGATTCCATGAATTAATTGAGCCAGGAGTTAATGAAAAAAAACCAGGAAAAGGCAGTTCCAGTTAACGATAATGATAACAAACGAACTTTCAAAGCATCACTAGAACTAGCCTCTCCTAACTGAGCAAGATATTGGCAAATGTGTTCCCAAGTAGTCTTATTATCATCACCATTAAATTTCACAAAGTCGGGAACACGCCAATTATTAGGATAAGCAACGGTATCAAAATCAGTAGAATATTGTTTCTGATATAACCTAGAATTACCCATATCAATACCAAGCTTATCTTGCATCATACCAGCTAACTCGTCCTTTAATTTTCAAAATTTAGCATACAAATTTGGACGAGCTAACTCCGGTTGCCCTGTGGTTGTATTTTGAACTTGAGCAACATGAGATATGCGATTAGGACTTTGCCGCAAATACTGATCATACACATCATTAGGTATCCCACTAGAATTAATATTCTGATCAGATATGGGGGGTGATGTGTATGCACGTGTAGCAATATAAGCAGAATGATTTGCCACCTTATTTCGGTTAGGGACTACCGAAAGAGGGGCCATAGTAGGCGGTGCTGATTGCTGCACAAGAGAGTTGACAAAACCGGTGGCACCAGTTTCGCCGTGGCTGGTTTTGGGCTGTTGGGATGGGTCCACTAGAGAGAGAGCGCGAGCGCTCCGGTAGCAGAGGGGATTGCCCTGTGGTGATGGTGGGTATAAGCAACGGATATGTACGATTACAAATCAAATAATTATTTTTTCATACTATATATACACACACTAGCAATTATGCCCATGCATTGCAACGGGAGAAATAAATATTTAAAACAAATTGCTAGTACTGTGTAAATAACATCATTACGGTACACCAAAAGAACTATGTATGTCCAATTTGTTAGATTTGAATAATATTATGATTGCAAAGGGCATCAATTATAATCTTTGTTCTTATATGTATACAATAAATACTACTCCCTCGGTTTCAAAATAATATTCATTCTAGCTTTTCTAGATTCATAGATTTTGCTATGTTGCTACGGACCAAGACCACTTGTTTTCTTGAATAAATGAGCTAAACTAAGTAACTTTCTTTTTCCTAATCCGATCACGAGGAGTATATGGTGGACTACTTCTAATCCGATCAGGGGACAAGATAAAGTATGGCTAATCCGATCGAGAGACGTATATGACAGACGTTTCTCGTTTTAGAAATAGGTAAAGATAAAAGAAAAGAAATATAGGAAATTAAACCATTCAAGGTCCTAAGGTGCCGCTTATGTTAGTAGGGTTGTATGGCAATTTCCTTTGTAAAATATATAGAAATTTCTACCACTGATTTTAAAATATAGGAAAAGAAGAACATATGAGTACTTGCTTGCTTTGGTCAACAACAACTCAGACATTATGTTTTTGAAATTGTGTTATTTTGTTTTAAACTCACACACTTTTTATGTCTGTCATTACTATTTTTATTTATTGTACTCAATTGATCTCTACAAAAATCATAGAATTTTGACTTAATATTTTTTTATTTATGTAGTCATTTGCATCACTATGTTATTTGTTTTAACATGAGAATTCCTAGAGACGATATCATATCCCGCAGCTATTTAAAGAATTGAGAGCTCTCTACGGAACTATAGATTGAAGAATCAACACACGGTAACAAAAGGAAGATCTCGTGGAGAATCCCACAATATTCATATGAATATTGTGTGAATTATTTAAACATGAAGATGATTTCAAATTAAAAAGTTTGAACTATAAAGTTGTAGATCTCATGGAGATCTACAATTTTCGTATAAATTTTAGCTCAATTCAAATTCATATATATGATTTTTTTGACAGGGGAGGAAGGAACCGTCGTTTGAATTGGCGGTAAAGGCTACAGTGTCGCATAGTTACTGTAGCACCGCGCGGTACTGTAGCTTACCGCCATTTCATTCGGCGGTTTTTCTATCCGCCGTTTGATACGGCGGTTTTGGCCCTTGCCGCCGTATCATATGGCGACCGCCGTTTCAATCGGCGGTTGGGTGACAGGTTTGCAAAATCTGTCATCCAGACATCGTTTTTGCAAAATCGTAGAAAAGAAAAATTAAAAATAAAAATAATTCCCCTACAGAGAAGGATTTGGGAAACGCTGGGCTGCACAGGAACCGGGCGCGTCTAGCGTGCCGAGTCGCCGAGCGGTACGGGCGCCACGGGAAAAATTTAGCTTGCGGGTACAATTAGTTGTGGTGAGAAAATTATTTCGTTGACAGAATCATTTTCTAACTTGTAGTTTTTGGATCAAATATTATTGATTTTGTACTGCAAGAGTACTGCAAAAAGAGTGAGTATGTTGGAATTTGCACCTATCACTGGCCGTCGTGAACCTAGCAAACCTGGACCGCTGGATGGCTGCCCCGACGGGTGCGCCGCCATGATGGATGGTCATCAGGCTGATGTGCTAGAATGAGGTTCCGGGGGCTCGCGCGCGGCGGGCGTCGAGGCCGCGCTGCAGCCGGTACGGTGGCCGAGGGTGACGGCGACGTGGGGCGGGACATGGCGTGGCGCACGCTGCGGGCCATGCGCGGGGAGGATGACGACGCGCCGGTCACAGCCACCGGGCTACTCGGGCGGCAGTGGGAGGCGAGCAGCCCCAGCGCCAGCGCGGCGGCGCACGGCACACCGATGAGCACGCCGAGCTTCCATCCGGTCAGCTTGTTCTTGGGCACGCTGTCGTCGGGGAGCACTTCCACCGTCATGCTCCACATGTTCACGCAGTTGAGAGCCACTATGTACACCCACACGTGCTTCGTCTGTGCCGACGTGCCGTTGTAGTCGATCCAGATAAAGTTGCTGCCGTCGTTGATGTCGCTGGGCGCGAGCTCGATGCCGAAAGGGGAGCGTGGGATGGGGATAATGGAGCGGACGCCATTGATTCTAGACCGATGTGGTTGTCGTCCGGGTCGTAGAACTGCTTCACCGAGTCCAGCTCCACAGCCGCAAGCCCGCAAACCCATTGGTGCCAAGGCTGTCGTCGTTGGACGCGTTGGTGAGGCCGAGGTAGCCGTATCGGAGGGGCCCGTATCCATCCGGCGGCCGCCGTACCAGAGCAATTACACCGGACTGCACTTCAGCTGCAGGAGAGCGGCATATATTGCACAGAGAGGGGGGACTTCATCAGCTCCTGGCTGTTCACTTTTTTTGGCGAACGTGCCTTAGCACTTATTTCATTAAGAGGAAAGCAGTTTACAGACATCGCTTGATGTAGGCCAAGCAGGAGTTGGCATACACAAGCACACAAAGGACTAAAAAAGAGAAAAACTGAAGAAAAGGCCAACAAACAGACGGCCAACAGGCTAACAGAAAAGCGACCAAAGCAGAGAAAACCCCACACAACCCACAGAGCCAAACCAAACGACCAGAACATGCGAGCCTACTAAAAGAACATCACCGCCAAGGTCGCCGACTGAGACCACACAACAATGAGGGTGGCCAAGCATCCACCAAAAGCAACGGCAATATAGCGGCAAAGCATCCGCCAGAGACGACCAAACAGCCACGCAGCCACGACGGCAAAGCATCCGCCGGCGACGACTAACCAACAGAGCAGGCACGGCGGCAAAGCATCCGCCAGGGTAGGAGAATCAAGGGCGGCAAAGCATCCGCCAAAGCAAACAGGGGCGGCAAAGCATCCGCCAGCACAACGACGGCAAAGCATCCGCCAAAGAAGTCGCAGCTCAAGCAAACCATGGTGGTGAAGCGTTAATGGAGCAGAAGTAGGCAACACACAAGAAGATGACCACCCCCGGCAAGTCAAAAGGCAACCAAGCTTCCAGCAGAGGAGGCATGGAGGTGTCCCAAGACGACGCCCTCAAGAAGGACATGACGCACAAGGCGCCATCATCGCCAATCCGAAGCGGACATGGTTTTCACCAGGGAAACAACCTTCATGCCGGGGATCACCCAGGCCGGACCCAGGGGCAAGTCAGCAGAGGGCATGGAGGTGTCCCACAGCGACGCCCTCAAGAGGGACATGACGCCCAGCGGCGCCATTGTCGCCAATCCGGAATCGGACAAGGTTTTCACCGAGGAACCTCCTCCATGCCAGTACCAAACGAGGCCAAGCCGGGACAAGAGCGCGAGAATGGCGTCCGGCGCCCAACCAGAGCAGCGACGAAGGCGGGCACGCAGGGGCCAGAGCCACCGCCCGCGCGACCACCCTCCCCGCCACCACCAACGCAGGGGCCCCCAGCAAGGATCCCAGGTCCGGGCCAGGGAGCCCGGAAGGACATCCATCCGGCCGGACACGCGCGACCCGCGACCCCCGACGGGGGGAGGAGGCGGCGACCCCGCCGCCCGCCCGCCGGCAGCGGAAGGTGAAGGAGCGCCCCAAGCCGGAGATGCGCAGATCCAGGCCGGGAGCACGCGGATCCGGCCGCAGGGGAGGCAGCCGGCCCCGGCCATGGCACAGCCGTCCCCATCCTCCACAGGTTGGAGACGAAGGCGACAAGGCGACCAACCAAGCACTAGGGGACTCCCCGCGAGGAGATCCAGGCCGAGGAGAGGTGAATCCGGCGAGGGAGACAGTGGGAGATCCGCCGCCGGCGACCATGGCGGCCATAACGACCGGGAAACGCTTGGGGTTGGGGTGGGGTTTGAGGGGGGAAGGGAAGAGGAAGGGGAGAAGAGCGCGCACGGTCGTCGACTTCGACGCCGCCGCTGGCCGCAGCCGCCGCCCTCGCCAGCGGCGGCGGCGGCCGCCGGGCTAGGGTTTGGGCGGACCTTCGGTGGCGAGCGGCGTCGCCCCCGTGTTGCCCGAGAGCCCTTCATTCTCCCTGGCTGTTCACTTGATGGCGGCCTATCCACCTCGTCGCCGTCGTGCCTTCTCTTGGTCCCCGCCGCCTGCCACCCGCAACTGCTCGACGTCGGCGGCGCGCAGGTGAGATCCGAGGCTCTCGAGAGCGGAAGAGAAGCAGCAACATGGATTCGGAGGTGGAGGAGGACGTCGCCGCCGCGGGGATGGCGTGCCCGCGCCACGAAGCCGTGCACCCCGGTGCGTGAGATTGCGGAGGCTTCGCGGGCGCAGCGGCCAAGCATGGCGCGGAAGAGCGCGGCGGCCTCGCGCGGCGCCATTTGCAGGGCACGCATCGAGCTTGGCGCCCGCGGGGAGCGTCGGCTACGGCCGACGCAGCGGCGTTTGCCGAGGCCGCGGTTACTTCTCGAAGTTGCCGAGGAGTCCGCGTTGGTTGAACCGCGGCGGCAGGTCGTGGATGCAAGCGCGGGCGTCTCTTGGATCTTGTTGGCGCTGGCGGACGCGACGATGTAATGGGCCATTACCGATAGCTCATTACCGCTGATGGCCTTAGAGACGGAAAGGCCTAGGATAAAGGACGATATACATACGTACACGTTAGAAAAACATGTTAAAAAAACATACGTGCATAATAACGTGGGTACGAACGTGAGCGGTGAATCAATTTCTAACTATCAATTTCTATGGGTCTCGGTCCTTTTACACCTCCCTCGGCCCTGACAGGTAGGTCCAGCGTGAGGGGTAAAGTGGGTCTAAATTAGGTAAGAAAGTTTTCAACTGTTTTCGTTCTTTATAGTATATAGATAGATAGATAGATGCGTGTGGATGGATGAGGGGCTCCGAGATCGACGGTGATGGGGATTAGGTCACCGCGTGCGCCGCAATTGCCAGATTGGTGTATGGCAATGGCCGAAGCGAGTAGAGCGGTTGGGAGAGCGAGCACACTTAGGTGGACAAGAGGGGGTGCTTGCTGGCACGCTAGAGGCCGGAGCAAGGGCGATAACCGGCGATACCCTAACAGTTGGCAAAGGTCAGGTCAGAGTCGTCGCGGCAGAGGGGGAGGGGCATCCGTCGCCACTGCTCAATGTCTCCCAAAGCCGCCGTCGACGCCCGATCCCTTCGACGGTCCTAGCCGTTCGCTCAAAATCCGACGACCGAGGTTTTGGGGGCGACATGGCCCTATCGCAGCTCGGGGAATTCCTCACCTTTCGTCCATTAGAGATGGCTGGAGCCTGCACAGAAGGTGAACAAAAGAGTCTCCCACATGACTCAGATACTGAATTACCCGTGCACAACTTTGGAACTTGCTTCCCGCTTCATTGCAGAAGCAATCCCCAGTTAGGGCCATCCAACATTCGAAAACATTATGGCAACATAGATGCGACTCTGCAGACAGCAGCAGATGTTCTCAGGAGATATAGAGCCAATATTGCAGCTTCAGACTGTAAAGCATGCTCTGCATATCATTTTATTATGTAGATGTAGATCAAGAAACTAGAGTGGATCTGCACGACAGAGCAACATGCATTCCCACTACCAGCCCAGGTCAATATCCTTTACAAAAGAGAATGGCAATAGACAATTCCTTCTGCGACATGAACAAAAGATGCAACAGAATATTTCCACAAGTCTTGTTTTCCTAGTCAGTTGCACATTCAGCTACCATAACATGTCTGCGACCCACATGTTTCAAAACACCCTCATGCATCTCAGAAAAGTTTCATGATGCATGGTATGTTGCAAATTAAAATTACAAGGTTAACTTTCAACACATAAGTTATAACGAGCATCAAACAGGGTAGGCACGACCATTGGCAGCTGCAAAGCATTCTCGGGTCCAAAGTGTACCTTCACTGCACTCAACATAAGTCGTGCCAATGTCCACATGGCCCATTCTTTTTGGTTTCAGTTTACCATCAGCCATTCCTTCAGTCTCCATCTGGACAGTAGTGATTCGTACAAGGTTCTCATTTTCCAAATAGCCAAGTTGACTGACATAATCATCTAACAAGAGTTGAAAAGGCAATTGCAATAGAGATGCATATTCAAGAATTCACAACCAAGTAAAAAGGTGCAAAAAATAATCACCTTTCAGCACGCAAAACATAATAGCACCAGTGCTTTTGTCTTGGCCAACATACTCCAAGCACATCCGGTGGCGCTCCCAACACTTCTGCCATGAAAACTCCAAATCAACCCGCTCACCAAGGTAATAAGAACCACCTTGTTCAACTAACTCATATGCAACAAGTCCCCCATGTGAGCAAGTGTAAATAAAACCGTTGACAAACACACATCTTTCACTTAGACAAGCCGTTTTAGGCCAGTCCCTAGCGAGACGTTCTGGCTTAAATAATGGCTCGACAATGCTCCATCTGTCATAAACTATGTCATGCAGAAAGCAGCGATTTGACATGGCATCAGAAACCACGAAGCTACAGGAACTCGAGACCACATATCCAGACAAGATAATAACGCTATCTAGATCAGCAGGCCCAGATGTCTCGTGACGCATCCATTGTCCTCCAAACAAATGATAGACATGTTGGAGCGTATCACTTATGCCAACAACCTTGATACCAACTCGAACAACAAGGCGGAATTCAACACCAATAGGCCTTATTGAATCAAAGTGACTAACCTTTGCATGATCCAACTGACATGAATAAAGCCCATTTTCTACAGATGGGGTAGCATATATGAAACTGCTATCACGGACAAAATGCCATGGTCTGCAAAGCGGATTCACAATACCATCCATATCTGACATAGATGTCTCCAGAATGCAATGTGGTATGAGAGTCTTGTCATGGCACATCAATCTTCCATCCTTGATTTTAATCTTGTAAACAGATGAATGAGAAGCAACTTGGCAAATAATATATAGAGTTTTTTTGATCCGGATAGCAGACCTCTCAAGCCTAACAGTGCAAAAGAATGGTGTTTCACTGAAGAACTCCCTGAAAGAATTGTACAATACAAGAATAAAAAGAAAGTGTCATTTAAGCATCAAAATCCAAGGAAGCTTAGAATGAAGCAGAACCGACATCACGTGTGTTATTAAATGAAGATTTATTTTTGGACAGTAAGGCAAACCTGCAGCTGGGAAGCATCTTGGAGGACTTGACCACACTGGAGCAGGCTGGAGCCTCCATGTCCTCCAGCAGCATCGAGGATGCCATTGCATTTCCTCTCTTCCTTTTTGCAATGAGTGTTGTATCCTCATGATCGAACTCCTCATTACTCCCTAGTTGACATAAAAAAGAACATTTTTTTTTGTATAAGCATGAATTCGTGGCTTGTGATACCAAAAAAAAAACATTTCATACCAAATTGAACATATTTCAGTTAAAAACTTTTTAATACTCCTCTGATCTTAAATTATATAAATGTGAGTCGTTTAGGACAGTATAGTCAAAAGACTGGAGATTTGACTAACAATTTCCATTAAACTGTGATATCTTACATACAAATAACTATATAGTATGAGAGCACTTTAAATGATGAATTTACTGACGTAAAGCTTACCTTATCAATCTATCTAATTCTTTGCATATTGTGGTCAAAGTGAAAGGCTAATACCAAAACTACTTATGCTCAGGATCGGAGGGAGTAACAAATTGTTGCAGTTCTATTCAACAATGTGATGCAAATACAAAAACAAGTGGCTCAAGACTTAAATGAACGAGAGAAGTAACTAGCAATCCAGATGAGTGATGAACAAAAAAAAAATCCACTTACTGTAGAAAGCTGAACTCGAAGTGGGTGGGCTTGCTGGGCGACATGTCTAATCGGAGGCTGGTGGAATGCAACACTTTAACACCTCTGGGGAAAAATCCCTCAAGGTTATCTCCCTTGACTCGAAATGTGGTGATCAACACATGTTTAGTATCACAATTGCAAACGAGCTTCATGCCTATCCAGACAGCACACATGATCCGGCCACCGAGGTGTGAGAGCAACCCATATCCTTCCTCAACAAAAGGGCAAACATGATCAACTTCGGTAGGCAGTGCCATCCTGTGCCCTGATCCTGATCATCCTTGCACAGCTTGTAGGCGTAGACAATGCCGGTATTGAGGAAGTATATGGTGTCATCTTCCTCCACATACACGCCACGGTGACGGATTGGGATATAGCTGGTCCTCCAATCAGTCTTGGTGGTGACAACCGCAGCCCAAGCACAGGTGGAGCAATTGAAGGTGTAGAAGAGGTTGAATGGCGAGAGCGACAATAGGATGGTGTCGCCGACCACCACATACCCCTGCAGGACAGGGATGGGATCCTGGAACATGTCGGACCCCAGTGGCTGGAGTTTCACCTCGATGGCAGCAGCCAACACCCACTTCCCAGCATCACTGTCAAGGCGTTGCATCACGAGGGTGGATGGGCCATAAACTTCGGTGAGGTACGGCGCCCAGAGGTCGCCGGCGGCCGATATGGGGCAGATCGGCATGAGGGGCCCTACTTCTGGCGGTAGGGCAGGCAGGCATGACACGGTGATCCTCTTGTCGTCGTCGATGCTGAGGTCCATATGCAGCTGGAGGGGCTGGGGAGGGACCATCTTGTCGACATTGGAGAAGTCGACTTCCCGACAGAAGAAGCAGAGCGAGAGCGACCGGCCGTCGGGGCTCCGGCTAGCGGTGGCGGCGCGGATGTGTGCCGTTGGGGTCTTGGCTCTGTAGTAGTCGTCGCCCAAGGTCTCGAGGGCGCCGCGGCTCCCGTCGAGGACGTGGCCAGATCGCGCGACGCGGAACCGATGCAAGCGTAGCGAGCGATTGCCCTACGACGTTGCCATGATGCCGACCAGAACCGACCACGCGGGGCTGTCGACCGCGTCTGCTGGCATCAAGGTGTACTCCCTGCCGGATGCTAACCACGGGATCCGTGGTGTGCAGTATTGCCAGTTGCAGAGGCAATGGCTGAAAGGACATTCCTCCTCCTCCGCCGCCGGCGCCGCCGCTGCCGACATTGTGGATTGGATTCGGCGAACTAGGGTTTGGCTCTCTACCGGTCTCCCCCCCGCCCCACATTAGAATTGGGGGAGGTGCCGATGATGGCAGGCCCAAACAGTCGGCCCATAAAGGATCCAATAAGAAGTACATGGTCTTAAAAAAAAAAAATCAAGTTTTGTGGTAAGAAGTACATGGTCTAGAAAGAGCTAAGATATGCATATTACGCTAGTCTCAGTGTACGGTGTCATTGTACAATTATCAAGACTACAAACTAGATAAGGGTGCAAGATGAATGTCATAAGGATGAAACTCCTCTCTCATCCCATGAAACTACAGCCTTCTCTCTTCTTGCCAAGTCACCAAAAATACTGATGTGACATTGAATTTATTGCCCATGAAACTCCATTGAGAATGGCCTTAGATCTATTTTCATTGTCCTATTATCGCTAATAATATATTTTCCGATATTCAGATTTAGGTTTTGTTTTTGCTTTTATTTACATATCCAGTGATTTAAACAATTAAACTCAATAAATAGAAAAAGTCCTCAGTATTCGATATGCTAAATCACCTCCGGGACAATTTTTATGACATTTTATTTTCTGATGACATGGAAAATGTCACGTCCATCTCTCTCACACTCAAAAAACACGTCCCACTAATTTTCTTGGCACTGTTCTAACTTCATGACAACTTCGCATCAGCTTTGCTCCAAAATGGAGTCAAAGTTGCCTCAATATTTAGACTAGCATTAGGGGTGGATGTCGAGCCGGCTCGGCTTGGCTCGTTAAAGTAACGAGCAGAAAACAGAGCTCGGCTCGGCTCGGCAGTAGCTCGAGCCAGCTGGCCACTTCGACGACGCGCAGCGCGAGCACGGAGCACGCCGGTCTTCAGCTCCACGCGGTTTGCCGTAGCCTCCCGCGCCAGTGCGCCACCTCCCTTGACTCCAGCGAGGTCGTGCCCTTGGACACCGCATCCGCGCTGAGGTAGTGCCACCGGGTTCCGCCGGTCACACAACCGCACGCCTGGTTCTCCTCGCCGAGCTCTGCCTCCCATACTGATCTCCGATTCTCCGCAGTTTGTGCCGCGCCCCTTGCCGCTCGCCCCCACTGCTGGCCGGGTAGTGCGTCCGGCGAGGCTGTCGTTGCGCTGCTGCCACTCTGGCTCCTCGCGAAGTGTTGTTGGCGGCGCTCCTCGCATGGTTGGCGGCGACGGGCAAGATGCAAGGCACACGAGGAAGAGGATAAGGTTTGGCATTTTTTTTTGCCTTTTTAGTTGGGACTATCCTCCGGTGGCTTTGAGTAGTTGACTTAGAGCGCTTGGGCTTGGGCTTGGTGGGCTTCTCCCCGCTCGTTGGCCTGTTGCTAGCATGGTTGGTTCGCTGGGCTTCTTGGCTCGTTCAGCTCGCTGAGCAGTTCGCGAGCAGCTCGAGCCAGCTTGTTAATTCAAGCGAGCAAAACTGCTGGCTCGGCTCGTTAGTTAAACATGTCGAGCCGAGCCGAGCCGAGCCGAGCTAGTTGCGAGCCGAGCGAGCTAACGAGCCGCGAGCATTTTGTCCAGCCCTACTAATATAGAGAAGATTAGTGGGGTGTGCTTCCATGTGTGCGCGTGGGAGGGAGGAATAGGATAAATGCCATGTCATATTCAATGTAGTGCTCCACGTTAAAAAAAAGCCCAAGGAGGTGATGTAGATGATATTGAATACTTGGGGAAACATTTATATAGTTGAGGGGTTATTTCAACGAACCTTAATGGTTTGGGGTGAAATAAACTTTTAAACATGTCGTTGCCATATCACATCCATGTGTAATACAACGTATGCAAATCCGCTTATGAAATCACCCTAGGGAGTTATTTGTATGGTTTTAGATAGTTTAGAGGCCAATATGTTAGAGGGTTAAGTGACTCTTTCCTTCAACAAATTTACATGGCATAAAATGATGCGGCATGACAATAATTAAGCTAGATGTTGTTGTTCCCATGACTTTAGGACACAATCTTCATAGGAAATCATATCCTATATATGGTCAAGGCTATAATCACCATCTGCAGAATAAACAAGTAGGATTGTCTTGCACATCCCATTTCATAACTACGCTTCGATACAAAAGAAGAATATATGTAACATCTCCAACAATTCAAGCTTATATTGACTTACAAATGCTCAACTCTTTTCACACAGATCTTAAGCTTATTCAAAATCTGATCAAACCTATTGGCAAGCATATTACTAACTTTATACAATTTTCCGTAACAGTAAGGGTCTTGTCAAATTTAAAGAAGTTACTAAGACAAAACTAAGGTTGACTTACATTTTGTAACAGATGGAGAACTCTGAGAGCCTTTCAACAATACCGTTTAGCACTTCAATATTTAAATCCAATGGTGGATCAAGTTATTCTCAATCACCGTACCAGACCTCTTCTTCCATCTCCTAGCCTAATAATATCTCAAGACTAGAGATCCCAAAGGGCATAAACCCTCTAGGTTTGCTATCCTAAATCTATATATGCCCATGAACACTCACTGAACCTAAAAAGGTTAATTAGGTATATGCCATTATAACTTTTATTTTTTGATCCACGTCACTACTGTTTGTGTATTAGCAATGGTGCTACTGCAATACATGCAAAATGGGACTCATGCCATGCCATACAACTGAGAGCCTGTTTGACTCAATTTGACCGTGCCATATATTTTTGTGGACTAAAATACCCTCGTCTTCCTCTCTGCCCCTCTCCTCAATCTGAGACTGAGAGCGGTGGTCGCCGGCAAAAAATACCAGCAGTCGTACTCGTCCGGGCAGAATGGGGTCGCCGGCGCCGTCGAACGCCTCGTGGAAGAGCTGGAGGTGGTGGGCCCACGGCGGCGGCCTGGTGCAGGAGCTGCTGCGTGCAAGAGGCTCCCCGTTGTCGTGTTCTTCCACGGCGCCACGTTCCTGGTCCACACCGCCGCCTCCCCGCTATAACACATCTACGCGGCCTCCCTTCACGACGATACTCTAATCCTTGAATGACAAAATAATTGTAAATGCCGGCAGCCAATTTGCAGAAACAGCGGTGTGAATGAAGGATAGTAGCAATGTCTTTGCAGGCTTGGAGCGCGAACACGAGGCGCTTGGGCTCCAGGCGGCGCGGGTAGTGCGGCATCGCGGCTATGGATCAGTGTGCTCTCAAATGAACACCAAATGAAGCAAATCATAATCTCAATTTTTTTTCAAGTGAATTTTTTTGGAGTTATAAGAATGCATTTTGTTCCCCAACCAAAAATTGTGATTTTCCAAGAATTTTTGGGTACTATTAGATTTTGAGAAGTATAAAGTGAATATGAAAACTATAGTGCAAACTATACAAACATTTGAATTTTACATTCCGAATTCACATGTGCTATTCCAATGTATGTATGTAGTGGCACATATATGTTTCTACAATTTAATGATCGTTTTTGCAAAATATTTAGTTAAAAGGATCTCCGGTGACAGGCGGCAACTCCATCTCGGTGGTCGGAGGCGTGCTCCTTGTCCCCAGGTGCGCCATTCCCCCTGTACACCTGCCTCACCGCTCCCTCGGCCCCCCTCCTTCCCCCGTCCACCTACCTCGCCGTCCCCTTGTCGCTCCTCATCCATTTGATGCCTGAGGCCAACTAAATCTCCGCTCTCTCTAGTACTCATGTCGCAGGCGTCGTCATCAACCACTCGCACTCGGCGCTCAAGCGCAGCTAGAGTTCCCTTGCAAGCCGCACCCCTTACCGTTGTTGCAGCAGCGCTGCCGCCCACTGGTGTTCAGCTTCCAGCGTCGATTGATGATGTGACCGGGTTGCCATTGATATTGTGCTCGGATTGCAAGGACGTGAGGGTGTTTGCTGCCACTACCACGCATTCTGAGCACAACATTGGAAGGAGATATTTCAAGTGTCCCAGAAAGAAATTTCGCAATGTAAGTGTTTTAATATTTATGCAGTGCGCAAATTTCATTCTTGTTAGCAGTGGCGAAGCCTAAATCACAATCAAGAGTGGGCCAAATTTGCAAGATTAAGCATAGTTTGTGTTGGCTGCTCTACTGATGTTAATTTGCCTGTGGCTTTTCATCTGGATGCAGGTTCCTGGGACATGTTCCAGGTTTTGGTTCGAGGAAGAATATGTGGTGTTCCTTAGTGATAGCGGATATCTTCTGTCCACTTCCTCGACCATTGGAGCAGCTTCGACAACAAATGTTTGTGAGCTGGTGGATAGAGTTGACAACTTGGAGCTGAATCTGAACAAGGTGAAGGAAATGGTTGGCAAGAGCAGGGATGGCATGGGAAGTTGCATTTGTCTTGTGTGTGGCTGTTTGAATGTAGCATTCCTGGTGTTGGCCATCATATTGGTTGTAACTATAGCATTGACCGCTCCGGCCGACCAACCGGAAGACGCTCCCACATCCACAGTTGCAAAAGATAGGCACAACTCCCCATGTTAGCACTAGCACCCTTGCGGCTGCAAGCATCACACATCTGGCGATAGAGCCATGCAAGAACTCCACTAGCCCAACTATAAGTGGCGATGTTCTCCCAAGATTGCCCAATAATATCTACCCACATCCAAGAAATGGTGTTCCCGATCGAGTCCGAAAATAAA
Organism: Alloteropsis semialata; assembly: GCA_004135705.1. NCBI lineage: Eukaryota > Viridiplantae > Streptophyta > Magnoliopsida > Poales > Poaceae > Alloteropsis > Alloteropsis semialata. The sequence goes on from CM014273.1 coordinate 49,860,761, forward strand.
AACCCAGCCACCAAGTGCCATAGCCATGCCCTAGCATATCGAGCAACAACACCATCCGGAACATCAGCAGGAGGGGGCGTACCAAAGTGCTGCACCAACCAAGCCGAGCTGACTCCTATAGTCTTCCTATCCTTTCGATCGTCCGGTGGATCCGCAGGACGAACACCAAACAACAGCTCCACCCGATCTCGCCAACCAGCGGAATCAATTGTCCCAGTGACCGCTCGGCCGTCTATGCGAAGACCAAAAAGCATGGCAACATCTTGAAGTGTCACCGTCATCTCACCACAAGGGAGGTGGAATGTGTGAGTCTCAGGCCTCCATCGGTCCACTAGCGCGGTAAGAGCCGCATTGTCCATCTTCGGCAAGCCACCCTTCACAAGCATCGCCAATGGGAGCAAGCCGGCTTGCCGAAGGTACGGGGTGTACCTATCGTCCCACGCGAGAGGATTGTGGGTGCGGATACGTAGAGAATTCAAAACCTGCAAATAATAAATCAAACAATGTGGTTGACTACATCCACCCACCAAATTCATTTACTCCATACAAAGTCACCATTAAGGACAAACTAACCTCAATACGCTCCTCAAGTATCCTCCCGCGGAGTCTCTCGTCGTACGCCATCTCAAGCAATGGATATTGTAGGTGCCGCGCCATTTTGACCTATATCACATAAACGAAAATAAATTCCAGGTGCTGAAAAACAACATTGCTTCACATACAAACGCTAAAACAATCCAATATGAACAAATCATACAAGATTTCACATTTCTATATAGCAAAAAAAATTCAAATATATATTTCACATACAAGTCAAATAAATAATCACCATCAAAGCCTATCTTGAAAAGAATAGATACAAGTCAAATAAATTTCACGTTACAATATGAACAAATCATACAAGTCATACAAAATACNTGACGCCGGACTGCCGGAGTGCCGCGGCGCCGGACGCGTGACGCCCATAGGCCCGTTCCTCGTCCGGTCTCCAGAAGTCTAGGTACAGCTAAGCCTCTAGCGACGATCACTCAATCGGTAGATGGTTGTCGTTTCGGTGAATTATTGTCTATTTACAGTATGTTTTTCTTAATGCTATTTTTTATTTTGTCGATCTTTTAGATTGTACTATTGACACTGTTCTTTAAGAATTAAATATATATTATTAGTATTGTTGTATCCTTTCATCGTATTACAAATAAAAAATATTTAGTGTAAGGGGCCCATAATTTATAGTTCGCTCGTAGGCCCTTAAAATTATAGAGTCGGCCCTGCACACATGGAAATTCCGTTTTCCAGTAGTGGATGATCGCATGTTGATCACAAGTCATTGAAGAATCAATGGCGGCTGCAATGCAACATAAACGTTGCATGTGGGTCTTCATCGCCATGGGGGCACCGATGATTGCAGGGACGGGCACGAGCCTCATGCCTTCTGTGTAGTAAAATTAATCTCCACAACCATAATTAAATGGTGGATAGGGTGCTGCGATGAGAAAATTAGGTGCAGGTTTGGATCTCGCTCCTTGCGTGAAAGACTGGCTCCAACCCGCGCCGAGGAGAGGAGAAATTGTTGGCGAGCCGCACCTGGACGCCTAGAAGCCGAGCCGTGCTTGGAAGGAGTCGAGCTAGCGAGTCAGAGACGTAGCGTCCGATTCTCCAGATGGACAAGGTGGCTACCATCCAAGATAGGGCTGCACGGGGCGTCCTTTGCAGTCCGGCTGCACCCAAGTTTTTTCCAGCGCGGGCGACATGTCGGCCGCCACCACCCTCACCACGGCCTTCCTCTGCTCGCCGCCGCTCGTGCCCGCACCCGCTGGGCGCTGGTTGCTTCCCCGACGACACCCCCTCGGCGTCGCCCTCCCGCGAGTTGGCGCTCGACGCCCAGCATCGACCTGATGGCCATGCCCTGGCTGGTCCGCCTCGCACCCGAGCACCGCCTCCCCGATGTCCATGGCGTCCATCGCAGGAGCGGTTGGTTCGCTTCTTGAAGGAGGAAGAAGAGACACTACAAGAAAAGCAACCTTCTATGACAATAATGCTCATGACGGAGTGAAATATTGTCATATAATATGTCATAATATGACGCCTAGTACGTAGGGTCATAAAATTAGGAAAGTCAGAACTATATATGACGATGGTATATATTTCATCACATATAGGTACCAAGGACCATCATAAAATATGGGTGTTAGGTACCCGACTGACGGTGGCGAATTTGTGACGATAAATGTTGTCTTTATGTGACGGCAGTGGAGCATCACTGAATGTTTTTACAAATAAGACGCCCCTCAATGTGAATATACCCCCAGGAGATGGACCCGGCGTTGACCCGCTTCATTTGTTCCCCATCTCTCCCGTGACGACGGCGACCTCTCGGCGGTGGAGCGCAGATCGACTGCAGTCCAGCGGCGGAGCGCGGATCTCCGGTGACAGGCGGCAACTCCATCTCGGTGGTCGGAGGCGTGCTCCTTGTCCCCAGGTGCGCCATTCCCCCTGTACGCCTGCCTCGTCGCTCTCCCGGCCCCCTCCTCCTCCCTCCGTCCACCTACCTCGCCGTCCCCTTGTCGCTCCTCATCCATTTGATGCCTGAGGCCAACTAAATCTCCGCTCTCTGTAGTACTCATGTCGCAGGCGTCGTCATCAACCACTCGCACTCGGCGCTCAAGCGCAGCTAGAGTTCCCTTGCAAGCCGCACCCCTTACCGTTGTTGCAGCAGCGCTGCCGCCCACTGGTGTTCAGCTTCCAGCGTCGATTGATGATGTGACCGGGTTGCCATTGATATTGTGCTCGGATTGCAAGGACGTGAGGGTGTTTGCTGCCACTACCACGCATTCTGAGCACAACATTGGAAGGAGATATTTCAAGTGTCCCAGAAAGAAATTTCGCAATGTAAGTGTTTTAATATTTATGCAGTGCGCAAATTTCATTCTTGTTAGCAGTGGCGAAGCCTAAATCACAATCAAGAGTGGGCCAAATTTGCAAGATTAAGCATAGTTTGTGTTGGCTGCTCTACTGATGTTAATTTGCCTGTGGCTTTTCATCTGGATGCAGGTTCCTGGGACATGTTCCAGGTTTTGGTTCGAGGAAGAATATGTGGTGTTCCTTAGTGATAGCGGATATCTTCTGTCCACTTCCTCGACCATTGGAGCAGCTTCGACAACAAATGTTTGTGAGCTGGTGGATAGAGTTGACAACTTGGAGCTGAATCTGAACAAGGTGAAGGAAATGGTTGGCAAGAGCAGGGATGGCATGGGAAGTTGCATTTGTCTTGTGTGTGGCTGTTTGAATGTAGCATTCCTGGTGTTGGCCATCATATTGGTTGTAACTATAGCATTGACTGCTCCGGCCGACCAACCGGAAGACGCTCCCACATCCACAGTTGCAAAAGATAGGCACAACTCCCCATGTTAGCACTAGCACCCTTGCGGCTGCAAGCATCACACATCTGGCGATAGAGCCATGCAAGAACTCCACTAGCCCAACTATAAGTGGCGATGTTCTCCCAAGATTGCCCAATAATATCTACCCACATCCAAGAAATGGTGTTCCCGATCGAGTCCGAAAATAAAAACCCAGCCACCAAGTGCCATAGCCATGCCCTAGCATATCGAGCAACAACACCATCCGGAACATCAGCAGGAGGGGGCGTACCAAAGTGCTGCACCAACCAAGCCGAGCTGACTCCTATAGTCTTCCTATCCTTTCGATCGTCCGGTGGATCCGCAGGACGAACACCAAACAACAGCTCCACCCGATCTCGCCAACCAGCGGAATCAATTGTCCCAGTGACCGCTCGGCCGTCTATGCGAAGACCAAAAAGCATGGCAACATCTTGAAGTGTCACCGTCATCTCACCACAAGGGAGGTGGAATGTGTGAGTCTCAGGCCTCCATCGGTCCACTAGCGCGGTAAGAGCCGCATTGTCCATCTTCGGCAAGCCACCCTTCACAAGCATCGCCAATGGGAGCAAGCCGGCTTGCCGAAGGTACGGGGTGTACCTATCGTCCCACGCGAGAGGATTGTGGGTGCGGATACGTAGAGAATTCAAAACCTGCAAATAATAAATCAAACAATGTGTTGGACTACATCCACCCACCAAATTCATTTACTCCATACAAAGTCACCATTAAGGACAAACTAACCTCAATACGCTCCTCAAGTATCCTCCCGCGGAGTCTCTCGTCGTACGCCATCTCAAGCAATGGATATTGTAGGTGCCGCGCCATTTTGACCTATATCACATAAACGAAAATAAATTCCAGGTGCTGAAAAACAACATTGCTTCACATACAAACGCTAAAACAATCCAATATGAACAAATCATACAAGATTTCACATTTCTATATAGCAAAAAAAAATTCAAATATATATTTCACATACAAGTCAAATAAATAATCACCATCAAAGCCTATCTTGAAAAGAATAGATACAAGTCAAATAAATTTCACGTTACAATATGAACAAATCATACAAGTCATACAAAATACTTTTATGTATCTTATGTTAACTAATCATCTCCATGAAAATCCTATCTTCAAAAGAATAGGTACAATATTTCACATTTCCATATACACATAACCATGAAGTTCACCATATACACATACAAGACATGAACTTCTATATTTCCATAGCAAGGTACATTAACTGAAATTAATACCAAGTCCAAAAAACCAAGTTTAACTCATTTACTTCATTACTAACATCATCCACATCTAGACATGGTTATGTCAACGAAATCGTCACATGCAAAAAAATCTATACGATAGACAGGCGTTACCAACGACCAAATCTACCACTTAGTACAACTAATCATCTCAAATCCGTGCTCAATCGACCAAATCAAGTCAAACCCTATCTAAACCTAACCTCATCCAAAACTAAGGAAATCAACCAAATCCGCAAAATGTAGATGGTCAAAGTGGAGGAGTTACCTTCCAGGAGTAGTTTCCCCACTTTTTCCCTTCGAATCCGTGGTGGGATGGGCCGATCTAGGGGGGGTGGCGGTCTCCATGGAAGAGCTCGGGTTAGGGTTGCGGAGAAAGAAAGAAAGGGAGGAGGAAGAAGAAAGGGGCTCGGGCGCCCGCCTGTATACAGGCGAGTCGCGCCACGACCTTTGGCGCGACTTAGTCGCGCCATGGCATGTGGCGCGACTCGCCCTGCCATGTCAGCTGCCACGCTGGCCGCCCGCGCCCCGGCCGACCTACGTGGCAGGCCAGTCGCGCCACATGCTGTGGCGCGACTCCCTCTTCACGTGGCGCAACCAAAAGGGTTATTTGTTGGAAATATAGTCCGATAGGGGTTATTTTTAAAATTTCAGTTTAAAAAGGATTAAATAAAAAAACTCCGCGAGCGATGGCATATACTTACTACATTCTCACATGTGCTCTTGTAGAAAATATCTATTGATTTGTCCCAAAATAAGTATTCTTTTAGCATTCAATTCTGTCCCACGAAGAGTGTTCATTTAGTTTGTAGTAACAACTTTCTAATTAAATCAACCCCAAAGACTAAGGAAAAAAATGCATAGAGAAGCGCATGGAGCTAATCAAATGTTTAATTGATCCTATTTTTCTTGCTCCAATGCATGTATATTTATTGACAGCGCAATTTTCAATCAGAACTAATATAGGTAATTAGGTGTCTGGAATTTCTCGATGGACACTTACTTTAGGACGGATGGAGTACTTTCTGAAAGGACCTTGATGTCGCCTAGAGAGGAGAGGGTGAATAGGTGAATATGTAAATTACAAAAGCCCCTCTACGAATTCTAGAACAAACCAAACTTGGTGTGAAGCTTTCACGGATGTTTCCAACTGTATCTATTAACCCCCTGCACACAGTACAAGCACACCATAGTAGATCGAAGCGGAAGCACAAGTAAAGTGCTAGAATTGACAAAGTGCGAAAACACAAACCAACATGCAAGGAATTGTTTCACCGAAGTCCGGATTCACCACACGTCTCCGTTGAGCAAGCTTATACGAACACACAAGGTCAAGCTATCTTCCCGATCCACTAAGAGACCTCTTTCCTTGTGGAGGCGATGTGGAGCCTTCACAAACGATCCCATGCTCACCACATAATTTAGTAGCTCACCGGGAAACACCTAGCCATCTAGGAGGACTAACCTCCAAGATTAATAAGTGTTTCATGAGTTGCTCGAATTCACCACAAGTGCTCAAGGTTTGGATTTCTCTCCAATGCTCACACACAAATCACTCTCTCAACCCAAATCAAATGTTTCTCACTAGAAACTCAAATGTCACAAAGAGAGGTTGGGAGAGCTCAGTTGACCTCTAGAAAGTGTCAACCATGAGCAAAACCAGCAGCCCCTCCATGAAAGTGCATCTAGGTCCCCTAGTGGGTTTTGGTGATAACGACATGAACAATTAAGGGATTAATGGTCTCTATTGATCTAAGTGCAGGGATAAAATAAAAGGAAGTGCAAATTCGCGAAGGATGACCCCCAATTTGGCTCGGTTTATGTTTGAGGGATTAGCAGATGGACGAAATATTTCAGAGAGGCAAAATACACAAAGGATTTGTTCCTTGCTTTAGTATTTGGTAGAGATAAAGATATGGAGAGTTGGAGAAGCCTTTGATAGTTTTATTAGTTCGTCGTTAGTAGGCAAAACCAAATTTAGACCTTGCCCAGTCATTTTGGCTCTCATCATTTGTATATGGAACCAAATTTTAGTATGTCCAAACCTTTTTGTTACTGCCCATGTGTTGACGCCTTTTACGGCCAACACACCGAGATTTGCGCTAGCTCGCGCGGATCCACAACGGATCGGTCAACTGCAGCACGCCCAGGCGAAACCGGTGAAACCGGTTTGAGGATCTGGTGAAACCGGTTCCTCGGGACTTGCTGCGTGAGTCTAAGATCGCCGGCCCGAGAGGGACCCCGTCAGGGCAGGCGCGCCTAGAGTTGCTCTGAGGTCGGCAGGCCAATCAGAGCGCCGTTAACGCCGTAGAGATGAAGTACGAACAGAAATTAGGGTTGGAAAAGCTAGAGTTTGGAGATGACAAAAAGTAAAGATAATAAATGTTTGATCAATTGGATTCATCCTCAATCGGCCGCAACCCTTCATATTTATAGGGTGGGGAGGTCTTGCCCCGCAAGGAAAGTCCTATTACAACTCGGATCTAAAAAAGAGTCCAAACCTACTAGGACTCGGGGAAAACCGGTTCCACCGGTTCTCTAAACCGGTTCCACCGGTTTGCCCTGTCAGACGGGCAACAGGATCTAAACCGGTTCCACCGGTCTCTGAATCCGGTTCCGCCAGTTCTTGCTGTCATACTGTCTTATGCCAATTTTGATCGCCAACATATGCCCCCTGTTTTTTTGGTAAAGCTTGTGTACCAGAAAACACTTTAGCACAAGAAAATACTCCTGAGGGCGATGTTTAAATAAAATCCATCGGCCTTTTTATTCTAAGGGCGATATTAAAACTATCGGCCATATAAATCAAGCTTCTTGCCAAACACTTGAATAATATTTCTTCAAGTATCTTCCATTAAGAGCTCTTGGCAGCCGCTGACCTTGCAAAGTCTCCACCATATAAGAATTGCCGAAGATCACTTTAATCACCTTGAATGGCCCTTCCCAACTTGGATACCATTTACCAAACTTGTTGCTCTTCGATCCTATAGGTAGAATTGTCTTCCAAACCAGATTTTTGTTTTACCTTCTTGTTGTAAGCCTTAGCAACTCGAATCTTGTCTTTCTCAATTTCCTTCAAGGCTTTCAGTCGCTTGTCGGTCACTTCATCAATATTATCCATCATCAAGTCATGATAATCAACGGCATTAAGATCATTTTGCTTAGCCAACTGATAAGCACTCAAATTCTCCTCAACAGGTAAAACAGCTTCTTGACCATACAAAAGCTCAAAAGGAGTAACCTTAGTAGCACCATGTCTAGATATACGATGAGCCCACAAAGCTTCAGATAAAACCTCATGCCACCTCCTAAGATTCTCCTCTATTTTCTTTTTAATAAGCTTAATCAAGATCTTATTACTAGACTCGGCTTGACCATTAACCTGAGCATAGTATGGAGATGAATTGAGCAACTTAATACCATACATATCAACAAAGTCACAAACTTCCTTTGATATAAATGAAGTGCCTTGATCAGTAGTCAAAGTTTGCGGAATGCCAAATCTATGGATAATATGTTCAGTAATAAACTCAATTACCTCCCGATGTGTCATATTCTTCAAAGGTACGGCTTCGGTCCACTTTGTAAAATAATCAATAGCTACTAACATGAGGCGATGTCCCTTTGATGAAGGAGGATGAATCTGCCCAACAAAATCCAATCCCCATCCTCAAAAAGGCCAATGTTTGATAATAGGATGCAATAAAGCTGCTGGAACCATCTGAGTATTTCCAAACCTTTGACACTGTTCACATCCTTTGTAGTACCGAAAACAATCAGCTATCATATTAGGCCAATAAAAACAAGCTCTTCTCAAAAGCCAGTTCATCTTAGGAGCCGATTGATGTGTACCACAAATTCCTTCATGAACTTCACCTATTGCAACTTTAGCTTGATCAGAATCTAGATATTTCAATAATAAATCCTCAGCTGTCCGACGATATAATTCACCATCAACCAAAGTAAATTTAAATGCCCACCGTCGGACTTTTCTGTCAACTTTATGACTAAAATTCTGCAAATATTCAATAATGGGTACTCTCCAATCAACAACTTCGTCCTTATCAATTTTGGATTGCTCATTGGCCGAAGTACTGCTGTCAGCTGATAAACCGGTTTCACCGGTTCCGAAATCGGTTCTACCGGAAGTTCCGGTGACACCGGTTTCTGAATCCGGTGAAACCGGTTCTTCCTGGGCAGAAGACTCGGCTATACAAAGTGTCGGCTTTCTTTCATAAAAATTTCTTTTCTGAACATCATGGCCAGACGCTTGCTGAGCCAGAGCAATTGCCCTTGGATTCTCATCTCTTGAAACATGATATATAGAAAATTCACCAAATTGAGCAATCATGTCCAAGCATTTATCAAGATATGCATTCAAAACTCCATCAAAGCATTGGTATACTTTATTAACTTGCTGTACAACTAGCAGTGAATCACCAAATGCTTCCACATGTTTTACCCCCATGTCATGCAAAATTTCTAGCCCGAACAATAAAGCTTCATATTCTGCTTGATTATTAGTACAATTATTTTCTAATCGGTTAAGGGCCTCAAATTCAGCATCACTTCGTGATATAAAAACAATACCAATACCACAACCGCTCTTACAAACCGATCCATCAAAATGTAACTTTCATGGGGTAAAAGTAATATAACCGATATCTAAATCATTATCATTAATGCTATGCTCAACAATAAAATCAGCAACAATTTGGCCTTTCATAGACTTCAAAGGTTCACAAGCCAAATCATATTCAATGAGAGCATAAGACCATTTACCAATTCTACCACTCAAAATTGGTCTATGCAACATATATTTAATGATATCGGTTTGACAAGCCACTATGCAAGTATTGGATAATAAATAATGCCTCATCTTAGTACAAGCATAATATAGTGATAAGCAAAGCTTTTCAATAAATATATACCTCGTTTCGGCATCCAATAATCGACGACTTGCATAGGTAATAATGTGTTCCTTTCCTTCGATTTCTTGAGTCAAAACAGCCCCAATTACTTGATCTTCGGCAGCCATATATAATTTAAATGGAATTCCTCTCCTAAGAGCTTTTATGACTGGCGGCGAAGACAAGTAATATTTAATTTTCTCAAAAACTTCTTGCTGTTTTGCCCCCCAAGTAAATTCGGCTTCATCTTTTAACCGAAGAATAGGAGTAAAAGCATTAACCTTTCCAGACAAGTTGCAAATAAATCTCCTCAAATAATTTACCTTGCCCAAAAACTTCTGCAAATCCTTCTTGCATGTAGGAGCTTTGATCTTCTTGATAATATCAATTTTATTAGGATCTATCTCTATGCCATTCTCATGAATAATAAAGCCTAAAAACTTTTCAGTCGACACACCAAATGCACATTTAAGTGGGTTCATCTTTAATCCATATCGACGCATTCTCTCAAAAGCATGTCTTAAATCAGCCAAATGAGGTTTTAAACTAGCCGATTTAACAACAATATCATCGATATAAACCTCTATGATTAAGTGATGTAAATCATGAAAAATTAAATTCATAGCCCTTTGGTAAGTAGCACTAGCATTTTTTAAACCAAAGGTCATAACCACCCACTCAAATAAACCAACAAAACTTGGACATACAAAAGCCGTTTTGGATATATCCTCTTCGGCCATGAATATCTGATTGTAACCAGCATTACCATCAAGAAAACTAATAACTTTATATCCAGAAGCATCGTTAATAAGCATGTCGGCTATAGGCATAGGATATTCATCTTTAGGAGTAGCTCTATTAAGATTTCTAAAATGAATGCAAACTCTGAGCTTACCAGAATCCTTTTTCTCAACTGGCACAACATTAGATAACCATTCAGCATAACGACAAGGCCTAATAAAATTTGCATCCAACAACCGATTAATTTCTTCTTTAATTCAGTCATACATATTAGGATTGAAACGCCTAGTAGTTTGTTTAAAAGGCCTAAAACCAGGTTTAATAGCCAGCTGATGCTCAACTAACTCGCGGCTTAAAACAGACATCTCTTGATAATTCCTTGCAAAACAATCAACATACTCTTTTAACAGCTCGATTAATTCAGCTTTATAATCAGCTTTCAAATTTTTGTTTACAAACGTCGGCTTAGTAATAGAACCATCACCAATATCAATCTCCTCTAAAGGATCAGCCGACGTAAAACCCCGTCCCAATTTACTCATATCATCAAAATCTTCAGTGGCCTCACACATATCGTTCTTTTGTGCCCGATAGTGCTCAAGTCTCTGCTGCAATGATTCTGAACTATTCATTAATTCAGCACAAAATGGTTTAGCCAATACTCAACCGGTTTTAGAACAGCAGGCACAAAGCCATCTCTAGTGCAACTGATCGTCTCATAATCAGAAATATCTAAACCTGTTAAGCACTTGACATGATCATACATAGACATGGTAAAACCATCAGCCACAGCAACACAAGCCGATGTATCTCCATGTACAACCTCAATATCTTCATCTACCCATTGAATAAGAAATTGATGCAAACTAGAAGGTACACATCTATTTGCATGAATCCAATCACGACCCAATATTAAATTGAAGTTACCTTGGGTCTCGGTGACGAAGAAAGCAGTAGCCAACGTCTTGCTCCCAATGGTGAGCTCCATAGAAGCAACGCCCTTAGCACTCATAGGCTCGCCTCCTCCCACACCACTGATAGTCATGTTGGTCTTGATCAGCTTATCATCCAGTCCACCAAGCTTCTTGACATAGAATAGGGCATCAAATTGACAATTGCCCCGGTATCAACAAGCATCCTCGAAACCGGCTTCCCATTGATATGCCCCTTCATGTACAACGCCTTCAGATGATTTTTAGAATCCTTTGGCCTTTTAAATGTAGCTTCTTTTGGGCCAAAGTCCAGATGAGCCATCTCGTCCTTCGGAATAACGTAATAATCCGAAGATAGGTGCACCACATTAGCATCAACATTCATATGTTCAGGTGACGACCCATAATCAAATAGCTGTTCATCGTCCACATTCTGGGAATCCGATGACAACCTCTGATCAAATGTAGAAGTGACAGAAATTTCAGAAGCAATACAAGATGGACCTGGATCAGCAGAAACCGGTTCCATCGGTTCTGATGCAGCAGCAGACACCGAAGGGGGTAGAACCGGTTCCACCGACTTGGAATCCGGTTCCACCGGATTTTGCCCTGGAACTTCAATCTTCTTCCACCCCTTACCTGGAGGAATCATAGGCCTGTATTTGTTAAAGTGCTCCTCTCTCTGCTTCTTCAGCTCCTTCTCCTTCTGTTCTTGAAAGCGAAGTCGCTGCAACTTCCCCTTTTGTGTGCGTGTCAAACCTGGAGGACACCATCTAGGTATGACGTATTTAGATTTATCAATTTCAACCTTCTTACCCTCATCAGGTTCTGCAACAACATCTTTCTGGACTGATGGCTTAGCTTCATCACCAATCACAGTTGGCATCTTGTCATCGTCCTTTAGATTCACCTGAAAGTCACCAATCTGAATCACATCAGCAGCAGTAGTCCTTTCTTGGTCGACATCCATCTTCTGGACAACTTCCTCCGCCTTCTTAGGCTGATAAACTTGCTTGGGAGGAGATGGTTGCCTCTTCTGAGGAAACCGGTTCCACCAGTTTTAGGTGGCACGTCCCAACCTGATCGACGAGGAGTCGAACGGTTATCCACCAAACTCTCATGTGCTGCTACTCTGTCGTTACCCCATCCTGGATGAGGTGGTGGTGTATGGTCCTAGTGAGGAGGAGCAGAAAAAGGAGGATATTGCATAGGGTAATAAGGCATATTCATCCCATTATAATCCCATGCCGGATATGGAGCATTATAATATGGAGGCACCCATGGCATGTTTTGATATTGATTCTGTTGGGTAAAAGCTAGCACCATCACCCTTCTGCCTGTTATTCACCCTTGGAGGCGAAATTGGCTTCTCTTGACGCACGGGTGACCTCTTTCTCTTTTTTGCCGGCCAATCCTCATCAACTGGCCTTTGATTTGCATATTTGGAAAACAACTGGTCAAAGGTCGGCTTTGGCTTTGCAACTTTGCCCTGATCTTTGGCCATATTGACTTTCCAGGTTCCAATCTCAGGACGCTTAGGCTTTAACATCTTCGGGCACCCCTGACTAGAACCGATTAAACCGGTTCCTGAAACCGGTGGAATCGGTTTGTCCTGTGCAGCAGGTTCCAACAGTCCCTTTGACGATCCTTGCCCCACGAGATCCGCGACTCTCGCAGTGATTTTGAAAGTCTCTCTGCCATTGGGGGTCTTCTCACACACCACTTCCCTGATAATTGATTTTCCTTTCAAATTTTCAGGCTTCGGCTTTTCTTCACCCACAACAATATTTTTTCCTTTGGTTTATTCGACTTGATGCGGCCGAACCAGAACCTTAGGAGGTTGCATCTCAAGGGTGTTAACAGGGAAATGTGTCTTGTCAACCTGCATCTCATATAGTGTCAAACGTCCTTCATTCAAGGCCGATTGCACCTGTCGACGGAAAACATTGCAATCATTAGTAGCATGCAAAAAAGAATTATGCAGCTTGCAATATGCCCATCTTTTAAGTTCTTCAGACGAAGGAATAGTATGAGACATTTTAATGTTTCCACTCTTCAATAATTCATCAAAAATACGATCACATTTGGAAACATCAATAGTAAATCGCACTTCTTCTTTCCGATTCTTCTGAATTGGCTTAAGAGATGGACAAGTGTACGATTTATTCTTAGAAGGCCATACAAGTTCAGCAACATACACATCTTTATCATCGTCCAAGCTACTAGAATCATAAGTAACAACATGAACATTGGAATGATGAGCCTTATATGTATCTTTAGCATTTTTAATTCAGTTTTCAGTAGCTAAAGCTCTCACTTGCACTTGATTAACCGAAAAATTCAAAGCCTTCTATTTTCTCTCTAATAAAGGATCTTAAACCATTAAAAGCAACATCAGCAAGATCCCTTTCAGAAAGTGACAAATTAAAACATCGGTTCCTAGTCTCTTTGAATCGTTTAAAATAATCTGTAACAGATTCATCTCTTTGTTGTTTAACCGATGTCAAGTCTGTCAATTTCAATTGAGTACTCCCACTATAAAAATGATCATGAAATTTCTGCTCTAATTGATTCCATGAATTAATTGAGCCAGGAGTTAATGAAGAGAACCAAGAGAAAGCAGTTCCAGTCAAAGATAATGAAAACAAGCGAACTTTCAAAGCATCACTAGAACTAGCCTCTCCTAGTTGAGCAATATATTGGCTAATGTGCTCCCAAGTGGTCTTATTATCATCACCATTAAATTTCACAAAATCAGGAACACGCCAATTATTAGGATAAGCTACAACATCAAAATTAGCAGAGTATGGTTTTTGATATAATCTAGAATTACCCATATCAATGCCAAGCTTATCCTGCATCATACTAGCTAACTCGTCCTTCATTTTATAGAATTCAGCATATAAATTTGAACGAGCTAGATCAGATTGCCCTATGGCTGTACTTTGAGCTTGAACAACATGAGGCATGCGATTAGAACTTTGCCGCAAATACTAATCGTACACATCATTGAGAACCCGCTAGAATTAATGTTTTGATTAGGTATAGGAGGTGATGTGTATGCACGTGTTCCAATATAAGCAGATCTATTAACTACCTCTGTACTTCGGTTAGGGACTATCGAAAGAGGAGCCGAAATAGGTGGTGCTAACTGCTGTGCAGCCTGTGCAGCAAAACGGGTTCCACCAGTTTCCAGAATCGGTGTAACCAGTTTCACCGTGGCTGGTGAAACATGTGGCAGCGATGGTTCCTGTCCTGTATAAAAACATATTCACATGCATATTCTCATGTTGCATAGGTGGTTCCTGTCCTGTATAAAAACATATTCACATGCATATTCTCATGTCCAGTTTCACCGTGGCTGGTGAACCAGTTTCAGGTGATTTTCTTGGTGTAGCCGACATATTCACATGCATATTCTCATGTTGCATAGGTGGTAAATTTTGTGTAAAACAGGAAGATTCTACCAACCTATCAATTTTATTCATTCTTTACACAAGCGTGCCTACTAATTCATCGGTATGTAACAGTGCAGCACTAAGATCTTCATTAGATTTAGGAACAGAAGTTTTAGGTGGGTGTACAGTTACCGGAGGTAATTCTTCCACCCTTGTGTCCTTCATGGTGAACGCCGGCATCATGAACTCGTGAGTTCTTGTCACCTTGCCGTGGCGATCTTTCTTCAGCCCCATCAAGAACTGATTTTTGAAGTACGCTTGGGCTGCTTCAAATGCTTGACGCTCCTCATCGCCGATGTCCTCAATGGAGGGCATGATGATGTTGTCCTTGTCGAGTTCTGCAGTAGGTCCCATCTGGCTAGGGTTTGATAAATCGGTTATTGAAACCAAGATTTCCAAAGTCCCCAGCGGAGTCGCCAAAAATGTGTTGACGCCTTTTACGGCCAACACACCGAGATTTGTGCTAGCTCGCGCGGATCCGCAACGGATCGGTCAACTGCAGCACGCCCAGGCGAAACCGGTGAAACCGGTTTGAGGATCCGGTGAAACCGGTTCCTCGGGATCTGCTGCGTAGACCTAAGATCGCCGGCCCGGAGGGACCCCGTCAGGGCAGGCGCGCCTAGGGTTTCTCTGAGGTCGGCAGGCCACTCAGAGCGCCGTCAACGCCGTAGAGACGAAGTACGAATAGAAATTAGGGTTGGAAAAGCTAGGGTTTAGAGATGACAAAAAGTAAAGATAATAAATGTTTGATCGATTGGATTCATCCTCAATCGGCCGTAACCCTTCATATTTATAGGGTGGGGAGGTCTTGTCCCGCAAGGAAAGTCCTATTGCAACTCAGATCTACAAAAAGAGTCCAAACCTACTAGGACTCGGGGAAAACCGGTTCCATCGGATCCCTAAACTGGTTCCATCGATTTGCCCTGTCAGACGGGCAACAGAAACTAAACCGGTTCCACCGGTCTCTGAATTCGGTTCCACCGGTTCTTGCTGTCATACTGTCTTATGCCAATTTTGATCGCCAACACCATGCTTACTCCGTCGCTCGTGTTTTGGGCTATTGGCTCGGTCCCACGGCAACAAAAGATGACGTGCCTGCTAGATGTTGGGTACATTACATATGTGTGATGCTTTGTATTATTGTGTTTCAAGTGAAAGTATTTGCTAAATCGTTTATCCGTTTACAAATCCATTTGAACCACTATGTTTCTTGTAACTAAAATGAACTTATAATAAGATCTATTTTAGCTATGTTTCCACAATAAACAAATATTAACATGTGGGACCATTTGTCATACTTTGTTTCTACCATTATTTTTGGCATGAAACTGACTTTGGCTTGGCCAACCAAACAGCCTGCTTTCTACCACATTTTTTTTTCATGCAGTCCACTTTGGCCACAATCAAATTTGGCTGGGTTTTGTGAAGACATGAATGAGACAAAAAGGACGAAATCCAAGCATGTCCAGGTGCAGCTCTATACACTAAGGCTCCATCGAGTACAATGTCCTAGCTCTGTGCGAATCATAGGGCCATAAAAACCAGCTCTGGACTCCGACATATATTAGAACATTGACACTAGTGGAAAAACCACTTGTGTCCAACTCTATGGTTTCCGTAGATATTGGACCTGGAACTAATGTAGGCATTAGTCTTAGGTCCAATGGCTACGAGGCAACAAGGGGTCTTTAGTCTCGTATGGTGGCTCCATCCGGGATGCCGGGACTAAAGGTCTCCTATTAGTCTCGGATGAAGCCATCACCCGAGCCATGCACCGGGACTAAAATGCTCTCTTACCTCGGATGATTTTGTCTAAATCTTGAGAAGCCACTAGTATGCCTTTATATCTCCCTATCACCACCGGTTCACCACCTACCCCGGCCTGGTGCCTTATCTCTTCCTGAGCCCTCCCCTCGATTTCTCTCTCTCTCTCTCTCTCTCTCTCTTTCTCTCTCTCATCTCTCTCTCAGGCGAATGCCGGCTGGGGGCTCGGGCCGTTGCCACGCGAGCCAGCAGCGGCTCAGCCAGGCCTAGGTGGGTGGCGGCACGGTGTGGCCAGCCCTGGCGCGGGGCGGAGCGGCTCGACCAGTCCCGAGGGTTGGCCCGCGTTGGGACGACGGCCGCTCGAGGCTAGCAGGCAGCTCGGCCGGCGTGCGGCGGCTTGGCCGGCGAGCAGGGAAGATTTTTCTATTGACTGGAGGTGGAGATCCATGTAGTTTTTTGATTTTTCTGTTCAATTGATGGAATTGTTCTGAGTTGCTGTAATTTGGAGAAATTTGGGGAAGATTATTCGGTTAATTTGAGGATTGATGTTGGCTTAATTGTTGTAATTAAATATGGGAAATTTGTTGTTGTTGTGATCGATTGGGGAATTTGTGAAATGAGATACGAGGGCGAGAGTTGGACAGGGCACCGGTGAGCAGCGGCCGCCGGGTGGCCAAACCGGCCAGTGGTCGCGCTCCCGCTTTTTTTTTATTTGCAAAATTTATTGGTCCGATTAGTAGCATGATCTGAGACTAAAGGCGTCTTTTAATCCTGGGTAAATACCCCATATCAGTAGCTTGGCCTTTAGTCCCAAGACCGTAGTTCTGTTTGGGAAACTGAGACTAATGTCTGTTCCCAACGGGGACTAGAGGCCTTTTTTCCAATAGTGTGAGCACAAGGTTATGGGAACTTCCAACCCAAGTTACAAATATGTAGCTCCTTAGCTACGATGAGAGAGGGTCAACATGATGACTCAAAATAAGGTTCAATGTCATGGCCTCATGGGGGTATATCAAAAAAATCCACTCATGAGACTAACCGAGAAGACAAGTTATGTCCCCTATCGGAGGGCCAGGCCTCGAGGGAGAAGTGCATGCGGCTGCAACGGCTGAGAATATATTAGAGCTGGATAACGAGCCGTCTCGGCTCGGCTCGGCTCGTTTCAGCTCGTTAAGATAACGAGCTAGCTCGGCTCAGCTCGTTATCCTAACGAGCTGAAAAGTCAGCTCGCTCGAGCCAGCTCGTTTAGCTCGCAAGCTAAGCAGTAATACAAATATTGACAAATAAATAATCACTGGTGTTTATAAATTCACATAAATAACATAAACACAAGTACACAATCATCCACATGGTACATATAAAGTCTGACATGCAAGTATGCAAATGAACACAAGTACACAACCATCACATGAGCAGGCTTGCAGCTCGTTGAACTACAATGTTGCAGCTCGTTTGGCTCGCGAGCCAGCTCGCGAGCAGCTCGAACTTGCTCGTCATACTAACGAGCTAAGATGGTTGTTCGAGCTGGCTCGTTAATAAATTGAGTCGAGCCGAGCCGAGTGAGCTAACGAGTCACGAGCTTTTCGTCCAGCCCTACCTGGCATGGTGCCCCCAGATTCGCGGTAGCAGCGGAAGTGCGACGTCAGTGGCCTCCACATAATCATCAAATACAATGCTGCTTAGGGATAGATTCGCATCGGATATGCATTGAATCGAATCCGGATATCACCGTTTACCATATTTTAATTTGAATACGGATCGAATGCGAATCTTGTTAGATACGAATACGAATACGAATCTTGTCCATTCTAATCGAATACGAATACAAAACGAATAGTTCGAATATGGATTCGCATTCGGGCAGATGGTTTTATTGAGTCTATATTCTTTACGGATACGAATAATATCGGATATTTCACATTTTATTCGAATACGAATGTGGATTTGGATAAAGAAAAATGCTGAAATACGAATTCGGATATTTTCATTTAACATCCATATTAAAATCGGATACATACAGATATCCACGTTGATGTTTTAATCGAATGTGGATTCGGATAAAGAAAAATACTGAAATACGAATTCAGATATTTCCATTTAACATCTATATTAAAATCGGATACATATAGATATCCACATTGACGTTTTACTCGAATATGAGCATGGATAATTCGGACATCCGAATCGCCCATGTCACGGTTAAGCGCCGATCTCGCCTGCATTCAACTGTGGCGCACCGCTGCACCGGTCCATGGCCTCCGCCGATCCTTCACGTCGCCGGTTCTTGGAGTTCCGTGGCATGACTTTGGTGCATCTTGCGCATATATAGCTTTCGAGTTGGTCCCGTAAGGTGGTGCTTCCTTGCCTGCTTATTTTTTAATAGTAAAATGTACTGAGAGGTCGATCAACTTGTAGATAGATGGCACTTACGTCCATAAATTTTGAA
Source organism: Alloteropsis semialata (assembly GCA_004135705.1). NCBI lineage: Eukaryota > Viridiplantae > Streptophyta > Magnoliopsida > Poales > Poaceae > Alloteropsis > Alloteropsis semialata. Next base: position 49,879,675 of record CM014273.1, read on the forward strand.
AGTGTATTTCTGGATTTATAAACTTGTATTTTGTGTCATTTAGATCCACGAACTCAGAAAATGCATTTTTAGATCCATAAATTTGTAATTTGTGTCACCTACACTAGTAGAAAACTGGCTTTAGTCCCGGTGCGGAACCGGCTTTAGTCCTGGGTCCGCAACCGGGACTACGGCACCGGGACTAAAGGCCGTGGCTTTTAGTCCCGGGCATTTACCCAGGACTAAAAGCCCCCTTTAGCCGGTTGGTAAGAGGCTCCACGCGGCGCGCAGGGCGTAGCCCCTCTTGTCAGTGAGACTTTCTGGTTTCTTTTACCAACCGGGACTAAAGGGTCTTTTTTTTCTTTTTCTATTTTCTTTTTCTTTATTTTTTGGTTTCTTTTATACGGAAATATGTATTATATCTATATAATAATATACGTCACTAATGCATTAAACTATTAATACTAACATTACTATATATGCTAATAATATTAAACTTAAATATATATTTACAACAAGTTCTGAAAGGCGCATATTAATGTATGTATATTTACACCAAGATTTCAAAGGAGCATATATATGTATATTTACAAAATGCCTAATATTTGCTCATTCTATCGACCTCGTGCCATTCCACTAGAACGCCTCTGTCTTGCTCACGACCTCATCGATTATAAATCCGCAGAGTGCCTATTGAACCACCGCGACTCTTTGGGACGGTAAGACCTTATCTTTCATATGCATCATTTGAGGATATGGTTAATAGAAAAATATAAATAATATTATTTTGACTCACATGAAACATTACCGTTAGTTCCCAATTAGTGCAGATCGTCTTATGCCCAACAAGAGTGTGCATGAACTCACAGACATAATATCCACATAAATTGGTGCCTTGATTCTGCCTATAACACTTTATAGGAGAAATGGTCAAGTCATTACATGCATATTCATAATAATGAAACAAACAAAACGAGATGTGTGTCTGTGTATAATAGTATTTACCAGAAAGTCTCCCTTGATGCCAAGTTGTTCCTTGAATGTACCTCTGTGCTCTGCACGAAACTTTTTCCAACACCTGCGCTCACCATATGAAATAAATGGAATTCTCGGCTGATCTAAAGAGGAGTAATAGTGCGAGGATGGAAATTACTTTTAAAGGAGGTCAATCATTGGTTGATACGCTTCTCGTGGTCTCCTCAATGAGTCCATGACAACCAACAAGCTTATGTCCGGTAGTATAACAAATAATGTCCAATGAAACCTATTTACATGCATGTTTTGTACCAAGGGTCACATCAATTGAAATAAAATTTTGTTAGGAAGAAAATTGGAAGATACACAAGATAGTAAAAGTACTCACCCAAAGTTGTAAGGAAATAAAATCATTGTCTTGTAATGTTGTACACGTAAGAATCTGTCAATGTTGTTCATTGTGTCTTCATAATGATTTTTTAACATATGCTGGTTTACAACTTTTGGGTCGATGAAGCCCAAGTGAAAGTATGAATTTTTTCTGCATACTTCAATCTCCATTCTACAGGATACAATTTAAAAGAAAGAAATATTTAATAATACGGTTGACAATATATAGGAGACGTTAAATATAGAAATAAACAAAGCACTTACAGCACCCAGCAGCTGAGGATAGACACGTCAAGAGCATCCCTATGGTATATCTGGTATATTTCTGAGAAATCCAGATACATAATATTATCGCCACGAAAGTAGTCATCATCTCTAATCTTCAATCCCACCATGCTCTGGCCTTGGGCCGACGCCTTAAGGTACCATTCATGTAAGCTGTACATTTTTGTTGACAGCGTGTCGTACGTATCGGAATCAACTAAAGGTAAGGCAAGCTGAAATGGCCACCTTGGTATAGCCTTTGGGGTCTCCTTCTCACTCAGCATCTGCGAAGGCGTCAATCATGCCTTTTTGCAAAACTGAAGCACGTCGACTGGTTCAAGTCCTGCATTCACTATGAGTGGATCAATTGTTTGCTTCTCCTACTCACCGAGCTGAGCAACCTTTTTCTTCCTTTGTTGCTTGACGCTCTTTTGGCTCTCGGTAGTCTCTTGGCTCTATTGCTTCCGTTGCTCATTCTCCTCCCTTTTATTCTTCTCATACAATTTCTTAATAGAGCGGTCATAGTCTGACAACAATTTCTTCCGAGTTTCTTTAGCCATGCCAATAAAAAAGTAGACTTAGCAAAATCAACTACTTCTTTTTTCTTGGGCTCCTTCTTTTTGAAGAACTCTTTAACCTCATCCAGACTTTGTTGCTTGCACTCCTCATCAGATTTTTCCCATGGTAGCTTGGCAGGTTCCTTGGCTTGCTTTGGCTGCTTTGCTGGCTTCTTTGTGGATGGCTTTGGTGGTGCCTTGGCTTTCTGTTATTTAGCTCCTCTATGTAACCATGATATTTGTCCTTGTTACCATCGCTGTCTAGGGCATCTACACGCACGCCACTATTTTGGTTGGTGCTCTTTTTATCTTGGGATACCGTGTAGTATGTATTCCCATTAATCTCATACTCTTGGAATGTCAAGACTGTAAAGGAGGGACCCCTGGCCAATTATGCTAGCTGTTCATGTATGTCCATATTGCGCATTAGATGTTTTCACAACCAACCGGCGAAAGTATCAATGTGTTTACGTGTAATCCAGGCCTCAGACTTCCCCGGGAATTCAGTATGTAAAAGTTCCTTGTGTTCATCTATATAAGGACTAACCAAGGATGATTGTTGTAGAACCTTCTGTATAAAAGCTCTATTGAAAGATTCATTATCCCATGTAGCAACAACCTTCTTTTCTATTGTTCCCTTTCTACCGAGTCTTCCCTCATGCCGTGATTCAGGGACACCAATCGGTTTGAGATCGTCGATGAAGTCAACACAAAACTTGATGATCTCCTCTGTTCCGTAGCCCTTTGATATGCATCCTTCTGGTCGAGCACGGTTACGGACATATTTCTTTAGTACTCCCATTAGCCTCTCAAAAGGGAACATATTGTGCAGGAAGACAGGACCCAGAATTTTAATCTCTTTGACAAGATGAACTAGTAGATTGTGCAATAAATGAAAATTACCATCATAATTCACTAAGCAAATAAATGAAAATTACCATCCTATTTCACTAAGCAATAAATAAAAATTACCATCCTAATTCACTAATCGCTAACAAATTATAATCAAAGTGAATAAAATAACTAGCAAATTATAAATAACTAAAGTATAAATATAAACTAATTAAAGTATAAATAACTAAAGTATAAATATGAATTAGGATAAATAAATAAAGTATAAATATAAATTAGGATAAATAACTAAAGTATAAATATGAATTAACTAAAGTATAAATAACTAAAGTATAAATATGAATTAACTAAAGTATAAATATGAACTAACTAAAGTATAAATATGAATTAACAAAAGTATAAATATCAATTAACTAAAGTATAAATAACTAAAGTATAAATATGAATTAGGATAAATAACTAAAGTCTAAATATAAATTAAAAACTAAATCTGCATTTACTAAAACATACTAGTGCAAACTACTAACAAATCAATATCTCAATTGTGCTAAAAAAACAAAACTCACCCATCTCTCCATTCCACTAAAACTCAAATTTCTCTATGTATAAAGGATGAAACAAGAAATACTAATCGTGAAAGATGAGAGGATGAAGATATGCTCCTTTTAGACCACTTGGAGGAGCCAAATCTTCAAAATTCGAGAAAAATAATGGGCATGACCTCCCTTAGCTCCGGCTGTCGCCATGAACGAGCTCTGTTCATGGCTCAGCCGGGCTGGGGGAGGAAGACGATATTTGTAGGAGACCCTTTAGTCCCGGTTGGTGGCTCCAACTGGGAATAAAAGGTCCCTTTAGTCCCGGCTGGAGCCACTAGCCGAGACTAGAGGGCGCGCCCCCCTTTAGTCCCGGCTGGTGGCTCCAGCCGGGACTAAAAGCCTCCCTTTAGTCCCGTTTAGTCCCGGCTAGAGCCACCAGCTGGGAATAAAGCCCCCCTCCCCCCCGATTGGACCTGGGACTAATGCTCCCTTTAGTCCCGGGCCCAATTGGTACCGAGACTAAAGGTCCCGAACCAAAGGTGGTTTCTCTACTAGTGCTAGGTTCATACTCCATATCCCTCCACCTGGACTTCATGCACTTAGCGTGAATATGCATGGTGCTTGTGCATCGCCGGAGTTCTGCCATAAGGGTGAAATTTGAGCCTTGAAATCTAATCCAAGGTCATAGGGAGAGAGGGGAGGGGATGAAAGACTTATTTAGAGTTTATTGACATGGATTAGGGGTTCAAAAGGGGGCCATGGATTGCCATTGTAGAGTTCCGGAACTAAGGTCCATATATGACCAGAACCCGTAATATAGGTGGAGGGGCGGGGAAGGGAGGGGTGATGGCTTGGAGAAGGTGGAGGAGATCACAGAAGTGCTCAGCAACAAGTGTACCTTCTTGTATGAAGTAATGGAGAAACTCATGGAGTTGCTCAACCACAACGAGAGCCTACTTGAGGTGCAATATGGTTGGGAAGACGATCTTTGATATTGCCATCTAGGAGGGCGATGATAGCAGCGACAATACGCTCATTAGGATATCTTCAAGGGCAGCTCCACATCTGGTGGCCATGCTTACAAGTAGGGGTGGGCGTTCGGGAAATTCAGGTTTCCAAAACAGCTACCCGAACTTCTCCCAAAAAAGGAAAACCCGAGTTTTTGGGCATTCAAAATATCAGGTTCGGGTTTCCCCAATTACCCAATGTACTACTCTCTCTTATCTTCCCAACAAACATATCCTATCAAAGTAGGGGCGATTCCAATCTAACAAAGGAAAATTCTTATTCCCACTCATCAAATCCTCACTACGTACGAAGAACAATAGATCTTAATGAAATTAGAAACAAATCTAGCAATAAAAAATAAGAACAAGCTTCTTACAGTGTTGAGAAAAATTTCTTTGTACTAAAGCTCAGGTAATTCGGGTCCCAGGAGTGAATAACTGAATTTAATTCGGGTTTCTATACTTCATACCCGAAATAGTGGTCAGGTAATTCGGGATCGGGGTCAGGTTTGGGAAATTGTGCCCACCCCTACTTGCAAGCAACAACAGCAACATGCTACAACCTCGCCCACAACGTGCTTGATGGATGCAGGGATGAGGAAAGAGAGAGAGATGGAGATTTAACATGTCATGCCAGCGCTATGTGTACAGTGGTAGATTATGAACATAAGTGACACATATTACAAATTTATAGACCCAAAAATGCACTTTTAGAGTTTGTGGACCTAAGTGATGCAAATTACAAGTTTGTGGACCCAAAAAATTGCATGTTCAGAATTTATGAACCTATGTTTTTGGAGTTTTTGGACCTAAGTGACATATTACAAGTTTATGGACTCAAAGATGCACTTTCGGAGTTTATAGACCTAAGTAATACTGCCTTCCAAATTGATGGACCTATGGTGTTTTTTTAGAATAACAAATGTCTATATAATACTATGTATGAGCGGGCTCAACTGAATTGATATAGCAAAAAAAGAAGTTCAGGAAAATGCATTCTAATCAGACTTGAGATATAATGTCTCCAGATAGCCTCTCAGAAAAACATGTGACTCTCTCCCCATCGCCCAACTTGCTCATCACAGCACCTCCCTAAACACATGCGTTGCACCGTGTGACTCTTACAAAGCAGCTTCGTGTAATAGTGCTTCGCATCCTTTTTTTTTTCTTTTCTAGAGAACGTACTTCGCATCCTACCTCGTCCAGGCTAAACTAAAGGAAAAGGGGTATATATCATGCCTTGAATTATGCAGTGAATCTGTCCTCCCCTCTCAACTTCGGTGGCTCCAGTTTCTGGCTTTTGGCTTCTTTCTCGAGATTGAAACTTCGTCTAAAGGTGGACTCAGTTGACCTCATCATTCAATGGGGCTTCCCACTTCTCTGCCTCGGAAGCAAAAGATTTGATTTTTAAATTTGGAGTTTCATCCAAAGCGGAAAATTTGGCTCTTGATCTATGGTCTTAAATCTTTTTCTTAGTAGTGATTTCAAGGCTTCAATCTATGCCGGAAGGCGGAAGCTGTCTTGCAGCTGATCGTGATCCATCATAACATGGGTTAATGTTTCCTGTAAGAGGGATTGTTGACGCAGAATTAGGTCAACACACGAGAGCGCTAGATCGCGCAGCACGTAACACGATAAACCCGCAGCTTCCCTGTGCCGACCGGTCGAACTGGTCAGGGGCACCGGTCAGACCGGTGACCGTCGGGGAAGATGGAGGTAAACCCTAAAAACGCCTCC
>CM014273.1:49886971-49898461 GCA_004135705.1 Alloteropsis semialata
ATATAACTACATTACTATTCTTCAGAAAATTTTGTATTGAGTTCACATCATTTGGGCATAAGCTTGAGCCCATCCATTGTGCAATGTGATATCACTAACTTTTTAGAGTTGTTTTCACTGTGCTTCTCTCTTGCAGAAATATTCCATTTATCTAAGGTTTTTTCAGGCCTGCTGAGACACATGAATAAAGTGAAGAAAGAGAATTTAGGCAAAAAAGCACATGTAAAAATCACTGGTATATAATATATATCGGTGAAATGTAATTTGGAACTCCTGACTCTTCTAGCCAAGCAAGAAAAGAAGAAGAAAAAACCTTCTACCACTGGCAACAACAAAATGTTCCTTATATTTAACCGTCCTTTTCTTGTTTTATAACCCATAAGAATCTTCTGCCACTGGCAACAAGTTGCAGCGGATGCGCAAGAGGTCAATGGAGCAGCAAGCTGAAGAGAAGCCAGTGGCAGCATTGAAGACGAAGATGGTGTGGAGACCAAAGAACGTGGCTTCAGCTTCAACTTGAACAAGACATCAAGACATGGCCAATGTATAAACATTGTCCTTAGAGTAGTTTTGGTTGCTGAAATGTTTTCTGATTCGCAAGCTTCACCAGAAAACAGGGGGGCATATGTTCGCAACCAAAATTGGCAATTAGAGCAAGGATTAGGAAAATTCGGGCCCTGACCGGTCTGACCAGTCCGGGGAACCGGTCAGACTGGTGTGCCCCTGTAATTTGATTAGGACTCTTAGTTTTAGTTAATTACGAGTTGTAAAACCTATTCCTTGCGGGAAAAGTCTTACCCTCCCTATAAATATAAAGGGATTCGGCCGATTGAGTTAGATCCAATCGAATTTATCAAATCTACTATTTTTTATCTTTACTTTTCTGTACCTTCTAAACCCTAGCTTTTCCAACCCCATTGCTGTTCTTCCTTCGTCTCGACGACGTTTGAAGGCGCCCTAGCTGGCCTGACCGAGCCTAGGGCAACCCAAGGTGCGCACATCCTGACGGGGTCCCTCCCGGACGAGCGCTCGTTGGTTTCTCGCCGAGCTCCCAGCTGCCCGGCGAGCACTAGTCTGACCGGTCACCAGAACCGGTCTGACCGGTCAGATCAGAGAAGCTGCAAAGAGCTTCTCCACTCGTGCTAGTATTTGACGCGGCGCGTTTTCGCGTCAACACGAGCTTTGCTCAATCTACCCCCTCCCCTTCTCTTCTTCCTCCCCCTTCCAGAACCCTCCCTTCTACTTAGAACATGCTAGAAACTTGTAATATGCTACTGTGTCCAATGGATGAGTAATTGTTCATCCAGTGCCTCAAATTGTTGACTCGAGTGGTTAGACAAATTGTAATCAGAGTTGTCGATCCTGGCTTTGATTCCGCCCTGAGCCTCGACGAGGAGTGGTCTTCCATACCCGAGGAGATCATCTGTGGATTACTAATATCTGCATTTCCATTTGCTCAAATTACTCGTAGCAATGGTCCCTCTTATTTTAGCTATGAGCAAGTCTAAAGAAGAGCTAGTTAGTTTGGCTGATCATGAAGGGATGCAATTTGTACATTGTATGCATGACCATCTATGTTTTGTTGGAGTTGGATGACAGTAAGGAAAATGTCCGAGCTGCGATCTGTTTGATGTCTCCCTGACCAACACCGTCACAAGTATCTGTCCTCGGCAATGGAGCACAGCTGCAGCCCATGCCATGGTCAGGACTTATTTTGCTAGATTACCGCTGAAATCATGGATACCGCCAATTTTTCTTGCTTCGGGGCTACATGTGGATGCATGTCAGGAAGATGGAGAATGCTGGAAAGATTGGTCAGAGTTGCTGTAGTTATTGTGTGTTAGCTGTCTACCTATTTGGCCAGCAGGAGAGAAAATTATGCCATCAATTGTGACATAGGCAAGTTGTCTGAATTACTCCAGCATGAGTGCATACACTCGGCATCACAAGCCTAAGTATATCAAGTATTTCACTAGACGTTGATAAGCTGCAAGGAGATGACGGTTCAGTTTCAAATGTGGCCTCCACCATATATACTAGGGATCATGACCAGCTTTTCAGCTATAAGCTGTTTGCCGAGTTTAACCAATGCAAGCTGTGCTTGTTTCAAGGTGTAAATAAGAGAACAGACAAGCTGCTGGCTATTTCTGGAAAATTTGAACAGCACCATTGGAATCTACATGAGCATTGAACTCATGAGTGGAGCATTCCTGATTCAACTTGCTTATTTGGAATTATTTGCAGGCAGTAGTTCTAAACAGTTGAAACATGTGAGTATGTGACTATTTGTTTTGGTTCTGAAGCTTCAAATTTCAAGGTGGCACAACTTCAGTTGAAGGCTGTTAGGCTGCTTGCAGTTTCTGATCAAGCTTTTCTGTGGTTTTATGGCCAACACAGTAGCATTGCAAGAAGCTGTTGAGATTGTGTTTCAGATACATGATGGTATGCAGTGGAGTGCCTTTGTGCAAGTAGCAACCTTTTAAAGCTTCTGCGAGTAATGAAAGACTACTGATCAATAGAGCTGATGTCGACCAGATTACACTCAACAACTTGCAAATGCCATGGAATCCGGTTGTGTTAGAATTTACTGTGGATATCACAGCAACGACTTGGGGAACAAGCCACCTTTCAAGGGGGCAAGAATGTCAAAAACCTGGTGAAGACACTACAGATTCGGCCAGTCAAGGGGCACGTGAGCTGGCCCTGGGCACAGCTGAAATTTTTATAAATTGGCCCTTTTAAGAAACTTATTTTGCAAATGGACCCCCTGCGAAACTTTTTGCAAAAATGGACCCCCAACCTCGGCGTGATATCATTAAACGCCGAGGTCCGTGGGTCGGCATTCAAGGACTATACGCCGAGCGTGCCACGTCATCGCCACGGCTGAAGTCGACTCGGCTGCGGGCCCGCAGCTCGGCATGCGGCTCTTTAACGCCGAGCCACGGACCTCGGCGTGAGGCCGAGCGACGCCGAGCTTCGGCCACATATAGGCCGCGCCCGGCCCTTCTTCCTCCTCCCTCCTCTCCATTTCTTTCTTCCACCTCCTTCCTCCCTCTCCTCCATCCAAGGTCCGAAACCCTAGCTCAAAAATGTGCATGAAGTGAAGCCGGATCGAAGAGCAAAGTGGGTCACCAAGGTACTCCTCCATCCCCTCCACCCTTTTATGGCAGTGGATTTGTTTCGGAATTGAATTTAGGGTTGGGACCCTAGGTTCCTTGAGCTAGGTTAAATGTGGTTGCATTTGTGATACAATGGTAACTTGTTAGGTCACCAAGGTACTACTCCATCCCCTCCACCCTTTTATGTCAGTGGATTTGCTTGGAAATTGAATTTAGGGTTGGAACCCTAGGTTCCTTGACCTAGGTTAAATGTGGTTAGTTTTGTGATACAATGGAAACTTGTTAGGTTGAGGAAGTTTGTATGATTAACTTGTTAGGTTTAATTTAATATTGTTCTTCCAATTTCTAATTAAATTTTACTTAACTGTTGGATTGTTCTTTTATTCGGTCAAATTTAGTATTGTTCTTTCAATTTCATGTTAGTATGCCACCATCTCATGATTGAATGATTAACTTTGTCTAATGAGTCTCTACACGAATGAATTGAAAATAGTATTTGGTTATTGGATTGTTCATTAGGTTTATGCTTTCCATATTTGTAGTTTCAGGAGAAGTTATCATGAATAACCCAAATTAATATGCGGAGAAACTTGGATATGGAAAATTTCCAAATGAGTGGGATGAAGACGCTACTGTGCCTCCAGCGCTCCCTGTCCCCAATTGTTTATGTGGTGTACCTGCTTATGTGAAGCAGTCAAGGAGTCGTACTACTGCTGGTAGAGCTTTCTACAGTTGTTGGATAAGGGAAGATCCTCCTCCTGCGTCTCCGTGTTATTTCTTCCAGTGGATAGATGGTCCTGACAAGTTTGATCCTAGGATTCGTCTTTTCCCATATAGAAAGGATGAGTTGAAGCCATATGAGGAGTTTAGGCGTTGGGTCCCTCCTCCACCGAATCCACCATCAATGACCAGAGAGGAGAAGCAGCTGGCTGCCATCGAGTGAGTTCAGAACCCTCCTAAGTGTGACTGTGGAGTGCGTGCCTATCTTCAACGGCCAAACATTGGCGTTCCAATTAAGTTTACACCATTCTTCCGCTGCTCGCTAAAGACTCCTGTAAGATGAGCTAATTTTGTTTCTTATCATTTGATTCTACATTATTTATTGCTAATGATTTTTAATGTTTGTTGTGGATTTCAGGGTGGGTGGCCTAGGTGTGACTTCAATGAATACATACATGGACCGAGATCCAATTGGCCAACCGAAGCTGAAGTGAGGGAGTTCGAGTCCGGGATGAAGCCGTGGCCGTGCAATAGCTATCCACCCTCACGGTGCAAGTGCGGGATATTAGCCACAAGAGGAGTTGTGCCATCTGAGCTTGGTTTTGGAGTGTATTGTGGCAACGCATATGGAGAGTATTGGGTGAGAATCATATGGCCCTGTAAATTTTTGAGTTTTGCATGAAAAGTTTTTCGATAGCTTGTAATTGTATGATTTGGTTTTTCAGGAGGGAAGGACTTGTGACTGGGAGGACTTTCTCGGTCGGGCTAAATTAATGACAGAGTTGGGCTGCACCTCTGAACCCCACAAGAGGTTGAAGACTGAAGACATTAGAAACAAAATAAGGTCAAAGTACGGTGTGCCGTTACCAGAAGATGAGGACATCCATGGTCGTATTTACCAAGAAATGGTTCGTGAAACAGGAGTTGAGCTGGGATCTGTAGTGGGATATGCCAACTATAATAAGATCTTGGCATATTGGAGGCAGAACAGAGAGAAATTTTTGGAAATGGGTATAGGTCCGCTTACGAAGGAGGAGAAGAGAGAGAAGAGGAGGAAGAAAGAAGAAGAGTGGGAGGCGAATAAGGTGAGAGTGAGGGAGGAGAGAGCTCGCAAATACAATGAGGGCAAAGGAAAATTTTCTTACGGCACATGGGAGCACTTTTTCCAGCAGATCGAAGATGAAAAGAAGAATAAAGAAATGGAAGAAGAACAGGAGAGAGCTGTTGAGGCGCAGATGGAGGCAATGAGGGCAGTTGTTGCGAACTTGCCCATAATGAAGGAAGATGCGGACAAGAAAGGTAAAGGTATTGCAATTGATGATGCAGGTACATCCGGCGGCAATGCGAACAAGAAATGTGGGTGATGTGATGTACTGTTATTTGTGATGTTGTAGTAGACAATGTCATCTATTTTCATGTGTTGTTCTATGGGACTTTGTATCCATGAGACGTACTGGTGGACTATGTATTGTTGATCATTTGGACCTCTGCATGTGATGATCATTTCCATTTGCTAATGATTTTTGTGTTGATCTACATTCATTTTACAATGAACATTTTATAATTCATCATATTTAAAGAACATTCATTTTTGCCATACACTTTTTGAATTTATTATGCATGAACTGTTGAAATTCCAAATACATGTAACGTAGTAGCAATTAAACTCAAAGTTTCTCAAAAGGACATGGTTTAAATGACATAAACAAAATAAGTTGATGTTTGTAGCATGTGGTATTGGTCCAGAACTCGGCACTCCATGCTTTAACGCCGAGGCTCGGCGTCAGTTTTGGCGAGTCACCAGATTAGCACGTCCTAGGCCCGAAGCTCGGCATTAAGTGACTAAACGCCGAGGTGTGTATCTCGGCGTGGGAAGCCTTGACGCCGAGGTACGTGGATCGGCGTCAGTTTTGGCGAGTCAGCAGATTTGCACGTTCTAGGCCGAAAGCTCGGTGTTAACTTACTCTACGCCGAGGTCCGTGGCTCAGCGTGGCGGCCATTGACGCCGAGGTTCGTGGCTCGGCGTCAGTTTTGGCGACTCACCAGATTAGGCCGATCTAGGGCCGGAACTCGGCGTTAAAAGAATAAACGCCGAGGATCTTGGCTCGGCGTGCCCGGCGTTAACGCCGAGCTTTTTATATGTTTTTAAAACTGAACTTCTGTTTTCAGACCGCTGCTCAGGAATGGAAATCTGTTTTCTCAACTGACCAGATTTCAGAATGCAGTATATTTGTCACAGACTTCACATCAATGAGTTCACACATTGTAAATAGTATTGAAATTGACACGTACACGACAACAAGACCATCTAGTCCACAAATGTTTCCATAAAGTTCACACATACATCAACAATGTCCATGGACTCCACACAAAGCGACTGCATCAGATGTCCACACAAACACATCTTAGAAGAGTTTTGAGTCCACAAAAGCATCACATGCCTTAGTCCACACAAAGCAAAAGCACCACATGTCCCTCGCTGCTCACTCTCCCTTTGACTTACCCTTAGCCTTGCCCTTGCCCTTCCGTTTGCCGAGTGCATCGGTCCCTATCGTGCAAGCTCTCTTGCCTCTACGGCCGGAGACGATGTTGGAAGGCGATAACTCTGAAGTCTGATGGCGGGGATGCTGCGAAGGCTGTGAAGTAGGCGGGGCCTCCGGTAGCTGAGACATGGAGATTTCATTGTAGTCCTCGTCACCAACGTCATCGGAGGCAGCGTCTTCGTCGTCCTCATCGTCCGAGGCTGGTTCATCTTCCTCATCGGAGGTGAAAGTGCGTGCCCGGGAGGACGAACCACCAGGACGAGCTGACTCCGATGAAGTAGCCGACGAACGTGGACCACCTACAACAAAAACAATACGACCAAATTTATATGGAATCGAATTTTAAGTGACAATTTTCAATAAAATGAGCAAATAACCCAAAATACAATACCTGCAGTACCCGGTGTGCGTGCGACATGTGATACAATGGCGACATCCTGGGATCGACAACCGAGTCTGGCAGCAACCTTTCGAAGGCGGTGCATGCCACGCTGCAACAAATTAGGGAGGACAAAAACAAATTAACTACCAAACAAAACCATCGAAAAACATTGGAATGGACTCATAGTTATAGAAATGCATAATAATTGGGAAAATAGTGCATACCTGAATAAATTCACGTAGTACGGAAGCCTCGTTGGCTCTACCCTCCGGAACCCTCAACGCTACACCAGCCTCCGCCACGGTTCGCATGATTTCAGTGGCCTGTGGTGACAAACGAAAAGATTAATAACCATTCATAAGTGCGTAGTGAAATGTAATAGTCATTGCAAGTAAAACCTAACCGTTCTGTCAAGTACTGGTGCGATCTCAAGCTGGGAACCCTGCCGAGTCCTCCGGTCGTACACATTGTCTTCCTCGTCGTCCGAAGCAATGTCTGCATAGTCCTATTGTGTCCAAGCCGGACTCAAATGGATTCGTGCTCTTTGCTGGTACCATGCGAGGTATTCGTTGAACCTGTTGTTGTGGTGGATGCTGTGAATCGGCACAATATTGGCTTCCATGCGGTTCCACTCATCGATGTAGGCCCGGTGCTCGTGCTGGAAGTTGGTGACCTTCTTTTGTCGACGACGATCAAAGCTGCAAATAGTTACACACTTCAATTAGATATAGTTGTACACATTGACATTATGAATCTCAAATTCACTTAGCAACAATACTCACTTGTGGAGCTCCCAGCTAGTGGAGAATGGCTGCGGAGGGCATGGCTGCTGTTTATTGAACTGCCGAGCCACACGGTGGGGCAAATGATACTCCACGGCATAGAAGCATATAAGTGGGCACTTCATGAACCAGACATCCTGATCCTGGTAACACAAAGTGCTAAGCTGCATGACCGTCACCTGGTCCTGAGTGTACGGCCTCCACTCAACCTAATACATGTTGATCATGGCAACCGTTGGTAACATAAAATGCAAGACTTGTGCAACATAATAACATTTTGAATTACTTACATGTTGGGGCAGCAAGGCGTCTATCTCATTTGTGTAGAGGATGTACGAGTACCGTGACAGAGCATAGATTCCATGGGCTCCCTCATACAGGTGCGCAATTGTTGGGCCCAACTCAGGGTCCTGTAGCCCATGCCACACCGCTGGCTGGCGCATAGCGTGAGGCCGTCCGACTGGGAGCCTCTCCCACATCCAAATCTGCGTATACATAGCAAGAAAGTTAGTGCGATTACAAGTGTACATAATTGAACTCAAAGAAAATGGAAAAACAACTGCGTACCTGTAGAAGGGTTGTGCAGCCTGACTGTGTAGCGTGGGCACCAGCCGTGCGACGGCACGCCTCACACAACTGACGATATAGGAAGGCTAGCACAGCGGATCCCCAGCTCAAGGTGCCAACATCGTCCCAATCTATGATGCAAGGCATGTACATCCAAGACGCCGAGTCTCCGGTGCCGTCTGGGAAAAGAAAGGAGCCAAACATGTGAAGCACCCAGGCCCTGCAGTGGTAGTTGATCGTTGCCTCATCTGCGTCCTCAGGACAGACTCCAAACTCCTGACGAAGCCACCTCAAAGGTACCCCACTAGTGCGCCTCTTTTTCCCAGGCTCCAACTCTGGTAGGCCGCGGCCCAAGAACTGCTCAACCCGTCCAAGCCACCCAGCCGAGTCCGCCTCTCCAGTGACAGGGAAACCTCTGATAGGCAACCCTAAGATCATGGCCACATCCTCTAGGGTGATCGTCATCTCACCGCATGGCAAGTGGAACGAGTGAGTCTCTGGCCGCCATCTGTCGATCAGAGCGGTGAGTGCAGCTGGGTTGAAAGGTGGCACCCCGCGAAGACAAACCCTGGCAACGGTAGCCAGCTTGGCTCGCTTGAGTAGAGGCGTGTAGCGCTCGTCGTACCGCATGACCGTGGTCGCGTCATGGGTCATGGGTCGAAGAACGTGGAGCACCTACAAAAAAAATACAACCAAATTTATATGGATTCGAATTTTAGGTGACAATCTTAAAGAAACAAGGAAATAACTTAAAGAATCATATACCTCTCCAGCCTCGATCTTGCGAGCGCGGTGCTTCGACTCGTACCTCTCCTCAAGAAGACGGTAGTGGTCCATCCTGCACAAGCATTGCAAACTTAAATATTAGTACAAAAAACAATACATAACTAAATTGCAACATATGTATCAAATTTAAAACATGTATATAACAATATTTACGAAAATTAAAGAAATAAACTTATGAAAGAAGTCATTCGAAATTAGAAGGCATCCCTCTACTATTTTTGTACCTGTGACTTCTTAAGGGGACAATTCCTTATATTGTGCTTAGTGCGATGGCAATGGGAGCATCGGTTCCGTTCCGGGTCCTGGACAAAATGTGTGCCCACTACATTCTTTATTGATTTCCCTTTTACCGCTCTGTCCATGTCCATCTTATAACGCTTCCTTCTCCTAGGACCTCTAGCTTTCCACACACAAGCCAGATCGGCAACATAAATAGGCCCTTCATATACCGGCCATTGGTCTTCATCTAGAAATGGCTCAAATCGTGGAGACCAAGTGTTCACAAGCGATTGCAAAGAGAATTCCTTGGCAAACCTCTTTTCTACCTCAGCCTTTAATCTACGAACACGGCAAGCTGTAAACATGTGGGAGCAAGGCCGGTGTAGCAAAGTAGGTTTCTGGCAGGTGCAAGTATTTGCACTAAGAACAACTTTATGTTTCCTAGCCTCACGGTCCTCGCCACCAATATTGGTTCCACCCGGCTCAAGGACCTCATATGTTAACGTGTGCGCATCAAAACATGTTGCCTTCTGTCTTTTCGACTTTTTCTTCGAACCAACAAGAACATCTTGCACTTTCTCAGATCATAATTTGCCACTCTCTAAACGTGCCAAGGCCTGACTTCGTCGTTTCACAAACCATGCATTGCACTTGTAAAAGGTGAATGAAGCAATTGTTGTTACTGGAAGCGAACAACAACCTCTAAGCAAGCTATTGAATATCTCTGCCATGTTGCTTGTCATAAACCCATACCTCACCCCTCCAGTGTCATAACAACGGGCCCACTTCTCTTTGGAGTGCAACAAATCATCAAGGAATGCATTGCCCCTTTCATCTGTTAGCAAACGCAGTTCTTCTAGCTTCTGAAGGAAAAACTTCTCCTCATTCTGACGACAAACCTCCTCAAAAACCTTGAAATTATCTTTGATATGGTCATGACTATAAAGATTCTGGGCGAGGTGCCTTGTGCACCAACGGTGATGGATCCGGCCATGCCTCGGTATCTGTTCTTCTACAACACTAAGAATCCCGGCATGACGATCAGATATGATACAAACCTCTCGGCCTGGACCAACAACAACCGCCTAACAAGACTAAGGAACCAAGACCAACTATCCTTGTCCTCCTTCCGTACCAAGGCAAAAGCCAAAGGAACAAGAGCATCCTCGGCATCAGTACCGATTGCAATCAACATTGTCCCTTCGAATTTGCCCGTCAAGAATGTGCCGTCAATTGAGAAGACAGGCCTACAATGCTTGAAAGCTTGAATGCACTGCCCAAATGTCCAGAAAGCCCGAGCAAATACTGGTTTCCCATTTCTAAATTCATTTGGTTTCGGTTCGTACACAAAGTGCATACCAGGATTAGCTGCTTTCATTGCATTCAACATGGCAGGGAGCCGCTCGTAGGCTTCCTCCCAATCACCAAACACAAGCTTCAAAGCACGTTGCTTGGCTCTCCATGCTTTCCCATATTTGACATAGTAGTGGAAGATGAGGTATATGGTCTCAATCATTGCAGAAACAGAGATGGTTGGCATATGTTTGACCACTGCAGACATCTTCCTTGCAATGAACTTGGAATTTAACTGCAAATGGTTCTCCTCCGCATCTGCTGTTTCACAAGTGTGAGGTTGCTTAACTGAGGTGATCCTCCATTTCTGTGCCTTGTTTATTCGAACACATACTTTCCATTCACACCCTTCTTGTTCACACTTAATTGTGTACCTTCTCTTCTTGTGAGAGTTCACAACCTTGTATGGATGGTTATGAACAATTGAGTACTCTTGGAGCCAAGTTCTCATTTCTTCCATGCTTGCAAATACCATACCTTTCTTGATGATTGTGTCACCACCAGGTAACGGGACTACACCATCTGTTGCACCACCATCAGCCACAGCCCTATGCGCTTCGCTCAAGTCTAGGAACTCGGGAACAAGAGGATCACGTCCTGTGACCACCCTTGTTAGTGCTTGTATCTGTATATCATCTAGGCACTCAAAGGGACGATCATCATCAGAATCCATGGCTCTTTCTTCTTCATAAGTGTCACCGTCACCTTGTACTTCCACCTCTACACGGTTCGAAGCAAATGCACCGCCGTATTGAGGCACTACATGAGGGGGATCATCAACATCAAAGTTGCATATAGGAATATCCAAATCGTCCAACTCATCTCCAGTAGCATGTGTACGTTCATCCGCTTCATGTTCCACATCCACTTCATGTTCCACATCCACTTCATGTTCCACTTCATACGGACCAACGTCCCACTCTCGTTCAACAGGCTCAAAATGTGGCACTAGGCCCGGAACATTGCGCACAACACCTTGAACCGCTTCTCTTTCGGACCAAGCTTCATTCCCAACATCC
>CM014273.1:49907139-49919862 GCA_004135705.1 Alloteropsis semialata
ATGTCTCAAATTTGAAATTCAAATTTTGTAAACGACCTGGGATGGAAAAACTTTCTGAATATGAATTGTAGATCTTGAAAAGTTATGAAACTTTGTAGTTGACAACTTTTTCATTTGAAATCATATAGTCAACG
Organism: Alloteropsis semialata; assembly: GCA_004135705.1. Taxonomy (NCBI): domain Eukaryota; kingdom Viridiplantae; phylum Streptophyta; class Magnoliopsida; order Poales; family Poaceae; genus Alloteropsis; species Alloteropsis semialata. The sequence continues at coordinate 49,907,274 of CM014273.1, forward strand.
AAAACTAAGTGTGAATGTTCTCAAATTTGAAATTCAAATTTTGTAAATGACCTCGGATGGAGAAACTACCAAAATAAAACTTGTAGATTTCAAAAAGTTATAAAACTTTGTAGTTGACAAGTTTTTAATTTGAAATCATTTAGGGCCTCAAACAAGTAATTTACACTCAATTTAGTATAATACGGTAGGAATCAAAACAATATCTAGTCACAAATGAGAGTGTGGTGCAGTGGTAGAGAAGGTCACACGCGAGAGAGAGGTCACGGGTTCGAATCTCGCCGACCGCGTAGCGCGCGAATTTTCCGCGAAAAATGGTGCGACTTGCGACTTGATGGCTTGGATGGTTGGAGTCCTTCCCACATTGGAATAAATTTTTTTTGCTATTATTTTCGGTTTTTTTGAGCACTGGAAACCGGCTGTTTGCCGAGTGCCAAATAGCACTCGGCAAAGGGTTTGCCGAGTGCCCGAGAAAAGACACTCGGCAAACAGCTCTTTGCCGAGTCACTGTTTACCGAGTGCTGTTTGCCGAGTGTAACACTCAACAAACACTTTGCCGAGTGCATTTCGGCCTTTGCCGAGTGCATCTGGCACTCGGCAAACAGCCGAGTTCCCGTAGTGACTGCTATGATTGGCTATTATTCTCCTTAACCTGCTAGCTGCAAATCTGCCAACACTTAAGAGTCTGCATCTAGACAATCTCTGAACCTGGACACTCAAACCTGAAACTGGACAGATACAGCCACACAAAGGATTACTGCTAACAACCTCCACCACTCAGAGAGGCATTGAAGGACCAGACCAAAAAAACCGGCGACGAGCTACGGCTTGAGGTGAGCTCTGCTCGATACACCCCCTCCCCTCTCTTCTTCCTTCCCCTCCCAGTACCCTCCCATGTACCTAGAGTCCGCTAGAGGTTTCTAGATCCTCCCAGAAACCTGTAATCTGCTATGAGGGTCCAATCGATGAGTACTTGTTCATCCAGTGCCTCAAATTGTTGACTCGAGCGGTTAGGTTTGTGACATTAATTTACGCCTGTTTAGTTCCACAAGAAAAGATTAGTTAATTTACTGTAGCAAAACTAAATCGAAAATTAGAAGGACTAAACATGATCTAATTATAAAACTAAATAGACGGATGGACAGGAAATCACGAGACGAATCTATTAAACCTAATTAATCCACATTTAATACCCTTAATTAGTGTCCTAATATTTTGATGTGACAGGTGAATAGTGAAAACTTATGAAACTGAACAAGGCCTTACTCACATCCACAGCAATACATGGCAATAAATAAAAGTAAAACAGAAAGGAGACAATAAATGAGAGCATTGGAACTGTATGTACCGGGTGAAGGACCTTCCGATTTTGACCGTAATGGCTTGATGCCACATTGGCAAACTTTAATGCCCCTTCAGCATCTGGAGTGAAGTTTCCGGTAAGAATTCGAGCAAAAGCATCGTCTGAATTTCTTGCCACCTCAGCCCAATTATCAGCAGCAGTCACAGTGTCATTCAGTGCAATTAGCTGGTCTGGGGTCAAATGGGGGGAGATTGCAAGTCTGTACATCAGTTGACGTTGCACAGGGGTAGCTAGCACAGGATGCCCAAGTACGGCCTCGAAACTGTAAGAAACACTAAATATGAGACAAGTGGTTCTAATATATCTACTACAGATTAAAGGAAAACAGGATAATTAAAACATAAAGGGCATAACACCTTGCATCCGGATTTCTCATGAGATTGGTAAGCTCCTGAAGTTCTGCATCTTTCCATAAAGGACCGATACAACAATCCAGTAAATCAGCAAATTTCTGTCTAAGCAGCACCTCGCCTGTGTCACCTTTCTCTGAAAGAAGCTGTTTTCGGATAAGAAAAGGAAGAATCTTCAGATGTGTACCATCCATCACATATGAGTTAGGTTTGTCTAAGGCGTCACAAGTGTAACCATGTTTCCATATATGCTCAATGGCTGCCCATCCTAACCTGTATACAGTATTAAAGTCAGTCAGTCAATCGATAAAAATATTTATATATACTACAACAATATCAACACGGCCTCCAAACCATAGTTTTTTACAAACTAATAAACAGCCTACCTTACCATATCCTTCCCTTGATCGGAAAGATAAGCTCCAGATGGAATTGCATTCAGACCTTCATGTGCTAGCCAATATTCCAATGTGCAGTCAAAATTTGAGCAGCCAACAATACACTTGGATAACTCATCCTCGTCATTGCACAACAATTCATTGTCATCACACAATAGCGGCTTTAAGATTGCGCTGTGTTTCAATACAAGGCCTGTATCAACAATCTGCTTCATGTCAGTTAGATTCTTTCGCTCTTTTGTCCAAAATTTGGCTTTTCTTCCCTTATCTTTCATCTGAATATGACCAAGTCTATTCTTTCCTCCACAGACAAACGTTAGTTCGTGCATTTTGACTGGCCGAAAAACATATCCCTCTTTGTGTGTTATGCTGTTGTCATCGGTAAACTCATACAACTCTAACGCAACACCGGACGCAAATTTCATCTTATCTCCACACTTGGATGCCTCGGACTCATATGTGTCTTTACATGCCAAAGATTTGGCCATGCATGCCTCAATGACAACTTGTTCTTTAGCCTGCAAGAGGAGTTAGATAAGTTCTTGAATATCATACCGTATTAGTTTCGGTGAACTAATAAACAAATTCATACAGTTAGAGAGTTTGATGGAGTGGTGTGATACATTTTCCTCTATGCTAGTCCCTAGCCCTAGGATCTAACCATAAAAAAGAATGTTATACATGGAGCTCTAATTTTACATTAAGTTTTACATGAAACGAGAGTAAAGACAATTAAATTTCGAAAAAAGACATATAACTGGATCAACTACGAGTTTTTAATAGAAATTATGCCTAGAAAAGGTTTATAAGAAGAGAATAGAGCAGGTGATGAGTAAAATAAAGGAAGGACATTTCAGCAGCCTAAAAGTTCCAATTTCATGGCAACACATAATGCTTAAATACACAAATCTCTTATCCTCGACTAGTTAAATATCAGATTGCAGGGGGTCCTTGTATTCTCAAAAAAGAAAACACAAAATCACTCAAACGTTATTATAAGCTGTATGTGCAGTTAGTGGTTTCTTTTTTCTTTACCTTCTCCATCAGGCCACAGCTTTACTGGGATAGGAGATCCTTTATACCTTAGCCCTCGATCAACAGGCAGCACTCGGAAACTACAAGTACATCCAGGTTCATATGATAAGCAAACCAAATGCAGTTTAATTGTATCAATAAGCACAGGCGCAGTAAGCGACCAGTTCCTAAGAACACATATCCAGACAGATATTTCATGACATAAGAATATGGAAGAAATTACTCCAGTTTGAAACAATAAATACTCCTGGTGCTTACTGTATGTGCATGCATGACATCTAAACTACAGAGTCAGTAATAATCACAAACACAATATTTGTTGTTGGCGAGTGGTGACGTGCGGTTGGGGAATGGGGCATCACCCGGCAAAGAGGGCAGCGTTGGCGCTAGGGTTTCCACATATCCGGTTTGAACCCATGGGTTCAGCCCATACACATGCACATACATGCATGTCCATACTAATTCTGTTGCACACATGTGCAGATACATTTGAGCAACTCAAATAGCAAAACAGAAATTATATTGACCAAACAGAAATACCACAAAAGTAGAAACTTATCCAGGAGCACCAATCATAAGTTTTTATGACATTACTGATTGCCCCACAAGGCCGCAACACAAGAAGTTATGCATGGTCCCTTCCAGGGGCCAAGTTTCGACAAAAGACAAATACGCCCATGACAGCACCAAATACAGTGCTAGATTATATATACTAATTGGTACAAGGCAAGAGTGGATACAAATTGCAGGAGGTGATACTAGGGAGTCTACAGTACTACCAAGAAGTACAAATCAGTGTTACACATATATATACCGCAGTGTCAACTCACACCCGACATGGGCGGACTCATATCTGATACTTTGAGGAAGAATCTTAGATGGAGAGAGGAAGCTCATGAGCAAAGCCAGGAGAGGAGAAAAGGGCAGAAGACAAGGATAGGTGTGTTGCAGTAGAGAGAGAAGTGCTTTGACTGCTATTTTGAGGGCTCTGCCATGCACAAACTGTAGCTAGTCTGCAGCTGTCATGGTGGGCAACATTAACGTATACTCCAGGAAGAACAAGCGTGGCTGATGGCATCGTGCAGGAAACATGGGCGCCGACGCGGCCGAGCGTTTGGAAGGAGCGCGGCGCGGGAATAGTTATCTTTACATTTGAATCTTGCATGTCGAATTGGTAGTTGCTTTTATGTGTAAAACTCGGATGTATATAACTGGGAACTCTAGAAGGAAATGACAAGTTTGGAGATCACTCAGATCTCTGAACGTTCCAGCGCTCGTCAGTTCCACTTTCACCCCGCTCCCGTGTTCGTGCTCTCGCGCTCGCCGCCGCCGCGACGGCGTCCCCAGCTCCTCGCCGCCCCGGCCACTCGTACAACCTGCGCAAGGGCATTCACCACGCGTTCAATCTCCGGAGGGACGCCGTTCCTTCCAATTTGGTATCAGAGACCATGTCCGGTTCTGCGTCGGGCGCTCCGGCCACCAGCGGTGATCCGGCGTCGTCCGTTCCTCCCACCGTACCGCCAGTGCAGCAACCAGTTCCGCCGTCTTCAGCAACACCAACCGCTGCAATCGACTCGTTGACGACGGCCATCTACGGTCTTCAGCGCCAGATGGGTCAATTCGCGAATCGGCTGACGGCGATTGAAGGCACCAACCCGTCGTTCGCCGCTGGTCCGTCCGCGTCCGGCTCAGGTGCGCCACAGTTGGCATTTCCGTTCGGTCTTCCTGGTTTTGGGGGAATTCCTCCTGCATCCACGATTCCATCCACCATCATCCACTCCGCGCGGTCTGTTCCCATCACGCAGATCCCGTTTCCCCATTCCCCTTCCCCAATCCCCCCGCTAGATGCCATGCACGCTGCTGCTCCTGAAGTTCAAGCTCACCAGGATGACCCCCTGGCTGTGCCCCGATATAACAAGCTTTCTTTTCCATCGTATGATGGCAAGGAAGATCCACTAGGATGGCTCGTCCGTTGTGAGCATTTCTTTCGTGCTCAGCGCACTAGAGATCAAGATAAAGTTTGGTTAGCTTCCTTTCATATGTCGGGGTCGGCTCAGCACTGGTTTTATTTGTTTGAGCGTGAGGAGGGTGGTCTGGCTAACATCTCATGGGAGCGTTTCAAAGCTTCATGTCAGTTACATTTTGGACCACCCTTGGGCACAAACCACCTAGCTGATCTTGCTCGCCTTCAATTTCGTGGTTCTGTCAATGATTACATTGAAGCTTTTCAGTTGAGAATGGCACACGCTGGCATCCTTACTCCTGTTCAGCAAGTCCAGTTATTCACAGGTGGATTGCTTGATCCACTTCGTACTGATGTTGAACTTCAGAGTCCAACTGATCTTCAGCAAGCCATGTACCTTGCTCGCGCTTATGAACGCCGAGCGTCATCCTTGTCTGCACAGCAGTATGGCCGCAGTACCAGGCCGGCATCACGGCCATTGCCCAGTCCTCCAAATCTGCAACCGCTTGCATCATCAACCACAACAGCTACACAACCTCCCAAACCTTTCCGTCGTCTCTCGCCGGCAGAGATGGCTGAACGCCGCCGTCAGGGGCTCTGTTACAACTGCGATGAACCATATGTGCGGGGTCACAAGTGTCAGCGGTTGTTCTATCTCGAGGTGTCTGATTTTGATGACCAGGATCCCAGTGAACAGCCTGCAGATGACAAGGATCCAGAATCCCCACCAATGATTTCTCTTCATGCTATTGCTGGGGTACGAACTGAAGAGACTATGCAACTACGTGTTTCAGTGGGAAATTTGGAGCTGACAGCTTTGCTTGATTCGGGATCCACTCACAATTTCATCAATGCCAATGCAGCTCGACGAATTGGACTACAATTCCATGATAGTCACGGGGCCAGTGTGACCGTAGCCAATGGTGATCGCGTGTCTTGCTATGGTCTGGCGCGAGATGTGGAGATGTGCATTGCAGATACTCATTTTGTCATTGACTGCTACAAAATTCCATTAGATTGCTATGACATGGTCTTGGGCATCTCCTGGCTATGCACATTGGGGCCGATTTTGTGGGACTTCGACGACTTGTGTATGGCATTTTGGCACCAGGGCAGGAGAATTCTTTGGAAAGGCATTGGTTCAACCAGGACAGATTTCCCACCTACTGGTAGCTTGCACTCGCTTACTGTTCCGGATCCGACAATACTGGATCGGTTGCTTGCTTCCTTTTTTGAGGTGTTTGAAGCTCCTACAGGGCTGCCCCCTTCACGCCCTTGTGATCACCGAATACATTTACTACCAAACACTGCTCCTGTTGCTGTTCGTCCATACAGATACCCACAATTGCAAAAAGATGAATTGGAATCTCAGTGTGCGGCTATGCTAGAACAAGGCGTGATCGGACCAAGCACTTCTCCATTTTCAGCTCCGGTACTCTTGGTCAAGAAACAAGACAATTCGTGGCGATTTTGTGTTGATTACAGAGCTCTAAACGACCACACGGTCAAGGATAAATTCCCTATACCAGTGGTCGAGGAATTGCTTGATGAACTCCATGGTGCACGCTTTTTCACTAAGCTTGATCTTCGGGCAGGTTACCACCAAGTCAGAGTTCACCCAGATGATGTTGAGAAAACTGCCTTTCGCACACACCATGGACATTTTGAATTCTTGGTCATGCCATTCGGCCTAACTAATGCTCCATCCACATTTCAGAGTTTGATGAACTCCGTACTGCAGCCGTTCCTCAGGAAATTTGTCCTAGTTTTTTTCAATGATATCTTGATTTTCAGTAAGTCTTGGTCAGATCACTTGAAGCACCTCAGGACAGTCCTCTCAGTTCTACATGACCATCACTTGAAGATCAAACGCTCCAAGTGCGCCTTTGCAACAGATTCTGTACATTATTTGGGGCATGTCATTTCGGCTGAGGGAGTGGCCATGGACAAGGACAAAGTGGATGCAGTTTCAGCATGGCCACAACCAACATCCACTCGTGCTCTCCGTGGATTCCTCGGATTAGCAGGCTACTACCGTCAGTTTATCAAAGATTTTGGGGCTTTGGCAGCACCCCTCACTCAATTGCTTCGCAAGGAATCTTTCACATGGACAGATGCTGCATCAACATCGTTCTATGCCCTCAAAGCTGCTCTTTCAAGTGCTCCTGTGCTTCACCTGCCAGATTTCTCTCGCCCTTTCATAGTGGATTGCAACGCTTCCGGATCAGGATTCGGTGCTGTCCTCCATCAAGGAGCTGGACCGCTTGCTTTCTTCAGCAAACCCTTCGCCCAACGTCACTTGAAACTTGCAGCATATGAACGTGAACTTATTGGCCTAGTCCAAGCTGTTCGGCATTGGAGACCGTATCTGTGGGGTCGCAAGTTCATCATCCGCACTGATCACTACTCACTAAAGTTCATGTCAGATCAACGTTTATCCACAGTACCACAGCACCAGTGGATCAGCAAATTGTTTGGCTTTGATTTCTCAGTGGAGTACCGCCCGGGCCGTCTGAATACCGTGGCCGATGCCCTATCTCGCCGCGAGCAAGAGACTCATCAATTGGCCATGCTATCAGCTCCAACATTTCAACTTTTCACAGATATTCGTGAGGAAATTGAATCAGATGCACAGCTTCGCATACGAGATTCCATCACTGCTACACGGGGTGCACCGTGGCGAGTTCACGACGGACTCATTCTCTGTGGTTCCCGTGTGTTCCTTCCTCCAAATTCCCCCTCTCTTGAACCGGCCCTCCAGCTTGCTCACACAGCCGGCCATGAGGGTATTCAGAAAACTCCGCAACGCCTTCGTCGTGATTTTGCTGTGGATCATGACCGCACCATTGTCCGCGACTATGTCCGCGCGTGTTCCATTTGCCAACGCAACAAAACCGAAAATCTGCATCCAGCTGGTCTTCTTCAACCTCTGGACATCCCCACCCAGGTTTGGTCTGACATCTCTTTGGACTTCATTGAAGGACTCCCAAAAGTACATGGAAAAAGTGTGCTCCTAACCGTGGTCGATCGGTTTTCAAAATTTGCTCACTTCATACCCTTGAGTCATCCATATTCGGCATCATCAGTGGCACGTGTTTTCTTCGCTGAAATTGTTCGACTACACGGCTTCCCATCCTCGATCGTGAGCGACCGTGATCCGGTTTTCACGGGCAACATCTGGCGTGATCTCTCAAGCTTGCAGGTGTCCAATTGCGGATGAGCACAGCATTCCATCCGCAAACAGATGGTCAGTCGGAGGTGGTGAACAAGACAATTGCTATGTATTTGCGTTGCATCACAGGGGATCGTCCACGAGCATGGTTGGACTGGTTGCCATGGGCCGAATATTGTTACAACACAAGCTACCACACGGCGCTGCAGACGACACCATTTCAAGTGGTCTACGGGCGAGCTCCTCCAACCCTCCTGCCTTACACGCCAGGCACAGCGCGCACGGACGTCGTCGACACCTTACTACAGGACCGCGATCAGCTACTAGTCGACGTCCGCGAACGACTCCAGCAAGCTCAGGCCTACAACAAGCACTACTACGACAATCACCATCGCCAGCTCGAGTTCAACGTCGGCGACTGGGTGTGGCTACGCATTCTACATCGACCTGCACAGTCGCTGCTACCAGGACGCCACTCCAAGCTTAGTCCACGCTTCGCCGGACCGTACCAGGTACTCGAGCGCGTCGGCCAAGTGGCCTACCGGCTTCAACTCCCTGCAGGTGCCCGAATCCACGATGTGTTTCACGTTGGCGTCCTCAAGCCCTTCCATGGCACGCCGCCAGACAGCACGCCATCATTGCCCCCCCTTCAGCATGGACGCCTTCTCCAAGCACCAGAACGTATCGTGCGTTCCGAGCTGCGTCACGGACGCTGGTACATTCTTGTTCAGTGGTCTGGCCTCGCACCTGCTGAAGCAACATGGGAGCCGGTCGAAGATTTTCAAGCGTCGTACCCTGACTTCCAGCTCAAGGACGAGCTGTTTCCCAAGGAAGGGAGAGATGTCATGGTGGGCAACGTATACTCCAGGAAGAACAAGCGTGGCTGATGGCATCGTGCAGGAAACGTGGGCGCCGATGCGGCCGAGCGTTTGGAAGGAGCGCAACGCGGGAACAGTTATCTTTACATTTGAATCTTGCATGTCGAATTGGTAGTTGCTTTTATGTGTAAAACTCGGATGTATATAACTGGGAACTCTAGAAGGAAATGACAAGTTTGGAGATCACTCAGATCTCTGAACGTTCCAGCGCTCGTCAGTTCCACTTTCACCCCGCTCCCGTGTTCGTGCTCTCGCGCTCGCCGCCGCCGCGACGGCGTCCCCAGCTCCTCGCCGCCCCGGCCACTCGTACAACCTGCGCAAGGGCATTCACCACGCGTTCAATCTCCGGAGGGACGCCGTTCCTTCCAGCAGCTTTTGCTGAGTCAAAGATTATTTCCTTGGGTAAAGTAATCTTTATGTGGCATTATAGTTCTGGTATAGGCCTAATCTTAGACAATTCTTAATAATTGAAGAGCTAAAATGCAATTTTATATATTTTTAAAATATAAATTAGGTGAATCCCCTAATCCTAATTTCCTGAACTTGCTGAGTCAGACACCTGCACCCATGTTGCATTCTGACCTCCACACCCGTGTCCTAGTAACATTTGTGCAAATGGACTTGTGCACAAATAAAGATCTTGAATCTTTCCTGACAAAATGAGCTTCTGATAACCAATTCTGTAAGAGACACAAATGCCAACTTTTGAACAGAAATTAAGATCCAATGATATTTCACCTCAAAATATTGCTCCACTACCAGCAACTAATGAAACGATGCTCAAACAACTGTTCAACTCATATTCCATGCCATGGTTTAACAACTGCCTTTTAAGTATGAATTCTATCACGAGTTACAAGATTGAAATGTCCCTTTGTATTTCTGTTTGACCTTACAACCTAGCAACTACCCTTCTAGTAATCACTTGGCTATGAAATCATAACACAGCATGTGATAAATTTTGCTAGTAACAAAGTGTATAATCCAAAAGGAAAAACAGTCACGATAATGCTGAAGCTGTCTCCAAGCTAGGTGAGAATGGCAACAACATGCAGTGGCGCACTAGTACTAGTACCAGCCAAGGAATCCAGTCACAACACACAACTGATAGAAGAAATGCCACTGGTGTTGAATTATAAGCATGTGTGCAGAAACTCCAAAATGTGTAGAGTTTGATCAGACAAAGTATGATCCTGAATTGGTTTGGACCTGCTGAGCACAGGTACTGACCATATTATTAGAGGAATTCAAATTCAACACATTTTACATAAAACCTCAGAATGCAACACAGGAAGACATGCTACTGTATGTGGGCTAGTTTCACTAGCAGCTAAAATACAGTGACTTATTTTGGTCTGTGGACTGGTAATCTAGAAGCATTAACCACCAAATGCAGCACAAGATCAGATGAAACCACTTTTGCCAATAGAAGAAATCAAGAAACCATAAAGATCAGATGATTGGCAGATTAAAATAGTCAGTAACAACAAGTGTCTGCATCTCATTGAGCTGATAAGTATCAGCAAGTCAGGGTAGGTAAAATGGCATTTTTAATCACTACGGCAAAAAGGAGAAGTTAGCAAGCGACTGCTCATATATGAGAGTCGGTGTACAAAGTACTAACTATGGTATATCAGAGTGAAACCTGAGTAACCAACCTTTTTAGATCAACAACAAACGTCAAAAGTGCACAAAGTTCCTATCTGTTAGTTCTGTGGCTCAAAGATTTTGTAATAACTAATGTGATTGACCTTACAAAAACTTGTAGTGCTGTCAGGTATTAAATGAAGGAAAAAGTCCATTTTCGACCATCCAACTCTTGCCTCAGTTTGGTTTTGGCCATCGAACTTCAAAACTGGGTATCTTTGGTCATCCAACTATCAAAACCGTTCAAATTTGGCCATCGGGCTGTTTTGATTAGTGGTTTTAAATTTTTTTTATTTACAATTTAGTCCTTAGATCTTAAAATGATTATTACTTTTTGCCCGTACCTCCGATTTAGGTGATTCTTGCGGTCACGCGTTCATAACGGTGAGCTTTATCTTTTAAAATGGTCTTTATACTATTTTATCACTATTTGTTATATTATTTTTATGTTGTTGTGTAAAAACAACAATATAAAAAAAGTAAAACAAACAGTTACAAAATAATATGTCCATGATTTTAAAAGATAAAGCTCATCGTTACGAACGCATGACCACAAGAATCACTCAAATCAGATATATGAGAAAAAATAGTAATTATTTTAAGATCCAAGGACTAAATAGTCCTTGGATCTTAAAATGATTACTATTTTTAGTCCTTGGATCTTAAAATGATTACTTTTTTTCTCGTATCTCTGATTTAAGTGATTCTAGTGGTCATGCGTTCGTAACGATGAGCTTTATCTTTTAAAATGTTGTTCATATTATTTTGTAATTGTTTGTTTTACTTTTCTTATATTGTTGTTTTTACACAACAACATAAAAATAATATAACAAATAGTGATAAAATAGTATAAAGACTATTTTAAAAGATAAAGCTCACCATTATGAACGCGTGACCGCAAGAATCACCTAAATCGGAGGTATGGGCAAAAAGTAATAATCATTTTAAGATCTAAGGACTAAATTGTAAATAAAAAATTTAAAACCACTCATCAAAACAGCCCGATGGCCAAATTTGAACGGTTTTGATAATTGGATGGCCAAAGATACCCGGTTTTGAAGTTCGATGGCCAAAACCAAACTAAAGCAAGAGTTGAAGGGTCGAAAATGGACTTTTTTCTTAAATGAACTATTCTCTCGAAATTTTTATTAACAATTTACATGAGAAATATGCAAGTATGGCCACCACGACGACTCTGCAGCTAGAGGATACATCAGAATTGAACAGAGCCAAATCGCAATTAGATAATGCTAAATCCTGGTGCTGAACCCGAAGTATAAAAGTTCTCAGATGGAAATGGTTGATGCTAGGTTTATACATGCCAACCGGTCCATTACCGTAACTTCTCTACAGATTTGATCAAAAAATTCCAAGATTTATGCCTCGCCAGCTCCCGCTCAAATCCCGAGAAAAGCAAATCCTAAATTTCAACAAGTGCTCACCTGAAGATCTCACTATCTCAGCAAGGGGGACCCGTCGACCTCCGTAGCTTGCGGCGGAGCTGTTCGGTTGGCTTATCAGCCATCAGCCAGCAGTACTTTTCTCTCACAACAAATCAGCACCAGCCACCAGCCACCAGCCAGCCAGCAGTACTTTTCTCTCACAACAAATCAGCACCAGCCACCAGCCGCCAGCCAACCGAACAGGCTGCGCTCGAAGGGCAGGTCCGATCCCTGTTCGCGACGGCCGCACCCGCACCGCCCCGCAGCCGCAGCCAGTGCTCGTGCGTGCCCACTGCACTGAACAGCGAGGCAACCACTGATGGGGGAACAAACGAGTCCGCTCA
>CM014273.1:49936549-49948566 GCA_004135705.1 Alloteropsis semialata
TTAAGCAAGACGAAGAAGTTGGCGTGCCGCTAAGGCTCGAACGGCTCCCACGCTCGGGGGCTGGCGCCACAATCAAGCCAGTGTGCCTCTCGGGCTCGATTGGCCCCGAACCACTCGGGAGCCAACACTGCAAAGCAAGTTGGCGTGCCGCTAAGGCTCGAACGGCTCCCACGCTCGGGGGCTGGCGCCACAATCAAGCCAGTGTGCCTCTCGGGCTCGATTGGCCCCGAACCACTCGGGAGCCAACACTGCAAAGCAAGTTGGCGTGCCGCTAAGGCTCGAACGGCTCCCACGCTCGGGGGCTGGCGCCACAATCAAGCCAGTGTGCCTCTCGGGCTCGATTGGCCCCGAACCACTCGGGAGCCAACACTGCAAACCTAGTGGTGTGCTGCAAAGGCTCGAACAGCTCTCACGCTCGGGGGCTGGCGCCACGATCAAGCAATGCAATTCTTTTTGCAGGAAATACAGTTACAACGGAGCCGGACTTGCGCCGGTTACAAACATCAAACACAATAACCGCCAAGATGACGGCCTGGGGCACTCGTCCCTGCGCCTAGTGCTACATCCGGAGCAAGCTTGGTTCACATGAGCTCCTCGCAAGCTCTCTTGTAGCACCACTGCAGCCGTCGACGGGACAACACCGGTGGAGGGTTGATAACGGGCGCCTTTGGCTACCCCTTGCTCTACAAAGCATTTCACCCCACATGGCCCTCGTCACATGGGAATGCGGGGGTGAACGGGGCAGCGCTCACGCACTGATCAACGCCTCAGATCCCTCGCAAGCACTCTTCTAGCACCGTGCCAAGATGACTCCATGAACTCTCCCCGGTGGATGGACCCAACAATGAGCCTCCGGCATATTGACTGAAAGGCTCTTATGATTCGCCCTTGGGTAGCAGCTCAGGCTCCCCGACGGGTATTTATAGCCCCTAGTCGCCAGAGGACGGAAGATTTTCTCCATTATCACGAGCGCAAGCTCCACGCCACGCGTCCTTTCCTCCAGCTTGAAGTGCACAGGTCACCCTTATCTCCTTTGGCTCCACTCGACCACGGGAGCACCCTGTGCATTCACGGGAACTCTATTCCTGACGCCGCATCACAGAAGCGACGCCGCCTTGACTGCCTCTCCTTGGCATACCCGACAGAGGAGGAATCCTCCGGGACATGAATCTTTCGCCAAGATAAGTTTCGATTGATTAACTTCATTAATTCCGCGAGCTTTAAAACAAGTTGCTAAAGTACTCGGGGAGCACACGCCTTAATCCGTGAAACCTCGGCTCTTCCGTACGCCTACCCTCCTACGCGTGCACGCGGCCCAGCTCCCTGCGCTATGGACTACGGCTATCGGGGACCAGGTGCATAAACGTAACAGGCTAACTGCCCGAGGAAATTAAAAGACTTGAAAGCAGGAAGCGGAGTTCATTAATATTTATATCGCCGAACACTTTCTCCTCGAATTTTTACTTTGTTGCAGGGTACAGACGACCACTCGGCGTTCTTAGCCCTCACGCTCGGGGGCTGGCGCCGGGGCAACTGCTCGGCGTGCTCAGCCCTCACGCTCGGGGGCTGGCGCCGGGACAACCACTCGGCGTGCTCAGCCCTCACGCTCGGGGGCTGGCGCCGGGACAACCACTCGGCGTGCTCAGCCCTCACGCTCGGGGGCTGGCGCCGGGACGACTACTCGGCGTGCTCAGCCCTCACGCTCGGGGGCTGGCGCCGGGACAACCACTCGGCGTGCTCAGCCCTCACGCTCGGGGGCTGGCGCCGGGGCGACTGCTCGGCGTGTCTCGTAGGACTCCGCTGGCCCTCGCGCTCGGGGGCTGGACGCCGAAATTAACGTTGGATGATCTAGCCAGATGCTCCTTGACTAACCCTTGGACCGATTCCTACGGAATCGCTTCAAGGCTCGGGGGCTACGGCCAACGGACGCACCTCGCGGCGCATCCGTTGATTGTCTGACGACCGCAGAAGAAGGCTACTAACCCTTGGACCGATTCCTTCGGAATCGCTTCAAGGCTCGGGGGCTACGGCCAACGGACGCACCTCGCGGCGCATCTGTTGCAGACGGCTCTTTTCTCTCCAGTATCACGCGGTTTCGCTTCCAACTGCGGCAGGCTCGACGCTCATCAGACAGCACGACCTCACCGACTTGTCTCTCAACCACGTACTACTCGGGGGCTTGTCGGGGGTAGACCCCCAGGGGTACCCAGCAGGCGGATTGGCCCAACCAGCAAGGGGCGGCCCAATCCGAGTGCAACTGGACCGGTTTGACGGACTGGCTGGCCCACCACTCGGGAGGCCCACCAGTCGGGCGAACCGGATGGGCGCGACGGCGCGCGCGGCAAGGAAAGAAGACGGCGTATCCCGCAAGAAGCTCGGAGATCAGGATAAACTAGCCGGAATTATAGGGAAAGATATCTGTAATCGTTATAGGATCGAATCCTTGTAATTCGGGTAGGTTACGATCTCTGGCCGACTTGTAACTCAAGGCAGCCGGACTATATAAGGCGCCTTGAGACCCCCCTCCAGAGCACGAACAACCTTTACAACCCACGATCATACAACCCTAGGACAGAACCCAACTACGGAGATCCTTCCAGGAACTTCATACACAGCAATACAATCGCCGCCAACACAGGACGTAGGGTATTACGTCATCTCGACGGCCCGAACCTGTTCAATCCTTGCGTCTTGTGTTACCATCGACTTCTGATCCTCGATCTGTCCCTCAACAAATCAACCACGTAGGCTACCCTGTGTGGACTGCCGGGTCCAAACATCCGACAATCACCCACAACAACATTTTTTCCTTTAGTTGATTCGACTTGATGTGGTCGAACCAGAATCTTAGGAGGTTGCATTTCAAGGGTGTTGACAGGGAAAGGCTCTTTATCCACCTGCATCTCATGTAGTGTCAAACGTCCTTCATTCAAGGCCGATTGCACCTGTCGACAGAAAACATTGCAATCATTAGTAGCATGCGTAAAAGAATTATGCAACTTGCAATATGCCCGCCTTTTGAGTTCTTCAAGTGGAGGAATAGTATGAGACATTTTAATGTTTCCATTCTTCAATAATTCATCAAAAATACGATCACACTTGGAAACATCAAAAGTAAATCACACTTCTTCTTTCCGATTCTTTTGAATTGGTTAAAGAGATGGACAAGTGTACGATTTATTCTTAGAAGGCCATACAAGTTCAGCAACATACACATCTTCCTCATCGTCCGAACTACTAGAATCATAAGTAACAACATGAACATTAGAACGATGAGTCTTATATGTATCTTTGCTATTTTTAATTCGGTTTTCAGCAACTAAAGCTCTTATTTGCACTTGATTAACCGAAAAATGTTCAAAGCCTTCTATCTTTTCTTTAAGAGAAGATCTCAAACCATTAAAAGAAACATCAGCGAGATCTCTTTCAGAAAGTGACAAATTAAAGCATCGGTTTCTAGTTTCCTTGAATCATTTAAAGTAATCTAAAACAGATTCATCTCTTTGTTGTCTAACCGATGTCAAATCTGTCAATTTTAATTGAACACTCCCACTATAAAAATGATCATGAAATTTTTGCTCTAATTGATTCCAAGAATTAATTGAGCCGGGAGTTAACGAAGAAAACCAAGAGAAAGCAGTTCCAGTCAAAGATAATGAAAATAAGCGAACTTTCAAAGCATCATTAGAACTAGCTTCTCCTAGTTGAGCAATATATTGGCTAACATGTTCCCAAGTAGTTTTATTATCATCACCATTAAATTTAACAAAATCAGGAACACGCCAATTATTGGGATAAGCTACAGCGTCAAAACTAGCAGAATATGGTTTTTGATATAACCTAGAATTACCCATATCAATGCCAAGCTTATCCTGCATCATACTAGCTAACTCGTCCTTTATCTTATAAAACTCAGCATATAAATTTGAACGAGTTAAATCAGATTGCGCTGTGGCTGTATTCTGAACTGGAACAACATGAGGCATGCTAGTAGAACTTTGCCGCAAATATTGATCATATACATCATTAGGAATCCCGCTAGAATTAATGTTTTGATTAGGTATAGGGGGTGATGTATAAGCACGTGTTCTAATATAAGCTGACCCATTAACAGTCTCTGGATTTCGGTTAGGGACCACCGAAACAGGAGCTGTAGCGTGTGGAACAAGCTGCTGTCCAACCTGAGCAACAGAACCGGTTCCACCGGTTTCTGGAACCGGTGCAACCGGTTTCGCCAAGGCTGGCGAAACATGTGGTGGCGGCGGCACCTGTCCTGGATAAAAATTTGCCGGCATACCATACAGAGGGTTTTCATGTGTTTGTCCTGGTGTAGCCGACACACTAGCATGCATATCCTCATATTGCATAGGTGGTAAATTTTGTGTATAAACAGAAGATTCTACCAATTTACCAATCTTATCCAATCTACCAGCTAGTGAGCATACTAATTCTTCGGTATGTGAAAACGCAGCACTAAGCTCTTCATTGGATTTAGGAAGAGAAGTTTCGGGTGGGTGTACCGTTACTGGAGGGATTTCTTCCACCTTCTGATCCTTCATCATGAACGCCGGCATCATGAAGTCTTGAGTTCTTGTCACCTTGCCATGGCGATCCTTCTTCAGCCCCATCAAGAATTGAGTCTTGAAGTACTCCTGGGCTGCTTCAAACTTCAGGCGTTCCTCCTCGCTGATCTCCTCCATGGAGGGAACAACGATGTTGTCCTTGTCAAGATCTGAGATAGATCCCATCTGGCTAGGGCTTGAAAAATCGGTTATTAAAACCAGGATTTCCAACTTCCCCAGCGGAGTCGCCAAAAATGTGTTGACGCCTGATCTGGTCAACACACCGAGATTGCACTAGAACGTGCGAGATCCGCAACGGATCGATCAACTGCAGCAGGCCCAGGCGAAACCAGTGAAACCGGTTTGAGGATCCGGTGAAACCGGTTCCTCGGGATCTGCTGCGTAGATCTAAGATCGCCGGCCCGGGAGGGACCCCGTCAGGGCAGGCGCGCCTAGGGTTTCTCTGAGATCGGCAGGCCACTCAGAGCGCCGTAAAACGCCGTAGAGACGAAGAACGAACAGAATTAGGGTTGGAAAAGCTAGGGTTTGAAGAATGACAAAAAAGTAAAGGTATATTGATTTGATCGATTGGATAACCCTCAATCGGCCGTGACCCTTCATATTTATAGGGTGGGGAGGTCGTACCCTGTAAGGAAAGTCCTATTACAACTCGGATCTACAAAAGAGTCCAATCCTACTAGGACTCGGGGAAAACCGGTTCCACCGGTTCCCTAAACCGGTTCCACCGGTTTGCTTTGTCGAACAGGCAACAGTGCTAAACCGGTTCCACCGGTTTGAGAAGTCGGTTCCACCGGTTCTCCCTGCCTTGCTGTCCTTGTGCCAATTTTGATCGCCAACAGGTCTCAAGCCGCCCCCCCCACCCCCCCACCACCACCACCATGGGGACTATAGAGCAAGCTTTCGATGTTGTACTGTCACAACAAAGTAGCTATTTATATAGTGCACAATATAGTTTAGCATGTTGAGATTGGTCACCATTTCAGAAGTTGGATAGAAGAAGGTAATTTGTCTAACTTATGTGAGTTCCACTAGCCAAAAATGGATCATGTTCTAACAAAAGGATTATTTGACAAGACATTTTTCTGCCTTTTATTCCAAGATGGGTCTGTACAAGTGTTGAGTGGGAGTGTTCGTGTACTTGCAATTATTAAGAAAGTTAGGGTCCCAAATGTAAAACTAGATAAAATAAGGAACGAAATATATAGAATGATAGGGGATATATATCTCTAAGGGCCCCTTTGGCACTACTCATTACAGTTTTAGCTTCTCCACTGTTCATCCACTGTAGCATGAAGCCGGCAAAGCTGGTATTTTTCGCTTCACCGGCTTCTTCCCCGACTAGTTCATTTTTGCTCCTCGTGTTCCGGAATAGCTTCGTGCTACAGTGTTAAACAGTCCCAGCAGTATTTTTGCAGAGAAGCTGAAGCGGGCGTGAGCGGTGCCAAAGGGGCCCTAAGCCCCTAACTCTTTGCTCATTCTTGCTCCTCTCTTCGATCCCTATATCCAAAATTCTTCAAAGTCCACCACCCACTAATCTTTAAGAATTACATACAAAATTTTAAGAATTGCATACAAATTTCGATGGACTTATTAACATCTACAGCTGGCCAACTATTAATCTGACTAATTGAACACGTCTCCTAGCTCTCCAAGATTTACAAAAAAAAAATCATTCTTGTACTATTTACAAAATTGATGCAGTACCAATTAATAAAGCTATATATTAATATAAATTAAAGTTCATTTCAGTTCTTCAAATTGCAGCTTTCGGTCGATCCATTGATGGGTCGGTCTTTGCCATAAGCATTATGTCCTATCCCCGAAAGTTACGACTGAATGGCGCCACCGGGCACGTAGAGAAGACGAACCTGTGAATGCCCGTTTGAAAAGGGAAACTCAAGTAGCAGCTTCGAAGCCAGATGTACCACTGCATATCTGCATCGGTCTTTGGCGCGAGTCGTCAGCGCCTGGTCGAAGCATTTTACGTGTCTGTTTCTCTAATTCTAACCACCAATGAGGTCATCTCATGAAGTCACTGAATGTTTTCTTGTCTTGCATTGGCACATGATGCAGCCACGGAGTGTTTGTTCGTAACAGTCCAGTCTAACTCCCCTGTTCAAGTCAAAGTATAACGGTGATTTTTCAAACAAAAGAAAAAAAAAGGTTGTTAGTCAGAGCGTCAGACGTTCACAATCACAAAGACGGACTAGAGAGGACGCGGGATGGTCTCTCCCGCTAGCTATCAGACAAGTGGAACCTTTAGCTCCCGCGGCCAGGTGGCTTGATCCTCCACTGCACTGTAGCATGTTCAGAGTTCAGACATGCTCACCATTCACCAAGGTGCAAATCACGCGCACATGCGTGCACTGCTCGTCTCTCTTTTGCAGCATGAGAGCACGAAACCGGATGGAATTAAGCTCGCTGTTTCGCTAAGCATGCCTGTGCGCTGGACAAGGGGTAGCTCCGTAGCTGTAGCTCACAGCAAGGATCACGAAGGTACTCTGTTATAAAGTTACTTGTAGTTCCATTAAAGATTGAACAAACTATTAATTCATTTGACAGATCGGGTAATTAATATACACTTGTAGGACCAACACTAGCACTTTATTCATAAAAGAAGATACTACTGTTTATTGAGACTATAAGAACCAAGAAATCAAACAGGGTGTGTCACATTTTGGTTGTATCAAGTATGAACTATTATCATCACCATTTCACTATCACATAGTGAAGTATACATATAGCATCAAAGCTCACCTATACATTTTTCTTCAGAAAATAGATAACTTTCCAGCCTTTGTGGCCGCACACAACCAAGATTTTACAGTATTCTCATCTTACAAACTGATTACAAAAATATGAAAAATAGTATGCAAACAACATGAGAAAAAGTGAAAAACCAATGACAAGGTCTGTTATTGTTTCTGTATCCAATCTCAGCAGAAATATCTAAGGTGACAACAACCTCCCATACCTTGTTTGCCAGATAAACAATCTCCCTTGTTTTGTTTACATTGCAGCATGCACCAATATAAAGGTCACCTATACGTGCAACACTGGTCCATCTGTTGGTTGATTTATACCGTGGTTGGTGTACTGTCTATACCTTCCGATTATTACGGATGTGGTGGGCAATCTGGGTTGTTTGGGTCGTTGGTACCGCAGGAGGAACCTGGAGCTGACAGTTGCTGCAGGTACAGCCGCTTGAGGAACTGCATGACAGGATGGCCAGAGACGGCCTCGCCGCCGGCCCACTTATTATCATCGCCTTCCAGTAGGCGCGCCGACCCTGACACGAGCAACAGCATCAGCACCGCCATCAGCAGTGGGAAGACGATTGACTTCTTCGCCATGGCCATATCGTCCTTAACTACTACAAGCTGTGGCAATTTAGTACGTGGCTTGCTAGCTGGGCTCGTACACTACCTCGTGTCTCTCTGAGTCTGAGCCACCTCCCCGATCCAACCTAGCTAACTGCTCGCTCACTTTTAGCCAGTGCTCCGCACGGGTATATATATCCATATAGGCTTGAAAAAACCATTGTGAAAATTCCATGCTGCTTCGTCTTCGACGTGTGCGACTCGACACTGGTTTCTTTCACGCGGCCGGTTCTCGTTCTACCGTGGGCCTTCCTTCACAATGGAAAACTGCAGTCGTCACAGAACTCGCTATCGGCGTTTCGCCGGCCGGCCGACGACGTCGCGTCCAGCAGCGCGCGCGCGTTTCCATGTGCCGTGGGTCGCGAGACGCTCCATCCAGCGTTAATTACCACCTTACGCTCACACTCGCGCCCGGCCGGACCCCCGCGAGGTGTGGATCTACGCCCACCACCTGCCGGATCGTCGCGTCGTCGTCGTCGTCGTTCATGCGTGCCGCAGCCGCAGGTCGGACGTGTGCAGCAGCAGTGCACGGCGTTAGCAAAACTTGTGGTCGATGACAAACAGATGAATAAGCAACCCAGAAAAAAAACTAGCCAATCTAATTAATCGTCATAATATCCGGTGTGGAGATAAGCGGTACATATATACAGTACTTCGTAAAAAAATACAAGTCATTCTAGTTTTGTTCTAAATAAAATAGTTTTAAGTTATGACCAAGTTTATTAAAAATCAATATAATATTTAATAGATTTATCTAAAAAATATAATTTCATAGTATACACATTTGATGTCACAAATGTCAACTAGTTTCTCTATAGAATTTGTCAATAAAAAACAGTACTAGTAGGCTATTAGAGAGTTAAATTATTTAGTGATGTTGCCTAATTATTCTTGAACTTAGATCTAATCATATAATTCTTTCATGTATATTCATTTGAAAAATCATATCATTTCCATATACCTGGTGAAAAATCACGCTATGTTAAAATCACGCTATTCCAAGACCAGAAATAAACCGAACATAATAGCAAAAAAATTTTACTCTAATGTGGAAAGGCCAGTCGCGCGCTACGTGTCCGGCAGAATTCAAACCCGCGATCTCTCCCTCGCACATAACCTCCTCTACCGCTGCACCACACTCTCACTTGTGACTAAATGCTGTTTTGATTCCTAGCATATTATACTAAACCGAGTGTAAATTGCTTGTTTGAGGCCCTAAACGATTTCAAATTAAAAAGTTGTCAACTACAAAGTTTCATAACTTTTTGAAATCTACAAGTTTCATTATGGTAGTTTCTCCATTCGAGGTTGTTTATGAAATTTAAATTTCTAATTTGAGAAAATTCAAACTTAGTTTTCGTTGACAAGATAACTTCAAATAAAAAAGTTGTTAACTACAAAGTTTCATAACTTATTATGATCTACAACTCCTATTTTGACTATTTCTCCATCCGAGGTCATTTGAAAAACTCAATTTTCAAATTTTGAGAACTACAAACATACTTTTCGTTGACAAATTTAATTCAAATTAAAAAGAGTTCAACTACAAAGTTGTATAACTTATGAAGATCTACAACTTTTGTGTGTGTCATTTGTCGATCCGATATAGTGGTAATAACATTATTCATAAATCTGATCTCTCTTCTAGTTTCAGAAAATTATATGAGACATATAGATTTTGTGAACAACTTTACTATGGTTTTGTCGAATGAAGAAATGACCAAACTAAAAGTTGTACATCTTGAGAAGTTATACAACTTTGTAGTTCAAAACTTTTTAATTTAAATTGATTTACTACTTCAAAATGTGGTTTAAATTATGTGTTTGTCGTGTGCCTCAAAAAAGCACACGGCAAACTATGACTTTGCCGTGTGCCAAAAAAAAGCACACGACAAAGTAATGACTTTACCGTGTGCCAAAGAAATGCACACGGCAAAGTATGAATTTGCCGTGTGCCAAAAAAAACACACGGCAAAGTATGGCTTTGCCGTGTGACAAAAAAAAGCACACGGCAAAAAGCCATGCTTTGCCGTGTGCAAAAAAAAAGGCACACGGCAAAGAGGCTCTTTGCCGTGTGCCCGATAGATTACACACGGCAAAGTTTCGGGCACACGGCAAACTTCGGTTTTCCGGTAGTGTATCTTGGACATCCATTTGCCCTTGCATGATATTCATCTAAGCTTTGATTTTCTCCATGATTCTTTCTACAAACCACTTGGAACACATATCTCAACATAAGATGAGTGGTCCTAATATAATGGACATTGTGGCCACAAGGTCAAGTGGAAAATCCAAATTCCTTGGTCTTCCTCAAACCGAGGCATCTCTTTTCTATCCTTTGAAAGGCTCTTAGAAACCAAAAAACTTATTTAGAGGGCAGCGAAAATAAAATAAATGAAGTTATGATTTAATCAAGCAATTACGTTCTCATAAGTGACAAAGTTTTGAACAGGTCGTAGCTCCGTGCCTCTGATTATATTATATCTACACAACTAGGTAGAACTATATATAATATCTAGTAGGTAGCAATTAAATAAATAATACAAAAGCCGAATAATCGGAGCTAATAATTAAATTAAAGAAATATTACAATCGGAGACTTCTGCATCTATTGCCTCCCTCTAGTTTAATCATATCCTTCAAATCCAGTACGGACGGTACGGCCCCTACGAATCATGCATATTCACGTGCACGGTGGTTTTTAGCCCTTTCTTTTGCTGTTGAAAAACACACATGTTCATCTCTAGTGAGGATGAGTTGGAGGGCATCCATTATGTGGATCGTAAGATCCACAGGAGGCGCCTGCTCCTGACTTCTCTTCCACCCGCAGCAGCTTGCGGAGGCCTCGCCCATCGGCCGACGACGAACTCGGCGGCGGTGTCGGCAATCCATTGTTGGCGGAGCCGCCTGGGGAGGCCGGCTGTTCTCCCGGCAACGGCCGCGCAGAAGCACGAACGGGAACGGCTGAGCTCGACGTGACCATGGCAACCAAGAGCAAGATCATGGCCACCGCCGCCGCTACCTTCTTAATCATCGTCATGGATGCTCACACAATTCTCTCTCTCTCGAGCTACCTTCTTCCTCTCTCTTTGGAAACGACTCGAGCTACCAAACTAATACAACTTGGTCAGGCTGTTGTAAGCATCAGAGTACGTGATCACCCAGTGCTTATAAAGGGAGATCGAAGCTCTTCTCGCATTGTCAAGCTCGAGTTTACTCTGAAAGTTCCACGGCCTTTTACGTGCGACTGGCCGGTACCTTAATCGTCTGACTACCTCGCAGGCAAGCAATGGAAGTGCACGCAAAAACAAATCAAACGCGGTTTCTAGCCCTGCCAAACTTCAGAGTTGTTATGACGAAATCAACGCGATCCGTTCTTACGAACTCGTGGAATGAAAAAAGATTCAAAAGATAGCCCTACACCTCATGTTGCCAACATAGCTTTTGGTGGCAGAGTCTTTGCCGTGAACATTGTGTCTGGCTATATATCCCAGCAAGTTACGGTAGGGCAAGATCGGCATGGAAGACGGAGTGAAAGTGTCCGGAATACTTAGCTAGCGCGTTGTTTCAAAGCGAGAAGAGAAGAAACTTTTTTTTTGATTTTAAAGAAGAGAAGAAACTGACCAGAGAAATAATTCTACTGATGGTGTTTGGGTTCACTGCCTAATTGCCTACTGAACACGGCGTGCAAACGCAATAGTGCCAGCTGTAGATCGATTTGACGTTCTAAAAGGGGAAATTTCCGATGGTGGTCTCATTCTCATCCGTGGGGAAGACCGAACTGTTGGAAATGCGGCGCTCGAGAGGACGACAAAGTAGCGCTTTACACAGCTTTAGTGTGGAAGTTCTGGAGAAGAGTCTTTTTCTTATTTCAAATTTCGATTAAACAAAAGAATGCATAACATATTTTTGTGGCAAGGTTATTATGCAAGAAATATAGAAGGGGGACGGATCATAGACGACCTGACTGAAGTCTTTGAAACGTTTGTACGTAACGGCGTAACCAGTCCACTCAGATAGTTTCCTATTCAAAGCTAGAGACTATCGATCGGCC
>CM014273.1:49948587-49990639 GCA_004135705.1 Alloteropsis semialata
GCTGTGGCGCCGTCGCCAACCGCCGCCTCCCGTTCCTCCACCAACCAGAAACGCCGCCGGACGTGGACGTTCCCGCAGACGTTCCAGGGGCGCCGGACTGTCTCGGGGTGGCGGGGGCGCGGTTCGTCGGAGCCCAGGCCGCGACCCGCCTCCCGCTGGTGAGGGGTCGCCTGACCACTCGGGCCGTGACTCCGACCGGGACGACATCGACATCATGCTTTCCGACGGGGGCCTCCCACCCGGCCACCCAGCTCTGCGGCCGGGCGAGGAGGCATGCTTCATCTCTCGCTCGCCTGAGATGGACGCGGAGGAGGACCGCCTGCGCTTCGCCGTGCTCGCCGCGTTACCGGCGGGCAACGCGGACAACGTCTCCTGCGAGGTCATGCGCCGAGCTGTCCTGGCCCTGCCCGGCATGGAGGACGACCATCTTGAGGTCCGGCGCTTCTACCCGGAGGCCTTCCTTCTGGTCTTCTCCACGCAGCGCGCCCGGGACTGTGCCATGAACGCCGGCCACATCCCGGTCGACGGCCTACGCTGATCCTACGTCCCTGGACTAGACTGGTGCGGGCCAACGATGGCACGCTACAGTTCAGGACGACGATCGAGATCGAGGGGGTGCTGGCCCATGCATGGAGCCTGCGTGTGGCTCGGAAGCTGCTTGGTACTTCCTGCTGGATTGAGCGCGTGGATTCGTCGACGGAGGATCGCACCGACATGACCAAGTACAGGGTCACGGCGTGGACGGATGATCCTAGCCGCATCCCCCGCTCCAAGCTTCTGATCATCGCCGAACATGAGGTGCCGGTCGTCTACAAGGACCCGGGCATGCAGCTCATATTCGGCAGGCTCCCCCCCTATCTGCGGCAGAAGAAGGTCCTCACGTACTTCATCCTGGTACACCTCCGCAACGTCGCCGACTTCCGCTCGCGTCCCTCTTCCCCCTCGCCGGGCCCTTCGCCACCATCCAGCGACGGCGACTCCGGCCATGACGGGAACCCCGACAGAGGGTACGGCGAGTCCCGCGGGCAGGGACCCCTGCTCCAGGGCTTCCGCTGCCACGCCGGGGTGGAGGACGGCCAGCAACCTTTGTCCGGCACGACGGGCAATGCTCACCACTCTTCGCGGGCCGCGGCCAATACGCCGCCGCCGGCGGACACCGAACTGACGCCTTCGGCGCTCGCTCAGTTGCCGGCCCCTGTGTCTGCAACACGGGGGGCGGGGGAGCCCTCGGCAACCACTCCGGCGAAGGGGGTGGCGCCGCCACCACCACCACCGCAGGCCACCCTGCCCCTCCTCGGCGTTGGCGCCGCCGCTGCCGCCAACGATGGCCGGGCAAGCACAGGAGGCACGCCAGCTGCCCTGTGCGATGACGACGGCTGCGTCAGCAAAGCTGCCGCCAAAGCTGACGGAAAAGATGCCCATACGGCGGATGGCCTGGCGTCTGAGCTCATCAAAAACGCGCAAGCCGACAGCCAAGCTCCTTCAGCTTTCTCAGTCGGTCCGTGCCCCACGACGACCGGACCAGACCCGACCTGGGACCCTGTCATTGAGCTTGACCGTTGCAATCAAGACAAGGGTGGGAAGGATCCGATGCTGGTCGAGATCATGGCCCGCGATCCCAGTTTGATCGCGCAGCGGCCAATCAGGACCTTCCAGCGGCGGCCGCGACTCGGTGGCTGCGCTCTCTCCATGCGTGACAGGGCCGGCAGCTCCTGTCGAGCCGGCTAACTTGGAGCCGATCACCGCGACTCCAAACGAGCCGCGGGCGCCCGGGGAACAAGCCGACCGGATTGGCTCCGCGCAGCTCGAGCCGTCCGAGTGCGTGGTCGCGCAGCTCCAGCCGTCCGGGAGCGAGGCGGCTCCTCGAGCAGCGGCTGAATCGCCTGCCACGGCTACACCTGCAACCTGCAAGAGGCTGCCCTCAACTACGCCGGCCACACCAGGCACCGAGGCGGCGGTGGCGGCCACCACGGCATTCCTGGCCACCGTTCGCCAAGCACTCCAGGGACCTCTGCTTGCCCCCCCTGCTCGTCGCCTGCCAACGAAGAAGACCGCGCCAGGGGCTACTCCCCTGCGCCGGAGCGGGCGCCTGGCTAACCAATCCCCCGCGGCCGCTGCAATCAGGCCATCCAAGAAGGGAGAGGTGCTAGTGATGCGCAAGCTGGGTTACATCCCGCAGGGCGGCCAGGACTCTGAGGCGGCAAGGATGGAACTCGACAACTTCTTCGGAAACACCCTACAGGCATCTGACTTCGCTGCGATCAGGGACCTGTTCCCCGTCGCACGCGCGTTATCCGATCAGGAGCTGATGGCCGCCGCGGCACGAGCGAGCGGATCCATCGCCGCGTGCTAGACGCCGGCGCGACGCTGTCCTACGGTCGTTTCGTCACATGGATCAGGAAAATTACAACATCCTCGTGTGGAACGTGCGTGGCCTCAACGCCCGCGCTCGGCGCGACAGCCTGCACACCGTCGCAACGGATGCCAAAGCATCGATCGTCTATATTCAGGAAACCAAACTAAGTGTAATCTCCGCGTACCTTGTATGTGAGATGCTCGGTTCGCGCTACCTGAGCTTCGCTTACTTGCCCGCGAGTGGGACGTGCGGTGGCGTCCTCATCGCCTGTCGCAGTCCGGAGGCTTCGTGTTCCCTCTTGCACACTGGAGCTTACTCCGTCTCGGTCACCATCCACCTCGGCCATGCGGCCAATCCATGGTGCTTGACGGCAGTGTATGGTCCGCAAGCTGATGCCGACAAGGTACAATTCCTCGACGAACTTCGTTCGATCAGAGCGCTCACCACCAACCCCTGGGCTGTCGTTGGCGACTTCAACTTGATCTTAGAGGCGAATGATAAGAACAATGCGAACATAAACCAGCGCAACATCGGGAGGTTCAGAAGATTTGTATCCGACATGCACCTCAAAGATGTCCTGCTGCATGGGAGGCGTTACACCTGGAGCAATGGACAGCAACGTCCGACGCTCGAGAAGCTTGATAGGTTCCTTGTGACCGTGGACTGGGAATTGCTATACCCATCCTGCTTCCTGCAGCCGCTTGCCTCGGACATGTCGGACCACTGCCCGCTCCACCTCGCGACCAACGCCAACTTCAAGGGCAAACGCAGGTACCACTTCGAAAATTGGTGGACCAAAATCCCTGGATACGCGGAGGCTGTGGAACGGGGGTGGCGCTGCCAGGACTGTATCACCGACCCATTCAGCCGGCTGGATGCCATGCTCAAGAACACAGCGCGAGAGCTGCAGAGCTGGAGCCAGCGGTCTATTGGACAGGTCAAGGAACAGCTGCTGATGGCCAGAACACTGGTGCTGTACATGGACCGCGCGCGGGAGTCCAGGATGTTCACCGCGGAGGAACACCAACTCCACCGCGAGCTCAAATGCAAGGTCCTCGGTCTTGCATCTCTGGATCGGACCATGGCAAGGTTGCGTTCCAGGATCACGTTTTTGCGGGATGGCGATGCTAACACGAAGCTATTTAACATGCAATCCAACTACCGCAAGAAGAAGAAGCACATCTCTAGGCTAGAAGACAGTGAAGGCGCCGCATTCACGCATGATGAGAAGGAAGAGATGCTCCACAAATACTTCATGGAAATCCTAGGGAACGGCGGCTCACTGCAGGCCGCGGTCGACCTGCAAGCCATTGGTATTTCACCGACAAACCTGGAACACTTGGAGAGACCATTCTCGGAAGATGAAGTGTGGACCACGATCAAATCCTTGCCCAACGACAAGGCACCCGGGCCGGACGGATTCACCGCCGAGTTCTACAGGTCCGCGTGGCACATCATCAAAGGCGATATCATGTCCGCCTTCAACTGCTTCTTCAGAGCAAGCTGTGGTCAGTTACATCGGCTCAATGGAGCCCTCATCACCCTGCTGCCCAAGAACACCGAGCCGGCTAGGCGCAGCGATTATCGGCCGATCAGCCTCATACATAGCTTCGCCAAATTGGTCACCAAACTCTTGGCGAACAGGCTCGCGCCGGAGCTCGAGCGCCTGGTCGACGTCAACCAGAGTGCGTTCATCAAGAAGCGGTCCATCCACGACAACTTCAAATTCGTGGAGCAGGCGGCCAAGACGCTGCACCGGGGTAGGAAGCCTGCACTCCTACTCAAGCTGGACATCTCAAAGGCCTTCGACACGGTCGAGTGGTCGTTCCTAATCCAGCTAATGGAGGGCATGGGTTTTGGCACTCGTTGGAGGGACTGGTTCTCCGCCATCGCCTCCACGGCCACCACGAAAGTCCTACTCAATGGGGTACCCGGGCCGCTCATTCAGAACGCCCGTGGACTACGCCAAGGCGAACCCCTCTCCCCGATGCTGTTCATCCTCACGATGGAGGTGTTGCACAGGCTCTTCAAGGCTGCAGCGGACAGCGGTGTTCTCGCACCGCCAGCGAACCCAGGTATACATCACCAGTGCTCCATCTACGCGGATGATGTCGTCCTCTTCATCGCTCCAACAAGGCAGGATCTGATTACCACGAGAGACATCTTGAGCTTCTTCGGAGACGCGTCGGGCCTTCGCACGAATATGCACAAGAGTTCAGTGGTGCCCATCAGCTGCAACGAGGAGGACATTGCGAGGGTGCAGCGCCATTTCCCTGCACAGCTCACTGAATTTCCCATCACTTATTTGGGTTTGCCGTTGTCAATTGGGCGGCTGAGGAAGGTGCACTTCCAACCGCTCATCGATAAGGTGGCGGCAGGGATGCCGACCTGGAGAGCGCCGCTAATGAATAAGGCTGGCAGACTGACCACTGTCAAGGTGATGACGTCGAGATGCATTCACACAATCATCTCCGTCAAGGTGCCTGATTGGGTCTTCAAAGAAATTGACAAGCTCCGTCGGGGCTTCCTCTGGGCGGGGAAGAACCGCGCGTCGGGGGGCCAGTGCACGGTTGCGTGGAGGACCGCGTGCAGGCCGACGGAACTCGGAGGGCTCGGCATCCCTGACTTGAGATTCACTGCTTATGCGCTACGCCTGCGATGGAAGTGGTTACAGCGAACGGATGACAGCAGGCCATGGCGGCACTTGGACATTGGGTTTGGAAAGGACCAGCTTGTTGATGCCATGTTCCGAACATCCTTCGAGGTACGTCTCGGGGACGGCAACCTTGCCTTGTTCTGGCAGGACAACTGGCTTGGTTCGAACTCCCCTTGTCACATGGCACCCGAGCTCTGCCTGGCGATCAGAACAAGAGTGCGGCGGAGCAGAACGGTTGCTGCCGCCTTGGCCGACCAAAGATGGATCCAGGACATCACGGGCCAACTGACTGCGCAGAGCCTGCAGCAATACATCAAACTCTGGCATGCATTGGCGTCCGTTCAACTACAACCAATGACTGAAGACGCATTGGCTTGGAGGTGGACTTCAACCAGCACTTACACAGCAAGATCGGCCTACAGGGCCTTCTTCGTCGGCTCGTCCCAATTCGCTGGTTGGAGGACCATCTGGAAGGCGTGGGCGCCTCTCAAGGTCAAGTTCTTCGCTTGGTTGGCCGCGCGACAACGTCTCTGGACGGCAGACCGACGACACAGAAGAGGCCTACAGGATTCTGCACAATGCATTCTCTGTGACCAGGCAAGGGAGACTGCGGATCACTTGTTCTGCCATTGCGTCTTCGCTAGGCAGGTCTGGTTCCACATCCTCACGGCCATCGGTTGGGGAATGATCCAACCCGCGCCAACGGCCTCCATGCTAGATTGGTGGTTAGCATTGCGTCGGCAGGGTGACTGCGCGTTGAAGCGAGCGGGGTTTGATTCGGCCTTCATGCTGATCTCCTGGAAAATTTGGAAGGCGCGTAACGACGTCGTCTTCAACAGAGGCGGCAGCGCATCCCTACCGCAGGCCTCGGCGATAGCTGATGCAATCCTTGAGGAAGGAGAACTATGGATCCAAGCCGGCGCCAAGAAGCTCGCGGGCTTAGGTTGGCCAAGTAGTACGGTTAGATCGACTTAGATCACCGGTCACTATCTTCTGTCTCTGGTTGTAATTGTGCCGGTATAGTTCATTACTCTTTCACCCTCACCCTCCCATGTGCGTGCGCCCGGATGGCCCGCGTTGTAACCTGAAAACCTTTTATATCCTTCTTAATGCAATGATGCGCAGTTCTCCTGCGCATTCTCGAAAAAAAAACTCTGCAGATATCATGGATCTATTTCGCAGTTCATATGTTTGTCCATGCAACAATAATTATAATAGAATACACACCAACACATAACTGTCCAAGTGTACACACCACAACAAAAAATCAGTGTCATTACATGCGAAAAAAAGTGGAGACATCTGCATGTTTCTTTGTCCACTTTGCCAAATGCATGCCTACACTAAAGTACACTGTACATTAGAATAAAAAAGTTTACATTTGAATTCAAATAACAAAGGGTGAAAAGTGAAAACTCAAAATTTCAAAATAACAGCAGGGAGGGAATATGACTAACAAAACAACTCTGCAAATGGATTAGAGTGGCACTGTCTATATCAGTTATAATGCATCATAGTAGGTGGACATACATCAATATTTGGCATATGTAGGCTATACAGATCCAATTAGAAAATAAAATCGTGTAGGGAGAACATTCTGTAGAGAAGTGAGAAGACATGACCCATTAGTGCTTTATTACTAAGGAGGCCACAAACCAAAATCAATAGCCAGAGCATCTTGTCGAATAGTGGCCTATAAATAAATTCGCAACCTTTTTCTTCGGCAACCTTTTCTAAGGCATGCCGAAGATAATCAGAATTCAGAAATAGAGACAGACCAGAAAGATCTGAATCACAAGCCAGTAGGTAAGCAGTAGACATGACAACCAAGTAGTAAATGGTAAAGGTTCACCATCAAAGCTAAATTTTTAAAGACATAATAACTGCCTTGTTCATATTGCATACTATCTGGAGTTATATAAATGGAATAAAAACCATGAACCAAGAGGGGCAAGGATCATCAGGTATCCATGAAAATAGCTTGCAATTCTTTAGGCTCTAGGGGGTTGAAGCATTACAATGTGGAACATAATGGACTTGAGCTCAGACTAAGGACATCATAATAGCTTACTGCAACCAAGAATTGTAATTTTAAATTTGAGGTCTAAGGCATCTTCTTGTTGTAATTATCTATTTTTTTTAGAAAACATATAGCAAATATCTATCAGTGTAAAACACTATGCGTTGCGCCCATTTTAAGGTTCAACACTTATGCCTTGCAGGTTCAACACTAATGTCTCAGCTCTACTTCAAGTTTTAAGGTTTATTGCCATTTCGGTGCTTTTAATGTAATTCTCTTTTTTCTCACTCGTATACAGAAATTTTTTTATTGGACCACCATTCTCATATTCTGCTACGCTTGAGCGCTCTGCTATCCAAACCCGCAAAGCTCTGTATGTTGTTTGACAAGTGGCCTCTGTTAGACCTAAGCTTGACATGGTTGTGTGTGCGCTGTGTGCGTTGTGTATGCGTTTGTGTGGCGTGTGTCGCCAGGTTGGGCACGAGCTGCAGTAGGGCTGCGGCCATGGCGCGTGAGTGCGTTCTGTCGCATTCCAGGGGTGGGAGTCGAGCTCGGGCGCGCAGGCATGCTGCGGTTGGGCTTGGTCGGAGTTGGTTAGAGGAGGGGCGTGCATATCGCGGGCGGCGGGTCTGGTGGTGTGTGGCCGAGTCGTCCGCGCGTTCGTGGCGCTGGCGACGTCGTGCAGGTCACCCAGATCGTGGCGAGGTAGCCGGGCATGGAGGAGAGCTCCATGGGGTGCGCCCTGGCCTATTTGTAGTCCCAAACCATCTGTACCAGATGCTCCGCTCCATTTGAGCCATCTAGTGAATAACAAGCCAAGATACAGGCCGTTGCGTCGGCCGCGGCGTTCGTCGCCCAAAAGTCACTGTTCTTCTTCCTCCTCGGTCTTCCAGCGATCGCGTGAGCTACAGAGGGCGAGGGCAAGGGCGAGCAGGGGGAACACGTGTTCCTGGGCGTGTCTGACATTTGGTATTAGAGCTGGTTCGTTCCCTCCCATCGCCGGCGGTGGTGGCGTTCGCCAGAGGTGTGCTGGTGATGGCTGGCACAAGGCGGCGTTCGACGGGGGGCTGTGACGCGCTGAAGGTCACCAGACCATGTGGCGGTCCGAGCGTGGAAGCCAGTGGAGGCGCTGCGGCAGTGGATCGATGTGTCGGTCCTGCCGGGCACAGTGTCTCGGCGTGTGTCGCTGGGGCTGGAGTCGCGGCATGTGTCGCCGGAGCCATAGATGATGGCGTGTGTCGCCAGCGGAGAAGGAGCTCGGCGTCTGTCGCTGAGGAAGAAGACGGAGGTGCGGCGTTCGTGCGGAGGTGGTGCAAGCTGCGGGGAGGCCGTGGTGGTGGTCGTGGCGACGACGGCGTCGTGGAGGCACGCTGCAGGGTTCGCGTCATGTCGGGAGACCGTAGTGGTGACCGCGACCACGACGATGACGACGATGGGAGCTGCAGCATCGACTTCGACAATGGCGAGCGCAGGCGCTCCTCGCGACGGCCGACGAAGTGTACCGGAGTTATCACCATATCAAGCTTAGGGGGGTGAATGTTAGACCTAAGCTTGACATGGTTGTGTGTGCGCTGTGTGCGTTGTGTATGTGTTTGTGTGGCGTGTGTCGCCAGGCTGGGCGCGAGCTGCAGTAGGGCTGCGGCCATGGCGCGTGGGTGCGTTCTGTCGCATTCCAGGGGTGGGAGTCGAGCTCGGGCGCGCAAGCATGCTGCGGTTGGGCTCGGTCGGAGTTGTTACAAACGATGGCGAAGAAATCGATGGAACAAGTAAATCAAACCGCAAAGGGGACACGAGATTTAACGTGGAAAACCCAACCAATGCGGAAGGGAAAAACCACGGGCGCCAGCCAGCAAGAACTTCACTATGTCGAGAGTCAGGTTACAACGCCAACGACGGCGGCTTACAAGAATATGGATCGAACTCACTGGTGGAAACCCTAACACAGGGTATATAAGATGTACCGTACCGCGGCGCTCCGGCCCAAGCCTCCGGCGACGGGCCTCCGCTACGCTCCGTCAGAAGTTAGCCTTTTATCTGTGAATTTGGAACATAACTCAACAAACTCCACCTTGAGACAAATTCCATCTTGTAGCATAAATCAACACCTTCATCCTGAACACATCAAAGAAAACAAAATACTTCTGGCGCCAAACAGCCTCTTGGGCTAATCCATCAAGCCAACTAAGCTTGAGCAAAGCTCAAACTTAGCAACAGGAACAGGCTTTGTTAACATATCAGCAGGATTATCATGAGTACTAATCTTGCATACCTTCAGCTTACCCTTTTCGATCTCATCACGAACATAATGGTACTTGACCTCAATGTGCTTTGTCCTCTCATGAAACACCTGATCTTTGGTGAGACAAATAGCACTTTGACTGTCAGAAAATAGGTTAATGCAAGATTCAACTCCACAAAGCTCTGCAAACAATCCTTTCAACCAAATCAACTCTTTGGTAGCTTCAGCAATAGCCATATACTCCGCCTCAGTAGTAGATAAAGCAACAACAGGCTGCAACACAGCCTTCCAACTCACAGCACAACTGCCAACAGTGAACACATAACCTGTGAGAGACCTTCGCTTATCCAAATCACCAGCATAATCTGAGTCAACATAACCAATAAGTCCCTTTTCAGTTCTGCCAAACTTCAAACAATAATCTGCCGTCCCTCTGAGATACCTGAAAATCCACTGAACTGCCCTCCAGTGTTCTTTACCAGGATTAGACATATATCTGCTAACCAAACTCATAGCATAAGATAAATCCGGACGAGAGCAAACCATAGCATACATCAAAGAACCAACAGCACTGGAATAAGGAACCTTTGACATGTACTCAATATCCTCATCTGAACTAGCACACTGTTTAGCTGACAATTTAAAGTGAGGTGCAATAGGAGTACTAACAGACTTTGCATCATGCATGTTGAAACGGTGAAGAACCTTGTCAATGTAATTATGCTGACTAAGAAACAATAAACCAGCCTTTCGGTCTCTAGTAATTTCCATACCTAGAATTTTCTTAGCAGCACCAAGATCCTTCATGTCGAACTCACTACTCAACAATTTCTTCAATGTAGTGATATCTTTCCTGCTCTTGGCAGCAATCAACATGTCATCAACATATAACAGCAAGTATATAGGTGATCCATTAACATGCTTCATGTAAACACAGCTATCATATTTTGACCTCTTAAAACCATGTGACAACATAAATGAATCAAACCTTTTATACCACTGACGAGGGGACTGTTTCAAACCATACAAGGACCTTTTCAACTTGCAAACATAATTCTCCTTGCCAGGCACTATGAACCCTTCAGGCTGGTCCATGTAAATTTCCTCCTCAAGCTCTCCATGTAAGAATGCAGTTTTCACATCTAACTGCTCAAGCTCAAGATCATGTGAAGCAACAATACTAAGAAAAGTGCGAATTGAGCTATGCTTTACAACCGGAGAGAACACATCAGTATAATCAACACCAGGAATTTGACTGAAACCTTTTGCCACTAACCTTCCCTTAAACTTTGGAGGCTCGCTAGGAGATAAACCCTCCTTTCTCTTGTAGATCCACTTGCAGCGAACAGGCTTCTTCCCCTTTGGCAAGGGCACAACCTCCCATGTGCAGTTCTTCTCGAGAGACTGCATCTCATCCTGCATAGCTGCAATCCACTTCTCGCGATCAACACAGGCAATGGCTTCAGAGTATGTTGCAGGCTCATAGCTGCTATCCACCTGTTCAGCACAACTCAAAGCATAATGAATCATATTACATTCTTCAATAAGACGGGGTCTAGGTCCACAACCCCTCTTTGGTCTGCGATGAGCAATAGGAACATCCTCCTCTGGCTGCAAAATAGGAGGTAAGTGCTGAACATCATCATCATGAGCCTCATCATCCACAACATCAATTTCCTGATCATCAACTGGTGGCTCCACCTGCACGCCACCATCACCATGTACATGCTGCTCCTCCTGCACATCATCAACATGCTCCACCTGCACACTGATATGCTGTATCTCTTTATCAACATTATCTGGGACACAATCTGAGGACGAGCTGTCAGTAAACATCACAGATTCATTGAAAACAACACTCCTGCTCATGAAAGTCTTTCCTGTTTCGGGATTCCACAACTTATATCCTTTGACTCCCGAACCATAACCAAGAAAAAGACATTTAATAGCTCTAGGCTCTAATTTTCCATTATCAACATGAGCATAAGCAGTGCAGCCAAAAACTTTCAACTGTGAATAATCAGCAGGTGTACCAGACCATACCTCAACAGGAGTTTTCTTATCAAGTGGGATAGAAGGCGACCTGTTTATCAAGTAGCATGCGGTGTTAGCAGCTTCAGCCCAAAAACGCTTGCTCATACGCGCATTGGACAGCATACAACGAGCCTTGGAGATGATGGTTCTGTTCATGCGCTCAGCCACACCGTTTTGCTGTGGAGTATACGGTATGGTGTGATGCCTGACAATGCCTTCTTGCCTGCAATAATTATTAAAAACAGCAGAACAAAATTCTCCACCATTGTCAGTACGAAGCACCTTCACCTTCTTTTCAGTTTGCCTTTCTATCATCACTTTCCAATCTTTAAATGCAGCAAAAGTATCATCTTTAGTTTTCAGAAAGTAAGGCCATACTTTTCTAGAGTAATCATCAATAATGGTAAGCATATAACGAGCACCACCAAGAGAAGGCTTACGAGAAGGACCCCATAAGTCAGCATGTACATAATCAAGAGTACCTTTGGTGGTATGAACTGAGGTATTGAATTTTACCCTCTTATGCTTCCCAAAAATACAATGCTCGCAGAACTTCCTGCTAATCAAAGTACAACCATCCAACAACTTCCTTTTCATCAATTCTGCCATACCAAGTTCACTCATATGTCCAAGACGCATATGCCAAAGGTTAGTCTTACTAGGTTCAGCATTAGTAATAGCAGCAGCAGCGGAAACAGAACCATGTAAAGTACTTCCTCTAAGGACATATAACTTAGCAGAATTCATATCACCAACTAAACAGACAAGAGAACCTTTTGATACCTTCAATACTCCATTAGAGCCGGAGTATTTAAAACCTTCTGCATCAAGAGTGCTAATCGATATAAGATTTCTGGTCATCGCTGGTATGTGCCTTACATTTTGCAGGGTACGTGTCATGCCATCATGAGCCTTGATCTGAACAGAGCCGATGCCCACAATCTCACACGGGTTATCGTCTCCCATACGCACCACATCTCCCTTCTGCATAGGTTCATAGGAACTAAACCAATCTCTGTTAGTGCATATATGAAATGAACATGCAGAATCAAGTATCCATTCATCATGACCCGTAACACAACCAGCAAGAACAGCCAGACAATCTCCTGAATCCGAAGTAGCACCAGAAGCAACAGATACCTTACCATCTGAATTTTTCTTCGCCTCCTTGTTCT
The DNA here is from genome assembly GCA_004135705.1 of Alloteropsis semialata. Taxonomy (NCBI): domain Eukaryota; kingdom Viridiplantae; phylum Streptophyta; class Magnoliopsida; order Poales; family Poaceae; genus Alloteropsis; species Alloteropsis semialata. The sequence goes on from CM014273.1 coordinate 49,961,068, forward strand.
TAAGCTTGAAACAATCCTCAATAAAATGAGTTTTCTTCTTACAATACTTACAGAACTTCTTGGGCGTTTTGGACTTTGAACGGCCTCTGCTTTCTTGGTTCTTGGAACGATCGTAGCTATCATTGGAGGACCTCTGCTCGGTTCTGCCTCTCACATGCAATGCATCGCCCTTGGTGGACGACCCATCAGAGTGCACCATGCCTCTCATCTTCTCCCTGGATTGGAGTGCCTCATAAACATCCGAAACGGTTAGTTCATCACGGCTTAGAAGTATGGTGTCACGAAAACCAGCAAACGAACTGGGCAGAGAGCATAATAGTAATAGGCCTAAATCCTCATCATCATACTCCACCTCCATCGACACTAGGTCGGCAACGATCTCCTTGAAAACAGATATGTGGTTCAACACCGAACCACCCTCCTCCATCTTAAGAGTGAACAACTTCATCTTCATATGCATCTTACTGGTAAGATCTTTCGACATGCAGATCGATTCCAGTTTGAGCCACAGTGATGCAGCAGTCTTTTCCTGCAGCACTTCTTGCAAGATATCATTAGATAGATGAAACTGAATTAGGGACAGAGCCTTACGATCCTTGCGCTTCTCCTCATCGGTCAGATCCTTGACCGACTTCTTCCCGAAGTTTTCCAGCGCCTCATCTAGGTCATGAGTTTGCGCCAGAACAGCCCGCATCTTGACTTGCCACAGCGAGAACCTCGTATTGCGATCCAACAGCGGTAGATCATACTTCATCGACGACGACATCGCGAAACCCCGATCTGAGAACAAAGCTCTGATACCACTTGTTATAAACGATGGCGAAGAAATCGATGGAACAAGTAAATCAAACCGCAAAGGGGACACGAGATTTAACGTGGAAAACCCAACCAATGCGGAAGGGAAAAACCACGGGCGCCAGCCAGCAAGAACTTCACTATGTCGAGAGTCAGGTTACAACGCCAACGACGGCGGCTTACAAGAATATGGATCGAACTCTCTGGTGGAAACCCTAACACAGGGTAAATAAGATGTACCGTACCGCTACGCTCCGGCCCAAGCCTCCGGCGACGGGCCTCCGCTACGCTCCGTCAGAAGTTAGCCTTTTATCTGTGAATTTGGAACATAACTCAACAGTTGCCTTGTGGGCTGTGTCATCTTGTTACTATTTTTTACTCCATGCTTATGCACATCTACGTTAATTAATCACTGTGTACATGCTTTGCATAAAAAATAAAGTCTACGAGAATCTTGGAGTAATTTACTCCAATGCACAGATGCCTATTTGACTTGATCGCATACCGATAACATATATATTACCATAATCTGCACTACAGTACTGACAAAATTGAATGTGTAACATACCAAACAGACAATTATGAATTTGATTTTTTTTTATCTCTGACAGTAATGAAATTACAATTTTCACAGTATGGCCTCGCACACCAAACAGACAATTATTAATTTGATTTTTTTCGCTGAGAGTTATGAAATGTAGTAGAAATATTGACCTTAGCCCTTGTGACTCTTGCATCGGCATGGTCTTTCAAACACAAATTTCACCACTAATTTATATCACAATATCTTCACAGAACTTGAACTATTATTATGTTACTTAACTACTTTTCAACACCAACCTATATCTACGAGTTTTGTGATTTTGACCTAAATATTTGAAAACATCATATTGGAAAATTTTGGAAAGTTCCACGAAAAATACTAGAAAATTTAATTTGCATTTTTTGTCCAAAACTACACGTATTTTCTTAGCAGATAGTACTTCATTTTAGGTTTTCATTGGGAGGATAGAACGCTCAACTGCCAATACCAGGTCAACTTTGTCTTCCACATATGAAAAAATTAATTAAAGAAGAAAACTGATGCATGTTCCTGAAGACTTTTTTGCTGGACAACATTGGTTCTCAGATAACATGGACGGAGCATGCACGATACTTCAGCAAGCTAATGCCTAATAAAGACAAAAACCACATGTTAAAAGTTTTACGTTGGGAAGCAAACTAAAGAAGTCAACCATTATGATTATTCACTCAGAAGAGCTAATTAAGTTCAGTTTCACAATCATCTAGAATTGAGCCCACTTATCATTGAGTCTATTCATTTTCACTTGGGAAAATTTACATTACTAATGGCCAAAGGCAACATGTGAATCAATATAGGAAATTATCCAAGGATGTCGCTTTAGGAAAAAAATAACTAGCCTTTTTTGTTTTGATTTTACTTGGAACCAAGCTGTTAGAGTATATCACGACACGGGGTAGATGGAGTATATTTGTTGGAATTATGATCCCTTGTACTGATATACTCTAATACAAGCACCAATATGCGATTCTCAAATGGGCGCAACCAACTTCCAAATCATAATCCTTATGATGTGTAAAATGTATGTGGGTTTAGAAAATGACATAAATGATTTTTCACAACAAACAATACTTTACCTTATTCTACTCTTGTGTAGAATATATTTGAAAAAAGTAAGTAGTAGTTAAAATAACATTCACCATAACTTCACCTATGTACTAATGACATGTAAATTGAACCAGAAGTAGTACATTACTCTGCGAACTGCAATCAACTAGGTTCCACACTTTTGGATGCATTTCATTTCATCCTTCTGAATTAATGGCAGAGAGAGAATGCGAAATGCAGGAATGTGACACTCTTCTGAATCTTTATATTCTTAGATTTAATAAAGACAGAAGATTTGTGCTAGAAGCATGAGAACATTACCATGCATTTGGTAACAAAATCTTTTTCCTTTGTTTGTGAACCTACATGTAGCAAAATTTTGATGGTTCAAGTCTTACTGCAAAGGCCAACATAGGAATTGTAAACTAAGGATTGGAACTTAAATATCCCATTGTCAACTACTTGCACAAAGTCAGCTATCAGCACAATTGTTAGCCAGAAAGTGCAGTTGGGTAGTTTAATTTTTAACTGAAACCCTGCTCCATAAAGGCAGGATCAACCGACAAGCAAGCTTGAGACAAAAAGATTTGACCATGAGCTAATACTACCTCCGGAATGACAATGACTGGTTACTTCTTGACCAAAGCATTTTGGCCATATTAGGCAGTGGCATCAAGTCTGAAGCTTTGCACTTTGTGTGGTTTATTTATGGTGCCTGATTAGTAATTACTTGTTCAGTGACCAAAATTTGGTATCGTTAAGTTGCATCTTGCATGCCAACATGTCATCATGGAGCCTTAACTTCAGAATCTAATAAAAAAAGAAACAACAAGCGAAAACAGTTCTTGATTTTTTTTTTATTTACAAAAGGTGACATTCATTCCTGATTCTGGATCCTTTGTCAAACTATATACAGCTACATATATCACAGATTCAGGTAAAAAACGCAACCAACAGAATCCCCTATCAATGAACGAAGAGCAACTAGAAAGTAGGAAACAAATGGAAGAAAAATTCTCCTGATTTCTTGATCAATCATGCCAGGTTATGAGCATCGCTACGCATCGACGGATGATGTAGAGCCTGGCCTTCTGCTGTTTCAGTGCCCTCTTGAGGCCCTTGAGCTTCAGATCATGAGCACCCACCCTCATCTTCATCTTGAAATGTGAAAAGTTGGTTGAAGATGATCAGACAGCTTTGGTTGGGTTTGGATTTTCGAGAAGTTGGTTGTGTTGGCTTGGTCTGGGCTCAGAGTTGTGTGGTTTATATAGCCAGGTTGTCATGTGGGCTACGTCAGCTGATGGCCGTTTTTTATTCTACGCTTATGCCCATCTATTTTTATTAACTTATCACTGGGTTCATGCTATTCATAAAAAAATAAAGTCTTGTGATCTTGGAGTAATTTACTCCAATTCTCTGATGTCCTATTTGACTTGATGGGACATTAATAACTTACTAGCATTAATTGTTTGCACTACATCAATGACTTAATATATTTGACTAATGTATTTGCATGATACCATAACAGACGGCCATGTGTAGAAATGAAATTGTTGGTAGGAAAAACTATCCATTTTTCAGTAACTCTTATGAATATTCATGAAAAGGCTAATCCGGGATATAATCATAGTTTACTTCTAGTTATCTATTGCTATATGTATGGAGGCAGTTTTGCCGATTTTATAGACCCATAAAAACATTCATATTTTCTACCATATGCTTTTAGTCTACTTGACCATTAAAAAGTGGCACAATTAAGTAAACCAGCGTTGTAGGAGTATGTACTTAAGGATTGCTTTGCTGGAACAGCGCCGGTTCTGCTTAGGGATAACGTAAACAGAGCATGCAAGGAACTCAAGTAAGCCAATGTCAACTAAAGCAAAGTCAAAGGCTACACTTTTCTATAGGGGTGGCAAAAAAAGTCAGCCACTGTAATATGTGAAATGTCAACGTTATTATTCAATAGATGGAATCCCAAATATGAGCTAGGTTTGCAAAAAAAAAAATATGACACATGCAAACAAACAGATCAATCCTGTACAAAACTAGAACTGAATCACACATCATTGAGAAAATAATTTATCCTTTTATTATGAATTTTTTTCCATCACCAATAGATGAGATGTGTTTGTGTGGAACATTGCTAGTAATTATTCATAATGTGAGTTCAGAAAAGATTTACACACTTTTCATCTTTATCGAATGTCAGTTTATTTATGGATGCTTTATGCTCATCAGTTTGGAATGATAAGTACTGGGAGATGAATAGATGATACACTGATGTTGTGTTCTCTTTCTTGCTTAGCTTCAATATAGATTCCAGATGTTTAATAGTCACGTAGGAAAGCAAATCAATGTTTCAACCATTTTTCATCATTTAATTTACAGTTTCTTTTTTACCATATCACACATTTAATCTCAACAAAAAAAATGGTACAGCCTTTATGCAAAAGAAATTTACCATTTTATATCTGCATTCTAAAATGATAGTTGGAGGGAACAACCAACGGTAGCGAATTATTTAATAATAGAGCAAGGATTGGAAACTGAATCTTCTGATGGGTGTAGAAAGCACTCACAAGTCACAACTTTCAAAGTCAACAAGAAGGGTAACAAGTGAAAGTAAAGTATCTATACAAACTACTTCTGCACAATCAGCACGTACAATTTTTAACCAACGACCCCAGGTGAGCAGTTACAGGTCAACTGAACATGCTCCCCACAGCTAGGCATGGTTAGCAGACAAACACAGATAGGTAAACTCTAAACAACATGCGTTTGACCAAATTAAATTAGCTAATTTACATCGCCTTACTATTTTACTTATGTACAATGTCTGCACCTAATTGCTTACTCCAGGCCGGTCAATGAAATGATTGGATACTTCCTTCTAATAATTAATTTTCTTTTACAGAATGCGATGCTGGTTTTTTTTTCTTCTGTAAAATCATACAGACTAGCAGTGAACTTTGTTTTTTCTTTCTTTCTGAGGGCAGTATAGAATTGCATTGAGTTCTAGTTACAGATTTTGAGACCTATATAGAATCTGATTTAATTTGCAAAAGAGAAATTTTACAATGGTTGAAACAAATTAGGATCGTCCATCAGACTAAATTCAACGGTTGAAACATAAAAGGTACCCGGAGGTATCAAGAGGAACCTAGAAAAAGGTACGAAATGGTACCAAAATATGTGAGACCGATACCAAAATAGGAAAGGTATCTCTTGGTATTTCGTGGTAGCTTACCAAAATAGGAAAGGTACCTCCCGTTACTTCGTGGTACCTCCTGGTACCTTTTCAACCACCGTAAAACACCTCTTTGCAAAATGTCTCTTGGTTCTACTCTGTATTATATTAAATGTGAGTTACTCTAAAGTACTCCATATATATTCTGCAGACTATCTTTTTTAAAAGAAAAATGTAAGCAGCAGGCAAGAACTAAGAAGTGCAGCTGAAAACATTTCAAACTGTTTCCTCAAAAAAAAAACATTTCAAACTATATTACTAGCTACTGATGCGAAGTCAGCACACAATCTTAAATTAGCTATCTCCTGTTTGTGTTAAATGAACTGAAGCCGTCCCCCCAATAGGCAGGCTCCGCGGACAAACAAACGTTCTCGAAAAGAGAGACTCAGGCAATGTACAATGAACCTGCTGTTAAGTAATGGCCATGTTGGGTGCTGGTTGTCGCTAATCTCCTAAGTTTGGTGAATCTTGAACACAATCTAGCATATATTTGAATGGAATACAATGGGATGGAATGTAAATGAGACACAGTAAAACTTGGAGTTTTTTCACATCAAAGTAGATCGATTGAGGTGTATCATCACTATCCTGGAGATTTTTTTCACCTATGTGTGTGGCCTGCTAAATTATACTGCCATTTTTTTCTTTCTTGATATCCCCTCTCTCTGTGCTAAAATGCATTTCATGTTCGACATGGCATGGTCCACATATCTTATCAAGTGGTTGCTAGTTTCCATCACATGCTTGCAGAAACCAAGTGTAATGAAAATGTATTGGGTGAAGGATCCATTAGAACTTGTGTAATTTTTACATATTTTCTTATTTTGATAGTTGAAATTTGTAAAGTTTAACTGCATCACATGTTCATGTCTAAGAGTATGCCACATAATTGATAAAGTTTCGAGTTACCTATTGAGAGAAAAGGAAAAAAACAAATTAAATGCTAATACATAAACCACCTTTGGTTTGAGACTTTAGTCCCGACAAGATTGGAGCCTAGGACTAATATAAACATTAGTCTCAGGTAGAAACAAGAGACTCTTTATTCTGGGTTGTTGGCTTCACCCGGGGCAGAAACAAGAGACTCTTTAAAGTAACCATTCTTGTGATCCAAAGGCGACAAAGCGGGTACGAGCTTTACAGGTGAAGCTAAAACTGAAGACAAGAAAATATGGCCTACTTGATTTAATACTGGCTACCACTTGTGCAAAGCCAGGGGAATTGAAAATTGTCACTCTAGTTGATGTCAACTCAAACCCTGCTCCCAAAATGTTGGCTCTGCAGACAAACGAAGACAATAAAACTCTCTAACAAAACCAATCTATCCAAATGAGGATGGTAAACATGTTATGTACAATGAACCTGCATTTAAAACTATGAAGGAATGGTAGGATGCACGTTGCAGCTAATAATCTTTTATAGTTATGTGTTTGGGTAATTGGGTCGATGAAAAGAATCTTGAACACAATCTAGGAGAGAAGCACTGTTCTCACGTACTAACGAAGGTAGAGATGTGAGTTTTATGCCCAGGTCAACACGGAGGGTAAGCAATAAGATCTGAAGCTAAGACATTGCACGCTAAATGGCTGTCTGAGGAAAGTCACAACGTTCATTATAATTATTATAAGTTCAAGTCGATGTCAACTGAAAGCCTTCTCCTGAAAGGCAGACCCGGCAGACAAGCGAGCTTTAAACAGAAGGAGTTGAAAAAAGAATGAACGATGTTGTTTTGAGCTTTTGATCGATGAAACGAATCTTAAACACAATCCAGTAGAGCAGAAGCCGTTGTTAGGAATCATAGAGATGGAAGTATACTAAATTGATCTGATGTGGCTTCCTAAATGCACAAATATATAGGATGTTCGTGTAGTTAATTTATCATCGCTTGAAGTCAAAAAGGGAAGCAAAAAGAAAAATGTCCTAGAAAGAAAAAGTTAAAAGGAAGATCAAAAGTGAGAACGTGTAGCAAACGAAAATAAATAAATTAATTTTGATTGTGCTATTCTTGTCACTAATAGGCAGCGACCCAATGACATTCAATAGAAGTGTGTGTCATTCAATCGCCACAAATGACTCTGATCCTTAGACTGTTCTTCCATTATGCTCATATGAAATGGAATATCCTATCTTGGATTATGAACTAAGACATACCATCATCACCACCAATATAGTGGATAATGATCAAGATTCAGGGACGCCCAAAGAGGCAAAAATTGTTTTTGCAACGTATACGAAGTGGGAAGTCGCATCACCACCACAACTGAAATAAGTTTACCCGACAAGGCAATCACATTGTTTTGCCAAAACAGTGACAAAAGGTGAAACATAATTTTTTTCGAAAAAAGAAGATGAAACATATGCATTGTTGAGCTTCACAAGTTCACTTTCATTTCTAGGTACATCACACCTATAGAATGAATCTAGCCATGTTCTTCAGAGATGTTATCATCCATAAAGAAATCACATTGTTTTGCCAAAACAGTGACAAAAGGTGAAACATAATTTTTTTCGAAAAAAGAAGATGAAACATATGCATTGTTGAGCTTCACAAGTTCACTTTCATTTCTAGGTACATCACACCTATAGAATGAATCTAGCCATGTTCTTCAGAGATGTTATCATCCATAAAGAAATCGTTCCCAGAATCAGTTCTTAACGTGTTGATTTTGCCTGGACCAAGGGAATCATTTGACTGCCTCTGGAGCCTTGACACCTTTTCTAGCTTTTTTTTTCTGTAGATGTCCTGGTTATGCACATGAAGGAACAATTAGCAACTAGACACAAAACTAACTGTTTGCTTGTCTTCAGGATGTCATGTGCTGTTTCAGGGGTGCAGGCAGTGAATTTAGACATCACAATGAATTTGTCATCCTTAACAAAATACTGGAAAAAAATAAGCTGCTGGATTTGTTCCTTGAAGGAAGTATATAACTAGATAGCCGTTTGAGCAAATAAAACAAAGAGGTCATCTCCTCGAGAGAAAAGAACTTAACGTTTCAGTGGGTACATGTTCAGTGCTCGCTTGTGCAATTTTCCACGAATATAAAGTTTGAAGGGTGCAGCAGAATGATCTTATATTCAGTGATCATAAGGAATTTTCCCTCCTCGACAAGTAGACTGATACTTCAACGCCATTGCCTTTTTTGTCTTCCAAAAAGTTGATGTAAAAGTTCTATCTCAGAGCATGATAAATTAATGTGCATTTTTTGAGACAGAAAAAGGGCTTGTTCGTTTCTTTGTAATCCCCATGGATTTGAGAGGTCTTTTAGTACTCTATACTATTCTATACTAGTGTCTAAAAAGAACTAGTATAAAAAGATCATACGATTGAGATTAATTATATACTATTAGAAACTTTAACTATAGCATGGTAGTATACATTGAGTAATATAGTAGTATATGGGCATTTTGGGAAAAAATTAAGTGGTTTAAATGAAATATTTATATTTTGAAAAATTACTTTGATCCTTGATATATATTTTTACATCTCCAACCTCTAATTTCATTTCCATCCAAGTGAAATTACTAAATTACCCCTTACTCATAAGGATTTATACTATATACCACTCATTGGTTGTATAGAGTACCGTAAAAGAGCTCGGATTTGAAGGGGATTGAGGTGGATTTTGACTTGTTGGGGATTCAGTCCCTCCCAATCCCCCTCAATTCCCCTCCAACCGAACAAGGCCTAAAGGGATTTTGAATTCAGCAGAAAGTGGATTATTGAACTGTGGACCAATGGTGGTCACCCTTGGATGATGAGTGATTGACAACCGCTGTGTGGTTTGATGTATCTCTTGGCTTGTGATGTGCAGGTGTAGGATGCGACATGGCGGTCGACGGCATGCGGTGAAGGTCAAGCGTGAAAGGTTCATGCCGATGGACCGAGGGCGGTGAAGGGTGAACGAGTAGGCTTGGACTGAGGGACCCGAGGAGTCCGGGCGGAGTCATGGGCGATCCACATGGTGCGCGGAAGAGCAAGAGTGCATGATGGATGAAGACGGCGTCGGATGGGCGATCCACATGGTGCGCGGAAGAGCAAGAGTACATGATGGGATGAAGACGGCGTCGGTCGAGTCAAGCGGGACGGAGGCGAGTCGAGTAGGCGGCCCGGAGCGGGAGCGAAAGACTTGGAGGCGTCGGAGGCTTGGCGGAGGCCGGACACGCGTCGACATCGGTCAGTCACGTCGTGCGGCGGCGTGCAAGGAGGGTTTGACCAGTTTGGCCTCAAAACTGGGGGTGAGTCACGCCTGCGGGGTGTGCAAGCGGGTTTGCCGGTTTGGGCCTCAAAACCGGGGGCGCATCCGGTGCGGCCGGATGGCGGAATGGAGGGCACGTGGCGCCATCGCGAAGCTTGCGTCGAGACGAAGCGAAGTCGTGAAGGTCCCGTGTCCGTCCGATGTGTCTGTGAAAAATTGGACGACTTTGCCCCTGCGGTGTATGTATCGACTCAGGGGTATTTTGGTCTTCTGGCCAAATGCCTATATGTATTGGGGGGGCTGAAATTTTCAGCCACCTCTTGGGCTAGTTAGGAGGGGGGTTGCTCATTTGTTTGTGGGTGCCTTTGGGTGAGAGGAGAGAAGAGAGGAGTGGCTCTTGTTCTTGAGCTTTTTGCCATCCAAGTTTTGCAATACTTGTGAGTGGCTTGTAACCGGATACGGCTAAGTGATTCATAGTGATTTCATCCTCTTAATCTTGTGCCAAATCCTTTGTTCCCGGCGTTTTTCTTTTTTGGCCATTTTCGGGCTATTTTTCTTGGATTTTTCGTTCTTCGGATTTGGGGCCGTTTCTTGTGGGATTTCTTTGAGGGGATCACTCATAGGTTCCTTGTGACCATTTTCCCCATGATCTTTCCCCCTCAAACCCACGGATTTGCCTCGGATTTGAAGTTCTTCTCTCTACCCCGAGTTCTTGTGTTTTTGGTCAAATCCGTGAAATTCATGGTGATGGATTGATCTTTCTTGGAGAGATCTTTTGGATAACACTCACCAAGTCCTTGCGCAGCTATGGCTCAAATTTCACGGAGTTTGGACCTCGTTTGAGTGGATTTAGGGTTTTCTTCTCAAGTTTCGTCTCTGCCCAGGAAAAACCGGTGGTACCGGTTTTGGAAAACCGGTGGCACCGGTTTTAGGCAAGTTGTTGTTTGCTCTGGTTTTCGAGTTGGAAAAGTTCTAGATCTTGTGTTTGGCCTCTGGAATTTTTGTGATGAATTTTGGAGGTCATTTGGTCTAGTTTTGGGTTTTTCCCGAGGTGCTCAGCAGCTCCAGGAAAAACCGGTGGCACCGGTTTTGGAAAACCGGTGGCACCGGTTTTGGCTGGCTGAGCACAGGCTGTTTCCGCTGCTCGTTCGTTTTTGCTCGCTCGCTCGGTTCGCTGGGTTCTGGACTTGTTCCTAGGGTCAGTAGGCACTCAGTTGCTACGTGATCTTGGCAAGTGCTAGAATTCTCGCGCGTGGTGTGATTTGGGACATAGGCCCGTTCTCGATCGCGAGAAATTTGTGAGGCTCCCATTCACCCCCCCTCTGGTCGCCGTTCCGGTCCTTCAATTGGTATCAAAGCTTTGGTTAAGGATCACTCCACCCTAACCGGCTTTGTGATCCACGGGGCGACAAGGGAAAGGGCGATTTTTCTTCCAGTTTTGGTTTTCGCAATTTGAGCTTGCTTTCAGCTAATCCTAACCGGTGCTTTGAGCTATGGCACCAAGCTCTTCTTCTTGTGTGTCTTTGTCCTCAGGTTTGGATGACAACGAGAGGAGGAGGAGCACGAAGCTTGACATGGAACAAGAAGTGAATGAGGTGTTGGATCTCCTCGAGCACTACGAGGATGGTGATATCACAAAGAGCAAGTTCTTCCGCGAGCTAAGAGAGATGGGTCAAGGTACGCTCGCCAAATGCATCTTGTTTCTATGCAATCGGAATGATGATGATGCTATGAGAAACAAAGAGCTTTGTGATGCTTTGCGTAGGAAGAATGAGAAGATGAAATGTTCTATTTCTAGGTTGAAATCTGGTTTGTCTCATTGGAAGTCATGTGCCTTAATGCCTTGCAATTCTTGTGATAGATTGCTTAGAAGGAACAATGTTTTGAGTGCTTCTCTTGAATGTTTGAGTCTTGAGAATGACATGCTGAAAGACAATTCTTGTGATAACTTGCTAAGTAAGAATGATGAGTTAAATTCTTCTCTTGCTTGCTTGAAATGTGAAAACAAATTGTTGAAATCCAATGCCTCTATGCCTTGTGATTCATGTGTTACCTTGCATAATGATCTTGATAAGGCTAGAGATGAAATTGCTTTGCTAAAATCAAATGCTTGTTTACCATGTGGTTCTTGTGAGTCTTTGCTTGCTGAAATTAATCAACTAAAATTGACTCACACCACATGTGTAGAACAACTTGAGCATGCTAGGGCTAAAATTGATGAACTTGAGTCTATGCCTTGTAGCACATGCTCTTTTGTGCTTGAAGAAAATGCTTGCATTGCTTCTTGTGATAATCATAATGCTTTGCTTGATGTGGATGATGATAATTGTTCATGTGGTCTTATTTGCACTTCATGCATTGATTTGGAAAATGAAGTTTTGGCTTTGAAGCAAATGAGCGATGATATGAGCGCCAAGTTGGTTGAGCACAATGAAATGAGTGCTAACCTTGAGAAAGAGATTGATCTCTTGCGTACCACATATGCAAAGTGCATTGAAAAAGAGATGGATAATTTGAGAAATGCTCCTTGTGGTACTTGTGATCGCCTCAAACATCAAAATGAGGTTTTGGTCATGAGATGCAAGAGTCTTAGTGCTAAGTCTTTGGATTCTCGCATTTCTTGTCACTCCGATGTTGGTGTTTCCAAAATTGCTTCTTCCCAACCGGAGTTGGCTTCTTGTGCTGAGCGTGAGTCATTGGATGTTGGCATTTGTGCTAGTGTTTTGGATAGTTCTTCCATAGCTATTCCAAAGCTTGTTGATTCTTCGGGTGTTGCCCAAGGGATTTCTAATGGCAAGGGTGCTTCTCACTTCTTTGGAACTCAATCCCCCAAACCAAAGTTCCATTGCACCTTTTGCAAGAAAGATGGGCATACCATTGAGTTCTGCTTTCGCCGTGTCAAACACGAGCGACGTGTTCGTGCCAAAGCTTTTAGGAAGCCATGTAGCCTTTCCCATGGCACGTGTGATCCTAATTTAGGCACCAAGTTGGATTCTAATGCTTCTTGCTCTAAGTCCCAAGGGACTTCTCACATAAATGGAAATGGTGATTCGTCTACTTGGACCGTGTCTCTAGATAGGCCTTTATACCATTGTTCCTTTTGTGAGAAAGATGGGCACCAGGAGAGCTTCTGCTATCGGCGTGCAAGACGCTTGCGGCGAGCTCGGGCTTCTAGGCCATCGGTTGTTCATAGCCCTTCTCATGGCATGAACACTTGTGAGCCTAGTGCAAAGCCTCGCTTTGTTGATGGGTTTTTCGACTCCTTCTCTAGTGGGTTAAGTCATGATCGTGGACATGCTTCTAGTTCTTCTTGTGTTGGTCCACGACATGATTCTCATGGTGCTTGTGATGGTTCTTCACTTAAGACCTTGGGAGATCGTTGCCTCTTTGCTAGTGGTAGCACTCGTTCTTCTTCTCGAGTTGCTCTTTTGAGGCATGCTTCTTTCAAGGGTGTTTCAAGATCTTTCCATTTGAACCGGCATTTGCATCATGCTAACCCATGTGACAAGTTGAGTGCTCCTTTTACTCGTGTGACCAAGTCTTGGGTTCCCAAGTATATGCTTGCTAACCCTTCGGGTTCCAAGACTCGGCCTTTGTACTCTCATGTGTAGGTAGAGGACGCGGATGGAGAACATGAGCTTAAAGGACTTGATCTTTGGCTTCAGGTGATCAAAACTTGATGGTTCTCCATACCGTTTGGATGGCCCTCGAGTGGCTTTTGTATACTTTGTATAGTGAGCTTTCCTTTTATACACACTTGTACTCATTTGTATACTGTCTTGCATGTTTTGTATTTGTATCAGGCTTTTATATCTTGTCTAGCATGTTTTATCTTTACTTATCTTGTGGCATGCTAGCTTTGTAAATAACATGGTAGGATAGCCATTTTTTTCATGTCTAGCATGTTGTATTGTTGCTTATCTTGAGTCATGCTAGCTTTACTAAATGACATGGTAGGCTAGCCACCTTTTCATGTTAACATGGATGTTTCTTAATGTATATCTTGTCATGCTAGCTTGTATATATCTTGGTATATTAGTCTTTTGTGAGACTTTTGATGCAGGTGCTTCATTGTAAAGCAAGGTAATTTGGATAAACTTGAGTCTTTCTACTGATGGTTATTTCTTGGTTATGCATCTTATAGTTGTGCTTATCATGTTCTTAACCTTGAAACTAACCAGATAGTAGAAATTGTGAGATAATATTCGATGAAACTATGCCTTGCACACCGTCTGTCTTTGAGCTTGCAGGTGAACATGGAATGAAGCAAAGCATCTTTGAGGAAGATGATGAGCTTGTAGATGGTGGTGATGAAGATGAAGCTGTGATCGATCATCCACCAGCTGCTGCACCTGTACCTTCTACTTCGACTACATCAGTTGATGGCCCAGACGCTACTTCCACTACACCAGGCCATCGACATGTACCACTACATGATCAAGTTGAAGAAGAAGACTAGGAGAATCCAGCTGCAGTTGAGGGGGAGGCTACCTTAGAGCATGAGGCTCAACGACACTTTCAGCGTCGCCATCCACCTCAATAGATGATCGGTAACTTGCATGAACGCACCACTTGGCTCTTGCTGCTTTTGATGCCTCTTCCGTTTGCCTTCTGAGATGGGTTCTGGATGCTTTCTCTTGCATCACATTGTATCATATATGTCTCATGCATTTGCATTGCATTTTGTGACATAATGCATTTGTATCATATCTTGCACTAGATGAGCTTCTCTTATATATTCTGAGTATTTGCTTATGCTCTTGAGAACTAGTGCATAGGATTGTGGTGATTTTGCAATGTGCTGCTTATGCTCTTGATGATATTGTCATAAGAAATCTTGTGAGCTAAGCTTGTTTTTATAAAATGAATCATGAAATACTTATCACCCATGAGTAAGTCTTTTGTCATGCGCTGCTCTTGCTTGAGATGCTAGATTGTGCTAGCTTATACTCGGGCGACTTATTCTTTGCACATGGCTTATCATTGTGCTTGCTTTGCATTACCTAGGGGGAGCATGATTTCTGTGCTTCACTTGTGTCAAGGGACACCTCATAAACCTTGGTTTTATATGTGCTTAATGAAAAATGCAAGTAATAGAAGAAAGCAAATAGTTTGCATGAAAATGCTTTTATCTATGTTGCTCTCTTAAAATCATCACCAGGTTGCTCTACTGTTACATGTGCTTGCCATAGAAGTAGGCTCATGGTCTCAGTGAGTTTGAAAATGAGTAGGAATGTCTTGCAAGTGTTAGCAATGATCTTATGTTGAGAATGTGTCATCCTTATATGAGCTTTTGTGATCTAGTTTGAACTTGCTCGAGTTATCATGGCTAGACTTTTGCTCATGTGGTGATATATTTTATAAAATATTGAAATCTAAAATTCTATTGAAAGCCTCCTGATTCTATCATAATATCCTCATGTCGGCTATTTGTGCTTGCTCATGATCAGCTTCTCTGTGCTTTAGTTCATTTGTAGTATTTGTAAATGCTTTGTGATATATTTGAGAAGCTTGATAGTTCTTGCACTTCATAGCGTGCACTGTATTCTCTCATTTCATCCTTGATGTTTGCATTGACAACAAGGGGGAGAAGTTTATGTTGCATATGCTCAAAGGGGAGAAGTTTATGGTTTTGCATGCATTTGGGAAGATAGGATAATTTGCATTGCATTTAGTAAGGGGGAGTTGCATTTGCTCCAACATGCATTTCTGTCTAGCATGTTTTCAGGGGGAGTGCTTTTGCTCAGGGGGAGCTTTATGTTGAGTTTGCATCTCTTTTGTGTGAGTTGCTTCTCTTTTGCTCTCTTGCTGGTTGCGTTGAGCTTTTACCTCTTCTTGAGGAGCCGGCGGTTGTTTGAGCTTTCGCTTGTCACATGATTGGTGTTGAGCCCTTTCTGCCTCTTCTTGAGGGATCATGTGACTTTGTCTCAGTTGTGTCGAGCCGTTGCCCTTGTCTTAGGGGACTGAGACTTCTCTTCTCGAGTGATCTTGTCTTTGCCTTTTGTCTTGGCTTTTGGATCACTTGAAAGAGATATTTGTTTTTCCTTTCTTTTCTTCTTATTATTTTTCAAGTTATTGTGGTGGGTGTTGTCAATGCACTCATCAAGGGGGAGATTGTGGACCAATGGTGGTCACCCTTGGATGATGAGTGATTGACAACCGTTGTGTGGTTTGATGTATCTCTTGGCTTGTGATGTGCAGGTGTAGGATGCGACATGGCGGTCGACGGCATGCGGTGAAGGTCAAGCGTGAAAGGTTCATGCCGATGGACCGAGGGCGGTGAAGGGTGAACGAGTAGGCTTGGACTGAGGGACCCGAGGAGTCCGGGCGGAGTCATGGGCGATCCACATGGTGCGCGGAAGAGCAAGAGTACATGATGGGATGAAGACGGCGTCGGTCGAGTCAAGCGGGACGGAGGCGAGTCGAGTAGGCGGCCCGGAGCGGGAGCGAAAGACTTGGAGGCGTCGGAGGCTTGGCGGAGGCCGGACACGCGTCGACATCGGTCAGTCACGTCGTGCGGCGGCGTGCAAGGAGGGTTTGACCAGTTTGGCCTCAAAACTGGGGGTGAGTCACGCCTGCGGGGTGTGCAAGCGGGTTTGCCGGTTTGGGCCTCAAAACCGGGGGCGCGTCCGGTGCGGCCGGATGGCGGAATGGAGGGCACGTGGCGCCATCGCGAAGCTTGCGTCGAGACGAAGCGAAGTCGTGAAGGTCCCGTGTCCGTCCGATGTGTCTGTGAAAAAATTGGACGACTTTGCCCCTGCGGGGTATGTATCGACTCAGGGGTATTTTGGTCTTCTGGCCAAATGCCTATATGTATTGGGGGGGCTGAAATTTTCAGCCACCTCTTGGGCTAGTTAGGAGGGGGGTTGCTCATTTGTTTGTGGGTGCCTTTGGGTGAGAGGAGAGAAGAGAGGAGTGGCTCTTGTTCTTGAGCTTTTTGCCATCCAAGTTTTGCAATACTTGTGAGTGGCTTGTAACCGGATACGGCTAAGTGATTCATAGTGATTTCATCCTCTTAATCTTGTGCCAAATCCTTTGTTCCCGGCGTTTTTCTTTTTTGGCCATTTTCGGGCTATTTTTCTTGGATTTTTCGTTCTTCGGATTTGGGGCCGTTTCTTGTGGGATTTCTTTGAGGGGATCACTCATAGGTTCCTTGTGACCATTTTCCCCATGATCTTTCCCCCTCAAACCCACGGATTTGCCTCGGATTTGAAGTTCTTCTCTCTACCCCGAGTTCTTGTGTTTTTGGTCAAATCCGTGAAATTCATGGTGATGGATTGATCTTTCTTGGAGAGATCTTTTGGATAACACTCACCAAGTCCTTGCGCAGCTATGGCTCAAATTTCACGGAGTTTGGACCTCGTTTGAGTGGATTTAGGGTTTTCTTCTCAAGTTTCGTCTCTGCCTAGGAAAAACCGGTGGTACCGGTTTTGGAAAACCGGTGGCACCGGTTTTAGGCAAGTTGTTGTTTGCTCTGGTTTTCGAGTTGGAAAAGTTCTAGATCTTGTGTTTGGCCTCTGGAATTTTTGTGATGAATTTTGGAGGTCATTTGGTCTAGTTTTGGGTTTTTCCCGAGGTGCTCAGCAGCTCCAGGAAAAACCGGTGGCACCGGTTTTGGAAAACCGGTGGCACCGGTTTTGGCTGGCTGAGCACAGGCTGTTTCCGCTGCTCGTTCGTTTTTGCTTGCTCGCTCGGTTCGCTGGGTTCTGGACTTGTTCCTAGGGTCAGTAGGCACTCAGTTGCTACGTGATCTTGGCAAGTGCTAGAATTCTCGCGCGTGGTGTGATTTGGGACATAGGCCCGTTCTCGATCGCGAGAAATTTGTGAGGCTCCCATTCACCCCCCCTCTGGTCGCCGTTCCGGTCCTTCATGAACTCAGCTGTATGTGAGACCCAGAGGAAAAGATACATGTGACCGAAATCCTTAGGAATGAAAACACAGGGGCAATCAAGGTGCCATACCCACTGCAGATGCTACTGCTACATCAGACACAAGAATACAAGATGCAGGATATGCTTCTGATCTCCAGCTGCTATATTTTAGGTTTAAAAACGGAACAATGGAGCAGAGTTCGTGCTCAGAGCATTCATGGATCACATACATGCTTGAATGCCGCTGCTTTGCAAGGCAACAAGAATGGTGACATGGAGCTGACACGAAGCACTGAACTCATAGTGCTGGTCTCTTAGTCTCGCGGCTGCATTGGGAACTTCTTTATTTGATCTGCAGCCAAAGGTCATTAATGGAGCACTGAACAATGGATACAATGTTTTCAGGTTGATAATTGATCGGGGACTAAACGTTTCCTTGTGACTGAAGTTTGGTCTCTAAATGGGAGAACACAATGCCAACTGGGAATCATGTTCCTGTCTGGTACAAACTGTGCCTACAGACTACGGTACTTCATAGTTTTCTTCTGAAACTCATAGCATACGTCTGAATGTCGTCATTTCTACATGACCAAAGGTATAATATTATTTTCCATGAATGCAATATGGTATATTAGGTAAAGGATCTTAGCTCCACCAAATTGTTATATTATGGCCGTTCACTGAAAGCCATACCATTAGAAGATGTCAGTGGCAACACTTACAGTTCTGCCGCTGCTCTATAAATTGATGGCAGGCTTCATTTTAAATAGCTTGTGTTGGGAGCATAGTGGCATGATAGTATGGTGGGTGCAACATGCTCTTCCATATTTGCAAAGGATGAAAATAATCAATCATTATCAAAGTAAATACCTTTCACTCAGGTTAAACATAAATGTTCTGAAATTTTATCTGGATGGGTCAATATAGATCCAATGGTCTAGATAAGTGACTTATGGATAAGCAAGATCTAAGAGCAACTCCAGTGGAGGACCCTAAATGGGCCCCTACTCTAAATTTTAGGATCTTCCTCCAAAAAATCAACTCCAGCAGGGCCCCTAAATAAATATGCATTTTCCATGCCCACCCAAATTCCAGCTCCAAGTCCCCCCTCAAAACTTGGGTCCCACTATTTTTAGAAGAAAATAGGGGCCTGGGCTGGTTTCCCACTGGAGTTGAGAGGTAATTTTAGGCCCCTATCTTTTGCAATCCGTCCTGCAAATGGATTTTGAGGGCTTCAATTTGAAGGCCTCCACTGGAGTTGCTCTAAGTTGTTAAGATTAATTAGTTTAGTGATCAATTAGGATAATTACAATATCTGTAACCGCTCCCAATAGTATTCTTCTATAGACACCTTTTCACTGTAGACACCCTTTCACCAACAGACATGTCTCTTGGGCTAGTATATATCTGTACAACACTGTTCAACAAGGAATACAATTCATTCTTTCACTTTTCATTCTAACACGTTATCACGCACGCGCTCTGCCACCGAGTAAGGAACTCGCCGAGAAGGGGATTCGTCGAACTTCTGTCGGATCTCGTCGTTGGAATCCCTGCAAGAACAGAACAATAGTAGAGTCCTAAATGCACTGGCTGCGTTAATTCCTTGTGAATTATTCTGCCTTGAGACCGTGTTTAGGCAGCAAATCAATTGCCTACTACAAAGATCTACTCTTTGTCTATGACATCGAGATTATCTGTCTTGTGTCTAACAAATTTCATGATGATTGTTTTGTATGGTCTACACTCTCATATGATTACTACTTTAATCCAAAAATCATGACTAGATATAACTCTATTTAATTTTATATACCGTTTTAATATTACAACATTAGCATGCTGATCTTCATCCATGGTTATCCATGTAGCACTATGGCCACTAAGGAGTTTGACGAACTTGCCTTAGATGGTAGCAATTACCCTACATGGGCTTCCGATATCAAGATAGCGCTTGCATCTCGTAGTCTTTCCGCTACAATTCAAGACCCCCAACCTGGGGTTGCACTTCAGGATAGACATATTAATTCCGCTTTGGGTTTACTACGATTTTATATTCATAAGGATCTCAAATCTGAATACCTTATGATTGATAACTCTCGTGATTTATGGAACTCTCTTAAAGAGAGATATGAACAGCAAAAAGAACTCATTTTGCCTGAGGCAAATCATGAATGGAATCATTTACGTCTCCAAGATTTCAAATCTGTGGCGGATTATAACCATGCTGTTCATAAAATTTGCTCTAAATTGAAGTTTTGCGAGAAAGAGCCATCAGATGCGGATAAAATAGAGAAAACACTATCTACTATGCTCCCATCTGACAGAGTATTGCAACAGCAGTACAGGGCTAAAAATTACCAGGCATATTCTCAGCTTATTCATACATTGACTCAGGCAGAAAAACATGATGAGCTTCTTATGAAGAATCATCATAAGCGCCCTGTTGGTTCGGCGCCCCTACCTGAGGTTCACAATGTACAGAAAAAGACTAAGAATAATAAGTTCAATGGATCATCTCCAAAGAACAAACCTGGTCGACGCAAACACAATAAGAAGCAAAGACCCCATTCATACACGTGGAAAAGAGAAAATGCGAGACCCAAAAATGACACTAAGTGTCATAGATGTGGTGATTTCTCACATTTTGCTAAGAATTGTCGTACTCCAAAGTATTTGGTTGCTTTATACCAAAAGTCTTTAAAAGCAAATACGCAAGCAGGAGGAACAAGATATGAGACAAATTTCAATCTTGCATCCGAGGTCGTCAAGGACAAAGACTGTTCACACCAAGAATCAAAGGAACAAGTGAACAACAACGCTCTCAACATTGAGGAGAGCCTTCCATCCACGGACAACATGCTCCTAGATTTTGAATCTGGAGATATGTTTGGAGATTTGAAATAATCTCGGTCCTGAACTTGATATCATATTAGATATGTGTTGTAATAATTTAGGTTATATATAGTTCCCTGACTTGTAATTTTAATATGTTTGAGTTTGTACAAATTTGTTTATACTATTGTTTAGTTGTACCAACTCATAGTTTTTATAATATCATATCCTTATTTTGATATTTTCTATACCATATGCATTCTTGCATACGTTATATTTAAACATTTTTATTTATAATCATTTTATATAGAAATGACTACTGATATCAATCCAACGGAGGAAGAATTATGCCTTGTAGACTCATGCACTACAAACTCTATACTTAGAGAGAGAAAATATTTCCAGACCCTTAAGAAAAAGGAAGGAAATATTATGACCATCGCTGGACGCGATGCGTTAGTAGTTGGTTCCGGACGAGCCACTATTACTCTCCCTATGGGTACACAAATTATAATTGAGGATGCTTTGTTGTATCCTGATTCTACCCGTACCCTTCTAAGTTTCAGAGACATCCGTAAGAATGGTTTCCACGTGGAAACACACTACGATAATAAAGAAGAATTTCTTCTCGTTACTAAACTTACGGGATATGGCAAACAAATATGTGAAAAAATTTCTTCACTCCAAACTGGATTGTACTATACTTACATACAACCCGTAACACATGTTGCTTACAAGATAATTTTCCAAGATGTCGATACATTTCGAAATTGGCATGATCGACTTGGGCACCCTGGAATAGGGATGATGCGGAAAATTATCGGCAATTCCATAGGTCACGATATGACAAAACAAAATTTCCCCAAGATAAAGATTTTTGTTGTACTGCTTGTGCAACAGGGAAATTGATTTTAAGACCATCACATCTTAAAATTCGAACTGAGCCACTCAAGTTCCTTGAAAGAATTCAAGGAGATATTTGTGGTCCAATCCAACCATCATCGGGACCGTTCAGGTACTTCTTGGTTTTGATAGACGCATCTACTCGATGGTCACACGTGTCCCTTTTATCGACACGCAATCATGCCTTTGCTAAGATAATGGCTCAACTTATCAAGTTGAAAGCACATTACCCTGAACATCGGATTCAATCCATCCGAATGGACAACGCTGCCGAATTCTCATCCCGTGCTTTTAACGATTATTGCATGGCATTAGGAATTCAACTTCAGCATTCTGTCTCATATGTACATACCCAAAATGGTTTGGCTGAGTCATTAATTAAAAGAATTAAGCTCATTGCACGACCTATGCTAATGAATTGCAAATTGCCTACGTCGTGTTGGGGTCACGCAGTTCTGCATGCTGCTGATCTAATACAACTACGACCAACTGCATATCACGAATCCTCCCCATTGCAGTTAGTACGTGGGAATCCTCCGAACATTTCCCATTTGCGTAAATTTGGGTGCGCTGTGTACGTACCCATCTCACCACCCCAGCGAACTTCGATGGGTCCTCATAGGAAATTGGGGATCTACGTGGGTTACTTATCTCCGTCAATCATAAAGTATTTAGAACCTTTAACAGGGGATCTATTCAATGCCCGGTTCGCTGATAGTATTTTTAATGAGGATCACTTCCCGGCATTAGGGGGAGAATTGTACCCAAAAGAATGCCAGGAAATTGATTGGAATGCAACAGGCATTTCATTCTCTGATCCACGTACTATAGAAACTGAACAACAAGTTCAAAGAATTATTGATTTGCAAAATATTGCAAACAATCTGCCAGACGCCTTCTCTGATTATAAAGGTGTTACAAAATCTCTTCATCCTGCAAGGAATGTGCCCGAAAGAGTGGAGGTACCTAATAAAACCACTCAACCCCAAATTGGAAACAAGAGGGGGAGAAGCACTTCCAAGAAGCAAGATGTGATTGCTAATAAGCAAAAGAAGACTGGAAATACAACTCAAATTTCAGTTGAGAGACACCTAAAGGACATACAACGTCCTATGGATAGATGTGATCCACAATCCAGCTCAACTATGCGCATAAACACTGAGGCTGGAACATCGGAAGTCCCTAGGTCCATCATATTGGGAAATAATGATGAACCTATAAGGGTAGACGAAATTGCTATAAATTTCATAGATACTGGAAAAACTTATGATCGTAAGTCCACAATAGTCGACTGTTATCTCTCTGAACAAATTGCGAATATCCTTCAAACTGATTTGGATCCAAAATCTCTAACGGAATGCAAGAAGCGTCCGGACTGGGATAAGTGGAAGGTAGCAATTGAAACAGAGATTGCCTCGCTTTATAAAAGAAAAGTGTTTTCGGCCGTAATGCCAACACCTCCTGGTATCCTTCCTGTGGGATACAAATGGGTTTTCGTTCGTAAAAGAAATGAAAACAATGAGGTGGTAAGATATAAAGCAAGGCTAGTGGCACAAGGTTTTACGCAAAGACCTGGCATTGATTTCAACGAAACCTATTCTCCAGTAATGAGTGGAATAACCTTCCGATATTTAATATCACTGGCAGTACAAAATCGTCTATCTATGCAGTTGATGGACGTAGTGACCGCATATTTATACGGTACACTGGATTCTGATATATACATGAAAGTTCCTGAAGGAATTAGTATACCAGAAAATAAGGCAAATCGCAACATGTATTGCATCAAGTTGCAGAAATCGTTATACGGTTTAAAACAGTCTGGCCGAATGTGGTACAATCGGTTAAGTGAATTCCTTATATCATTAGGATTCATAAACAATGATGACTGTCCATGTGTCTTCATTAAGAATTCTTCAAAAGGATTTTGTATCATATCGGTATACGTCGATGATCTTAATATCATTGGCAACGAAGCTGATATTAATGAAGCACGTCATCATTTAAAGACGGAGTTTGAAATGAAGGATTTGGGTCAAACCAAATTTTGCTTAGGATTACAACTTGAGCATTTCCCTTCTGGTATATTTGTATACCAATCTGCCTATATTCAAAAGATATTAGAAAAGTTCAATATGGACAAGTCATATCCAGCTAAAACTCCCATGGTTGTAAGATCCTTAGACATTAAGAAGGATCCTTTCAGACCAAAAGAATGAGGGAGAAGAGATATTGGGACCACAATTCCCGTATCTTAGTGCCATTGGTGCACTAATGTATCTTGCTAATAGCACCCGACCTGATATTGCATTTGCAGTAAATTTATTAGCAAGGCATAGTGCTGCACCTACTAAACGTCATTGGGTAGGAGTAAAGACGGTATTCAGATACCTCAATGGTACTAAGGATCTTGGATTATTTTATGGTAGAAATCAAGATCCAATTTTGTTAGGATATACAGATGCTGGTTATTTGTCAGATCCCCATAATGGCAGATCACAAACAGGCTTTGTATTTTTACAAGGAGGAACAGCGATTTCTTAGAAATCTACAAAGCAGACACTAGTATCTACTTCCACCAATCATTCCGAAATAATAGCTTTGTATGAAGCATCACGCGAATGCGTATGGCTTCGCAGAATGATAAATCACATCATACAATCATGTGGTATTGGTGCGATAGATACACCAACAATTATCTTTGAAGATAATTCAGCATGTGTTACTCAAATGGAGTCTGGTTATATTAAGAGTAATATGACTAAGCATATTATTCCCAAGTTATTCTACCCCCATGAACTTCAAAAGAATGGAGAAATTGAAATCTTGCAAACTAAGTCGTGTGATAATCTAGCAGATTTATTCACAAAATCTCTACCATACTCTTCATTCCATAAATGTGTTGAGGGCATTGGTATGAGAAGACTTAGAGACTTGCAAGAATCAGGGGGAGAATCTCTCTAAATATAACTTACTTCAAACATCATATTACACTCTTTTCTTTATATAAGTTTTACTCTTTGGAGATTTCTCATATAAAGTTTTTAATGAGGTAATGATGAACACATGGTGACATATTAATGACACAATTTGATATATATATATCATGGTATTTCTCCTTATTTTTCCCACTGGGTTTTAAAGGAGTTTTTGCCTGTATATCAATATACTTTGGTTTTTCTTCCCACAGGGTTTTTCCAAAGATTCAAGACTATAATAGTTGAACAAGTAAAGGCTTCTACAGAACCAATTGATCAAGGGGAGTGTTAAGATTAATTAGTTTAGTGATCAATTAGGATAATTACAATATCTGTAACCGCTCCCAATAGTATTCTTCTATAGACACCTTTTCACTGTAGACACCCTTTCACCAACAGACATGTCTCTTGGGCTAGTATATATCTGTACAACACTGTTCAACAAGGAATACAATTCATTCTTTCACTTTTCATTCTAACATAAGTCACCTTAGGGCATCCGGAGTGTGAGAAATAAGGAGGTCTTAAGCTTCTTAGGACCGGTCTTATACATTCCAGCGGCGACCTTAGGGAAGGCCTTAAGCAAAAAGTTCCTGAGACCGACCACAAGCTTATGGCCGAGCCTTAAGAAATAAAATAATCAGAGACAGGAAAAGATGGCTCAGAAGTCAGAAAGTGAAAATGGCGGCGTTGGAGAGCAAGAGGGAGGAAGAAGAAGAAGAACCAGCGCCGGAGAAGAGCAGGAGGCCGACGCCGACGAGCCCGGTGTGGAGCCGCGTCTTCTCGCAAGCAGCTATTGGATCGGTGCAGGGGCAGCGGCGGCGGGGCTTTAGCGGATGCGCCACCGCGAGCGGAGGATGGCGGCGTGGCCGCACGCGGGATTCGCATGGGGGCGCGGTGCGCTTGAGGACCCTAGGCGGACGCCGGCGTGGAGTTAAGGGCGTGCGGGCTTCGCACGGGCTCTGGTGGTCGTCGAGGAAGACGAACAGGGGAGAGAAAGAATGGGATGTCAACAGTTTTTTTATCACGAAGTGGGACCCGCGCTTGAGGCCGATGTGGTCTTATACGTAACAGAGCTGGCCTTATCTGATGGTGGGACCCAGCCATATGACCGGCTCGGTCTCAAACACTCCGGATGCCCTTACAGAGATCCCAAAACATATCCCTGCAGATGTGCAGCGACTGTTTTTAGGGCAACAGCAGGTGTGGTTTTCTACCCAATGTTTTATTTTTTCGAAAAACCCACCAAGTTTAGAAGCCTCCAAAGGGGAAACGGCTTCAAAGTGAATGCAACACAACATATCTATTGGTGACAGTGCCATGATAAAATGCATAGCCTAACTACCAAAAGAAGGTAACGTTTCGGTATCAATGTATGCTCCAAAAAGGTACTTTGTCTCTGCTAATTTCACTTTCATGATATTTATTAAACAAAGCAACAAAAATACTCATATCATTTTTACATATCATAGCAAAAAAGCTTTATTGAGTTTCAGTGGCATATAATAGTCATTGATACTCGTACTGACAGTACACAGTATTATTAGTAATTGGCATACGGATACTTCCCAGTTAATGTGAAAACACCATTGGGGTGATCTGGCCCAGTTAACCATTGCAATAACAAGGCAGCATTGAATTCAGTCTGAAGCAACCTTCCGTGCACTCTTTATTTTTAATAACCAATGCAGGCCACCATGTTGCTTTCTACATCAAAAGTAGCATACTCAAGATACACATATTTTGTTTCCAAATAGATATGAAAACTATGATTTATGAAATATCATTTTCTCAGCATTAAATTATTGCAAAGTTCCACTACCAGAAAACCTCTCATCGGTCACGGTTCGTAACCCTCATAGGTACCGGTTCTGGAACCGGTACCGCGACACCGTGACTAAAGGGGGGCGGCCTTTGGTACCGGGTCCAGAACCGGTACCAACCTCATAGGTACCGGTTCTGGAACCGGTACCGCGACACCGTGACTAAAGGGGGGCGGCCTTTGGTACCGGGTCCAGAACCGGTACCAAAGGGAGCCTTTGGTACCGGTTGGTAACACCAACCGGTACCAAAGGACCCCCCCGCGTAGGCATGCGGGGGAGGGCCTTTGGTACCGGTTGGTGTTACCAACCGGTACCAAAGGCTCTTTTGGTTATTTTTTTTTTAAATGTTTGATATTTGGGTTAGTTATATACAAATCTACGCGTCTACGTGTCTGCTCGTCATATGTCATATGTCGTACACGATCTTTCACGCATAAGATTGAAGTCGTCGCAATTGTCAATTGATTTTGACCCGACTTTGATTGCATTTTTTTCGAACATTCACATATAAACATTTGAGATCGGCCAATACAAAAGTTAGAGCATTTAAAAGTTATTTACAATTCACGAGCAGAACTGGAAGAAGGAGCGGAAAGGGAGTCCAATTGAGCGATAGCGGTTCCGTCATGGTGGTATCTCCCAGTGGACTTATAACTTGGTCCATAATGAATCCAAATAGTTGGTCCGCAATAGCTATTGCTTTTTGTTTCATTGGGAGCACTTCATGGTAAAACATCCTCTGCATTAATCACAAATGACAACATTCATTCATATAATAAATAAATTTTGCATGTAATAATTTCTAAACAAGTAACTAATAATCATTCATTCATATAATAAATAAATTTTGCATGTAATTATAAAATATCCTAACACATTCATTTCTAAACAATAACTAATAATCATTTCAAAACAATAACTAATAATCATTTCTAAACAATAATCAATAACTAATAATCATTTCTAAACAAGTAACAAAGTTTACATGAAATAACAAAGTTTACATGAATTAACAAAGTATACATGAAATAACAAAGTATAATAAATATATTCATAATAAATATACACTAATAATCATATTTCCATATACACTAATAATCATATTTCCATATACACTAATAATCTAATGTCCATATACACTAATAATCTAATTTCCATATACACTAATAATCTTATTTCCATATACACTAATAATCTAATTTCCATATACACTAATAACCTAATTTTCATATACACTAATAATCATATTTCAATATACACTAATAATCTAATTTTCATATACACTAATAATCTAATTTCCATATACACTAATATTTCCATACTAATAATCTAATTTCCATATACACTAATAATCTATTTTCCATATACACTAATAATCTAATTTCTATATACACTAATAATCTAATTCATACCATGAGTTCTTCCTGAGTCGCTTTTTTGGGAGAAACAAAGGTATGGATCCACTGGCAGACGTAGTATCCGCATAGATTCGTCCCTGCTTCCTGTCTGGCACACTGATAGTGGAGAAGAATAAAGTTAGACGTAACAACTATATATTAGTGTGATTTTACGAGATATGCGGGTACACCAGCCACGTACCTGAAAGTCCGTCCTCACATCCAGTTTTTGTTTGAAATTTCCTTTTTGTTTCGCACGGAAACGTGTCCATGCCATGTCAATCAAGTCTAAAACTGCTTGGTAATCCTCTTGTGGTTTCCGCAGTGAGTCCATGACAACAATTTGACCGGTGTTTATGATTATCACAAGCAGTATCCAGTGGAAGCTGTATATATATATATAAATACATGCACAAGTATTGACAACAAAGTCTTAAAGTTATACATACATAGAGAGAAGTACTCACTGGAAATTGTATGGCAAAAGAATGTAAGTCTTGCTTTTTTGTCTCTCCAGGTACAAGTATATGTTGTCCACCGTCTCTAGTGGCTTACTGTCTACAGTTACGGCATTTACCATCAATGGATCCATGAAGCCGACATCATCATACGATTTTTCACGGCATGTATGGATCTCCATCCTACATGACAAGAATAGATTGTTATTGTTGAAAATTATAATTAAGAAAGCAAGTATTGCGAGAATAGATCAGTGAAAGAAACTTACACAACCCAGCAGCTCATCAATGAGAGGTCTATGGCATCTTGACGGTACAAATCATACACATCCTTGAAATCCAAAATCAAGAGACTATGCCCACGGAAGTAATCACGGTCTTTTATCAAAACATTGAGCATCTGTCTACCCTTTTTGGACGCCTTCATGTACCACTCATGAAATCAGAATGCTTGAGTGGTTAGGGACTTCAAAGAATCTGGGGGCAGCATTGGTTTGCCATATTCAAATTTCCAAATTTCCACAGGTGCTGCCACACGTTCATTTCCTCTTCTGTCATATTCATTTCGTCTTCCGTCTATCAAATATACATGAAATAACAATTTTTGCCATATTCAAATTTCCAAATTTCCACAGGTGCTGCCACAGGAATTGCGCCCGTGCCCGATAAAAGTTCTGCCGCTGAGAGGCCTGTTTGCTCGCACAACAACGCAAGCTATTCGTCGTCATATTCCTGTTGCCCTTGTGTCCTCCTAGCCGAGCTCTGACCGACTTGTTTCTTCTTAGGAGTGGCCGCCTTCTTCACCGAGGATCCACTGCTGGCTTGTTGTTTCTGCTTATCATAAGACTTGCAAGCTGGCGGTCGTAGTCGGAGGGCAAGAATCTCTTCTGATTCGCCGCGCTCATTTTTGTGAAAAATGTCTTCGCTGTCGGATCTATGGGCACCGGCTTCTCTGGCTCATCTGTCTGGCTCATCTGGTTTGAAATGCTCTTTGACCTGGGCTGCGACCACCAAAGCAGTTTCCTCGTCAGTTTGGTCGTAGGCTCTTTTCTTCCTTATGGCGGCCAACCTTTCTTCTTCGGTCGTAGGCTCTTTGTCCACCGTTTGGCGCTTCTGGCGAGTAGTCCGCCGTGGGGGCGGAGCTTGGCGCTTTGGGGGATGCCGTGCTGGTGGAGGAGGAGACCTGTGTGAGCCGGCATCATCCTGACCTGGAGGTGGCAGCTCTGGGTCATCCTCGGCCCTTCTTGAAGGTGACGGTGGCTGCGGGGGATCCCTGGGTGGAGTAGCTGACGGCCCTTGACTGCGAAATTTGACGTAACGCTTCTTCCATAGAATGATACTGCTGTGGGCAGCATCCGCTAACGTCTTTTCTTCGTCGCCACCTGGGATGTCGAGCTCCAATTCATCATATCCTTCACAAATCTGCTCGACCCCCACCT